>OZ018336.1:60730352-61330352 GCA_963969495.1 Ceratothoa steindachneri
ACAATTTTGCGCGACGTATGCAAGTTTGCCTACAATGCTGCGTTGCCCACTTGGGGCATATTTTGAGAGAGAACATTACTTTTATGCAAAGTGACTAAACAGGAGTTTTTTTTAGAGGCAAGAGAAATGGACATTAGAAGAATACTAGAATCAAAGAGAGCAGAGGGAAGCACAATGAAGCCAATCCTTGTCTTATTGCTCATTTGCGTCCAATTTTCTCCTTCTCTTGTATTATATATATATATATATATATATATATATATATATATATATATATATATATATATATATATATATACATATATATGTATATGTATATAATTCAGTAAACTATGGTGGTTAAATTACATCTCTAGAGTTTTCAACCTGTTGTTTCCTTTTCGCCGCTTCTTGAACTTCTAGCAATTAACAATTAACCTGTCCCCGTCGCTATTCATTTCACTCTCTTCCGCTTTCCTGATCGATCTCTATATCGGCCAGAAAAAGAAAAAAAATGGTTTCCTCTTAGCCAAGAACGAGTTTAGAACTTAAATAGAAATTTTACACACCAATTGGCTAATTAGAGGAAGTTGGATTTGTTGAAGTATGTGGCAGAACAGAAAATGGAGAAAAATTAGGGAATGAATTATTTGTAGAGAAAACGCTTATTAATGAGAGATGTTCCGATAAATAAAGGTATAGCAAAACCCTTTCACTACCCAAGCGTTAGCAAATATATACTTCAAATGGGTCTTTAACCTCCCAAAGACCGCAAAGCAGAATTAGAATTGAATGCTATAAGCAACTAATTTATAAACGACAGCGGAGCATACTAGTTGACCCTTATCATTGGGGGTGGTCCTCAAGTTATAATATATAAAAACCTTTTGGTGACGTTTTGTAAGCATGAACTAAACTACCCCTTGCAAATAATTATACCTGTGTAGGGGGGCTACGTGTTTAAAAACATTTTTATTTTGAAAGATTGAAAACTTCTCTTTATTTATCTGTATATTTGGACTATATTCGTAGTGGTGTCTCCATTTCCTCACACGCGTTCTATGATGACGTTCAGGCTAGCATACTGAGTTTGTCAAGGAAGTTGGTTAATACATTTTTTAGTCCTTTCACTTTATTACAACTCTGGAATTGAGCTTCGCCTTCCGTAAAAAGATGTTTACTTGGGAGTTTGATCCTGTGAAAGCATTGAAATGATTTTGTTCCTCACAAAAGCTTGTCTTTACCATTTAGTTTCGAAAAACACCCAAGCTATATCCTGGTTTGTTCTAAAAGGCCACCTCCCAAACTTATAGATACGCCACATAGTATTTATTAGGTTTTAGGCTATTTCTAACAATCTCTTAGCTTAGGAAAATAATATTATTTAGTACGTTTGTGTAAAGTATCTGAAAAAAGTGAGTCAATTTTGAGTGGTAAGAAAAACATTTATATTGTCTCCAACCCAATCCTCACAATACAGCACTTGGTGCTCATCTGACTAGCCAGTTCCTTTTAATATAATTGGAAGTTTAAAATCGAGTACAAGTACGTGTACACCTAAAATATCCTGATATGTGCCTAGGCACCAATGCTCGGCACTCGTTGGTATGGAATTGGGAGAGCTTGCCAGGAAGGTACTGTAGGGAAAAGAGACCAAAATGGTAAATGAAAGAGATAGGATGATTAGGTGAAAAATTTTGTTTTCATCATTGAATTTAATTTAAGCAATCATTAAGATAACCCAACAAAACACACATTTCTCACAAATTTGAGTAATTGATTCACAAAAGCGTGCGGCCAACACAATCCCCAAAACTCCTTTGCAGTTTTCACTCCTCCCTATCTGAGTTGTCTAAGGGGTCACCTGTAGTCTCTCTCTTTATCTCCCGGTCAACAGCAGCCACAGTTCCTTATAGGATCCCTTCTTGGAGCTCCTAAATAGACCTCGAACCTCCCAGCATTTAGCGGGAGGGAGAAGAGCCGACCCTGTTCTGTGACTCTTTTATATTTATGTTTCCTTCGTGATCCCTTTTATCTCTTTCTTCCGCAATGGGACGTGGCATCGTTAGACGGAGGCAAGGAGAGTAAAAATGCAATCCCCGGTTCCTTGGGCTCCTTCAATACGCTCTTCTTATAATAATATATTTTGTTTCCTCGCACACATTTCACCGTCCTTATCTTCACCATCTTATTAATGGAACTATTTTTCAAAGTAAGTCCTGATGAAGATGCCATCGTCGATTTTCTCCTTGGTTTTGTCACATTGCGATTTACTAACCTCGTATCAATAGATCAAGTCCTGACCAAAAATATGGCGTCCGTAATAATACACTGGCATAAGCAATCTTTCCTCATATCCCTGTAAATCATGACCACGCACAGGACACATTTGAGAACAGTCATGGAAAATGGCGGCCAGAAAGGTGCACAAAAACCTAAAGCAGAAAAGTTTAATCCCACAAGGGAAATATAGAGACTTGAGGGAAATAGACACAATCCTGAACTAATAACTCGTTTTCTCTACAGTTGCTGTCAAGTCAAGTCTTTAGGGGGGTAAAAAACCATAATCGCATACCAAGGTAGATTATAGTAGTGTTTCTTAAAAACAACTCCAATAAAATGTACAAATGAGGCAATTTTCTTTTAATCTACTTACAGCTTTGGAGTTTTGTGCTGATTGATTTTAAAATACAGTATTTTGCAAACTAAACTTTGGCTTGGTAGACACCTGATAAAAGTGGTGTTTACCTTTTATTATTTGTTATTTGTCTTTAGGAACTCCTCACAAATTTAGCCTTTGGTTTATCAAAGGTAGTACTGTCTTGAATTAAATAATTATTTCCTCATGAATTATCCTTAGGGATAACTATCGCTTCTTTGCCGATAGTTCTTCAGAGATGGTACCTTTCAGAACAATTTATTCCTAAAATACTTACGTGGAGAGTTTTACCAACAATTGAATTCTAGCAAACGATAAAGATTCATTGAGTCTCAAAACCTGTTGAATATTTGTGCATTGAATCCGTTATATTTAGGTGCCAAGTCCTCATGAACAAATTTTGGAAAGCTAAGAGGAGGGTCACGACGCATCCGTCGCGCAAATTGATGCAAATTTTGAAATGAGCTTTCAATAAAAGATAAGTATAGACAGGCATATATAAGAGGTAAGCTATTGTATTTTAATGATCCTATGAACTGAGAAAATTAATTGTCCTGTTAACACTGATCAACAACCAAAATGCTTCCGAGACCAGAACAGCAATTTCCAACTAATTTTGGGTCGCTGATAATGATGTCAGGATTAAAATTGTTTGTTAGCCCTACTTTTCAAGATACACTTACGTGTCACAACAGGTTTCAACAGGCTTGCGGCAGTGTTTCTTACCACACTCACAGTCTCATTTCCCTTCACTATTGTTCCAGCAGTCATAGAAAGTGGTTGTGCTGTGCAATTTTATATTTTGAGGTGCACGCTAAGTAACTTTCCTAGTCAAACACTTTTTAAACTTATAATAACTATTCATTGAGCAAGCTATTGATATACTTGTGAGGCCTTCTTTATTAATTTAATTTTCCTACTGAATGATATAAATACTACTGCTAAGCTCTCATGCTTATTATTATAGTGATAAATTTATTAATAAATTTTATGTTTATCTTCTAATTGTTTGTTGTTTTCTTATTTCAGATGGCTCTTACTGTGCTAATAAAGCAGACAATTTCTGCTACATTTTGGATAAGGTAACATTTGTATCACGTAAGCGCTGTAAAACTGCTATGGTTATAAATGCATATCACCTATATTTTGTATGCAAGATTGGTGCCTAGGATAAGAACTGGGCTCTTCACATATGCTGCAACACTTGTGTTTCTAACCTTTACTAATGGTTGAACAGGAAGAGGAAAGGAATGCCTTTTGCTGTGCTAATGATGTGGCAGATCAAACAGAATATACCAGCAATTGTTACTTCTGCATGGTACCTACGGTATAAAAAAAGCTTGTCAAATAAGAAAAAGGAAGTCATTGAATATCCAAACTTTCCATCAGCTATTCACCCAATTCCACATGGAGAAGTTCTACCTGTTCCTGATTCACCAACTTTGGTATACTTTGAGTCAGATGAAGAAAGTGGTGAGAAGGATGAAACTGCTGGATTTAAGAGTGACCCAAATTTGATGAAGTACACTCCTTTAGGCCATATTTCATAACACAGGGGGAACTCCATGACCTTTTCAGGGATCTGCAACTACCCAAGAATAAGGGAGAGCTGCAAAAGTGGAATTTTCTAGCAGCTGATGTGAATATTTCGAAGCTTCCTGACCGTTAGCAGCAGTTCAACGATTTCTGCGTAATATAGAGTGATTTAGTGGCCAGGTAACAATTATAATTGTCTGATGGAATACTTGGTATCGAATACAAACTCAGACACTAGGGGCTGTTCATTGATTCATTAAAAGAGGCTGAAAGGTGTCTTGCTGCAGAACGGCAATAGTGAACAATCAGTTTCTGTGTGCTATGCACCACATACGATAGAAATCTATTAAACATAAAGCATATGTTGCAATACATAAAATATGATGAACATCAATGGCAGCTCTGTGGTGACTTAAAGGTTATTGCTCTTGTGATGAGGTTGCAGGGCGGATACACTAAGTACTGCTGCTTTCTGTGTAAATGAGGTTCCCACTATATCAAGAGAGACTGGCCACCTCGTCAATAATTAGAGCCTGGGGTGAAAATGTTTAACAAAATTTTTCTACCACCACTACACATAAAACTGGGACTCATGAAAAACTTTGTAAAAGCTATGGACAAATCTGGTCAGGGATTCAAGTATTTAACATCAAAATTCCCCTCACTGAGCAAAGCTAAGATATTATAAGAACTTTTAATGAGTTTAACATAACATGAGAAAAGAGAATGATAAATGATTGGCTTACCTTGGGAAAAGGACTAATACTGTATCCAGGGATTTATGATATTTCGTTCCAGAGAATATCGTTGCCGTCTGGAGTAGCTTATTGCTCTTGTTAGTATTTTGGGTAAGCTATCATTAACTTTTTCTTGTAACAATGAAATTATTGAAAAAGACGTCCAGAACGCCTTTAGTTATGAATACGTGAAAGTTGACCCTTTTGAGAGAACTGAGGGAGCCGACGCTTTTACTTCGGCGCCGGAGCCTTTGTCATGAGTCACACGATATTAAATTTTAGTGAAAAATGTATCACCTGGTTAACATCAAAGTTTAGCCAAGCAAATTATCATTCTCTAGAAAAAAATATGAATATTTTATATTTAAATTAATGATTGAAATATATAGAATTATGAAAATGACAATGGCATCAAACATAAATTATTATATTTTCCCTCTCAACAGATGTGCAATAAACCATTACACAAATGAACATATGTTAAAGGAAGGTAAAGTTGAAAGAAAATTAATTTAAAGAACACTCCATTATAGCTACTCTCTCAAGGTTTTGCACCATTCGTGCATTCTGTTAACGCATGCTTTAGCAGCTAACCGTTTAGATCGAGTACCTAGTGCATTAACTGGTGGAGTATCATTAACATTTCTTGAGTTGTTATCCTTAATATTAATTGTTCCATTAACCAAATAATTTACTGAACTTTGATTAGATAAACTTTGATTTGAAATATTTAAAGAAACTGTTGCAGAATAACCGAAAGGAACATCATCCTTACTCGTTTCACGATCACTACTACATCATCTCCAGTAACAAATTTCTCGCAGAATTGATCACAGACACCTGACGAGTCATTGTGAGCATGTGTCAGTGATAATTCTAGGGGATATACATGATTGATAAAATGATGAACAATTTTTCCATCTCCTCTTTTGATTTTAACACTTCTAACTTTATTGTCACATCCGACAACTAGTTCTATTATTCTACCTAATAACCAGTATAGGCGTGGTTTATTAGGCAATTTTATTAAAACTACATCACCAGATTCTATTCTATTAAACCAATTATTTTGATGAAGTTCTCTATAATGCTTTCTAAGGCTTAATAGGTAATTTTCATACCATAAATCTTTAAAATATAAAAAAAACTTTATTGCGAAGTTCAAGAGACTCAAGTAGTCCCTCTCTGGTCGGAGGATCTCCATCCCATATACTATTATCATTAGAGTCTCTTAATAATATGAAAGGATTTGTATTTATTTTCAAAAAGGAATTAAGGGTAATGATTTCTAAGTCATTATCAGATGACCTATATGTCAATGGTCTGGAGTTAATAGCAGATTGAATATCTGCAATCACAGTCAGAAGCTCAAAATAAAAAAGTCTTGCTCTTCCTATGCTTTTATATAAACAAGTCTTAATAGTACGGATGAGACGTTCCCAGGTGAAACCAACCCAAGCTGAGTAAACTGGTATCCTAATATGTTTGATATTGAAGTTTCTAAATTGACTATTAAATTCATCTGTGCCCATTGCCATTTCTAATATATTTCCACCAGAGAGGAATGACCTAGCATTATCACTATAGAGAGTAGATGGGACACCATACAAATTAACAAACCTAAAGAATGCTAGGATGAAGCTTCGTGTAGACATATCTGGAACTAATTCAATGTGAACAGATCTAACATTTAAACACTTAAAGACTAATAAATACATTTTGATGTTCTTGCCAGTTGAATCATTTACCCAAAGATGACCAGCATAATCTATCCCGAATGATTAAAGGGTTTAACAAAATTTACTCTATCTTTGGGAAGGTTAGTCATCTTAGGATATTTGAAAGGCAGTAAATTGAATTTATGACAAATCATGCATTGACGCAGTATTTTTTTGACAATCTGTCTCGTACGTGGAATCCAAAATCCTCCCAATCGAACAGCATTGAACGTTGATTGTATTTCAAGATGTTTTCATCTGCGATGGTAAGATTCTACAATTAATGTTGTGAGATGGTGATCCTTGCCCAGCAAAATAGGATTTACAATGTTGTAATCATACATAGCTGTTTTCCTATTGGATGTAAAACCCCCTTTTCATCTAAAAAAAACAAACAAGTCTATTGACTAGTTCAGGCACTTTCTTCTTATTTTGATTGACATTTTCCAAATATTCCAATTCCTGGTGAAATTTAGATTTCTGCATATATTTAATCCAATAGATCTTTCCTGTTTCCATAGGTTCCGAAATAATTTTCTGGCTCAAGTTAATAAAATGGAAAATATATTTAGTTACAACGAAGAGTTTATTTAGAGAAGAAAACCTATTGATATCCAAAATAGGGGTTTCTATATTATCGTTGACTTTTAATATATTAGTATTATGATAAACCTTAACAAGTTGTTTGCTCTCTTCTGATAAACAACCACCTAAGGAATTGACTGGCCATGAAATGGGAACAGTAGAGAGCCATGACGTTCCTTTGAACCATAATTCTTGCTCATTTTCAAATTCTTTGATAGTTAATCCTCTGGTGAGCAAATCTGCAGGATTATTTTCTGGATTAACAAAGTTAAAGTTCATATTAACTTGATAATTTTCTATGATAACTTTCTTGAAAACTCCAATATCTTTGATTCTGTTCATAGTAAATACACTTTTTGTTTTTTACATTTTCCGTTAGTAACCAAGATAATACTATCTGTGTGTGATAGAACGGTCTGAGGCCACTTAAAATCAGCCGCTATCACATGATTAGAAACACATGCTACTCACGTGCATCTGCGAGAGGAAGCAGAGCGCGTTATCGCCACCATAGCCAATATTTAATTAAGGAGGTTCATTCCCCCGTTTCGCCTCTATACGTCGATCTCGCCAGATTGAGTTAGGCTTATAGGCAGATAAGGCATTTTCCCAGGCGCGACCGGGGCATTCCCCCGAAGTCCCCCACTCAATTATCCCCTACGCCATGGAGACGGCTCCGGGTACTTGTGCACATAAGAACTTCTACCTCGAGAACTACCTTATTTTCCAGAAGAGGAAAATATCCCTTGAGTGCCAAGGTTCGTGCCTTCGGGGCGCCAAGTCAACAAGGTGCCCCCTGTTGTTCAGAAAGAGAACAACGTTAGAACAGCCATTGTTATTTGAGCCCGTTTGACAAGAGACGGTTATCACCCCCTCTGTTGTTCAGAAAGAGAACAACGCTAGAACAGCCATTGTTCTTCAAGCCCGGTCGCCAAGAAACGGTTCTCGTTCCCAAGACATCACGTCAGGATAATTTAATTCCCCCCTTTTAACGTTATTTAAGAGAATGCTTGGTTTCAACAATAACCTCTATTGTTCATCTAGAACATCCCCGATTTGCTGTCAAAAAGATAGCTCGTACTTCCGATTCCCACTTCGCTCTTACTCCTCTGCACAACAATTTTGTAATTACGTAAGCTGAGCATTACTTTTAATCATCTAACCTTTTGTCAATGCTACCCTATGCTTTAGATGGTTTAGCGAACCATTCCTCCCCTTTAATTTTTATTTGTTTACCTTTTTAAATCTCTCCAAATCTTAATCCTCGGATTAGTCAGATATTCCCACGACCCTTTCCATTCTCCGTTTATGTAAACATTTTTTTTGTGTGTTGTTGATAGTTTAATTAATAAAACTCTTTTTTATTAATGATAGCTATATTATTATCCTTGTGCTCCGTTCCACTTCTTAAGCATATCGAAGATAAATAAGCTTCTCCAGGCCCATCCCCCTTTGGACTATCCTCGGTCAATCAAATTACCACGCACTCGAAATATTAGAATAATTCCCTCAACGAATAGTTATATATGGTATATCGTCGAGAGCCTATTCTACGACATATATATATATATATATATATATATATATATATATATATATATATATATATATATACTATTTAAATTTGGTATCAAGTGTGTAAGGTTTAACGCTATATCTTTGCAAACACTGGTCTCAGTTGAGTGAAGCATAGTGTTATTCGTTATAAGAATAGAGTATAGTAGTTCCCTTGTGTTTTAACGTTTGCTATCCCCTTTTTGAAACTTAAGAAGCTGAAGTAGCTCAAGGAACTGGTATAATAATTTGTTTGTGTTTTTTTGTGTTATTTTAGTCATTGGTTATCTAGGTCGAGAAACAAATTATCAAAGGTCAGTCCCAATATTTAGGTAGGCCAATTCTCTAGAAGGCATAATTCTCATTGCAGGGAATTTGGTTGGTTGACTATTGCGCCCTTAAGTGCAATATGACTCAGTTTGGAATCTTCAAAGCGCAAGGAGAATCCTTGGGACTTTTCGAAAGAGAATTGATTGTGTACATTCAAGAGGATCAACGAACAGAAAGAGAAAAGTTAAGAGAAGAAAGGCAAAGAGAAGGAGAGATCCAACGAGAAGAAAGAGAAAGAGAAATCGAACGAGAAGAAAGAGAGCAACGGAAAAGACAAGCTGAGCTTCACCATCAGCTTGAAATGGCTCAAGTACAGGTTGAAATACAATCAGTCAGTTCACGTTCAGAAGCCTCGCCTAATCTCCCACTTAAGCTCCCCAATTTCAGGGATGGAGAGGATTTCGGAGTATTTTTAGCACACTTCGAAAAGATCCTCGAGATCAATAACCTGGATCTGAAGGCTGAAGGTGTTGTAAGATTACTTCCCCTTTTAAATTGTAAATTGCCCGACATTTTCATATCTTTACCATCTGAATGTACAATTGACTACAGCACATTAAAAGCTGATTTATTAGCCGCTCATAATATGACTCCCGATTTCTACAGACAAGAATTTCGAGGAGGTCGTATTAAACCCGGACAGACGTTAATTCGGATACATTCTTCAGATGAATTTTAAATTCTGGTTATAATCCTCAAAGGTTGATCCTAACTACGAGTCCTTAACATACTTCGTGTTTCGGGATCAATTTTTGGCGTCTCTCCCGACGGAGATCTGCGCGTTCGTCAAGGATCATCGGGGCCAGACCTTTAAAGAGTGTACCGAAGAAGCGGATGTCTATGCCGCAAGCCATAATTTATACCACAAGGAGAATCGAACTTCTCACCAATCCCCCTACCAGGAAAGAAGGAAGGAATCGCGCCCCTTCCCAGGAAAGCCGACGAAGTTTCCGGGCCCCGTAAAACCCCAAAACTTCTTCCCCCCAAACCAACAACGGGACACCAAACCTCCGGTTAAGATTTCTCCTCATCACTCTTCCCGAAGCGACCAATCATATGCTTCACCTGCGGTGTAGAAAACCACATGAGCTGGAATAGCCCTCAAAATTCTAGGCTTAAAAGCGGACCAGCCCACCAAGTTCACCAGATTAATGCCCGTCCGGCTTCCCTGGTTGTGCAGACCCAAGCAGCAACTTCTTCCCCTCCGTCAGTCTACCAGGTAAATTTTATTTTTGGTAAAAGTTCTCCGGGAACTTTGAAATTTGAGAAGGGCAGCGTGAACGGCTGCCGTGTATCTACTCTCGTCAGGGACACAGGTTGCTCGTGTTTCATCGTGTCCGACGAGCTTCTCCCCCCAGTGGACCCTAACCAGGAAAAATTTGTGGTGGTACATGACTACCTTGGGCGGGCGAACCGATTTCCCGTCGTTAGATGTTACCTGCAGTGTCAGTATTATGATGGCTGGGCTGAAGTCATTTCAGCACCCATACAATTTTGTTCCGTACTTATAGGACAGAGCCCTCAAGTAAGCTGCGACCATGTGTCCCAGGCCGCCCTTCCTCGAGACCGAGCTAAGAAGGTAGCCCAGGAGCCCGTCTTACTCAGAACCCCGATACCCTCCAAATTCTCAGAGATCCTTAACCAGGATTTTAGGTACGAAGATCAGAAATTTAAGCCCGGTGATGAAGTACTCCTGCTCCTTCCCACAGCGAGTAATAAATTACTGAGCCAATGGAAAGGTTCGTACTTGGTCCGCGAGGTACGACGACCAGTAGATTACCTCATTGGTACCCCAGCAGGCGATAAGCTCTACCACTTCAACTTGTTGAAAAAGTACCACCGATGCGCCCATGAAGCTACGTTCGTAGCACTGGACGAAACATCGCCGCTTGAAGAGGATTACCCCGCGGAGTCCCTTAATGTCATACAGACAGTGTGCATACAACCTGATGCCGATTACCCTCTTCCTTCCCTACCAGGCAAGTCTTTTGAACCCTCTGACCCGGATATCGACGCGCAGCTGACTGCACATCAAAAGAGTCAGCTACAAGAATTATTATGTCAGTTCGCGGTTATTTCAGAGAAGCCTGGATGCGCTACTAGTTTCGAGCATGATATAAAATTAACGACCTTAGAACCTGTCCGTTCAAAACACTATCCCATGCCGATTCATTTACGCCAAGCTTTTAACGCCGAAGTCGATAATTTGATTAGTTTAGATATAATAGAACCTTCCACCTCTAGTTATTGTTCCCCAATCACAATGGTCAAGAAACCTGATGGCTCTTATCGGATGTGCATCGACTTCCGGAAGTTAAATTCGGTAACTGTGTTCGACGCCGAGCCCATCCCGTTGGTAGATCAAAACCTCCACCTTTTTGAAGACTCCAAGTTCATCTCAGAACTTGATTTGTGCAAGGCGTATTACCAAATTTCCCTACGGCCCGATGTGAAAGCATATACCGCCTTTGCAACTGAGAAAGGCTTAATGCAATTTGAGCACCTTTCTTTTGTCCTCGTGACCGCTTGTAGTAACTATAACCTTCTCATGAGAAGGTTGTTAGATGGACTTCCAAATGTCTTTTTTTACTTCGATAACGTCTACGTCGCTACTCGTGAATGGATTCATCATTTAACCACCCTATTAGCTCTCTTCCCGCGACTGCGCGAAAAATGGCCTCACTATTGGCCCCAGCAAATGCTATTTTGCCCACAAAACAATAAAATGCTTGGGTTGTAAAATAGGACAAAGCCAGTTAGGTCCACAGGAGAGCAAGATTAAGGCAAAAGCTGACATGCTTCCTCCGAATGCTAAGAAGCAATTAAGATCATTCCTAGGATCAGCTTCTTACTATCGGCGATTTGTCCCGAATTTCGCTGCAATTTCGGCGCCCCTCAGCACCCTTTCAAAAAAGAATTCCCCGAATTGACTACGTTGGAATGATGTCGCTGTTTCTCATTTTAACCAGCTCAAGAGTAAGCTCATTTCTGCCCCCATTTTGAAGTTGCCCAACCCGGAAAAGACCGACGTGAGCAACGAGAGCATTGGAGGTGTACTCCTTCAATATGAGGATGACGGAACGAGTCATCCAGTTGCATATGCTAGTCGCCAGTTATTACTCCGCAAAAAGAGATATGCCACTATAGAGAAGGAAGCTCTAGCGATTATTTGGGTTATTGACAAGTTTAAAATGTATTTGATAGGAAAAGAATTTCAGATAAGAACTGACCACCGCCCGTTGGCCTTTATTCGGAATGTACGACACTCTAACGGCCAAATTATGCGCTGGAGTCTACTCTTGCAAGAGTACAATTTAAGATAAAATACATAAAAGGTTCCGATAATCAGGTCGCTGACACACTCAGTAGGAATGCGTTACCAAATAGTGTAGATTAATTTGTAATTCGTATGATTAGGATATCCAGGTATGTATATACCGTCTTGTACGACTTAAATTAGATTCTCCTGTAATATTATTAGTTAATGTATATGTCTGAATTTTGTGGCTCAATGTCTATTTTTTTTCTCGTATGTGTATATATTTGTACCCATTAAATTACATATACATTGTTTTGGCCCATATGTACTAATTTTATATTATTTCATTGTTCCATGTCTCTTTTATGGTTAAGTTTGTATTGAAGGTTAGTTTCCCCTATAATCAAAAGATCAACATAATCATATGTATTGAGGTAATACGAGCGAGGTGCATGAAGGTACGGTCGGTGCAAGAAAGCGAGTTTTCCACAACGGAGCTCTATCGTTGTCCCTTCTATCTTTTTTTTCGAAATGACAACTTCCCCTAGAAATAAAGGGGTGTGATAAAACGGTCTGAGGCCGCTTAAATTCAGCCGCTATCACATGATTAGAAACACATTCTACCCACGTGCATCTGCGAGAGGAAGCAGAGCGCGTTATCGCCACCATAGCCAATATTTTATCAAGGAGGTTCATTCCCCCGTTTCGCCTCTATACGTCGATCTCGCTAGATTGAGTTAGGCTTACGGGCAGATGAGGCATTTTCCCAGGCGCGACCGGGGCATTCCCTCGAAGTCCCCCACTCAACTATCCCCTACGCCATGGAGACGGCTTCGGGTACTTATACATAGCTTTCTCCGATTGAAGCAGATCAGATCTCGATTATCTTCGCAAGGCATCACGCCGATCCAGTCTCCCTTGTGCACATAGGAACTCTCTACCTCGAGAACACCTTATTTTCCTAGAAGAGGACAATATCCCTTGAGTGCCAAAGTTCGTGCCTTCTAAGCGCCAAGTCAACACAGCGCCCCCTGTTGTTCAGAAAGAGAACAACGTTAACACAGCCGTTGTTCTTTGAGCCCGTTCGAAAAGAGACAGTTCTCACCCCCCCGTTTTTCAGAAAGAGAACAACGCTAGAACAGCCATTGTTCTTCAAGCCCGTTCTTCAAGAAACGGTTCTCGTTCCCAAGAAATCACGTCAGGATAATTTAATTTCCCCATTTTGTAACGTTCTTCAAGAGAACGCTTGGTTTCAACAATAATCTCCATTGTTCATCTAGAACAACCCCGATTTGCTGTCACAAAGATCGCTCGTACTTCCGATCCCCACTTCGCTCTCACTCCTCGAAGACAGTCCTTCCCCTTCGCTAAGGAAACCCCCCCCAAAGAACCCTTCTGCTGGAAATCGCTAGTGGATCGAAGATTCCATCGCATCGTCTTCCTCTGCCCCAAAATTTTGTAATTACGTAAGCTGAGCATTGCCTGCAATCATCTAACCTTTTATCAACGCTACCCTGTGCTTTAAATGGTTTAGCGAACCATTCCCCCCCTTTAATTTTTATTTGTTTACGTTTTTAAATCTCTCCAAATCTTAATCCTCGGATTAGTCAGATATTCCCACGACCCTTTCCATTCTCCGTTTATGTAAACATTTTTTTTGTGTGTTGTTGATAGTTTAATTAATAAAACTCTATTTTATTAATGATAGCCATATTATTATCCTTGTGCTCCGTTCCACTTCTTAAGCATATCGAAGGTAAATAAGCCTCTCCAGCCCCACCTCCCCTTTGAACTATCCTCGGTCAATCAAATTACCACGCACTCGAAATATTAGAATAATTCCCTCAACGAATAGTTATATATGGTATATCGTCCAGTGCCTATTCTACGACACTGTGAATCAACTGATATACCTATATCTTAAAACTTTATGTCAGGGAAGAAATCCAGGATTGTAGGAAGACATTTTAAGGCCAAGTAAACTGCCATTAGTTGCAAAGTAGGCAGAGTTCTTGGTTTAAATGGAGCCAATTTAGCCTTTGCATACAGAAGTTGTGAGTTTCCATTGCTTACATTGTATACAGAGAAACCATAACATAGCTTACAAGCATCAAAAAATATAAAGAAATTATTAATGTTATCTTCAGAGATGCAAGATCTAGGAAAAGTTAAGCGAAAGATTTGTTTAAAATAAGCCTGAAGTTCTTGCCACAGTTTTTTATATTGTTCTGGAATGGCTTGATCCCATGAAAGTTTCTCTGCCCAAAGCTTTTGCATTAGAATTTTACCCCGAGCTGTTATAGGCAAAATCAATCCAAGTGGATCAAATAACTTTGAAATTTGAGATAAAATATTACGTTTGTTGTTTGTAGCTTGATTGATATCAATAGCTGCTAACTGAAGAGCATCTTCATTTATTAAGTCCTTGTAACCAAGCACTTTCTCACAATCATTATAATGTTGGAACATGCAGTTGTCTGTAGTAAATGCATCTCTTAGCCCTTTGCAATTAGAGTTCAAAGAACGCACCTCAAATCCACCTTCCTTCATCCTAGCATCAGATTCCTTATAGAGATCAAGTAGTTCTTCTACAGAATGTCCAGTGAGTATCAAGTTATTGACATAAAAATTTGAGTTTAAGATACTTGTGCAATAATCCTTGGGATATTGGTTAACATGATGTTTAATTACATAATTTAAAATGAATGGGCTGGCATTAAACCCCAAAATAATAGTTCTATATCTGTATGTAACTAACTAATTTGCCATCTTCCAGTGGCGGAATCCTTAGCGACTGCTTTTTCCGCATTCTCTAGCCGTGATGCTGCTCCGCCAGCATTCAATGCACGGCGTGATGTCGCGGAAGGCCGCCGGCTGGACTTCACCTCCAGAGGCGGAGAACCCTTCAACGAAAGGTTTACTGTGAGTGAGTTGCGTTCCGCTCTCGCTTCGTGCGCGGACACCGCCCATGGTCCGGAGGATGTGCCGTAAGCCATGCTTCGACACCTGGGTGAGCGAGGCATGGCCTTTCTGTTAGATCTGTTCAACAGGATCTGGGTGGAAGGTCTTCTCCCAGACTCTTGGCGAATCGCTACTGTGCTTGCCTTTTGCAATCCGGGGAGAGATCACTCTACTCCGACCGGTTTCCGCCCAATCTCTCTAACCTCTTGCGTGTGTAAGTTGATGGAGAAATTGGTAAATGTTAGATTAGCCTTTTTCCTGGACAGCGGAGGCCATCTGTCTTCCGCACAGTGCGGCTTCCGCAAGTTCCACTCCACGTCGGATGCTCTGCTCCGATTGGAAAATGACGTCTGCGAGGCTTTCCTTCGTAGACACCACTACGCCACGGTGTTTTTCGATCTAGAGAAGGCCTATGACACCGCATGGCGATACGGTATCATGGAGACTCTCCACACGATGGGGGCGAGGGGACGCCTCCCAATGTTTATATCTGAATTTTTTCGAGATCGTCGATTCCGCGTACGGGTGGGGGGAGCCCTCCCCGGCCCAAAGGAGCAGAAAGAGGGTGTCCCGCAGGTAAGTGTCTTCAGTGTCACACTTTTTGCCCTGAGCATCAACGGCATCACCTCGGTGCTGCATAAAGATGTTCTCGCTACGCTCTACGGGGACGACCTTTTGATCTCTTTTGGCGCGGCCCATATGCCAACTCTGGAGCGTCGACTCCAACAGGCATTGAACCGCGTCTCTCGCTATGCCGAAGCGCACAGGTTTCGGTTTTCTTTGGCCAAGACTAAGATGGTGCACTTCTGCCGCCATCCATGGCTTCACCCCGACCCAGATTTGTTTCTTAATGGGGTGCGCCTGGATGTGGTTGAGTCGCACCGTTTCCTTCGTCTTGTATTCGACCGACGCCTCGCCTGGGAGGCTCATATTCGCAGCCTTAGGGTCTCTTGTACCCGCGCCATGGACATTCTCCGTTCCGTGACATTCAGCGCTTGGGGCGCTGATAGGGCTACTGCCCTACTTCTTTATCATTCTTTTGTTTGTTCGACGCTCGACTACGGATGCGAGTTTTATGCGTCCGCAGCCGAGCGTTTATTGCGGAAGGTGGATTCAATCCACCACACCGGCCTTCGCCTTGCGACCGGTGCCTTCCGCACTTCCCCCATTAAGATCCGGTTGGTCGAAGCTGGGGAGATGCCACTTGCTCTGCGCCGCGTGTAGTGCATCACTCGCCTGTACGCGCGAGCCCGGTGCCTCCCTCAGTTGCCATCAGCTCTCACTGCATCCGCAGCTGATCTCGAGGGTGCCTATGCCACAGAGAGACGCTAGTCATACCCTAAGCCTTTTGAGTTTAGGGCCAGGAAACTCCTTCGAGAGGTAGATATAGCTCTCGGGCCGGTGGCGCCCCTGGTTCTGCCCATGACGCCACCCTGGAGAGTACCACATTTGGCTATTTGTTGCCACGCTTCTGCTCCTAGAGCTTGTACTGCGCCGGGAGTATTGCGTTCGATCTTTTTGGAGCACACATCGTGTCACGTTGGAAGGAACCGTGCCAGTGTATACGGATGGCTCCAAGTCCCAAGAGGGGGTCGGCTTCCACGCCGTATCCCCTCTGTTTGAAGTCAGTGGGGCTCTACCAGGCGCTGCGTCTGTCTTCACGGCCGAGCTGGTGGCAATACACCACTCGGTACGGGAGATTACGCGAGGTGCCCGGTTTGGAGACCAGATTGTGATCTATAGCGACCCACAAAGCGCCTTGAGTGATCTTGGGGCATTGGAATCTCCGCATCCCCTGGTTCGTGATATCCGTGACGCCACGGTTTTGGCGAGCCGGGCAGATCTTGAGATTATCTTCTGCTGGGTTCCTGGACATGTAGGAATTGCGGGGAATGAGCGCGCCGATGAGGGCGCCAAAAAGTCCGCGAGGACTCTGCGACCGGACCAGTGTTTCGCTCTTCCTCACACCTACTACATGGCAGGAATACGGGCAGCTCTTCGGACTGCTTGGCAAAGAAGATGGGAGACGGTCGAAGGGAACTTAAAGTTGCGTGCCATTGCGCCGCGACTGTTCCCATAGACCTATCCCCCAATGCCGCGGCGGCTTCAGGTTGCTTTTTGTCGTCTCCGAAACGGACACACTCGTGTGACGCATCGCTATTTGATGGAGCACTCGCTTGCGCCCTATTGCAACGACTGCGTCGTCCCCCAGACTGTTCGGCACATTCATGTCGAATGTTCCAGTCTGGGTGATCTTCGCGCACGATACCTGTCCCGGTACCGGGATGGGCGGGGTCGCTACCGCCTGTCCCTTGTACTCGGGACAGATTCGTGCACATTGACTTGTGGACTTCTTGACTTTTGGGGGGAGGCCGGCCTTCTCCCTTGTATTTAACTCTTTTTTTTGTCATTGTTGTTTGTTTTTGTTTTGTTTTTTGTAGGTCGCAGGCTCCTACGCCGGGGGGAGGGCAACCTCCCTCCGCCCCTGGAGCTTACTCCCTGATTGTTATCCCCTTTTTATTGTTGTTTCTGTTAAAAAATTTATTCTAAGGTAGCCTAGAACTGGGCTGTTTGTTTGCGGCGACTTATGCACAAGTGGGCAGTCACCAGATAGCCCCTTGAAAAAAAAAAAAATGCCATCTTCCATCATGAAAATTGAAAAATGATTTTTATCTTCTTCATTTGCCAATTGAATTTGCAAAAATGCTTGTTTTATATCACTAAGCATGGTGTGCCTATTCGATCTAAATTGTAACATTAGTGGGGTGAGGTTATTTATTAAATTTATTCCAGCATATGCTGCTTCATTTAAAGATGGCTTGTTGTTTACTTTCAGAGAACAATTGAAAACCGGACGGATTTTGGTTGTAACATTGGGTTCAGATTTTATGACTGGTCTAGGAGGAATCCATATATGTTTGTGATACATTTTTGGTAAGATATCAACCTTTTCAATGATTCCATCCTCTAATTGTCTTTTAAAGACCTCTTGATAGGCCTCCAATTGGCCATTCTTTTCAAGTTTATCAACTACTTTGTTGAGGATTGTAATAGCAATGTCTTTATTTGATGGAACTTCTTTTATGATATCATGCCAAGTCAGGGCTACAAAATATTTATTGTCCTTGAACTCAATCTTGGATTTAAAATCTTCAATTTTCTTAGCGTCGTATTTACTTTGATCTTCACTCAATTCAGTGCATTCAACTGACTCTAAACTAAACATGTTTTCTAATCCTTGTTCTACAGAACAATCTGTAAATGCAGTATCAAATGGATTGAAATACGTTTTCCTGGGTTTTAAGACAAAATTTACATGAGTAGAGGGCTCCTCAACCCTATAAAGCTCAACAGCATCCATGAATTTCATTGAAGTATTTGTTACTGAAGATTTATCCACAGTTGCATGGCTAGTTACTTGAGATGGATTAAAAAAATGCATTATGTTCCCCAAGGGCGCAATACCTGTAGACATAAGCCATGCTGTTCCCTTTTATACATTTTTTTTTTGCATTTTAGGAATAAATTGAATCACATCAATTCCAAGAAGTCCTTGTAATGTGATATTTTCACCATGTTCTGCTAGAGATTGATCTGCCATTTTAAAACCTTCAGATATTATGTTGTTAACAGCTATGGGGAGATCTGATACATGTAAATGGATATCAAATTCGTTATCAATTAAGATAGGCAATGGAAGATCTTAATAGCCAGGAATACTAACGTCCATAACACATTCTTTGAATTTTCTTTTATTTGTACCGAGAAACGTTATTACATCATAATTCAAATATGCCCAATCAAAGGTATCACATTTAAGAACATCCATTATCTCCTGACTTAAATAAGATCTGTGACTGCCATCATCCAATAAACATTTAACGTTGTGAGAATTTCCTCCCCTTTTAAATCTTAATTCAATTATAGGCAACGAATATGGTTGATATGTAGAAGCACTCATGTTGATGCAAAGATATGAATGCATAGATGTATCATTTTTGGGTTTGTGACAAAGTGCTGATATGGAAAACTAAGTTTATTATATTTTCCTGGACATGTCTCACTTAAATTTTTATTGCTAGTACAAAAATAACAGAGTTTTAATCTTTACATCTAGCCTTTCTAGAATCTAAAGTCTCATACTTGGAGCAAAGAAACATAGAATGTCCCTGAACTGCACAAAATTTACAAAATTTATCTGTTTCCTCGGCAAAGGTTACTGAGGTTTTAAAATTTTCTAGAGTAGATGACTTAGGGTGACTCTCCAATGATTTAAAGTCAAAGGGTGGCTTATTTTACCCAGAGTTAAAGTTAAAGGAGGGTTTGTTTGGTTTCCAATTGAAATTATTCTTGGAATTAGCCGAAAAATCTTTACTTTCAGCAGCAATTTTATAACTACTAGAAGAAGAAGTCCTAAGTAGAGTTTTGATTATGTCGTTATGATGATCAAAAAGATTCACAACTGTAGGGTAATTAGAATTTTCTTTGTGCACTAATTCTCTTTTTATGGAGGCAGGTAACTTGGAGAATAATATATGACTGATAAGTTTGCAACCCGACTCTTCCTCCAAAAGATCTATATTATAAGTTTTAAGATCATATAGTAGAGCTCTGCTTTCACTTATATACATTTTAACATTAGCAAATGTATTATCAAACTTAGGATATCTACAAATTAATTGTTTGAAGATTTCATTTACAATGTACTCAATATCCCAAAACTCCTCTTTAAGCATTTTAAGTGCTATTTCATAGTTATCATCTGTTAATGATGAATGAGAAATGGTGTTGAAGGCATAATCAGAAAGAAAGCTTCTTAGATAAGTGAGTTTCCCAGCATCTGATAAAGATTCGCAAGCATTTATACAATCTTGAAACTGTTGTAAAAAGTTCTTGAATTCAAATTTATCACATGATTTACCACTAAATGTTTTACATTTAAGTTCAGGCATTTTAACTTGTGAATATTTGTGCACATTAACCGATTTAATAGGGTTTTCACCCCTTTTTAAAGCTGTGGAAATTTTAACTAACTTATCTGTTATACCTACCCTATAGGCAACTTGACTGTCTATTTCCTTAACTCTATTTTCATCATCTTCTGGCAATTCACCTTCGTCAAACAAGTCAATAATTAAATCATTCACTTCATCAACTTTAACCAAAGATTTCAACAAATCGTCCTTTCTACTAACAAAGATATCTTGAGAAAGTTCATCTATATCTATAGTATCTAAATTCTTTGAGGCAGCTGTTATCCTACCTTTAAATCCAGCTCTTTTCTTAACTAATGCATTGAGTCGAGTTTCTAACTCTGGTTTAGATGACATTGTGAAAAAATAAAGGCAATTTACTATAAAGTAACTAAAAAATACCACAAATATATTAGGCACACTATTCTGCACAGAGTAATCTTAATTAATTGTAACGAGCCGATGCAATAGAGAAAACAAATGTCCTAACTAACTCTTTAAACAATGAAAATACAAACAAATTAAGCACTATAGTACGATCTATAGCATTTGTAATGACCACAAAAAAATATAGAAATAAAGTATTACCTATTAACCTTTCTACTAGGTTATATTAACTAGGTTAAATTCAAATAATGATAGCAAATTATTCCTAATTTGTAACATCCATGTCAAGAACAAATAAAATAGATCACTTATAAGTATAAACAATAGGCTTTAGATTTTTTACATATTTTAATACGATATCTTACTAGATTTAGAACAAAATGCAATATAACAAAATAAATTTTACTCTAACTCGAATTATACAAGGATAACTAATAAATATAAAAAACAAAATTAGCACTTGGGTATCTTAACAATCAACAAGCACTGGGTTTCATTAAAAGTGGGAGGGGGAGGGAGAAAATATTATAAGATATGTTTGATAACCAAATGGAAATAAATCAATAATTCGATATTCTCTGGAAGTTTTAATATAAGAACTTTTAATGAGTTAAACTTAACATGAGCAAAGAGAATGATAAAAGATTGGCTTACCTTGGGAAAAGGACTAATACTGTATCCAGGGATTTATGATATTTCGTTCCAGAGAATATCGTTGCCGTCTGGAGTAGCTTATTCTCTTGTAACAATGAATTTACTGAAAAAGACGTCCAGAACGTCTTTAGTTATGAATACGTAGAAGTTGACCCTTTTGTGAGAACTGAGAGAGCCGACGCTTTTACTTCTGCGCCGGAGCCTTTGCCATGAGTCACGCGATATTAAATTTTAGTGAAAAATGTATCTCCTGCTTAACATCAAAGTTAGCCAAGCAAATTATCATTCTCTAGAAAAAATTAATGAATATTTTATATTTAAATTAATGATTGAAATATATAGAATAATGAAAATGACAATGACATCAAACATAAATTATTATAATATAAAAGGGAGTTTTCACTGATCCGCAGATTTGAGAGCTTATTAAAGATGGTGACTTTAAATCAGCCCTTCATGGGGAGGAGAAGCTTGCTTGGCAAACATTCAAGTTAATGGCGAAGGGATTTCTCGGAAACAGAAGGGAAGTGAAATATGAAGAATTGGCGGGAAACCTCATCGAAGCTTACAAGAACATGAGATGTAATATGCCACTTTAAATCTAATTTTGAACTCACATTTAGACTTTTTCCAGGGAACTTTGGGGTAGTTTGTGATGAACACCGTGAAAGTTTTCACCAAGTTATTTCAACCCTGGAAAAGCTGTACCAGGATAAATGGAGCACAACAAGCTTGAGACTATTGATGGACATTGGCAAGAGATGATTCTTCAGCCCACTATAAGCGACAAGCAAAATATGTATATTAATTAAAATTTAAAACATAATGACACAAACTGTATGTTATAATATAATAATCAAATATTACATGCCGTGTATCTTTAAACCTATAGGTAATAAGCATTTTCCAAGGTAATATTTTGATTCAGTGCATTAGAATAGATAAGAATTAACTAATCTTATTTAAGAATCACATAACCTTTTTAAAAAATGGTGACTAATGTAATTAAAGACAGCAATTTTTGTGTCATTTAATGATACAATTTGCGCTGGACCAAGCTTTATGAGCAAAGTTTGGTTCAAGGCGGAGAAGAGGTCCATTTAACTAATTGAGTAAACATATGTAGTAGATGTTACTTGATTAAGGAAGATATAGAGGAGTGATTGTGGAAGTGATGAAACCATGTACCCGACCGAAACTCATAGGTTTTTGTTCCCTTCTTGCATACACCACACCATTGTTAATCGTTCATTTACTTTACCTAAAATTAACCTGAACTTTGTTTCCTCCTTCCTCTCACAAGTCAGCTCACAAACATCTAGAGAAAATAAGTTCATAATCATCTCTAATTGTTTGAAGGAAAACGATAAACTAACATCCTGATGAAGGCTTAGTTCCCAGTATAGAAAAAAATATAAACAATTATTCAATCTTTATCTCCAAAATTGACGACAATATTCAGTTCTTGTCAATAATTTTTCCTATGCAGAAATATTAATGTATTAATTAAAGTTTTTCCAAAGGAATAATTGAACATTTTCAAAATGTTTCTGACAAAAGTAAGTTAAAAACGATATAATTCTTTATATATGCTTGTAATTCCTCGAATAGCCTTGCAAGGTGTCCGATACGTTTCTCTTTGATGTGTTGCCTTTTCATAATAGTTTTCCTCACATATTAGGTTGAAAGGGTAACCATAGTGATAGAAAATAGCAAATATCTTTTGCAATAACTCTAATTAAAAATTAAATAACCATATAAATATAATAGCTGAGAAAAGGCCAGAGTTCGTGAATTTGTCATCCCTGTTTTAGAGAGCTTCGAATTAAAATGGGGATTAAATGTTTCGAGACTAATGCTTGAATTACTGCAATGACGTAAAATGATTTCGCTAAATTTATTACATTATAGTTTTTTGTTTAGTTATAAATATTTATAATTAAATATACTCCAAACACTCTAACTCGCACCAAGTAATAATATATTAATTTGTTACTCTCTGAAATAAAGTCTGCGTAAAATGTGATACGAATATTTAAGCAACTGTTCATTTCAAAGAATGTCAAGAAAAATATTCTATTGCCATTTTGCTTTACTTTATATTTAGAAGAAAACTGAAAATTGTCCTCATTTTTGAGAACAAAAACATGAACATAGGAAAGAGGGAGTAGGGATTCGAAAATTTAAATTTTGTAATTGCACCACAATTCCAGACTTGAATTTCATAGAAAATATACAAACGGCATTAATTAAGGTGACCATGTGCAATTGGCTCAACCCAAACAACTCCTTTAAATCACAGAAAACTCATAATTCGAATGATGGATCAAATTCGAAACATTCTTGACAAAAGGGAGAGAATAAATGAGGCGAAGTATCAAATAAAATCATGACACTCTTCTGAAAAGTATATATAGATATGTACAGGTTATAGGTTCCTCAGAACTTAATGTGTTTTGGTAGAAACTTTATAGTCTAATATAAAAATGACCCAAACATACACCGTTAGGAAAGGCACTCTTTAATTGGAAAGAAAACAGGTTGGTAGAGAGCTCAGATTAATTGAATGATATTCATAAGGTTCAGATTTGACCGCCTTTGACGTTATTCGGGATTATCAGGGCCATAAGAAGAAAGAAAAGGAGCCAAGATCACATGGTTAACTATAGTTTCTCTGGAAATATACTTGCAATAACATTTATATGAATCCAAAATTGCGTGTTTTGTCATGAGTGAAGATCAATCAGCAACAACCGGGATTCGATCTAGCGAATGTTCACATGAGAATCGTCGGCGTTACGATCAGCTCCGATGGAAAAAAGGAAATGAACCTGTGATCTCTTAGGAATAACGATGAAGGACATTCTAAAGGCATGACAGAGGTCCTTTTCCCATTTTCCCATCTACATTCGGTTAGTCGATAACCTTATAATTGGAAAGTCTCCAGTGTAACAATGAGCCCTCGTATGAGTTCAATAAGGTGTAATTGTGTGTTACTCAATTACGTTACACTGTTTTATTTTACCTAGATGCCAGATTAGTGTCATTGAACAATTCGTATTTGACTTTCAATGATGAATATATTTGTTTTACTTTATTCTGTTGAAAAGTTTCATATGCATTATATTCGAGGCTTACGACCGTCTTCCTCAATATAGACATGCTAAACCTTGGTTTTTGTTGCATTAGGATGAACACCGATAGTTATGTTTTGTTTTCGATACAATATGAGCGAACTACTTCGAAACTTTCCGTCTATTCCTCAGACTCAGAAAAAGACTGTAAACTGACCTTTGATTAAATATTTTTTTTAAAATTTAGGTGGTCATAAGTGGTTCATTTTATGCAGTTCAAACTGCATAAATAACGTCGGGAGAAAGGAGCTTGAATAATCCTGGCCAGGATTATTCAGACTTTTTTCCCTAAGTTATTTTTGTCTTCTCAGTATGGATTGTCTTCAGTGTGCAGTTCTTTGCTCTCTTTGATCTTTGTGTCATTCCATTGTCCCTTTCTCTTGCCTCAAAAAAAATCATATCATGTCTCATTGCTCATTTACGTCAAATCTCTTTCTTTTGTACTGTATCGTAAAATGGTATGCAATACAAGGTTTCCGCATCTTTCCTTTTTGTCTTCAAAAAGATTTTAAAAGGCATAAATTAAATATGGCGAAAGCCATGTGGTGGGTGTTACGACTCGCAGAACTTGTATTTGCTATTTCTTTATATGTGACATGAATAATCAGCCTTTAAATTGTGAGCGGGAAAGTAGATATGGTATAAAAATCCTTGTAAGTTCCTAGAGTAGAAGATACTGTGTTTAATAGTGTAACGCTTTGGGCGGAATTGAGTAACAGTGCCTGGTAGCTTAACGGTAGAGCATATTACCGGTAATTAGCAGACCCGCGATCGAATCCCGGCCCTGATTATTCAAACTTTTTCCCCTGGCGTTCTTTATGTCTTCTCAATATGGATTACTTTCATTGTGCCGTCCTTTGCTCTCTTTGACCCTTTTGTTCTTATCTCATTGCTCCTTTCGGTCAAAAGAGCAATATATATATATATATATATATATATATATATATATATATATATATATATATATATATATATATATACATATATATATATATATTTATATATATATATATATATTATCATCAAACTAGCCACACTCCTAGCCTTATCATGAAAAAGAATCAGAAGCCCATACCCGAATCCCGAAACTAAACAAAGGACTTATCTGATATATGAGTACAAATGTAACCTAGGAGACTTTCAGCTCCTTCCCGCAACATATATTTGAATGACGGAAATATAATTGGCAGGGAAAATGACATACCAACTAAGAAACGTAGCCTCTCCACTACCCAAACCACACAAGTCAGAAATTTTTTACTTTGTACCAGATCGCCGATAACTACATTTCCTAGAAGCCATCCATATAACAGAAAAAAACAACCACAGCTTAACATCAATTTAACTCCAACGGAATACTTCTAAGCCGTAGATTAATGAGCCGAGCTATGACGGATGCGTAATCTCCGCACTTTTGAAGGCTCATCACCTCTTCGGATGGGACAGCGATATTGACCTTTGTTCCAAAGCCTACTCCATTTCGGCCTTGTCTTAACATGCTCACAAGTTTGTCAGTAAGTTTGCACTCGCTGACCTCTTTGTTTGTTTGTATATAATTCTGTTTATTAATTGATATATAAACCAATGTTCTTCTCTTTTTATTTGTATTTTTATTATATTTCTGAAGATGATACAGGGGTATTGAAACGCCTCAGAAAAAAAAAGAAGTGTTTTCTAAAAGATTTCGGAGAACTTATCCACGGCATCAACCCAGATGTGAAGGCATATATATATATATATATATATATATATATATATATATATATATATATATATATATATATATATATATATATATATATACTAGGGGCGGTCAATAAGTTATGCTAATCGGTAGGGCAAAACAGAGGAAGGGAGATGGCTGTTTGTGGGGGGGTTAGGGGCAAGTTATGGCAAGTCAGGACCTCGTTTATTTAAGAAGCAGTAGCTGATCACAATTTAGAAGGTTGGGCACCTGGCAGTGATTAAACTTTTGACCAAAGAAAGCGAGAAATCAAAAGAGATCCATGAACGCATGGTTGCAGTGTACACCGACACCACCCCTTCCTATGCAACAATTGCTGGCTGGAATAGGGAGTTCTGCCATTGTCGGGAGCCCCTTGAAGATGACCCCCGTCCACGACGCCCGTCAGACGTGACCAACGAGAACAATGTGGCCCGTGTGGAGAGGATAATCTTTGAAAATTGACGGGTGAAGGTCGAAGAAATCAAGCGAGAACTTGGAATATGACATGGAAGTGTTATCAACATCATCCACGACAATTTGGCGATGACCAAGGTCTCTGCCCGTTTGGTCCCTAGAAACCTCACGAAACCTCACGAAACCTCACGCCCCATGATCAACTTCAACGTCATCAAAGTTTGGAGGAGCTGCTGTTCCTGTACAACCAAGACACGGCGGGATTCGAGTCACGCATAGTGACAGGCGATGAAACGTGGGTCCATCACTGGGATCCTTAGACCAAGTTCTAAAGCATGGCCTAGAAGCACTGGGGCTCTCCGACCACCATCAAGTTCTAGACTTAACCCTCAGCCGGGAAGATCATGGCTACCATCTTCTGGAATTCTGAGGGAGTGTTGATGGTTGACTATGCGCCTCGTGGAAGAACCATCACAGGCCAATATTACGCCGAGGAACTAGCTGGGTTGAAGAAGTGCATCCGTCAGAAGCGGCGCGGCAAGTTGACACGCGGTGTCCTGCTCCTCCATGACAATGTTCCTGTCCACAAGGCCTGAGTTGCACAAGGTACCCTGCTCGAGTGCGGATTTGAGGAACTCAACCATCGCCCCCCTACAGTCCAGATCTGGCCCCAAGTGACTACTTTTTATTCCGCTAGCTCAAGGCTGCACTGCGTGGACGCCGGTTTGTGGACGATGAAGATGTCCAGCTCGCCCTCCAGGATTGGATTGAACAGCAGTCTGGAGATTTTTGGTTGTCGGGAATTCAAAGCCTGAGGTAGAAGTGGCGCAAGTGCATTGAAGTCGGGGGTAGTTATATTACAAAGTAATAAAACACTTTTCCTCATCTCGTTTCCTTATATCCGAATTGCAAAACTTATTGACCACCCCTCGTGTATATATATATATATATATATATATATATAGGTATGAGGCCATGTTGTATACATGCACTGTTGAAGTCCACAGCATTAGCAGCGTTATTGATTTTAACTTGTATTCTCTTTATTTTTCTTACAAGTTTTTTGTTTGGACAAGAAAAACATTCGCAAAAGACATATTTTTTCCTTGATATCTTTCGACCTTGATTGGTCATCTTTAGGGAATGACTTACAGACTGCTCCACTAAGTATACTTTTCTACTTGAACATATGGGATACAAAATTGACCAATCACAGTTTAGGAAAGTTTTTAGGACAAACTAACGTTCAAAACATAAGCACTGCTTGTTTTTATATTTGAACAAAAGGGATACAAAATTGGCCAATTACAGTTAAGGAAATATTTTAAAGACAAACTAACGTTTAAATCATATGGGCTACGGAATAATTGACCTTTTCATACGTAAGCGTTGCAAAATGACCAAACACATTCGAGGAAAAATTTTAGTTCAGATAATGTTCCATAAGTAAAGGGAATTGCGATTTTGTATTAGCTGCGGTCGACGCGGAAACACCGAGTTGTCGGGAGTCTGGTTTCGGGTTCGAGTTGCATAAGATTGTCGGTTTCTTCATTTGGATAATGACGGTTTCAGCCATTCGCAATCTTCTGCCTTTTTTTTAGTCTCAAGATGATGGAGGTGTTCTTTTTTAACGTCTCACGGGTTAAGGTAGTGCCGTAAGACTGGGCATGTTTTCTAATTGCCCCTTTCTGTAGGTGAGTCGCCAGTCGGCTCGACAGGGCTGTGGAGATCACGCCGATGTATTTGGAATTACTGTGTTTGCAGTCAATGACTTTACACGAATACTCTTATACGACGTTAGTCTCCTAGAGTTCGCTCTTCAGAGGGAGACAGCTGTTCTTCATGATGCAACTACTTGTATTCCTTGTCTTTTAATATATTATTAGGTTTATATCCGTATTATGGTCGGTTGGGGTCACATTTCGATGTAAAATGGCTTTGAGGGCCTTTTCATCTTCACGGTAGCCTGTGTTCATATTGGCCTTGTAATAAAAATTGGTGGTATTTTTCTTCGCTGAAACCATAGTAGGCTTATACCTAAGGCCTGAGCACAGAAAGAAATTATTATTTATATTTAAAAATTTCTTGCTATTGATAATATTTGTCTTCCTATGTACATTATTCCATCTAGTATTCCAATATCATTTGGGTGTGGCCAAAACACTTCTCCAGCAATTTATACCACGATTTCCCTCTGTGGCTTCTATATAATATAGGGTAAAGATTTTGGTTCACTTTACTCTTTGCTTTAAGTAGCATTATCCCTCAATGCCTTATGCTGTCCTTGAAATCTACATTTAGCGGATACTAAAAAGGAAAACTGAGCTGACTTCCTAAGTTATTCTATTCCTCTTAGACATTGGCTCCCTGTGTAAATTTGAATTTCAGAGCTGTTGAACTTACTTAGTCGATAAGCTTGTTCGTGTAATGCGCCAGACCTGAAATTTGGAGTGAGTGGAATTGCAAGAAAGGATAATGAACATGGAATTTCCATATAAAAGCTAAAAGCTGGAAAATCAAGTTATTTAATTAAATTTTCTTGCAATGTAATCTGGCAAATTTATATTTCTTCATTTTTAAATTAAGTATATTTGAAAGTTTCTGTTCGCAATCTTGGTTAATTTAAGTTTTTTAGAGTGGTTGTACTAGAGAAATGCCAATCCTACTTTGTTGCTTATAAAGAATTGTCACATTGGTAACGACGCCATCAAATGTGATTGTGCATGCAAAATACCATTTCAAGAACTTATACAATTCTACCATGAAGTAATTAAAGATGCATGCAGCGATGGTAGTAACAGTAATTCCTCCCACTAAGGACATGGCCTAAGTGAAGAATGATATCACTGAAGCAATGTTATTCCGATTAAAAGAAAAGGAACGAAATAATAGGGGAAAAAAAATGCAGCAGCTGTTTTTGAAGTGTCAATGGCTTATAAAAGACGATAAACCGAGGACTAAACCTTTTTAATGATGCTCAATACGCGCTAGGACTAAAAGCAAATGGTAATAGCCACAAACTCATCTGGCAATACCTACGAAATTATCTATTTAGCAAAAATAAGGAAGGATAAATACGAAATTTGAAGGTCAAGTTAAATAAATGGATGAGATCTCTTCCTTTGTATTCCATCCTTGTGAACTCAAAGATTGCTCGTAGCTTATTTATCTAATTAAAAAAAAAGGATGCGATACAAGAGGAAAATCAAAATGGACATTATTAACTTTCTGTCATTTTACTTTTAATCAAAAGCTCAGTGTATTTAACAATCAAATTTATAAATGAGATTATATAACATCAGTTTTTTCCTCTTCTTGCAAACATCTACTATAGGTCACTAGAGGAAAAGCATAAACCAAAAAATAACTAATGAAAGTTACGCCATTTCAAATTGTTATGAGATGACATTCATTATCTACACTACTAAAAGTGAAATAAACGCCTTAAGTAGTTGTGACTCAAACAATTAAAGCACCAGACATGAGTTTTATTCTAAGTTGATAATAGAGCAAGTGGAAAGATTATAGAAAATGAAAACCATTCTAACTTCTAAATTTCTCTTTTACTGGTTGGTTTGCGCTTCATTTCATTAGTGTAAAAATATTCCTCGAAATCGAAAATTCTGAAATATATTTCGAAACAGAAAATTGGTAAAACTCAATGCAACACGCATTCATATATTCCTTGAGGTGTAGAACGCCCTTCCAAACGCCAACATATATCAGAGTTAGAGGAAAAGAATGCCTTAAATATCTTCATAAATGTATGAATGTTTATGTGAAACGTAATTTATAGTAAGTAACCTCTGAAACAATTTTTATAAAGTGATTTTGGAAATTCACCAGAATCCCTGTTAAATTAAAAAAGAGAAACTAAAACCAACTATGTACAAAATTGGAGTAAATTTGTGAATCATGGGAAATATTGTTTTATATCGAAATACAAGCGTAAACCAACGAGTGTAAAAGCAAATAAAGCTATAAAATAAGATAAGTAAATACAGTGTTTAATTTGAATTTTAATTACATTCCGAATGATAATATGAAGTAGAAAACAGAATGAATGCAACTCTCTTAAGATTGCTAGCTGCAAAGCAAAGACAGGTTTACTTCTTTTGCAGCTTTGGAAGATAAAAAAGATGACCTCCGCCCCTGAGTTATGTGAAAGGGAGAGGGGATGAAAGGATTTTGAAGGGAAGATATTATTGTCCCTAAAAATCCGCAACATAGTCCAAAGATTCATCTAAGGTTATTAAGCACTGAGTGAAGCTGAGATTGGCCTCCCTCTGAAGGAAGGGGATTTGTGTGAGTCTCACAAATCTTCTGCATGATCTGAAGTAATTTATCTGAGTGGACCTTCCATTTCACTCGTGATTGGGACCGCATGTGGTACAAATGGTTTTCGAACCATATTCATTTGCAGATTCTCAAAATTTTACAATTTATGTTCAATGCAGCTGAAGTAAATTTAACATTACGAATGAGAATTTGATATAATTACTGCTAATAATTTCCTTGACCTGAATAGTAGCTTAAATTATAGCTTATATAAAGCATTGGCTGGCATGATACAAAGAAAGAGGTAAAGGGTCCTACTCGCGTTATTCCCAGATAGGTTAGCTTGGTTATACTTGATTCCACATCCTAATCTTCGTTTAATTGCGTTATTATTGCACTGCAAAATACTTGTCTCTATTTCTCTTTACATATGTTGTTACTCTGCCGGAGCTCTCGATACCCTGATGGATACACGGTGGGACTTCTGACTTCCAAGCTACGGTTAATCCTGACGATAAAGGCAACAAAACTAGCACCGGCGTCAGGAGCTCACCACCCATTTGCCGAAAACATTAATACCCCGCCCCACGGGGGTAAGAAGCTTCCCATGCATCACTAAATGCAGAACCATTCACATCACCGCTATCATTTCACTCACAAAATACGCATTCACTCTTCGGTTCTGCAGCTCCGTAAATGAAATATTAGTGTCCCCAATGATGCCAGTCATGGCTACATAATCCCGACGTGAAACAGATTCCCATCTTCCCGTTCGTTAATCCAACGTCTGGATCATTAATACGAGCTAGTTCTTGCAGGATTTCGAGTGATTTTATTCGGTCTTGTTACTTAAAGCCCTCAGTAGATAATGCCGGATGATAGTGGTTGGAGATCCGAATTTCTTTATTAATCATGAATAGATTCTGCACACAGTAAATTCAAGTGTTGGGTCAATTGTTTCTTAAGGTTAGAAGATTTTTAGCAGTAACGTTTCAGCGCATCAACTTTTTCTAATCAAATGGAAATTTGAGTTGTCACTTGCGAAAGATCTGATTTGTGTCTGATTCAAGGACGGCTGTCGGAATTGTTGCCCAAGTCGATAAGATAAAATGAAAATAATTTATGTAAATTTTAACTTCTGGGAATTATTATGGAACGTAATACGATCTATATATCAAATATGTGCTATAATTTACTCTCTTATAAGAAATATTGCTAATACCTAAATATATAAATAGGTCTCACAACTGGGTGGATCTTTTTCTGATCGATCTCTGCATATCTTTTGCATTTTGGCTAAACTCAAGCCATCTGACTGACAGGCTAAAAGATAGAACTTAAATTGGCTGACTGGTCAATCTATGTAAACCCCTGGACTCTAAATCAAATACAGAAGATCAAACCACAACAATCTATTGCTACTTTCATTTAGCATATAAAGTTTTTGTATGGTAATCTGAGAGAAAGTTAGGTAATTATAGTTCAGGAAAACAGCAAAAACCTAAGAGGAAGCAATAAAAAGTTTAATATTAGTAACGCATTTTATAAAACATCATGATTGAACTATTGGGTTGTAATAAAGTTTGGCTTCTTTTAAATGTAAAGAAAACAAATTATATTCAGTTATGTTTACATATATTTATATTAAATGGTTCGTGCTACCACTGTTGTAAATTTTCAAGTTTCGTAAAAGTAACCAAATGCAAAAAGTGATGCTTGGGTAGGCTATATCCGCGTGGGGTTGGGTTTGGTTTCATTTTTTTTTATTTTTCCGAAATTTGTAAATTTTCAAGAGGATATCACGATATGTTAAATTAAACTATATAAATAAATAGCATAAAAAACGGCAGAAACAATGTAATATACTAATATAAATACTGGAGTTGTGACCGTTGATTAGATTAACGTACCTGTAATTCTTTCCCATAAGAAAATTAAATGAATATCTTTTCACAAAATAAAAATTTGCAACGCCCAATTACCAATGATCTGCTACAGCGTCGGCAAGTATCTATTATCCCTTCTTCACCTGTCAGCCAGATTCTTGAATTGAGTTATTGTGTGAGAAATGTTTGGGTGACCCACTAAAGCGTAAAATTTTTAAGAGGGAGAAAATAGATTATTATGAAATTTATTCTAAAATTATATAAAAAAGGAGGACTTCTACAATCAGAACAGTTTTTCCATACATCATTGCATCGAAGGCACCGCAAAGTAATCTTGAGTGTAGTGATTGTATATACAGATGTTAAGATTTTAACTGTTTGTATATTTTAATCCACGGAGCGTAATAGAGGTTTTTTTCCTTTTCCCCTACATACTCCAGCAACCCTTCAAAACTCAAACATAATATTTATATCCCAATTCAGAATCTTTTCCTTTTCTTCGTGGGTTTAATATGAACTTCTCTCTCTCCAATTAATTAGGATACATTCTCTTTCTTCATTTCATTATAATTTAACGATCTTTCCTCCTAGAATGTTCCCCAAAGAATAATTTATCAATATTTGCTCATTAGCAAAGCATATTTACGCACATCTGTCTGCTCACTGAACTTACATTTTACTTAGTATGGTACTTAATTTATACTCCAGTTTATAAGAATAACTTGTCATTGAAGAGAACTGAAAGTATTTAACGTGAATAATAAAATTTGATTGACATAAAACGGCATTCGAACCGACCCTTCCTTTCATAAGTTTGACTCTGTCGATTAATATAATTGCGCTTTGGTCGAAATTTATTTTATACTCAAATTTATCCTTTTAGTTTTACTTGTTTAATTACCTTATATTTAAACGAATTTATTTGGATTTAGGGTCAAACTTAAATATCACCAAACTATGTCTTTTTCCCACAGAGAATTCATCATTCACCTCTTAGCTTGAAACCAACGATACGATAAGAATTTAGCTAATTTATACAAAATCACTACACTCAAATAAAATGAAATAGTTATTTTTATTTATAGGAGGAATTATTCACATGGAAATACAAAATAGACGAACAATAATAGTGAAAATGCGTGTTACACTTCAAAAGTCGTGATTAGCAGAAGAATCCGGAAATACTCAATATTCAGTATACAGGCCCTCGTTACAGCCGGCAACCTTGAAGATTATGATCAAAGGCGGACTAATTAGTATAAATTCAAGGCTCCCTGGTGGATCTTGCAGGTGATTCAATGTTCCTCCTCGGAATATCGATCAGAGATGCGTTAATGGCTGATCTTAAAATCTGCTTTTTTTTCACGAATCCTCCAAAATATTGTGATAGTTAACAACTGGGAGGTTGGTTCGATATTCGATTTGATATAAAATTAAATCCTCACCAATTCATCAGGAGCGGTCATAAAAACTTGGCACTGTAATAAAGCGTATAAATTTCGCAAGTATCCAACAATTATTAACTGTCATTCAACAACTTGATTATTTCCACAAATTGCATTCATTGAATTGAGCCATAAATTTATCGGGAGGAATTCTTGTAGTACATGAGGTAAAGGTAATTGAAAAGGAAAAAAAATTGTAGAATGGCGAAAACTTTAAAGTACTAATAGCAACAGTTCCACAGTTGCATTTAAACCCCTCAAACAGCTAAAAACAGTAAAATCTTCGATAAATTAGAGAACCCAAACTATTTGAGCTACGTTATTTATAGTTGAAAGGATAGTAAGAGGCAAATTGTACATGCAATAGTATTTCGAATAGCATAGCCACAGCATTTTACGTTGTGTGTTATTTTGGACAGATTAATTACCTTCGTTTCCCATCATTTAAATTCGTGGATTTTATCCGTAATCCTGAATGACGTTATGCCTTGCTGGATGTTGCCGAACACGGCACCACGTCATGTTCTTTGCTTTCGCGCTAAACACGGTTACTTTAGAAAATGCTGCCCAATTATGCAAGTGACATCCAATTAACAGTGTCTAATAACGTGCCAGTGAAGTATGCTTGGTAAAGTTACTAGAACGAAAGAACGCCATTTTAAACAAATTCATCTGAATTTCAGAGTTAAAGGTTTGTCTAAAATAATGGTTTGGTTTTCATGACGGTGAAGATAAATGGAGTGAAATGTGCGGGAAGAAAATGACCTAGGAGAAATTATAAGAAAAGGATTAAAGAAGAAAGGCAATGAATACAAAGACTCACGGAACAGGAATGGTACATTCTTACATGATATACAATGAATGTAGTTAATAGCCCAAACAACGGATATGTCACGTGAACCCTTAAAAAATTAATTAAGAAAGAAAATGGGATTTTTAGAAACGGAAAACTCTAGTTCGCTAAATATTATATTTCCAAAGCGATCTGCCTACAACCACATAATTGAAAGGACAATGAAAGAAATTACCTCATTCATACATTTTATTGGCGTAGTTCTTAAAAAGCATTACGATAATGTATTTACTATGAGATGTTTGTCTTCTTCTCCCCAGAAAATCATGCCTTGCCCGTAAATTTAGAAAAACGAGTTATCTGATAAGTCGCGGGTATTTCTCTCAAGTGTCAATAGTTTCCCTTTGGAGTTAAATTTTTGCTGCTTTGAGTTTTTTGGTTTTCTGGCTGTCTTTGTCCATGCTTCCTTCAAAATGTGTCATGTGCATAGTCAAGATTAATTAAGAAAGAAAATCTGATTTTTAGATACGAAAAAAATAGGGAATCTTTTTTAATTGCTATATGCAAGTGAATAAGGGAGTTGGATTCGATTCCATGTCGTCAAGCGCTCTTCGTCATCAGAACTACGCCGTTCACCGACATAGCTTTCATCCTCTACCCTCCTCAAGGTTGATTCAAAAGGGCTTTGAATAACGAAGTGTTTGCCTTTTATCCAGTGAGTAGCAAGTGTTTTTCTCGTATGAACAATTAAAAGCTTAAGAAAGAAAATGGGATTTTTCGAAACAGATAAAATAGGGTAACTATTTTAACAGTTATATGAAGGTGAAAAAAGTAATTGGATTCGAGTCTTTATATTTTCATTATTCCCATCCTTCTTACTTTTTTAGCTCGGTAAGTTAATTTTCAAATAAAAATCATCTAATAAATTGCAATGCATGTCTTCAAAACTGAAATAATATAATATTCTTTCTTTTCACTTACTCCCTACAATTCTTCAATCTTATTTCTCAAACTACTCAGGTTTGTGAAAAACATGACACATTTAATGAGAGATTGCCAGAAAATGCATTGCTGGTTTGAGGATTGAGATTTTGCCAAAATCCAGTTGGTAAAGAGATTTAAACATAAGAGAGTACATACTGTTATATTTATTAAAATATTATTTATTATATCTGCTTTTCTTCCGAATAAATTACATTTTAATAGGTGCACCTTAATATTGTTATCTAAAATCGTAGCCTGTTTGTTTTTCATAAGATATGCTGTTCAGTAGAGTCATCTCCAAATGAGCACAAATTATATTAATTATGAATAAAATATTTTTGAAAAATTAATTAACAAATTAATAATACATTTGAGTATAAATTGCCCTAACGACACAGAGCTCCAATTACGTGCTGCTGTTAACTAAAAACAATCACTGAATATGTTGCCTGCAGATATTGCAATCCTCTTTCTGAATCCTTCCACTAATAATTTAAGAAACCACTATTCTTCTGCAGTTGCTCCATTATCTTTTTAAATATATTTGTCCTTAAATTTCATATCGACTTCTAAAAGAGCACCAAATTCTTACATGGAAAATTCTTTTATATCAATCAGCTCTTGCCTATTCTTTGCAACAACCCCACTTATGCGCCTATCGGATTAAATTCTGTCATTTCTCTGAATTTCATTTTAACTCTAAGTGTCCCCAAAATAGCTATAATTATTAAAAGGCCTTTATTCTCTAAGGGCTTAAGTTTTAAGCATTTAAATGAAAAACTACATCAGTATTCCGTTTCGTATATGAGTTTGAAATGTATGAGCAATCAATAGTGCCAAATAGTGCAAAACAGCCCCCTCCTCTGATTCTATAATTCACACACAAGACTTCCAAGTGAAATTTTTATGCTATTAAATCTATAGATAGGGTTGAAAGACTTATTTTATTCTCACACTTTTCTAAGTAATTGATATGCCAAACCGTCATTTAGCTAATTATCTCTTGCAGGTCCTTTTTGACTCTGTTTACACTTTTAATCAAAGAGGCTTGCCTATATGAGATAATATGCACAATTGATCATCTAATTGATTTACACGTAAAATAAAGGGGATTAGAAAGAGATACGAAGGTTTAGAAACAGGGAAAATATAACATCTAACAACAACATGTGGAAAAATCAGAGTAAAAGACCACGCATACAGAAATACTCGATATCAGAATAAAGATTATAATTATTTCTTTACCCTTTGGATTAATTTTATGCAAATAGTCTCAAAACTTGTAAATAAAACTCATAGTTTATGTAAAATATTTGACTAGTACGTGAATAAGCAAAGAAGCAGTAAGGAGATAGGTTAAGGGAGTAAACTGTTAGCCTATTTTGGGAAAGGTGCATATATAGATAGAAGTCTATAATCTGCTTTTTCTAACTCGTGTGGAAGATTTCTGACCATGTAAGAGTCAGTAATTATGTTATAGTGATTTTAAGATACCGTCGTTGCCTCAGTCGCTTGAAATATTCTGCACATTATTGAGAGAAAAACGTCCTAAGAAAATATTTGTCCTATTAATTAAGTTCATCAATAATTTACTGTCCTTTAATGTTTCCTATTTGCTCTAGCAGTAAGATAAACTGCGTACATTAGAGTTTACTTCACTATTGTAAGATAGAGCTTGTCGTCACGTATAGATAAAAATAATCCTGTGTACTGCGACGACAAAAGTGGAGATTAAAAGTTTAATTGCTCTATTGGATACAGTCACTTTCTAGGTGTAAAAGAGGAGAGTCCTACACGTTTGCCCTATGCAGTGTGAAGGTGGCTACTTATTACTATATTGATTGCACACCATCACTGCGAACATTGCAGTTTACTATATTATTGTAAGATAGAGCATGCCCCCGCAGATCAGTGAAAACAATCCCGTGACGGTCAAAATACCAAATATATCCAGTCGTTTTTTAGGCGGTAAGATTAGTATAATGGATCGAGCCACTTGCTTGGCGTGGACGGGGAGCGTCCGATAGCCGTGCTCGATGCAGCATGAAGGTGGCTAATCATTGCTATAATAACCGCAAATCGACACAAAGTAGAAACTGTGCCTAAGGGCTAATAGCACGAACCCGTAATATGATGAAGGTAACAAAATATGCGGCTTCTTCTGAGAGTGCAAACTATAATCGATAAACGGTACGCACTACTCCCGGCCATCCACGCCGGGAGAACCGGGTAGAAGATTTTGAACTTGTTTAACTACCCGACGAACCTCTTCTACAAAGTAAAATGGTATTATGAGGAGGCAGATTATATGGATGAAGTACCTAGATTCATGCTCATCAAATCTTCTGCATTTTTGATGGTTCTGGGCGAGGTCAGCAGTGCGGGCCACGTTTTCATCGTTAATGCTGACGGTGGAGAATGTAGTCAGAATTGCATGGACCAAGTAGCGGCGAAAAGACCATAAGTTTTGCATTAGTACTCTTCTACCACACGCAAGGAATGTAAACACAGACGTGGTTGTTCAACTACGTCTGGCACCACTGGTCACCAGCCTTGTAGGTGTTCAGCTGCCCCGACTGGAAACCGATAGATTATTTAGTGTGGGGTTTTGTTTATAAAGATTTTAACATGGCTGCTCTCAAAACTTTAGGAACAATTCTAGAGACTCCCTAACCGCGAAGTTCAACAAGTTCAATGCCCAGCTTGGAAAATGTCGTTAAGGCAGATAGTTTCGAGGACCTAGCCTCATCATCGATATTAAAAAACTAAGATAGTAAAGGGTTAAAATTTCTAGTTTTCATAAAATACTAATATTGATTAGTGCAATTTAGGATAAGCTGCTTAATACAAGAATAAAAATTTCAATAATTCATGATACAATATAAAGATTAGAAGCAGTTTTATTTATATTTAAATTTGGTTTAGGTTTTAGGATGTAAAGTGATTCTAATATTCGTAGTTCGTTGGGATGGGGGATATGACTAAGTATTTTAAAATTATCCATATTTATTTCAGACTTGCATACTTTGATGTGATATCGAATGGGCGAGAGGGTCTGGTTTGTTTAGAATCAACCCCGTGCGGGTCGACCTTCCCGATGCTGCTCGAACCAATATAAGATGAATCGCGGAACTTCCAAAAAGGTTGAAGTTGGAGGGGGGGAGGGAGGAGTAACGGCTCGCTTTCTCTTACGAAGTTATATCTTAGGAGGTGGGGAAATACTAGTATTTTAGAGGGTACGTCCACACTCCTCCCTATCCAAAGACATTTTTACAGCATAGAAAACTCTGGGGCGAAAAAAACGTTTACAACTAACTCATCAAGTGGGGAACTTATAAAGCTACAGTTTTAACGTTTACAAAAAGAGAAAAAAATTACATATAACACTACACGGTATTTACATATGTGTAACCACAGATAACTTAATCTATACATACGCACACACAACATCAACAAGGCCAAAAAAAAGGAAAGTAGTATTTACAAAATGGGTCAAACACAAATTTTGCTATACACTCAGGTTGTTGGAAAGGGATTCCTACCCAAGCTATCGGCTAGGCAGTTATCGGTGCTTTTCACATTCATGACCTGAAATTGTTACTACATGAGTAGTAGGCTCCAACGTATTAAAGGGCCATTTTGGCTTTTACAGTTTTTTAGGTACGCCAGGGGTTTGTGATCGCTTTCGACAATAAATTCCTTACCTATGATGTACGTCTTAAACTTACAAATAGACCACACTATGACTAAAGCTTCGAGCTCTATGGTAGCATACGCCTTGTCGTGAGGGAAAAGCTTTCTACAAACATATCCTACAGGATATCCCACTCCATCGTCATCATATTGGACGAGAGCACAATCTAGGCTATCCTGGGAGGCATCGGTACGAACTCCGAATGGTTTTATTAGGCTTCGGTAATATCAAAATAGGGGCAGAGATTAGTTTGTCCTTTAACTGTTGGAATCGATCTTTCGCGGAAGGGGTCCAGTTGACTGGACAGTTCTCTTAAGCATATCGTTAAGGGGCGAGGCTATGGCAGCGAAATTCGCCACAAAACGACGATAGAATGACATGGAGCCCCCAAAAGGAACGAAGCTGTTTCTTCGTTCGGGGAAGCGGCATTTCCGAAATAGCCTTTACCTTGTTGTCCGGAAAACATTTGATTAATAGTGTCATAGGAAAAGTGACACTTTGTCGGGCATACCGTGAACCAGTGTACGCGTAACCAGGATAGAAGCGCACACAGAGACTGTACGTGTTGGTCACAAGTACAGTAGTGACCTACACGTTATCTAAATAAAACGTCACATTCGATAGGCCATCTGATAACTGGCGCATAATCTGGTTATATCTTCCGCAAGCAGTTACTAACCCAAAAGGAAGTCGAATAGACTGGAATAACTTTTTTTTCAGTAGCGAAAGCGGTAAAGCGTTTTGATCGCTCTGAAAGCGGCACTTGGTGGTAGGCTTTACAGAGCTCAACGATCTCGGAGATGAACTTTGCGTCTTCGAAAGCATGAAGACTTTGGTCGATTAGGGATATCGGTTCCGCGTCAAACTGTTTAACCGCGTTTAATTTGCAAAAATCGACGCACATCCTAAACGACTTGTTAGGCTTTCTCTCCATGACAATGGGGGAGCAAAAATTGGACGACGAGGGTTCTATTATTCCAAATTTTGATAAGTTCTCAATCTCTGCATTGAAAGTCGGCAATAAAAGTCGGTACGTAAATGTATGGGATAAGGCTTAGTCCTTATCGCATCTTGAGTAGTGGGGACAATCTCATGTGTAAATTGGGTTGAGCGACTTTGGAATTCTCAACAAATTGAACATTGGTGGCGAGATCGACGTTTGGGGACGATAGGGGTGCCCGACTGATACTTCTTTCTCTGCCTGGGCCCTGGTAACGATCGGCTGAGAAATTGGGTTTAGGGAGAGCTGTACGCTCTGTCCGATAAGGATGGAGAAGAATTTTATCAGGGCCGCGACTACGTCGGCCCATCCGGTGAAGTATTGACACTGAATATGGCACCGTACCACTGGGAACCTGGTGGTATGACCTAAAAAGTCATGCACCAATGCAAACCTGTTATGCTGGGGGCTTACGGAGGGTAGTAGTTTGTCTCATACTCTATACAGATGCAACCTGTATCTCTAACCAAGGTTGACACTCAGCAACCATTTACTGCGCCATTTTCAAACTGGAGCCTAGCCGGGAATCTCTTGTTGAGATTCCCACATCGCCACATCGCCGCTGGCGATGTGGCTGTCGGATTAGGCGAGGGGGCAGCAGAGATTTGGTGGACCTGATGACTCGACGAGATCCTCAGGTGAAAATTTGGGGGGCAATTGTAACTTAAGTACCCAGGGGTGACACACGTAAAGAATACAATACAATTGGCCTACGGAGGTAGTTACTAGGCGTGGGGGGAGTACTGGAGGCGTTACGTCCTTTTGCTCTCTCGCGGCGGGTGAGGGCCTGTACTTGTTCGGCGCTTGCACTTTTACAAAGCCGTTGTTGACCTTGTGTTGGCTTCAGGTAAAACTAAACTTGTGTTTGGGGGAGGGAGGATGGTTCTTCTTGACCTCCTCGGAGTAGAGGTCGTGACTGGAAACATGACGGTCGGCTTCTTCAACACACTCCTTGAAATTGGACGCTCTTCTGTGTGTAATGAAGGCCCTTAGTTTGCAAGGGATGGTCGACATCAGTTGATCCCTTATAATAAAGTCAATTAGCCACTCATAATGATTTGATAACTGGGCGGAATCAAGCCAGAATTGGAAGTTACGCCGAAACGTGAATCCAAATTGTCTGTAGGTTTGGCCTGGAATCTAACCCTATAAAATTCTGGATTCATGTTAATAGCAGAAAGAAGTTTTACCTTTAGGGTTGAATAATGAAGGGTAGCCTCTGAGTTTAGGAGTGGAAGTAGCCGGGCGACACCATCTAATTCTAAGTCCCAATTGTTGACATCCAAGATCTTCTTAAAGTGCGTTAAATAAGACCAAAAATCTTCTCCATCCGTATATGCGGGGAGTTTTAGTGAGGACACTTGAGCCTGTTCATTTCGAGATCCTACGGAGTTTATCTCGACTTGGTCACGGCTTATCTCTCTCGTGCTGCCTAATTCTTTCCTTCTCTTCTGCTTCCCTCTGCGCTTTTCTTTCTCTCTCTTCTGGTTCTGCTTCTTTCTGTGCTTTTCTTTCCACACGTTCGTTACGTTTCTCTTCCTGGACTTAAGAGATTAAATCTTTCCCAGATAAGCTTAGGATCTGCCCTTGCTTATGAAAGCGATTGAATCAAGATATTCCGGATATGCTACTTTCGGGTTTGCACACAAAAAAGCTACCAGAGCTATTTAAGCTTTACCCCAAAACAAATATCAATTCTACTAACAACAAAATTATTAAAAATTCCTAGTAAAACTCAGGCAAACTCACACAAAAAAATAACTAACGAGCGAATCTGACTCAAGACACAAAAATGGGGGTTACTATTACCGCTTAGCTAGTATCCTCTTTTAAGGAACTAGGAAAACTGTGCACACACCACAGGAGAATGGGCTTGAAAATTGGTTGTTACCCGTCAATCCAAAAATAATTGTCCTAATATAATGGTGTTCAGATATTCTTGGTAATGCAGCTGCTATTAATTGAACTTAATGTTTCAAAATCAGGTGGGGGGATTCTTAGGAAGACCTAAAGCCTGACGCCAAATTATATAAATATATATATATTTATATATATATATATATATTATGTCGAAGTATGGCCAAGTGTATGGGAATATACGCACACAGGCTCCAAGGCAACAATTGTTATTGTTTTAAGAGTGCGATTTGAATAGTTAGCTGCAGCTACGTGATCAAGGAATATTCCAAACACAACGACAAAAATAGATTTTAATACACACTAAATAAAAGGTACACAATAAATATGGATATATAGGTACATGAATAAGACAGAATTAGGTTCCGAATATTAATTGGATAACCAGGGTTATTAAATGGTTATAATGGGAGATTTAGGGTAGTAATAGATTTAGTTCCTTTTAACCTCGAGAATAAAGCGGGGCTAACTTGGGGGAGGATGGGGGTTGACCTTGGTTACTCACGGGTGTAGCCGGGAACCCGAAGAGGGTGATGCTAGTTTCTCCAAACTCAAATCTAGTGAGATGCGGGCCTCTTGTCTTCAAGAGGTCACCGGACGAACTTAGAAGGGGGTAAGTGACTTCTCCAAACTCGGATTGAGCATGCTATCGGGCCTCCGGTCCTCAAGAGGTCACTAGTCAAACTTTGAAGGAGGGAGAATGACTTCTACAAACTCACTCTGATTGAGCGAGCTATTGGGCTTCTTGTCCTCAAGAAATCACCAGAAAAACTTCGGAGGACGGCTTCTCCAATTCTTGATTCAAAGGCGGTTGAGAAAGGCTGACGTTGCCTCAAGAGACTCTTCTCCTTGACCCGAAGATACGAGTGTGATGTTCAGCTCTTATGTGGCCGTCAATAAACACTTCTCAGGGGAGTGCGTCATTGAATCGAACCTCCGTTGGGGGAAGCGTCGTCTAACCGAATCTGTGGGTAATCTTTGGGAGGATACATATATACCCGGATTTCTCCAAAACAGGGAGAGAGAGAGGGGCCTTCTCAAACCTTCATTATCGGTTGGAACAACCGAGCGATTTCCTTGCGAGAGAGAAAGTGTAAGAGGCCGGGGTCAGCGGGCTTGACGGAACGACCAGCAGGTGGAGCCATAAAAGCTGTTCGAGGCAAACCTACAAATAGACGTGTAATCTTTCACCCGAGGGGGAGGGAAGATTACGACGGCGGGGAGGTAGCCTTCAATCTCAGCCTCATGCCTCGGTGTGAAATTCTCAGTGACCTGGTGGAACGTCCAAAAAGGGTGAAGTTGGAGGGGTGGGGTAGTAACGGGTCGCTTTCTCTCACGAAGTAATATCTAAATAGGGGGAAAAATACTACTATCTTAGAGGGTTCCTCTACACACACACACATATATATATATGGTGCGGTTGAGGTAATGGCATAATTAGACAACTGCTCTGCTTCAGGTCCAGCAGGTGATCCTATCCTCCTTGAACTGGAAGACAACACTTAGGGATGACCCATCCATCAGCCCAGACAACACTTAGGGATGACCCATCCATCAGCCCAGGGCTGATGGATGGGTCATCCCTAAGTGTTGTCTTCCAGTTCAAGGAGGATAGGATCACCTGCTGGACCTGAAGCAGAGCAGTTGTCTAATTATGCCATTACCTCAACCGCACCAATTTGTCTTGGATATTTTTACACACACATATATATATATATATATATATATATATATATATATATATATATATATATATATATATATATATATATATATGTGTGTGTGTGTGTGAGTGTGTGTGAAATTCTAATGATAATATAGTTTAGTACACATGTGTTTGCTCTTTCTGAGTACAATTTGCACGAATTACCTGAATTAATTGCAAATTACAGTTGAGGGTAAGGTTCAGGAGGCGGTATAGCTAATTTCCGAAACCACTGTTAAGATAAAAGTATATCTTTGGACAAATAGCCATTATACAGAACCCTTTGAGTGCCATAGACAAAATATGTCAACTAATGAACACTGCTTAGGTAATCAACGTTCGAGAAGTTAAGCGAATTCGTGATAATATCAGCTCTGGCTGACAGAAATACTGATCACTACATCTAAATTTAAATTTTCACCCTCGCAAAACTTATTGACCGCTCCTGGTAAATATAATAAAATTATTAAATCAGTCAAGAGAAAAACAAATAATCTTATTATTTCAGGCATTCTCCCACGGAACAAAGGCAGAGATAGCTTCTTCAGTTTAGCTCACTATACAAAAAATTGCCTTGGGACTATCTGCAGGAGTGAAGGCGTAGAATTTGTAAGCTTCTGTAATGATTTTTTAACAAAAGGGAACTTATCTTTCAAGACGGACTCCACCACAACACTATGGTTTTAACAAGGCTGTCACGATTGTTACAGAAGCAATCACAAATTTTCAGATGCTAAAGTGAGTACACGCAAAAATAAAATGGATAATTCTTCCTATTCTAGCAATCATCAATTAAGAACTGAGAAAAGCGCGAGAACACCCATCCGAAACAACTTGAAGGTTTTCTATGTCAACGCTCGTAGCATTCGTAACAAATTTCCAGATTTAGAGGAAATTATGTTAACAGATAATAACGACATAATCGGTATAACAAAATCGTGGTTAAATATCAAAAACAGGGATTTCCTAGCAGAGTGATATCCCAACACCGGCATCTGTCAATATAGGTAACATCGAGGTATTGAAAACCTTAAGATAAATAAATCACCAGGCCCACATATAATTTCCGCATGGGTATTAAAGGAAGCCAAATGTAAATTAGCTAAACCGCTGTCGTTATTGTTTAATTATTCGTTACAGCCGGAACAATACCCGATTAGTGGAAGCTCGCTAACGTAACGTCAATATTTTAAAAATTGCATTAAATCTCCAACTAATAATTATCGCCTAATTAGTTTAACTTCGGTCCTTTTCAAAATGTTCGAAACATTTATAGGCGACGAACTCGTTAACTACTTAGAAGAAAGGAAGCTTACATAGAGATACCTAACACGGATTTCGTAATAATCGCTCTTACCTTACGAATCTTTTTTAATGACATTTTTAATAAATCCGAAGAGAGTAAGGCAGTTGACATAATTTACCTCGACTTTGAAAAGGCCTTCGATAAAGTTCTCAACAAACATTTACAAACTAAATTAAAAGCGAAAGGAGTTCAAGGCACCATAGCGAGGGGGATGGAAAACTGGCTGAGTAATCGTAGGCAACGTCTAGTTATAAATGGAAAATCATCTAGCTGGACAGACGTCACTAGCAGGGTACCTGAGGGGTCTGTTCTGACTCCAGTTTTATTCCTAGTATGATTTAACGACTTAGACGAAGGCCTTTCAGGCATAGTATCAAAGTTTGTTGAAGACACCAAAATTCAGTACTCACGCTACCTTAAGAGATATTATATACAGAATAATGAAATGCAATACGATATCGACAAATTGTCGAACTGGACGCAAACGTGGCAAATGCCTTTTAACTACTCTTAAGCGAAGACAGCGAGATGGACCTAGGAGTAACAACATCGAAAGACCTAAAACCCAGTCAGCAATGTTCAGAAGTCATTAAGAAATAAAATAAAATAATTGGATTCATTGTTATAGCGTTCAAGTATAAGTAAAAAAATACAATCCTTTAATTCCTTAGTCCGCCCCATTATGGAATACTGCGTTCAATCCTGTTACTCGTACTACCAGATAGATATAGCCAAATTCGAACGAGTCCAAAGAAGGCTTACAAAAATGACACTAAGTTTAAAGAACAAACCATACGAATAGTGACTTCGAGAATTAAATCTGTTTCCGTTAATTCAGCGTAGATGAAGAGGCGACGTAATTCAGGTTTTCAAAAATTATTAAAGGCATAGATAATATGGATTGCAATACATAGTTCGCTATCGACCAGTCAAATTACAATTTAAGAAACGGTTGTAAAATTATAGGTAAACATTTTATCTCACACGAATCTAAGAATTTCTTATTCAACCGAATCGTCAACTTATGGAACGGCCTTCCTCGTAAAGTAATAGACTGCCACACCGTAGATACATTTAAACGTCATATAGATAAATACTTTGAATCTAATCACTCGCTAATAGCGTTTTCTAGCGAATAACTAACTCCCTAGCCATCAGGTGACAGGTTCAACAAATTCTCTTACTTTCCATCTCCACTATCTATCTTCGCTATAATCTTTATATTAGGTTAAGGAATAAGTTCTTGCGTTTTTTTTAATGTTGTGTTGATTTAAGTTTTGTTGACGTGATTTTTTCAGATATTAAGAAACAATAATAAATAATTAGAGCAAAATTTGTAAAGGTTAGGCTACGTCTCTTAACAGTGTAGACTATTAGGCTTTTGTTTAGGCTACGTCTTGAAGTTGAATAATAAGTCATTGCAGTTTATTTAAAAGTTATGTTAATTTAATTTTTGTTCTGTACCCTCAAAATGGAATGTCAAATTGAAAGAAAGGCGCATTTTCGACACATGTTGTTATTCATTTTCAATCGAGACGGGAACAATTCAAACACAGCTAAAGCTCGTCGCGATATTTGGGCCTTGTACGGAGAAAAGCTTTATCAGAAAAGACAGCTCAATGATGGTTTTCACGTTTCCAAAACGGTCATTTCAATCTTAATAACGAAGAACGTTATGGTCACCCCATTAAGTTGGATGAAGATCGATTGAACGACCTTCTTCATGAAAATCCTCGTCAATCGACTAGAAAATTGGCTGTACAATTGGCGTGTGATCAGAAAACTGTAGTAAATCACCTTCATTCGATGGGGAAAGTTCAAAAACTCGGTGCATGGCTTCCACACGCTTTGAGCGAAAGCAACAAACTTCAACGCTCCACGATTGCCGCAGGTTTGCTTGCTCGTCACAAGACTACTCGTTGATATAAGGACAGGTTTCTTCACCGTATTATCACGCGCGACGAAAAGTGGTGTGTTTATGTCAACATGAACCATCGAAAACAATGGCCCCAATAAAAAAACCACTTCCACGATTAAAGCAAGGACTTCATCCACGAAAGGCGATGCTGTGTGTATGTTGGGATTGTGAAGGCATCATTCTTTATGAGCTCCTTGCGAACAACGAGATTGTCAATCCAGAACTCTACGTTCAACAAATGTATCGACTCCTCGAAGCTATTTGTGAAAAGCGACCTCACATTGCCAATATGACAAAAGACACCATCCAAACGCTTAATTGGTAAATCCTGCCGCATCCTCCATATTCGCCAGACTTGGCTCCATGGGATTTCCATCTGTTCCGATCGCTCTCCAACAATTTGCGCGGCGTTTCGTTTAATACTGATGTGGAATTAAGAACCTGGCTAGACGAATTCTTCGAGTCAAAATCCAGAGATTTTTATTGCAGAGGCATCGAAAAACTAGTTGAACGTTGGGAAGAAGTCGTAAATAACAACAGAGAATACATTATTGATTAAATTTCATATTGTTATCATTCAAAAATTAAGGTTTTATAAAATTGTTAATGGTAATGAATAAATTTGATAAAACCGCAAGAACTTATTCCTCAACCTAATACAAGATCACCTAGTATGGACCAGAAGGTCCGTCGTGACCTGTTTATCTATCTAATTGCCTTTCGCATCCGCGACAATCAAGGAATAGGATCATTCCTATCTTATAAGTTTTAAAGGGGGGAGGGTCGTAGGGTCGAACGTCGATGCTAGCTGAGGATTGACTCTGAAGTGACGCGGGAAAGGAGCACGCGAGAAATTGGTATATAGATTTTAGTGCAAGGGTTAAATAATCTAAATTGAGTGTGTTTGGCCTAAATAATCCATTCTTATAGGTTCTGGGTTTAAACTGATTGTACAAAAATATTAGTCTAATGTCACTTCCGAAGGAAGTGACATCAGACTAATATAGGGTAATTAGACCGCTAAATTTCCAATAGGAACACAAATACAAAAGGGATAGTACCGGCTACTCTGCACAAAAATAAGTCAAATTAAGGGGACTCGAGAAATTCTCGGTATTCCTATTACCGAACAACATCAAGTTAACAAAATAATAATAGTAATAATACAATAAGACAAATAGAAATTGTTATCAATAGCTGGGGTCAACATAGTCTCCATAACCAGGGGCTTACATACAAGGATATTCAGCCCCAAAAAGATAGGTTCCACAATACAAAAAAGTACAGGGGACCTTATCAAAAATATACACAGAATAAAGAAGAAATAATGCCACATATTCTTATAAGGCATTACACAAAACTACAAGAATTATTCATGAATATCTACAAAAGTAATCCATTTAACGTTACAATTAATTAATGGGAAATTACTCCAGAGACAAATCTAGGGGATTTCTGCTTAAACTGTCTGCCAGGCAATACTAGGAACCTGTAAGGTATACAATTTTAAATTGTAATTATTGGAGAGAGAGGCTCAACCTAATGTGGGGCCCATTATTATTATTCACGTTCCGTAGGTAAGAGAGGGGTTTATGGGCAGTCACGAGCATGAGCAAATTATGATCGATGAGGGGAATCGGAATATCAATCTTCAATAGCTTGTCTACCTCCTCATTGAACACTTTTCTTAAGTGTATGGGAAGAAGGTATGGCTTCGAACGTAGAGTTTCCTGCATGTTGAGCCGAATATTGTGCGCGAACTGGGCAGCACAACCAGGGGTATCCGGGATTACATCGGCGAATTGGGTGAGTAGCGCTGTAACTGGGTCTTCTTTGGAATCGCAAGCTGAGGGTTTATACTCAATCGGTGGTGTCTGGCAAGACGTGAAGAGGATATTCCGCGTTTTTATCTACGCAGGCGACTTGTACCACGACCAAGGGGTCAAGCGGGTAGCTGGACTCCAAGGTGGATTCTTCATCCAGGGCCATAACTTGGTTAGCACAAGTGCGTCGATGGTACATTATAAGTATGTTCAAGTGGAATAGCTTAGTGCCAGACGTGATTGGATCAAGTAGACGACTGAGCTACTTCTCTCGAGACTTTCCATTGGCTTAAAAGTTTGTTGTTCTCCGTGAGGAGTAGTAAAAGGACTTCGTCACCGAGTTAAAATTTTCGTTTGGGAGGATTAGAGTCGAAGTAGGCCTTATACTTGACTAAGTATGTCTCGAAGTTCTGATGCGCGATCTCTGCGCACTTTTCTAATCTATGCCTAAGGTCTAGGAGGTAAGTATAGGAGAATTGAATATCCTGGTCTAATTTCAAATTGGAGAAGAGCTCCTTTAGAATGCTGATGGGCCCTCAAATGGAGCAAAACCTAAGGTGCGATGGGAAATTTCCCGTTAGACGAAATGGTGCCATTCTCGGGGTTGTTTAGCGCGCAGATTCTTGAGGATAGATTTGAGCGAGCCGTAGAACCTCTCACACATCCCGTTACCAGTTGTGTATAAAGGAGTGGTAAAAAGGGATTTTATCAACAGGAGCTTGCCGACGTACTCCATCAGTTGCGACGTGAATTGGCAGCCATGATCAGACAGGATTTTCTTGGGTAATCCAACGCGGGAAAAGGTGGAGATTCGTGCTTCCACACAGGAGATACTGTCTATATTCTTCAACGGCACGGCCTCGGGGAACCGGGTGGCAAAATTAACTAAAGTTAGCACGTGACTGTGACCTTTACTCGACGGGAAGGTGGGGTTCGGATCGATGAGATCAATTACGGCATGAGAAAACGACTCTGGGATTTGGGGTCATCTCTCTGCAACAGTGCGGGCTTAACTCACCCTTTGATGGCACTCTTTTGGCACATGTCGCAAGAACTGCAGTAGCGAAGGAATTCTTCATTGGCGCTTGACCAATAAAAATATTTGAAGATCTTCTTGGGGTCTTTGTGTAACTAAAATGGCCTGAACATAGGCTGCCATGGAAAATGGTTAAAATGTGACCAACGTTAGAACGCGGAACACACAATACTTGCGTCTGAGGTTTACCGTTTTCTGAGCACGCACGGTAAAGTAAGCCGTCCGTAAATTGGTAGGAATTCACCTTGCTCCCTCGAGTGGCTTCTTGCTCCTTTTACTGGGCCTTCACCCACAGGGGTCGAAGGGAATCGCAGTTCTTCTGGTTCCTTGTGAAGTCTTCAGTCATCACCTCCTTGAATTCTGAAAAACGTGAGGTTTCTAGGGGCGGGGACCTCTTCGAATCTTTTACCACTTGCGAACGGGTAACCACGAGGTGAGCTACGGAACTGGGGGAGACCCATGGGCACTGGCCAGTTAGGACTGAAAAGAATTTAATATGTGCTGCTACTACTTCTGCCCTACCAGTGAAGTACGCACAATCAATGTAGCACTTAACGATGGGAAACCGATTGGCGCGCTTCAAGTAGTCGTCCATGACGGCGAATTTATTATGGTCCCGGACTACTGGGGAAAGCAGCTTGTTCGACACCACTATGCAGATGCACACAGTAACTCTCACAAGAGTGTAGACGTGGACACCATTAATTGTTCCGGATTTTAACTTAAGACTTCCAGGAGTATTCTTATTAAACAAAAAATTTAGCCGATGATCGCCGTAATTAAGGTACTCGGGGGAGGAGAAGATTCGATGGTGTTGACGGAGGCGCAGGCGTGGCACAGATCTGGTGTACCTGGTGAAAAGACTTATTCCTGAACTGAGAGTTCTGGGGGCAGTTCGTTTTCACGTAGCCATCCACCCCACATGATGGGTATCCTGGGTAAAGATGACCTAGGGGGCCCTAAAGAGAACGGTTTTACATCCCAATGTTCGGTTTCGAAGACCAGTTACCTTGGCAAACTTGCTTCCATTTTACAGAATGAATTTACCTTTGTTTGGCGTAGGTTTTGGGGAAATGGGGGCTGTTTTCTTCCCTTCTTTCGGGTAAAGGCTGTGGCTTGCTGAATAAATTTCGGCCTCTTCTGTGCACTCTGTGAATGTGAGGCAGAGCCGGTCTTTTACGAAAGATCTGATTTTAGCCGGAAGTGCAGCCAACAACTGGTCTCTCAGAAAGAGATCAACGAGGGCATCGTAGTCATGCGAGATTTTAGAAGCATCGAGCCAAAAGTTAAGGTATGTTTGGCTTTGCTGAATGTGGGCATGTCTGAATTTGGATCGGTAAAATTCTGGGGTCAGTACCTCCAATTTTAAGGTCGAATACTCAATTGTTGCCTCCGAGGGGAGTGTTATGAATATATCTTGGAGTTGGGAATTTAGAAGGGGCAACAGTTGAGTAAACCTATCTGCCTCGATGCCTCAAATGTTGATCTCGAAGATTTTCTCGAAGTGGATTAAGAAGGGTTTGAAATCCTCGCCTTTCTTAAAAACCGGAAGCTTAACAGGCGTGGTAGGGGGCGATTCGGACCTCGAGCTGATAGACAGCGTCTCGTTCCTGGTCCTACTCATTTCAAGTTCTTGAAGGTGGATTCTTTCCTTTTCTTCCCGTTCTTCTCTTTCTCTTTTTTCTTCTCGTTCTTTCTCCTCTCTTTCTTTTTTTTCTTTCGTTCCTTCTCTTCTCTTTCTTTTTGTCTTCTTTCTTCTCTGTCGGTCTTTTCCTTCTCTTGGATATAAGCTAGGAGACCCTTTCTACTTACCCCAAACGACTCTCCTTTCAACCTAAACGTTTTAAATATTAAGACATTCTATCGCGTTCGACCAACTTTCAGGAAAAGCACCACAAAAAAAGGGAGGGGATATTTAGACGCACAGTAGGAGTTCTGGTAAGCTTCAGTGTATCTACGATTTTTCACTTAATAAAACAAACAAACACAGCGATAATTATTTCGCAGGGCGCGAATTATAAATTATACTCCAAATATTCACCCTGCAATTTAGAGAGAGCCTGTGATGCCCAATGCGCACCTAAAAAACGACAAACACAATACAAAAAAAAGAAATAAGATTAACTCCTTTATAATACGGCAGACGTTTTATGAGGCCTGAAAAGGGTCAAAGTTTCACACGGTCACAAAATTCGAGAGTTTCTAAAACCAGAACTTTTAACATACAAAAATATATATATTAATAGATGTTGTAGGCTGACCCCACACCTGACACCAGAATTATATAATGTTTGTCGTAAAGTCTGCAGTCACGCGGGAAGAGAGCACGCCAGAAATTGGAATATAGATCCCAGTGCGAGGGTTAAATACTAAAAATCGACTGTGGCTGGCCTAAATAATCAATTCTTAGAGGTTCTGGGTTTAGATAAATTGATTCTAGAAACATAACTGCTATATACAAAGAAAATATAATTAACAAGAGTAAATATATGACAATAAATAAGATGAGACCCGAGGTACCAAAAGAGGGGAGGGGGATACAATTCACTCGACGGGGACGAGAGTCCGAGAGAGGATGTACAGTGATTGCTTCCAGGGAAAGGGGGAGAGTGTAAATGTCAGGGAGAATCAAGTAAAGCCTAATTTGACCGGAGGCTTTGGGAGATGACGAGGAAGCGGGACGCTGCAAAACTCCACTTGCAAAATTCCTTCTTCTTTAAGCTCGCTGAAAAATGAACGAAGGAGAACTCCAGACCAGAACGAAGTCGATACCTGCGTGATAGATGCCTGTCCGTGTCTATCGTCTTTCGAGCGGGAACTCTGGCCTTAGATACGAGCGAGGCTGGGTAGAGAGGTGACGCGTCGTGTTCGTATTTGGGAGCCAATGAGAGGCGGAGCATCGGGTACGAGACTGTATCTAACTGCTAACCAAGACGGGGCTGTATGGTACTAACTTCTTAAAGCTTTTCCTGAAGTATTTATACTGCATCGGCGTAAGCGGGTCGCCAAAGGCTCCCAAAGGGGGACTGGGATCTCATTAAACTTATCGCACCACAGGCTCGCGCGAACCCAACACGGATCACACGCCTGCGCAAAATTCTCGCTGATCCCTTGTGGCTTTTTGGGCGTGTAGGTGCATCTTTTCCCAGGCGTCATGGGTAGACAAGTGGTTTGGAGGACGAATAAGAGGAAACTAAAAAAAATAAAAGCTAAGGAAAGTAAACAGACTAAAAGCTAAACATTATTTAATAATTAAAAATTTACAATGTCTGTAAATTTGAGCAACCTATTCTTTTCCCTTATTTCGTTGTTTACATAAAAACTCGCACTTATAGGAAGCGATCAGAGAACGAGCAGTGGTTCCACCTTCATTTTGATTCCCCATTGTTGCGTTGGCTCAAAGCAACTATCTCTCTTTGAGTTGTGTGGGTACCTGTTTCTGGATCGTTAAAGTTCTGCGAGTATTTATATTGCATCTTTGGTAAGTATTAATTAGAGATAATAATATTTCTGGCGATTTATCAGGAACCGCATACATGAAACACTTCTTGGTTCTGAGGCCGATAGAGCGACGTGAGGAAGAAACCATAACCGAATTTGCCGTCGATGCAAAACCGAGGAGAGGTTAGGAGCCAAGATTCGAAGGAGTCATTCCCGTTTTACCGATCTTATTGTTTTCAAAAATACTTCTCCCTTTGCCTCGTAATAATTCATTATGGGTCACTTTTGAATTCTCACCGTTCTTTATTACATAGATGGTCTCGTGTCTTTTCTATGTACAGTTTGCTTAAAATTCATTTATGAGTTATAATCTTAGTCGATATTTATACGAATTAATACAATTTAAATATTTCAGTCCTTTTTTCCATAATCAAAATAAGGAGCTATATTTGTCTCAGGTGTAATTCTGACTGTTCCCTCCTTTTTTCTCTAAGTCTGTTTCCATTTCCATAATCCGTCTTTTTGGGACAACTTGACTCGGGCAAAGTAAATCGGAAAGTGTTACTCACGATGACTAAAAAATGCCATTTGTGTTTCTAAAATATCTTTTAGGTTTTGGGGGGCGGAATGTGTAGCATTTGTTTTATGGGCTAGTCGGAAATTCGCAACCCAATTTCACTTTCAAAATAATCTTGCCTTTTCATTTTGTGTTTTTGTGTGCGTTTCTCTCGTAGCACTCCACTTACCCGAGACTGTTGTTTTCACAAGCACGAGAAGACTTTGTTTCTTTTCATTCAATCGAATCTGGCAGACGTATCTTAATTCAGAAAACGTGTTTATATCAGAGTAAAGCTTTGAGACTTGATTTATGTGTCCCCTATTTTTTACTATTGACATTAAGAGTCTCATTGATGTGCGTTTGAAGGGTATAATATTGTAAGGGAAAGAGACGCCTAGAAGAATACCCCCTTCATTTGTTTGATGAATTCCTTTCCTCTCTATTTTTTCCTAATAATAACTCCATGTGGAGTAATCTCCTAATCCAAAGAGAAAAATATAAGAAGAAAGAATTTGAATATGTGTCAGCCGCTTTACAGGTCCATTTAATTAAGTTGGGCGCTAAAAGCTTTTACTTCGGCGATAAAGCGCTAATATCCGTAGTCCGGAAACTTCTATCCAAAGTTTCCCACCCACATCGTAAAGGCCATTAAGACATGGGTCAGGCGACGGATGCTAATTTATCTGGCCGCTGGAAGAGGTCAGCCAGTCGTCTGAGCCTGACAACCAGGAGAAACCTAAAAAATGGTCATCATATAAATACCTTGAGTTTTCGAATATCAGGAGATTGAGTTTGAGAACGCGTCGCTTTCGGTTCAGATCGTGAATCTATTTCCCCAAGTCCCTGGTATTCGCTTATACAATCGAGGTTGGATCTCACCAGGCAGATCCATCTCTTTTGTGAAGGCTTACTCTGTTCAGAGCAAGCCTCGAATCGTTTCATCGCCGAAGGATTGGCCGGGATTCCTCTCGTCTCATCTAAAACCCCACTCAAGGATCTTCAGTTTGTCGTACGAGATGTCGTTCCGAGCCGGGTCAGAGTCTCGATTTTTGGAGGTCGCACTTATTTGAAGCAGAGATGCCATCGTCCGTCTTCAAGGAGGATCGTGAACTCATCTTCTGGTTTTCCCCACTTCTTTTTCGTAACTATCAGGATATTCGGCTGAGAATCACGACCATTTTCCGTCTCATTCCTCCGCGCAGAGTCACTAAAGGATTCCCCTTGCTTGAGTTGAGCCCTTTAAGGTAAAACGACCCTTGCTTGTATCTCGTGTTAATCGACCCATTTTCCGACATATAAATATTCCTTCTGTATAACTGATTAATTGTATTCCATTTAAAAGCTGATTAACGCGTAATTATCGTTACCCGATTGCCAATTAATCTATATTCTTTTAGTATTGTCCTTATTTACATTACCTATATTTCCAGTATGTATATATATGTTAAGTAGTGGCTTATTAAAATAGTATTTTTGGTTTTCGCTTTTTAAATATATCCTTGAACTGCAACTTAGTAAACTCATTAAACGCTATCGGCCCCTGTAGTAAAATCGCACTCTTATACCTCGTAACCAACTGATTACTCTTACGAAGTAAATGTACTTATACGGAGCGAAGGACGCGTACGTACATTAGAGGATATATGTATATATAACTGTATATATACATATGAATATTTGTTAATAATAAAAGGAGTAATCATATGAAGATTTTGGTTTTCTACATGGTGGTGGCAAGCATACACCTTAGCGATATTCAAAGATACTTTCTGCGGGTTCTAGATATCAGTTTTAATTCCCTAGCTGGATAGGACATCCTAGTACCTTTAAACCTGATACTACTACCATACGACAGTGTAGGCACTTTGATTTAGCAAAGGGATTCCTTTACTAGTAAAAAGAAATTCTGTTGTAATGTTTTATACTTGAAATGAATTCCTAGTGGAAAATTGAACGAATCTAAAGGTTAAGAACATACACTTTAATTTACATGGTTGAACACTAATCATTAATACGGTCTATTTGAGGATAGCTTCAATATTATCTAGGTTTCTATATTATTATATTTTTGAAGTAGGTTTTAATAAGCATTATGTGATTTCAAATACTTTTCTAGTTCACTTATCATAAAAATAATGCAGAGTTAAATACCTGAGAACATTACATATAAATAAATATATAAATTAACCCATATTGTTATTTCCTAATGGTAAACAGAATTGTAAGGCTCATGAAGATTCTTCTAAATTAAATTTATTATTGTATCAATATTTACTAACATATTTACTCTAGACCTATTCAATTATATCACATGTCTATATATAATAAATGGGTTTAACGAAGGATCCTAATTAAATTAAGAGTTGGAGAATCGCAAAATATATGCTAGAAATAAAATGTCAGATTTTGCTTTGCGAACTTCAATTAGAACCTAAAATATGAATAAATTGATTAATTTCCATTCATCATAAAAAATAATGTGATAAAAAGGGTTTTACTTCGGATCTTGACTCGCTTTGAGTCACTTTAATTCTGAATGGCAAACTCATCCGGAATTACGAATATCCACAGCGCCATGAAGTCGATCCCAATCGCACCCTCCAGATAATAGTGACACCAATTTCGCTTCAGTTTGCCTTAAATGGGAGCCATTTTACATATTGTTATTTTTCTTAATACAAGCTTTGATCCATTGGAAACGATAATATTAATTTCATATTTGTATTATTAAAATTTATGGAGTGGAGGTGCAGCTGCGAAGGAGAATAAGATACCATCGTGGCACTGCTCTGGAAGGCCACCACGCATAAAAAAGCTCCATCTTTTAAAAGCATTGACACATTTCTGGTAGATCATTATTATTATTATTATATCAATAAAATTTATTTAGCTCGTCTTAAGATGCTAACGCGAGTAATTATTCCTTAAAGATCTGAGTATTTTAGATGACAATGGAAAAAATAAATATATGTATATCAACTATGGTTTTCAATAGGATTACTCGCCTTTAAAAGTATATTGCGTGGGTAACGTTCAAATGTGCAATCTATAACCTATTTATGCAAGGCGTTTTTCTTGATCTAGTAGGACGACTAGGATTATTAATTACTAGCTGAAAACACGGCTACGAAAACAAATTTTTTCTAGTCGTTATAGCTTTTAGTAACGTGGACGTGACTATATACTCGTAAGTTACTATCTCGGTCTGACAGTCGGTCGATAGGGTGGTAGCCATTTTACTTTTCAATGAGTTTTTGAAAGTTTTATAGGTCGTAAAGTCAGATGATATGTTTGTTAATTAATAATACGTTTGTTAATTAATTTTTTTTCAAAATTATTGAAAAAATTGAGAACACGCGACTTAGGTCAGTTGACCTTGTTTTCAAATGAATTTGGAGAACTTTGCAGGGCCGAATCCAAGAATGACATCCGTTTCCTCCCATCAGGTCAGCTTTTTGTGCTAACTCGATTTTTACCAAATCTGATCTTATGACTAAATTGATTACATTTTTAGAATGCTGAGCGCTAGGGATGTCTCTCTTCAGAATCTAACAGTAATCAACCATTATAATTTTGTCTCAGCGTCCATCATAAATGGTCTCCAACTCTTTTATGTCCTGATGGAATTTGTCTCCCTTCTCGTCTCGTATTGCTCCCAGATTTCAAGAAAGTTCTACACTACCAGAATAAATACCATTAACGCTTCTAGTTCTAATTTGTTCATCGAGTTTTCAAATTCTGGATCTCCAATGAACTGAGGGACTTAAAGACTTTTAAAGATGCCAGCTTTCAACTTCTCAATGGTTAATTTCGGAAAAGGGTGGCATAGGTGAGTTAAACATCCAACATACTTGCCCAGAGCATTATAGTGAACTGTTTGATCAAGCCGAGCTTGATATGCAACGTCTCTGTCCACCAGACGTTCTTTGCTCTGCGAGGCACCATTTACGAGTACAAAGGCAAACTGGTTGCCTTTTGCAGCACACAACATTCCAACGATCGCTTGTTGCTGTCAATGATCCAGTCTCCAATCAACGGGCAGGTAATGTGGCACTCCAGGCTTGTGCGAAAGATCGTAAATCTTTGTACAGTATACCAGGTCATTATCATCAGAGAATAGCAGAGGTACTCTTAATGTGTGTTACGGTAGAAGTTGATGCAAACATTGTACGAGAGGAGGTTAATTCCTTAAATCTTGATGCTAACAGTTCGTCAGAGGATTTTGAAAAGTTAAGATCGCGAACTAGATTACAAAGCTCCTTTTTGCGTAAAAGGATGTTAAGTATCATCGTCAAAAAACACAATTTCTTCTTAATTTTATCAAAACCTGGAGGAAACTTCGTCACTTATGTCAGGTAGTTCTTTAAAGACAGGTACTTGAATTTCATCAGATTGGGCTACGGGACGATGTACTGCTTGAAGATCAGGATACGTTAGGCTGCTTCGGTTCTTTCTGTTGATCCCAGTCAAATCAATAGCACATAAATAGTAGTCAATGGCTTGATCTGTCGGCTCCTTTCAAACCATGGGAATTGTTAAATTCAGACAACGGTTTTTGACCTTTGTCCAACGACGTAGATACTCGGTGCATGTCTTTCATAACATGTGCGGTGCCCAAGCTTTATCCTGTTCACCAAGTTCTATGCCAAAATAAGCATGTTAAGCACGGTTTATAAAACTTATGACTATTTCTTTTATTAAAAACGGTGTGGTTGCCGCAGATGCAGAAGAATACATTGGGTTTATTTTTGCACGATCTTCTGGCAAAATTCATTTCATTCACCTGCTAAAGAAAAACGCTAGTTAATAAAAAATTGCCGCAAGTAAACTCTTTATAATTCGTTCATTTGAAAGAAATAAAAAAAATTATGCAAATCCAAAGTGATTCGGTTATGCAACTCATCAAAATGTCCTTAATCAGCTAAAAAGCTTAGACAATAATTGTGGTGTGGGCGAGTGTTATGAGTCACCCTTTAGTTATATAGGGATGAATTTCAAGTCGACTTTGACTTAACCTATAAAACAAGATACCGAAGATAAAGTGGGAGTGAAATCCTTTTATGTTTTAGTTTTGCGTCAAATTGTTTTTTGTAGTTGGTATAAAATACAAGATGTTGTCGTGTACATGTCACAAACAGTCTAGGAGTGACTCATCTTAGAATTTGGTGGTGGCCCATCCTTCTCCTCCGTACTAACTAAAATTATTAGAGCGCCTGATCCAACATCAGATTACTCCACACAATTTCCTAGTACAGGCATAAGATAGTGTCAGACCACTACACCCATAAACCAGTCTTTTTATCTGTCAAATACGAAGAAACTTTGATAGCATTAGCCATAAACTAGCAAACAGAACAACACATATAAATTAAGATTTAGAGAAAGCTTTTGATGCCATCTATCTCCACAACCAGATGCCAAACAGTGTCCTCCAATATCCTTATTGGCCCCCACACTCTTTAACTTTTACATGCATGACATACCCCACACACACTCATCCTAAATACAGTTAGCTTTATGAGCAGATGCATAAACCTCACATGCACGCACCTAATCTTAGATTCAAAATAGCCCTCAACAAATCTAAAGATGCCCACCACACCATTTAAACATAAAAACAAAAATACAAAACAATGCATCAAGTTTACTTGGTCTAAAACAACATTCCTCATTTACATTAAAACATCCTTTCATATATATATAAATAAATATACATCAAGCCTAAACACATTCGAATCCTTCGTCCAACAAAATTTGAACAAAACAAACAAATCACAACCACATTCTAAACAATTCATACGATCAGAATTGGAATAGGCAAACCAAAGCTCCCTCACAAAGATTTATTATTACTCTACAACCATATAAAACACACCCATATTAACAATCACAGACTACACAGCTACTAATTTCACCCACCACTTATAGTCCATACCTAAATTTATCAAGGTCAAGGATTAACTTTATATAATATTGAGATACGTGGAAAATCTCCTAGCTCGACCACTCCCAAACCTCTTCTAAATTCGCCCTCTGTCGTGAGGAGAAAGTCTACCTCACGAGGCTGCCACGTGGATATCACTCAGCCCTCCTGAGCTACCAGAAAACGTTGGATGGGACATTCAAGGAAGCCTGTACAGAATTCCAAACCGTATTCCATAAAAAATATATAATGGAAGGCTACAAGCCACACAATCACCTACGTCAGTAACAACAAATAGAATATTAATCACTCTCTAGGATAAACCGGTAGAGGTCATATCCTTCATTTTATTGTGGCGTGCTACTCGTCCAGAGACATCCAGAATCAGCAGCACCATTGAGTATCTATATGTAAATACTACTCTAGGCAATAAAATTATTTGCCATTATGTTAATTTTCTAGCATTTTAAGTCAATGGCTTTGCGAAGAATGTAAGGAAAGCTCTAGGCATAGGATTGGGTAGAGGGTGCTAAGAGCATGGAAAGAATTCGGTCAAAGTAAAAATTTTACCTCAATGGATTAGACGTTGATGTATTTTGTTTGTACTTCAGGAGTAAAAACAATAATCATTGATGTTTGATTGATTATATGCGAATAGATAAATTTTACGGATTGATTGCTGAGGAAAATTAATGTGATAGATTTGGTAATAAGCGTTGAATAAACGCTACATTCATCATGAGAGGTCTAGGGAATGGTGGCATGAAATAGACAATACAGAGGGAATTTTTATATTTAAGATTTCTCTGTCTGTATGAGTGAATTTTGAAAATAAAGAGAACTAATTAACTTTATTTATAGCAAAGAATTGTAAACAATTCCAAGAATGAACGTTGAACTTAACTCGAATAATTAAAACGAATACATAAGGAATTTTGAATTTGAGGCTGGCTTTGTGAAGAAAGGGTGCTTGCCGTTTGGATTTAAGGGTAAATAGAAAATTTAACCGACAGATCTTAGTCGGGAGCCTAGTAGGCTTTAGGTTTGCTCGAGATGCAGTGTTTGGTTGTACATGTCTAACCTTATATTTGACTCGTTGTTTTGCGACTTAGGCAGAGTGCTTGCTTTCCATAGCCTTCTGAAGGCTCATTTGGTCTTGTAGTTATGTAGAGATTACAGAGGGCCGTGAGAAGCAATCGCCTGGTCGACAGATAGAAAAAGGTTTGAAAAATTCGAGGTTGTAAACCATCCATTTCTTTAAGGCAGGCGCATCAGGAAACACATCGACTTGTAAATTAAATGCCGTGACGAAAAGGCCTTTGTTAAGAGCACATGAAATAATATCTGGGTATAAACTAATTGAGAGTGTACCTACAAAGTAAATGCTGCAAAATAATGCGAATAAAACAGATGCAAGTTTGCTTTTAAGCGTGACTTAAATTTCACCATGCGATGCTTACCAAGAATCATCCTGGAGATCAAAACAGAAATTAGGCCAGGTTGTTATTTTGATTCCATTTCAAAAAGTATTTAACTGGCTCTGCGACATGCCACAAAGAGCAGCTAACGAGTTTCATTGCAAGAAAAAGTGGCTTTTCATCTGATCAGCTTTTCAACTTTCTTTGTTTCCTGTGTGAGGGGCTCTCCCCTGAAATAATTACTTTCCTCTAGGCGCCTTGATCTACTTCAACAACAAAGATAGTTGTGGCCACAGTATTCGTAATTCTGGCAGAGTATTTGATGCGTACATGTGTACATAACATGCTTAGAGAAGAATCCATTTAAAATTAAACTTCTACTTATATTAAAAAGAATGAGCTTGCCAGATGAGCAAAACGTCTTATATTTTGTAGGAGCGAGTAATAGTTTTTTTACACAATCAAACAAACGAATAAGGGTGATCACATATAGCTGTGCCAAAACTGTTGGCGGAAGTAATTACTCCTACGTTTCACAAACTTTAGTCTCCTTTTTGTCAAAGTATTTATTTATTTACTGACTTTTAGCGAACCAGTCTGACACGAATTAGGAAGGGAAATAATTCCTCTATTGGATGAGTGGACTCCGGATTCGTCTAAATGAGTCTAATTACTGAATCAGGAGAGTACAGCAGTGTTTAATCAGTTTTAAAGAAAGAGTTGATCAGCACGTAAGGATCCAGTTAAACGCCAAGTATTAATCAAAATATATATCTTTTAATTTATCAATAAACTCAAATATTTATATTTACACGAAATTCTCTCAGTTTAACATGGTCTTCGATCACACGATTCGAATAGTAGACCTCCTTCTGACGCAAGCTCTGATCAAAACTTAGTAGGCTTCAAGGAAACAAACCAATTGCCAAGTAGCTAATTTCTGGAGGCCTCTAAGTTACAGAGTTAAACCACCATTTACTCTCCCTAAGTTAACTAAAATAATACATAAGTCACGAAATACTATTTCTCCCTTAGTTATCTTAAGACAGTCAAAAAAATCCTAATTAATCAAAACAAATATATATAGTCATTTTGACTTAATGACCATGATCGGAACAGGGGTTGACGGATATCGCTATACTAAATTTTTCAGCGAAACTCCGGGAGACTCAAGACTTCACGATGAAGGGGAAATTCAGGTGTCCCCTTATAACGTTGAAGGGGGGAATGAGGGAGTTGTCACGGTGACAGTAGAAACCGATGTCGATCTCTTCTTATGATTTTATCAAGTTAGTTATAAGTCTAAAAGTCTACCTTAGACTTCTCAGCTTATAGGCACTTGCTATGATTACTTTATCTCAATAAAAGGAAAGGCATTCGTTAGAGAGAGGGATTGTCCTCTCTGACTCAAGGAATACTCTTCTTTGTAGCTTTCGAGTTCTTCTTGTACCCTCGTCTACTTCACATAGTTAGCAAACTGGGTTTTAGTATATGGGGTGATCCCGAAAGTAATTAAAGGGAACTTACTTGGGAATCAATTTTTCTTCTTTTAAAATCAATGAGATTTTGACTTGAGAGTCCTTCGAGGGTGAACTGATAACTTCTTTTATCTTGCTCCCGAAATTTCTGTTTAGCACTTAGGAATTTTGATCCAGCCAGACCTCTTGCTAAGTCTGCGAGAGATGAATCGGTATGACACCGATACAAGGACGAGATGAACTTTTAAATCTTAGAATTCGAGTCCGGAACAGGGCGAGGGATGATCACAAAAATCTAGTCATCTATCGTCTCTAACAAAATAATCTCTTTCCTTCCTTACGGGGGTTATTTATATCCCGGAGACCGCTGCAACTAAAGGAGGCGGGGTAAATTCACTGAGGGGAGCGCAAGGGGGAGAGGGATGACACCGCCAAGCCCAGGTCTGCTTCTCAAGGAGAGGGACCAACAACCGTTACACTATTTCTCCTCGGTGATCTTTTGTTTTTACGCTGCTCTTTGGCGCTCTAACCGCGGGCCTCCTGACCTTGTAGGTAATCGGATCTTTTGATTTCGGTGATTAACTGGGTCTTTTGCCTAGCAAGTTGTTCAAACCGTCACTTATATGGATTTCTACCTTAATTTCGTTGGGGCTAGTTTCTTATTGCGGCTTCCTTGAGACCTGTCGATCGAATCGACTACTCACCGGGTGCGGAGATCAGAGCCATTCGCCATTTGACTGTTGCTAAAACACCTACCATTCTCACGCTCCTCAATTTCTCGTTCTTTTCTTTCGCTCTCTCCGAAGAGGGATTTTAATATATATGTCTGCTTGGACCTATGGGTGGCGTTACGTTTTAATTTATCTACAATGATATTACTTTAAATATATTTTATAAACTACACACTTTAACTTAATCTTATCAATATAAAAAATCTTAAATATATTTTATTCCTCTCTCAATTTGGCTTTGTTTTCATCACAACACAACCCATTATGAAATACATATATCATATTTCTTCGTAAGAACAAGCTCCGCAATTGTCCGCTTCCTAAATGGGCCAACTCTAACAAGAGAGGTTCATGGGAGTTGTGCGCCCTCTAACTCTACCACAATATGTGCTTTTCGCACAATATTCTATAGCCATAACCTACAAATTTCATTTAAAACTTGTCTTCCAACTCTTATAGCAATTTTGTTATCATTGATTTTAAATTCATATTTTTTAATTTAAAGCAACTAAACCAGTTAGAAGCTGTCCCGTTATCAAGTTGTTATTTCTATCTCTCTTATTATAATTCTCTCATGCGAACTCTCTCATGTCTAAACACAATCTCCGGGACTAGTTGACCATCAGTAATCCACCATTTTTATTCCAACGATTCACGTGCCAACCATATACAATTAGACGCTTTGGATCATACCCATTTCTACATCGTATAACTCTAAGTCACCTATCAAAGTCTTTATCATACTCCTTTCTTATCTTCAACCCACAAGCTGGCTAAATGCCAATGAAATTAATGCGAAAATTTCCAACGACCTCTGTTCTAGCCTGCAGATTCCTCGCATATAACCATAAAATATTAATACTCAGTCCAAGCACTTCTAAGTTCGTCCTTTTGGGGTTCTACCATTAAATTGAGACTGAACGCATCCCAATGTGGGAATATTTAGTCAGCCTGAAAAGTGCAAACTTGAGAAAATACACCGACCCTCATCCGCCGCGTAATGTAAAAAGCGACGACGTCCGCTTATAGAAAGCTCGCATGATATGCTGTGCTCCGGCTCTCGTTATCATAAGATTGCCTTAAATAATAGCGTTTAAGAGTGTATGTGGCTATCACAGACAGTGTTTAGTTAACATAGTTATTAAGTATTGAAGTGGTAATCAATAAAAGGGGGAAGGGGTATATGTTGAAATACAGGACTAAGTTAGTAAATGTGTTTAAACGATTGCAGAGATTTTCATTATGTGATACAAATATAACGAAAAAGAACTTTTTTATATCATAAGTAATAATGGAAATGCGAGTAAGTCTAGTTTGGGGTAGTAGGGAAAGTGGGGATATAATTATTATAAGGTGAGGAAGTATACGATACAATTTTGTGGTATAAATCTGTGAGACATAATTATGTGGGTGAAGTTTAGGCTTTTTGAGAATGGGAATGTGACTGGTAGCAGTATAAGAATAAGCATTGATAAAAAGGAAGCTAGCAAAAAGTGATTGAAAACCTGCTACCTGGATATCGTTGGGAGATTATAAGAGAGATAAATAAAAAAATATAGAACAGGATTACATATGGGTGAACTAGGTTGTGATTGGTCTTCAGCTCAAGAATGGTTAAGATATACTGCATGTATTGTTTAAATATGTATGTATGATTGATTGAATCAATGAATTTATGATCTTCAATTGGAAAAAATATAACGAGTTATATTTAATGTGTAAGCTGTGAGATATATTGGTGGACATGTGACTAACTTAAAATATGTTTATGCTGCGTAAGATTTAATTTGTGTGTTAAAGAGAAAACACAAGAGGGAAAGTTCCTCCAATGACCTGCGGCGTTTTGTGATAAGATGATAAATGGTTATTGTTTTAATGGTTTTCCATGGTTCAAATCATTTACAAGTGTCTATGAATGGCTAAATGAGGCTTCTACCACTAGATGGCGCGACCCAGCGCCAAATCTGATGGCAGATTTGAAATCCTCAGGGTAAATAATTAAATGTCCCATGGCCATGGGTACATTTGAACTTTACTCCTTTATAAAAAAGCGACGACTTGACCTAGCGCTTCGCCGCAGGTAACAAAGAGGGTAAGAGACGAAAATGAGAAGACAAAAAACGTTAGGATTAGTGTAAGAATAAAGAGTATGTTAGATTACATGCCATCAAGAGAGCAGAAGAATAAATAAACATGAGCATAGATCAAGAGTCAAAAACGTTTGGGTAAGTCAAGGGTAGTTCAATGGAAAAATAGGATTGTGCTAGAAAAGTGAATGCATGAATATAGATGATGATGTTGCAAGTGAAAATTAATGTAAGTGAAAGTCAATTTTATGGACGTCCAAACGCTTCAAATGATTGTCTAAAGAAAGAAAAAGGTGAAATGAAGGGAGTCATTAAAGAAGTTGGAAAGTGAGAGAATGAAATTCGAATAAGAAGAAGAATTTGTTTTGGAAGGCGGGAAAAAAGATGACAATGTAAGAGAAGAATAGATATGTAAATATCAGGGTGAGACTAACCTGTTGATTGAAGGAAAGGAGGATAAGAGTAGATGACAGGAATACATTCAAGAGTTCTATAATTAAAGTACGCTTGCAATATAAAGCTGAATTCAATATATATAATATGCTTAAATGGTGAGCAGAGTGTTTGGTGTTAGACAGTTAGTGATATAACCCTCTGAAAACTCGGGGGCGATGTGGGTACTTATTGAAAAAAAATGAAGCAATATCAGTCAAGACATCACAAATTTGGTCCATATCATGCCAAAACGAATTGAAGTACCTTCAAATCATGATACAAAAATACACGTTACTTTTACCAGGGCCTGGATGGACTGTTACCCTACTGAATGTTCCTTGTACTCGGAAAACGGACTCGGAGGAGTCTGGACTCCTTCAATGATTTGACCCTTTAGTGTTAAGCGGATGCTCCGACGAAGAGAGAATGTGGATATTTCTCTGATGCTGGAGCATGTTTCCTGCTTCTTCTTTATCTTGTATTATTTTTTTCTGTTTCTGTTTTTTTTTGTTCCCTGTTTAGATAATTACAGCGACGTATTTTCTTTGTGTCAATCCCAAGTAAGTAGCGTTAAAAGAAAAAAAAGCGTATTTAATAATAATCTCACATTACCCTATTTATTTTTAAGTTAATTATCAGCCACCAATTACTCCGCATTCTCCATCAAACTCATTTCCTAGAGTGGCAATTAAACTGTTTTCTCGAAGACTCTACTTACGCCTCTGCACTGATCCTTCTTCTTTTCGATTTTCTGGCCCTCAGTGACGCAATTTAACATATAGAAATGGATCTTATATATTTTTACATCTCTTATCGATGGAAACAATTAGCTTCTCGAAAACATAAATAGACTTCCTCGTGTACATATAACTCAGAATTAGTGGGATGTTAACTAAGTGAGACGATCGGAACCATCACGAACGACGGCATTTTGCTCCTTACCTACGTCATCATCCACATAGCCTCACACAACAGTACTGTCCTCTATTCACCGTCTTCACATACACAAAATTTTACTCTTCCGCCCCGGAACATTCATAAGGGGTATTTATATTTACACATTCATAACATGGAAGGGTTACCCTTCCCAATCCCTGGTGCTCACCAATCCGCCCCTAGTCTAAATAGCGACGCCAAATAGTGATCTTTGTGCAAATTTCATTATCCGGTCTTGCGATTTATTCCACGATTGGGAAAGGACGGATAGTGCAACTTATTTTACTTACGTATTTATGTAACATATACATACAACGGAATTGCTTCAAATAGATAGATAGGTGCATAAACATGTAGTTAATTAAAATGATATAATCAAACCTCGAAATGGAAAGAACCAATAAACGGAATAATTAAGAGATCGCAAGTCATAAAAGTAGAAATAAACGGCAGTGATCGAGGATATTATCGTACATATAAATTAACTATAGTGAGAGAAGCCATTCACATTCTCCCGTGTAAAAAATGGTTCACAACATGAATTGCAAACAGACTTGTTCTCTACTTCACTTTTGTAAATTTTTTGTCGTTGGCGTTTTATTGCATCCATAAATTAGGAGCACTGTCGCTTGCCTTCTTAGTTTAACAAAGTCTTGTACTTGATAACTGGCCATGGGGCATATTATGCATAAATAATTATTATTAAGAGTAGGCAGCTGGCGGAGAAGAAAAGTCATTGATGGGAAAAAAATGAAGTGAATAAAATCATTGCTAGAACCGAAAAATGATCGATGATGATGAGGAAAATGAAAATCAATATTATCAATCCAGTCTTTAAAGATATCTTTCAAATTTGCTCCCCAAAATACAAATACATTATCTTTTATATCTGGGTTAAATAAAGATTATATTCATTCAGCGATGCAGGCATCTATTGGTAATTTCTTTTCTCAGTGGGACATGTTCGATGAAGATATTAATGAGGCAAAATAAAATTCAATACAATACATTGAGAAAAGAAAATGCGAATAACAGATTCAGTAATTGAAATTAAACTTTCTTTGAGATTTTAAATCAATATAGAAAAGAAAAGGAAATGTGATGATATAAAATAAACTTCAGAGAGAAAGCAGTGTTAGGTCTTATCGAAACAATAGCAAAACCAAAACACTGAGAATGGGAGGAAAACGTCAATTAAACTTGAGAATTCCTGATGTTGGCAGTGTAATATAATAAGGATCTCCCAAACGTAAGCTATTTTTGATGCCCTGAACTAAGCATAAGGTTCATAGCTTGTTGTTAGGCGGTATTTACATCCATGACCCCCTCTTCCTTATCTAATAACTGAAAAATAAATTTAAATGACAGACACAAGAAAGATGAACTAAGCCTTGGATGACCGAAGAGAGAAATACAGTGTTAATTAATTTCCTGCCAAATCTTTTCTAACATTTAAATAAACTGCGTAATGTGTGTAAAAAATAAATAATAAGGTTTAAATGCTAAGTTCCTTTTTAAGATCTACAAGAACACTGTGTAACTCGATTTTTGTCTTCAGGTAGCAACTGTTATTTTCTATTTGTTTGTGTCTAGAATACATGAAAAAAACTGTTATTTATTTCAAACTTCACTTTTTTGTCGAGGATAATGATATTTATATGAAATTTACCTATTCCCTCTGGAAGAAAGTGGCGAATTTGAACTTTTATTTGCATAAACTAGAAAATAAATGACATGAAACAAAAATGGCATTTATTTATTCTAGAATTACATAAGTGAGAAAATTAAAATATTAGAAACGAGTAGTTTTCCGTGATTTAAACCTATACTGTAAATTACTTTAACAAATCAGTCCCTAAATAATTATATTCTCCCATCAGAATTTCATTATACGATCCTTGATAGCGGCGTTCAAATTCCAGTAGATCCTGGTGAAAGCGCTCGCCAGGTTCCTCGGAGTACGCTCCCATGTTCTTCTTAAATTTATCAAGATGAGCGTCAAGAATATGGACTTTCAGGGACATCGTGTAATCCATCTTGCCGTAGTTTCTCACCTAAGTTCTTAACAAGCTCTACATAGTTTTCGGCTTCGAGATTATCTAGGAAACCCAGAAACACTGTGATAAAGCTGCCCCACGCTGCTTTTTCAGTCCTAGTGATCTTCTTGGGAAACTCCTTGGACTCCATGATCTTTTTTTATTTGTGGACCGACGAAAAACCCCGGCTTCCATCTTTGCCGCGGATAGCTTAGGAAAATAATCTTGGAGATATTGAAAGCTACATATCCTTCTCTAGAACTTTGACAAATTCTTTCATAAGGCCCAATTTTAGGTGCAGAAGAGGAAGCAGTACTTTTCAGGGGGCCAAAAAACTCCCATTTGACGTTGTTTTTCCCCACACTAAACTCCGTCCATTGTGGCCAATGCCGCTGATGGTAGTGTGCCACGGTGTCCCTGCTATCCAAAAGCCAAAGATAACAAGGAAACTTGGTAAAGCTGCCTTGGAGACCCATCAAGAAGTACACCATTTGGAAGTCCTCGAAAACATCCCAACCGTACTCTTCATATGTCAATGCATCTAGCAAGATATTGACACTGCTGTATTTCTCTTTGAGCTGGAGCTAGTGAACAAAGAGCAAGAAAAGGATACATGTTCCAGTTATGAAGCAGCACTGCTTTGAGGCTCCTGAACGAGCTGTCAATGAACAAGCGCCACTCTTTGGGGTTACAGGCGATTCCAATTGCCTCAAATAGACCGGTCACAGTGTGACAAAAGGAAAGCTCATCTTTACGTGTAAAATAGCTTGAAAAACACTAGTGACGCTTTCTATGACCTCATATTTGCACACTGTCATCTAACAAATCCCATTGCTTGAGGCTCGAAATTAAAAGCCGGGCATTGGACTTTGTGAGACCAAGATCTCTGACAAGGTCGTTGAGATCTTTTTGGTTGGGGTAGATACGTTTCTCTCCTCAGTTGCACATCTATAATCTAAATCAATGATTTCATCTTCTTTTTAAATGCATTTCCTTTCTAAAAACTGTTGGTCTCTTTTTGGAGGAGTAGGTACGGGGAGCTTGGAACTATGTAGCACTGGCGCAATAGATAGGTGAAGGTCTGGCTGGATACATGATAGCAGGCGCATTTTTGTCTGCTCAAAGTTTTGAAGGGTTCACCATGCAGAAGAAACAATTGCTTGAGTGGTCAGTTACTTTCCTCCAAATTCATGAGATTGCGAAATTTACAGCTCTCTTTTCTCCTCTGTACCATCCTTTAAAGAAAAAAGGAAAACATAAGTATAGATATTCGAAATTTAAAAAAATTGAGTATCCAAACACATTATATTTATATATTTATAAATTGAAAATCGCATGACATGTGATTTTTTATAGATGTATTTAAAGGCTTAAGCAAAGTAAAATGGGGAACACAACCCAGAAAAACAGGAGAATATCATATCACGTGAACCAATAAAAGCTTAAGAAGGAAATTGGGAGATGTAAAGAACAGAAAGATATATATATATATATATATATATATATATATATAAATATATATATATATATATATGGGAAATATCGCGAAAGTTAGCGCGTGATAACTATAAATATGGATATGTACCACGGAAGGAAACTGAATAAAAGACGGATTGGAGTTAGTACTTTCGTCTATTCGACATTTTCAAACTGACAATGGTAAGAAAAAATAAGACACACAGTATTTATACTGAGCACGTTTCCTTATGAGGTTAACTTTTAAATTCTATCAGATAAGTCAGATTTTAGAAAAAGTGATAAAATTGGATCTAGCGAAAACAGCCCTGGGCTAGTATTGAGATTATTCTCCTTTGTGTGGAGATTAATATGATTCCAGGATATTTCTCTTTATAAAATCATTACTATAAATTATTGTATCAGTTTTTGACCAATTAATTCCGTGTCCCATCTTAGAATTGTGGACAGCTAAAGCATTATTCAGATATCCCTTAATTACTGCATTTTTGTGTTGTTGAGTCCTTATGGAAACATTTTTGGAAGTTTGGCCTACATAGAATAAATTACAATCTAAACATGGAATTCGGTGAATTACATTATTATCATTATTAGGGCTATGCTTTATTAAGAGATTTTTTAATGTATGATTGTATTTAAAGGCTACCTTAATATTAAGTTGTTTTAGAATGGGCACTACTGACATAAAATTATCAATAATTTTTTACGAGGTTCTATTGTCTCTAATTTACAATTATAAAATGTTTTTTGTATATATTCATACATTTTTCTAGAAAGTACTTCGGGTAGCATAAATTGGAAGCAATATCTTCAATTTTTGTGTATTTTTTATCTATATAGTCGGGACAACATATTCGAAGAGCCCTAAAATACATGGAAGAAAAAACAGAAGATTTTTTATTTTTGGCATGACTTGAATAAAAATGGACAGAAGATAAATTATTTGTTGTTTTCTTATAAACAGTAAATTTAAATCTATGTGGTTCTCTAATTATTAGGACTCCAAAAATAAAAGGCTCTTATTTACTTCCTTTTCTACGGTGAATTTAATTGACGGAATCAATGAGTTGATAATTTAAAGAAAACTATCGATGTCAAAACTGTTTAAAATTACCAGGATGTCATCAACATACCGGAACCAAACAATTTGAGGAAACCAAAAAGGGGGCGGATCAACCTAGGTTCGAAAAATTCCATATATAAATTTTAAAATAAAGGAGATAAGGGAATACCCATAGCCATACCAAACACTTGGTGAATAATGAGGTGACATCAAAACTGACTAGTCTCAGATCTGATGTTACTCTCATATTGTTTAATTTATTGCAAAGGTCAAGGGAATTCTTTATATGCGAGGGGGGGATATAGTTCCTAAGATAGGAGAAAGTAAATTCACTAAGTATTTTGAAAGTTTATATTGGATTGAACCAGTGGCACTTATGATTGGTCTTATTGGGTTTCCTGGTTTATGGGTTTTTATTAGGCCATAAAAATAGGGTAAAGAGGAGCCACTCGAAGAGACAGAGTCCATAAAGATTTGTGTTTTTTTAAAGTGGTTTTTAAGTCTCTATTAATATTAATATTAAGGTAGCCTTTAAATACAATTATACTTCAAAAATCTTCTTAATAAAGCATAGCCCCAATAATGATAATAATGTAATTCACCGAATTCCATGTTTAGATTGTAATTTATTCTATGTAGGCCAAACTTCCAAAAATGTTTCCATAAGGACCCAACAACACAAAAATGCAGTAATTAAGGGATATCTGAATAATGCTTTAGCTGTCTACAATTCTAAGATGGGACACGGAATTAATTGGTCTAAAACTGATACAATAATCCATAGTAATGATTTTATAAAGAGAAATATCCTGAAATCAATTTTAATCTTACACACAATGGATAGTAATCTCGACATTAGCCCAGGGCTGTTTTCGCTAGATCTAATTTTATAACTTTTTCTTAAATCCGACTTATCTGATAGCATTAAAAAGTTGACCTCATAGGAAAACGTGCTTAATATAAATACTGTGTGTCTTATTTTTTCTTACCATTGTAAGTTTGAAAATGTCGAATAGACGAAAGTACTAACTCCAATCCGTCTTTTATTCAGTTTACTTCCGTGGTATATATATATATATATATATATATATATATATATTACTTTCTATATATTACTTGCAAAGATCGCAGGTGAAATTAGGTGCCCAAGGTTTATTTTGATCTCCGACTGTCATGCCAGAATATGCCTCGTAAGCCTCATACATTTTAGCAAATCTCTCTACAGAGTACTTTTTCGCTCTTTTCTTAAGAAATTCACCGCAGACATAGCAAAATGCGTCAGTCGAATGTTTACAACCTCTTGATGCCAAGTGTGATGAATGCTTCTATGAATGATGAGTGGCGATATCTGCGCTGTAAAGGCTAGAGTTAAACTGATCTGTTGAAACTAGAAAGAGAAAGATAAAATAAGAGGGGCAGGAGTTTGTAAGAGAGGGTGGAGGATAATAGTGTGAAAAGGAAGGAATTGGTAGTCAAATATACATGTGTGTGGGTGCCCGGTGAACGGGCCATCTCCATTTGTTATTTTATTTATTTTTCGCATTTGTTAGTAATGTTGTCCCACTACGGGATCTTTTTATTATTTTCTACTTGTTATTTTCATACTATTTTTCCCACTGCGGGATCCTTTTAATTTATTTCATTGATCTTATTTTTTTGTTGTTTTTTAATTCACTATCTCTTATTATTTTGCATTTTTTTCCTTTCTTTTGGGTTATTCTTTGGTACAAGTTCCGTGTCCTGGTGCTGGGGAGGTATCTTTTGTTTTCAACTCCCTTTGCCTCTGTGTCAAGAGCCACTCCAGTCCTATAGGTAGCATAGCCTCAAGGCTTGCCTAGGTGTCTCGACCCTTTTTATAGAGGTATGTGTTCAGTGGTTCAAGACCTGTTTCTTCATGGAGTCTTCTCGAGGTCCGATACTCATACCACTTAACTTTGGTAATAAACTGGAGGCCTCGACTTTGGACTCTCTGGAGTCTAGACATATCTTTTCTTGACGCCTGGTTGATCTGACTAAACTAGTGTGCAACTTTATTCTATTCGTTGTGCTGAGGTTTCTGAATCGGAAGAGTTTGTCAAGTTTAGTTTTAGCGTATCTAATTCTGGAGCTGACGTGTCTGTTCATGCCAGTAATGGCAAGTTTGTAGCCGAGGACTGACACGTGCGGTGAGTAGTCAACTTCGGAGTTTTCTAGATTGGAAGGGACAGAACGACGTCTTCCTATTGCTGTTGCTGACAATTTTGATACGTTGGTCTGTATTTTCCAGCGTTTCTCGAACCTGGAGATTCTTTCGGCTTTTGCTGTCGTAGCTCTGGTCATCATCCTCGCAGAAGTTGTTCTCCGAACCACAACTTGGGTAATATCGTCCGCATATTGGATGTTGAGAGTTCTTCCATTGGTCAGTTTAGGGATGTCTCTCGTAAAAATGGCGTAGATAGTGGGGCTGAGGCCTCCTTCCTGAGGGACGCCAGGCAGGAGCTCGAAGGCTTGCCCTGTATACTTCTTGAAGGTGATGACAGCTTTCCTGTTAGTCAAGTAGCTACAGAGGATCTATTCGAAGTGGGGGGGGGGCTGAGTCTCAGTCGCGAGATTTTGTACTTCATGCCGTCGATCCAAACTTTATCGAAGGCCTTCTTCAAGTTTCTGCAAACAACGTCAATCTAGTACTCCCTAGCCCGCCCTTCTGCGCCGTATTGAAGCATGTGGGCTATGGCTGTTTTCCTGCCGCGGTGTATTCTGAAACCGTACTGTTCCTCGTTTAAAAAAGAGTGCTCTCACAAGTGTTGTGATAATATATTGTTGAGAATTTTCTCAAAAACCTTCACAATGGTCTCCAGCAATAAGATCAGTCTGAAATTCATGATCTGGTTTGCTAGTTTACCAGGCTTCAGGATAAATTATTTTCGTGGTTATCAGGACATCTGGGAAATATCTCATTGCTAGGAACGAATTGAGCAGGTTCAACAACCTAGTGCGAAATCTTTCGGGTGTCTTCTTCAGGTGCCTGATGGTGATTTGGCTGAGGCCTGGTGCTTTAGGTTGGAATGATGCGATTGCCTCCCACAATTCCCCACTGGTGATGGGGTTTTCCTTTTGAGAGTTGTCATGAAGACGGTGGAGGTACGAGGTTCCATAAGGGTCGAACCTGCTCTCCCTAATCTTCATATACTCGAGAACAGTATCTCTTTCTCTCTCCCGCGTAAGGGGCGCGGCGATTTGCCATCCTGGCCACCGTGCTGACGGGACTCAGCACCCCGTACGGCCCCAGCTTAGCCCCTCTTCCTTCCTTCAAAACACTTGTTTCCTCTCTTTTCATACAACCTCTCCCACAAATTTCTCTAGGCAGCCTCTAATTTTACAGGGTAGATGCTCCGGTCATGGGTGGTTGGTTTTTAACAACCTGCTTCATCCCCACCCATACCTTCCTCACATCCCTTTTCCTCTCGTCTTCAAAATCTATCTGTTTTACGCCGTGTTTAAGGTGGAGCCGCCATGCCGATGGACTGCAAGGCCACCAGGCAGGAGGGGTGGTCTTAAATGGCGGCGCCTGGCTCTGCCAGGCTTGTAAGCACCTCTCGCAGTGCGGGCTACTGCGAGAGGTGATGCATGATTGCATCCCGTATAAAAAAGAGGGTCACCATGCCCAATGATTAGTATAAAAAAAACCCAACCCCCAACTTCCCCTATAGCATCGACGGAGCCACCCTTGGGCAGCTCCAGCAAAAAAATGGAGGTCCCTCCCCTGTGCTTGCTCAGGGAAACCTCCATATATCTATAACCGGAGAGGAGGCTTACTCCTCTCCTTCACTTACGGGTGTAGGGAACTCCCCCTCACCCCTTTCCCTGGAGGTGCTTTCGTGCGCCTCCCTTTTACCAGCGGCAGTCCCCTCTGTTCTTTCCAAAGGGACTGCTAAGAAAACCAGCAGGCAGACCTTAGCCAGCCGCTCCACATCGAAGCGGCTCGGTAAGGCAAACCCCCTTAGGGGGCAGAGGGAAGCCAGGCCCCTTCGGTCGCCTTCCTCAAAAGACCTGCTGGCAAGAATATTGAACCTTGCCGGGGTCAAGGCCCATGCTTCCCCAAAGAAGACTAGTGACGATTGTGATAGAACGAGTTAATTTCAACTCCTATCCCATATTATTAAAAACCACGATGCTGCCCACGTGCATCTTCGATTCGAGGCTTGGAATCTTATCTCAGCTACCGGATGCCAATGTTTAAACAAGGAGGTTATCGTCCCCCCGTTCACCCCCATACGCCGACCTCGCCAGATCGAGTTAGGCTTATGAACAGATAAGACATTTTTCTCCGGCCCGGCTGTGCGTTCCCTCCAAGCTTTCACTCCATTTTCCCCCACGCCAAGGAGATGTCCTGGCTATTTATATGGAAACTTTACCACTAAGATCAGATTGGAGATCCAGATTTTCGTCGCGAAACATCACCACGACCCTCTCTCCCTTTGTGCGCCAAGGGACCTCGACCTCGAGATTCACCATCACTTGTCCAGAAGGAGGACAATATTCCTTGAGTGCCAAAGGTTCGAGCCTTTCCGACGCCAAGTCCCAAGGCTTCCCCCCCCTGTTGTTCAAGGGAGAACAACATTAGAACAGCCATTGTTCGTTTTGAGCCCTTCGCCAAGAAACGGTTCTCTCCCCCCCCCCTGTTGTTCAAGGGAGAACAACATTAGAACAGCCATTGTTCGTTTTGAGCCCTTCGCCAAGAAACGGTTCTCTTTCCCCCCCTGTTGCTCAAGGGAGAACAACATTAGAACAGCCATTGTTCGTTGAGCCCTTCGCCAAGAAACGGTTCTCTTCCCCCCCCCCCTGTTGTTCAAGGGAGAACAACATTAGAACAGGTATTGTTCGTTTTGAGCCCTTCGCCAAGAAACGGTTCTCATCTCCCCCCCTGTTGTTCAAGGAGAACAGCATTAGAACAGCTATTATTCGTTTTGAGCCCTTCGCCAAGAAACGGTTCTCTTCCCCCCCTGTTGTTCAAGGGAGAACAGCATTAGAACAGCCATTGTTCGTTTTGAGCCCTTCGCCAAGAAACGGTTCTCATCCCCCCCTGTTGTTCAAGGAGAACAACATTAGAACAGCCATTGTTCTTGAGCCCGTAGACAAGAGACGGTTCTCATTCCCCCCTTTGTTCAGAAGAGAACAAAGTAGAACAGCCATTGTTCTTCAAGCCGTTCGTCGAGTAATGGTTCTCCTTTCCAAGACGCCTCGTCGGGATCCTTTTATCCCCCCCCCTTCGGCTGGAACTCGCCAGCGGACCGAATATTCCTTCAAGTACCTTCCACTGCACCTTAATGAAAAGTTACGTAAGCCAAACGTCACCTTTTGAGTATTGATCCCTTTTTGTCAATTCTATCCTGTGCTTTAAATTGTTTATCGAACCATCCCATCTCTTTAACTCTATATTTGTTTTACCTTTTTTAATCCCTTAAATCCTTGGATTAGCCCGAGTCTCCACGACCCTTTCCATTCTGTTTATGTCAATAGTTTCCGTTTTTTGTGTTTTGTTTATAGTTATTATTAATAAAACTCTATTTTATTTATGATAGCAATATTATTATCCTTGAGCTCAGTTCCACTTCTTAAGCATATCGAAGATACATAATATCGGCCGCCAGACAGTAACGCACTCTAAAGATAATTAAGGAAGTTCCCTCAGCGAATAGTGTTATATATAGTATCGTCGGGAGTCATTCTACGACAACGATACTGTTAACGGGACCTGCGATGTCTTGGGGGGGGGGGATGGCCGACTGGAGGGCCATATCTGAGATAGACATGGTCCTTGAGGAGACCCAGCCTCAGACGGTAGGGCCTTCCATGGGGGGGGGAATCCTGGCTCGGCGCCAAGCACCGAACCCGAATCCGCCCCGATGCAAGGTCCTCCTCAAACGGCTGTGGTTTCCGAAGCAGTACAAGGAGGGGAGGGATCTCCTCCGACCGGTGCCCCCACGACTACCAGGACCTTCTCCATTTCGGAGAATGACCTGGCTGGGGCCGGTCCATCTGGCCTGGGGGCTTCTTCCGGCGGAGGTGAGAAGCGGGTTCATTCCCCGCCCTCCTCTCCCAAAAAGAAAAAGAAAAAGACTAAAAAGACAAAAAAGACTCGGGGCTCCTCTCCATTCGCGGGGGCTGCGGGGACGGATGGGTCTGCTGCCACTCTGGCAAGCGACCAAACCAAGATCGGCACATCCGCCCCCTCTGCCCCCCTCGTTGCGGAGCCCCTGACTAAGAATAAAAGTGCACAGGGCGAAGCCACGATGACATCGAGGCCCCCTCATTCAGAGGTTACCTGGCGTTTTCGAGCCCGCTGGCTTCAAACGCTCCCTCGTTATTCGGTCCACTGATGGCACCATGTTTTCCAAGGGCAACATGATCCATCAGATGAGAGGATTAGCTACTGCAATTGGTAGTGAGCCGAAGGTGACCCGTTTTTTGGACGGGAGCCTTCTGGCGAATGCGGCGAGTGCTCTTCGGACACTTCATGGCACCCCGGTGAGTGTGACGCCCTACTCTACCATGAACTTTGTTAAAGGAGTAGTTTACGCGAGGGAACTCGTTGACTACTCCATTGAGGACATCACTCTAGAGCTGGCCGACCATGGGGTGGCCTCGAGACCCACCCCTACACTCTTCGTCACGTTCGACTGTGACAAGCTTTCTGAGTCAGGGCTTGCTGGTTGGTACCTCTACCGCGTGAAGGTATTCGTGCCACTGCCGCGGCGGTGCTAATACTGTCACTGCTCCGGCCATACGAATCGCTCATGTAGACGTGAAAAGTCGGGGTCACCCGAAGTCTGTGTAAATTGCTCCAAGGTCGCACACGATAAGTCCAAATCGTGTCTGGCCAAGTGTATCAATTGCGGAGAGCCGCACCCTGCTTCTTCGAAACAATGTGGTGCATATCTCCTTGAGAAAGAAATCCTGGCCGTTCAGGCCCAGGATTGACTCTCATTCCGCGAGGCTAAGGACTTGGTACTAGCGCGCCCGGCTCTGCCTGGGACGTCATATGCCTCAATAGTTAGAAAGGCACCCTCTGCTCCTTGCCCATCCAGGCCAACGAGCAGGGTTGTTTCCGCGCCCATTCGGAGCCCTTCTGCGGGATCTACCCAACCCGGTGCGCCCCCCTGGTAAAGCTGGCGGCAAAAAGGGTTCATACCCAGCCCCGGCTAAAACCAGGGCTTCCCCCTCTTCCCCCAGAGTGACCGTTTTCCGTAAGGCGAAACGGCCACGCGCCTCCACAGAGTCGTTAGACTCACAGGAGGCAACACCCCTAAAGATGGTCGCTAGGCCATCTTCCGGGGTTCCTAAAGCTGTCCCCTGAAAGGAGGACAGCAACAAAGGAGCTTCGGCTCCTTCGCCCATGCCCCGAGGTGTGGCGAGTGGCTCGAAGACGGTAGGCCCTCGAAAAGAGGGCCCCCCGCCTCCGAAGCCGTAACGCCCGCCTAAGGTTTCGAGACGGAGGGAGGAAAAAACTTGTATGGCGAGCCCAACCTCCCCCAATAAGTCCCTGAAGGTCACAGCGCTTTCAGCGCTTTGTCCGGCTAACAGTGCCCGGGGTTCTGCCCCCGGGAAGCGTACGGCCATTCCCGTGAGGGTTTTCAGTTCGAGGAGGGCCCCTGCGTCTCCTCTGAGCTAGGCCTGGAGGGCATATTCCTTCAATGGAATTGCCGTGGACTCCGGGCCAACTGGGAGGAGCTGCGGAGGCTCGTCTCGTCCCGTTCCCCGTTAGCTATCTTTTTGCAGGAGACCATGCTAGGCGCGTCCTCCCTTCCCGCCCTCCCGGGGTATAAGGGTCTTGCGACCCCCCTACCGCGGGATGGCCGGGCTAGGGGATGCGCGGTTTACACCCGGCATGATGTTCCGTTCTTCCTTTCTCTTTAGATACCCCCTTCTAGGCAGTAGGTGTGCAGCTGCACCTGGATAGAAGGTATACTATCATTTCTGCGTACATTCCACCGTCAGCTTACTTTGACGAGGGGGACTTCCGCCGCGTCTTGGCACGGTTGCCGAGGCCCTATCTCTTGCCTGGAGATCTGAACGGCAGGCATTCTCTCTGGGGAGATTACTCCATAAATCCCAGGGGACAAGTCCTTGCCGATCTGATCGAAGAGCTTGAGATGGGTGTCCTAAACGTGGATGAGTTTACGCATCACTGTCCGAGAACCGCTTCATTTTCTTGCCTTGACCTATCTTTGTGCTCTTCGGATGCACAGCCTGATTTTGATTGGGGGGTGGTCGATGACCTCCATGGTAGTGATCACTTTGCCATTCAAATATTATTTTCAGGGCAACTGCCGCCTGAGAGACCACCTCGGTGGTGCTTGGCACGGGTACGGTGGCCTGCATTTCAGGAAATGACTTAATTATCTATCTCACTCAAGGAGTTAAGGTCGGTAGATGAGGCCGTTGAGTTCTTCTCCGGCAACCTCATCGCCGTGGGCCTGACTAGTATTCCTAGGACGTCTGGCCGTTTTGCACGTCAACCACTCCCATGGTGGTCGGAAGAGTGTGAGACGGCCCTCCACCAGAAGCGTTATGCCTAGATGCGCTATAAGCGCCGTCGAACGATTTCACTGTCGGTGAATTTCGTCGGGCTAGGGCTAGGTTCCGGTATATTTCAAAGCACGCCTGCCGCTCTTCTTGGCGGGCATACGTGTCTTCACTTAACGGGAAGACCTTTTTAGCTGAGGTGTGAAAGCGAGTCAAAAGGATTCGGAGCAAGTTCTCGCTGCATCCCCTCCCGTTCTCCAGGAGAATCCGACCGCAATCTCGGACCCCGCGCCCGTGGCGGAATCCTTAGCGACCGCTTTTTCCGCATTCTCTAGCCGTGATGCTGCTCCGCCAGCATCCAATGCACGTCGTGATGTCGCGGAAGGACGCCAGCTGGACTTTACATCCAGAGGCGGAGAACCCTTCAACGACAAGTTTACTATGAGTGAGTTGCGTTCCGCTCTCGCTTCGTGCGCGGACACCGCCCATGGTCTGGACGATGTCCCATACGCCATGCTTTAAGCACCTGGGTGAGCGAGGCATGGCCTTTCTGTTAGATTTGTTCAACAGGATCTGGGTGGAAGGTTTTCTCCCAGACTCCTGGCGAATCGCTACTGTGCTCGCCTTTCGCAAACCGGGGAGAGATCACTCTACTCCGACCGGTTTCCGCCCAATCTGTCTAACCTTTTGCGTGTGCAAGTTGATGGAGAAATTGGTAAATGTTAGATTAGCCTTTTTCCTGGACAGCGGAGGCCATCTGTCTTCTGCACAGTGTAGCTTCCGGAAGTTCCACTATACGTCGGATGCTCTGCTCCGACTAGAAAATGCTGTCTGCGAGGCTTTCCTTCGTAGAAAGCACTACGCCATGGTGTTTTTCGATTTGGAGAAGGCCTATGATACCGCATGGCGATACTGTATCATGAAGACTCTTCACACGATGGGGGCGAGGGGATGCCTCTCAATGTTTATATCTGAAATTTGGCGAGATCGTCGATTCCGCGTATGGAGGCTCTTCCTGCTCCTTTGGGCTCTCCGGCCCAAAGGAGCAGGAAGAGGGTGTCCCACAGGGAAGTGTCCTCAGTGTCACAATCTTGGCCCTGAGCATCAACGGCATCACCTCAGTGCGGCGGGAAGATGTTGTTGCTACGCTCTACGTGGACGACTTTATGATCTCCTTTGGCGCGCCTCAGATGCCAACTCTGGAGCATCGACCCTAACAGACATTTAACCGCGTCTCTCGCTATGCCGAAGCGCACAGGTTTCGCTTTTCTTTGGCCAAGACTAAGGTGGTGCACTTCTGCCGCCATCCACGCCTTCACCCCGACCCAGATTTGTTTCTTAATGGGGTGCGCCTGGATGTGGTTGAGTCACACCATTTCCTTGGTCTTGGATTCGACCGACGCACCACCTAGGAGGCTAATATTTACAGCCTTAGGGTCTCTCGTACCCGCGCCATGGACATTCTCCAATCCGTGACGTTCAGCGCTTGGAGCGCTGATAGGGCTACTGCCCTACTTTTTTATCGATCCTTTGTTTGTTCGACGCTCGACTACGGATGCGAGTTTTATGCATCCGCAGCCGAGCGTTTATTGCGGAAGGTGGATTCGAACCACCACACCGGCCTTCGCCTTGCCACCGGTACCTTCCGCACTTCCCCGATTGAGAGCCTGTTGGTCGATGCTGGGGAGATGCCACTCGCTCTGCGCCGCGTGTAGTGCATCACTCGCCTGTACACGCGAGCACGGCGCCTCCCTCAGTTGCCAACAGCTCTCACTGCATCCACAGCTGATCTCGATGGTGCCTATGCCGCCGAAAGACGCCAGTCATACCCTAAGCCCTTTGGGTTTAGGGCCAGGAAACTCCTTCGAGAGGTAGATATAGCTCTCAGGCCGGTGGCGCCCCTGGTTCTGCCCTGGACACCACCCTTGAGGGTACCATATTTGGCATGTTTTGTCGCCACGCCTCTGCTCCCAAAGCTTGTACTGCACCTGGAGTATTGCTTTCGACCTTTTTGGAGCACACATCGTGTCACGCTGAAACCGTGCCAGTGTATAGGGATGGCCCTAAGTCCCAAGAGGGGGTCGGCTTCCACGCCCTATCCCCTCTGTGTGAAGTCAGCGGGGCTTTACCAGGCACTGCGTCTGTCTTCATGGACGAGCTGGTGGCAATACACCACTCAGTACGGGAGATTACGCGACGTGCCCGGTTCGGAGACCGGATTGTGATCTATAGCGACTCCCAAAGGGCCCTGAGTGCTCTCGGGGCATTGGAATCTCCGCATCCCCTGTTTCGCGATATCCGTGACGCCACGGTTTTGGCGAGCCGGGCAGATCTTGAGATTATCTTCTGCTGGGTTCCTGGACATGTAGGAATTGCGGGGAATGAGCGTGCCGATGAGGGCGCCAAAGAGTCCGCGTGGACTCTGCGACCGGACCAGCGTTTCGCTCTTCCTCACACCGACTACATGGCAGGAATACGGGCAGATCTTCGGACTGCTTGGCAAAGAAGATGGGAGACGGTCGAGGGGAACTTAAAGTTGCGTGCCATTGCGCCACGACTGTTCCTATGGACCTATCTCCCAATGCCGCGGCGGCTTCAGGTTGTTTTCTGTCGTCTCCGAATCGGACACACTCGTGTGACGCATCGCTATTTGATGGAGCGCTCACCTGCGCCCTATTGCGACGACTGCGTCGTCTCCCAGACTGTTCGGCACATTCTTTTCGAATGTCCCAGTCTGGGTGATCTTCGCGCACGATACCAGGATGGGCGGGGTCGCTACCGCCTGTCCCTTGTACTCGGGACAGATTCGTGCACATTGACTTGTGGATTTGTTGACTTCTTGGGGGCGGCCGGCCTTCTCTCTATTATTTAAGCAAGGTTTGTTTCTTTTTGTTTTGTTTTGTTTTTGGCATTTTTTTTTTCCCTTTGGTTGCACGCTCCTGCGCCGGGGAGACCTCTCCCCGACGCACCATCTTGCTTCCTTTCCCCCTTTTTGGGGCGTTTTTTTCACTTTAATTTCATTTTAAAGTAGCCTAGAACTAGGCCAGTTTTAATACGGCGACTAATGCCCAAGTAGGCTGTCGTCAGATGAGCTCCTAAAAAAAATAAAATTTTCTTCTCTCTGGGAGTGGTAGCCATGGTATCTCCGTGCAATATTGCAGTTGGAACCATGGAAACTGGAGTTCCCCTTTAGTCCGTTGACTGTTGACCGAAAATGATTTCGGATTCCTGTCAGTGTCTAAATTTTCAATTAGAGGGTTCCAATTCTCCATCAGTTAGTGCGCCAGTGTGGTGTTCATCTGTCCCTTGAGGTATTAAACGAGTCGGAAATCCACGGGCCTGGTGTAGCTCATGTTAAGGATGCGATTGTAGACATCAGTGAAACGCTGTTGGAGCACTACTCTCTCTTGTGTAAGGGATATTGGCAGTGTGATTCTGTGAGAGGTTGTTGGGACAGCTATCGCGTCTGCATTTCAAATGCAGGCATTGCTAGCAATAAGCTCATTGTCGAAGTCTACCTCAGGTGCAGCGTTCAGGTCAAGGAGTTCAAATGGGAACGCCCTCCTGTATGCTTCCCAGTTAGCCTTCAAGAATTTTTTCCTTGGAACAACAGGAACTGAAATAGGAGCAGCTGCAATGGTTATCAACATGTGGATGCGATCGCTAGGTGTCAGCGGTCCTGGACTGACGAGCTGGTGGAAGGAACGGCCGGGATTTGTGAGAACTAAATTAGGCTTGGTGGCCGACTATGGATACAAGAGTGTAGGGAAGTGCGACCTAATGCACTGAGCGATATACCTTCCTAGAAAGGTTGTCAAGCTTCCTGCCTCTCGCGTTTGTCCTTGCATTGCCCGCTCCTCTGTTCTTGGCGTTCAGGTCCCCGGCGAACAATACTGGGTGCTCTTTCTTGATAAGGGTATACATGTAGTGGTGGAGCAAGTATGAACGGCATGGAGGTTGGTAGCCCGCGCTGAATTTGATGTCACCCAGAGACCAGCTCAGTATGATCAATATAAACAATTCGTCCATTTGATTTCCTTTCTTGACAGCTATTATAATTCCGTCGGACCTCTCTCATGTGATGTTCTTTTGGAAAACGTTGTATCCCGAAGATCTGCTTATCGTCGTACTTGATTCCATTTTCTGACAACAGAAGAATTTCCTATTCCAGTTATCGGTCAACGTTGTACAGCAGGTGTTTATTCATCTACCACCCATGCACGTTATGTGCTAGAATATGTTTTTTTTCTGTCTGGGTGAGGTAGGCAAAGGTGTTTGGTCGCTGCAGGCTCATTTCAAAGTCGCTGTAGGTACATACCGGTGTGTTTTTTTTTGTTTTTTTAGGTTGGCTGGCTGAGATTGTGCTCCCTTGTTGCATGTTGCCGAGAGAACTTTGTCTGATTGTGGATTGTCCGGGAACATAATAGATTCCAAGCAATTTTCAGGCAGTATCTTGTTCATCTTGGTATTGAATGAACACAGGCAGACTAGGTTCATCACATGCGCGTGGAGAATGAATGCTAGTATTTTAGGAGGGGTCGCATTGGTGGGTTGTAGGACTATTTGTGGTTGTGGTATTTTGTGGTGGGATCATGGTGGCTGTTGCGTAAGAAATGTACCTCCTGTCAGCCGCTACTCTCTTCTTTCTTATGTGCTCCTTCCTAACTGGGCACTGTATGCTCAAGGTTTGGTGGGGAATAGCGCAGTTAATGCACATCTTGGTGTCTTTAACGCAGTGCATCCAGTCTTGGCTGGTTTGTGTGCACCTGGATCAGTTCTAAGCATTTTCCTTGTCTGGGCAGGCACTAATAGGGTGCTCTTCGACCTTGTAGCAGGAGAAGCAAGTTAGTTGCTCGAAGAATCTCTCCTTTTCAATCTGCTCTGGGGAGATTATTATGGAGAATATCTTCCGTCCTGCTTCCTCACCTTGGCCGCCAACTCCATTTCTCTAAACATGATTTTAAACACGTGGGTGAGGTTTCGAAATTTTATCACTTTAGTCACCTCTGCCCCTTCTTGATTTCTCTCTATTTCTTCTTTAATGTCTTCGGCTAATCGTTCGCCTACCCATGGGTTTGGGCTTTAGTCCTATGGTGACTAGTTCTTTTATGCCGGTTGTTAAGATCAGCTTCACTAGCTCCGTCTGTGTGTGGCAAATTGCGGTGTATCCTCTGGTAACTTCAATTAGTCTTTTGAGTCTGATCTTCAGTTTCCCGAAGATAATCAATTTCAAAGACCTTCGCTCTGTCAGGTTTCTCATTCGCGACTAGCTGCAGTGGGACTCGAAAGTCCAGAGATTCCCCCGCTTCGTTTATTTCTGGAAAGTCTTTTCATCGGTGAGGGGTGCCACACTCCGATTGCGTGAAGTATCACTTTTCTTCACCACAGGCGAGACAGAAACAGGAGGTATCTCCAATCAGTCTATCTCAATCTGTTTGGTCTCTGGTCAGGGTCGTTAGAAATAGGAGGTATTTTTAATCAGTTTGACGACCGCCTGTCCAAAGAAGGGGACTCAGGTTAAACGAACTTCGTTGGAGGTCCATCTAGTAAAACTGGTGGCTTTACAGGGTCTCTTGGGAAGCCGTGAAGTTCTATAAAAGGTCGAGTTTTTCAGTGCTTCAGGTAACCTTGTGGGGTTCAGGAGTTTAGGGGTTTACTCGGGTAGGGACTAACGTTGTTGCTATAAATTCATATAGTTTTGGGAATTAAAAGTACAAAAAGAAATTAACATAAACAGGCGTCGAATAGACAATGTATAAATCTTTCATGAGCGCAAAAGAATGATGAAATGAATCAAGCAAACCGCAAGAAAGAGAAAAGCAATATAATTGTAATTCCAATTTATTTCTATCTCTTTTCTAGTACCGATCGACCTTGTGAAGCGTGTCTTCACAAGGACACTTGGCGTAGCCGAGTGCCCTCAGGAAGGGTTTAAATGAGATCAAAGCGGTTGCTTAGTTCGAATCTCACCCCTGTACGGAATTTTTCGAATTAGGAAAGAAATTTTCCTGTTTCTTGCGGTTTACTGGATTCATATATATATATATATATATATATATATATATATATATATATATATATATATATATATATATATTATATATATATATATGTGTATATATTATATATATATATATATATATATATATATATATATATATATATATATATATATATATATATATATATATATATATATATTTATATATAATAGTGCAAGTTTGTATCGTTTGAGAGAAATTAAAATGTAACGTCACCCATAAGGCTAAGCGGACATATATATTAAAATCTCTCTTCAGAGAGAGCGAGAGAAAGGAACGAGAAATTGAGGTACGTGAGAACGGTAGGTGTTTTAGTAACAGTCAAATGGTGAATGGCTTTGAACTCCCTGGCTTGGGGGGAGGGGGTAGTCAACTGGATCTTCCCGTCCCAGGGGAGCCACAAAAACATTAAATAGTTTTAATAAGAAACTGGCCATAGTGAAATGAAGGAAGAAATCTTTATAACTTACGGTTTGAACAACTCGCTAGGCAAAACTCCCAGTTTATCGCGGAACTTAAAAGATCTAATTACCTACGAGTTCAGGAGGCCCGTGGTTAGAGCGCCAAATAGCAGCGTATGAACAAAAGACCACCGAGGAGAAATAGTGGGACGGTTGCCGGTCCTTCTCATTGAGAAGCAGACCTTGGCTCCGCGGTGTCATTCCCTCCCCCCCTTGTGCTCCCCTCAGTGGCATTACCCCGTCCCCTTTAGTTGGGGCGGTCCCCAGGCTATAAATAAGCCACATAAGGAAGGTAACAAGAGAATTCTGTTAGAGACGATAGAGAACTAGATTTTTGTGATCATCCCTCGCCCTGTTCCGGACTCCAATTCTAAGATTTAAAAGTTCATCTCGTCCTTGTATCGGTGCCATACCGATTCATCACACGCAGTCTTAGCAAGAGGTCTGGCTGGATCAAAATTCATAAGTGCCAAACAGGAATTTCGGGAGAAAGATAAAAGAAGTTATCAGCTCATTCTCGAGGGACTCTCAAGTCAAAATCTCATTCATTTTGAAAGAAGAAGAATTGATTCCCAGGTAAGTTCCCTTTAATTATTTTCGGGATCACTCCATAAACCAAAACCAAGTTTGGCAACTCTGTGAATTAGACGAGGGTACAAGAAGAACTCGACAGCTTCAAAGAAGAGTACTTTTTGAGCCGAGATAAGCACAACCCCTCTAACCAACGAATGCCTTGCCGTTTATTGAGATAAAGTAATCACAGCAAGTGCTTATAAGCTGAGAAATATAAATCATGAGAAGAGATTGACATCGGTTTTTTACTGTCACTAAGACAAACATCTCACTCCCCACTTCATCATGAAGTCTTGAGACTCACGAAGACTCGCTAAATATTTATTTTCATCAACTAAGATTTTTAAAAGTGTCTCAAGTTAACTAAGGGAAAAATAGTATTCCGTGACTTCCGTAATATTTAAGGTAGCTTAGGGAGAGTAAATGGTGGTTTAACTCTGTACCTTAGAGGCCTCCAGAAATTAGCTATCTGGCACTTGGTTTGTTTACGTGGGGCCTACTAAGTTTTGATCAGGGCCCTCGTCAGGGGTAGGCCAATACTCGAATCGTGTGATCGAAGACCATGTCAAACTGAGAGAATTTCGTGTAAATATAAATATGAGTTAATTGATAAATTAAAGGATATATATTCTGGTTAATACTTGGTGTTTTACTGGATCCTTACGTGCTGACCAGCTCTTTTCTTAAAACTGATTAAACACCGTGGTACTCTCCTAATTTAGTAATTAGACTCCTTTAGAAGAATTCGGAGTCCACTCAGCCAATAGATGAATTATTTCCCTTCCTAAGGGGTGTCAGACTAAGTAGCTAAAAGTCTGTAAGTAAATAAATACTTTGACCAAAATTTATTGTATCGGAGTAAATGTTAAATGGCAAACAGTGAGAGAATAATTCTCCGACAAAAGTTGGGAAGCAATTCCTCGACAAAACTGGTGTCAGGTCTGTAGGTTTTGTTAGAAAGAACCAACAGCGTCTAATCAAGGGAGTGCCAGGGGGAAAAGGAATACCAAGAATAATATAATAATTGACGAGGGGAAAATTGGTAAAATTATAGGTAAGTTTGGTGATGGAGTAGGTCAAGCTCGATTTACAACGAAGTAGATGACTAACCTAAGCGCGATGGCCTCGTTTGACCTTTATCGGAAGCAAGGTGAAGGCCTTGGACTGGAAGGAGCCGAGTTGAGCTCGTATATTCAGGAAAAAGGAAGAAACGAAAGAGAAGAAAGAAAAAAGAACGTAAGATGAAATTGGAAACCGAAGAACGTAAAATGAAACTAGAAGCTGAGAAAAGAGAGAAGATAAGAGCCCACGAAAGAGCTCCTAACAAAAACCAGTTAGAGATCCAGTCAGTGGCATCCAAAACTGGAGTTTCATCAGCGGCCAGAATGAAACTCTCGGAGTACAGGGAAGAAGAAGAACTATGTTCATATCTGTCCCATCTTGAGAAAATATTCGAAGTCAATAATTGGGACCTAGAAGAATATGGGGTCGGCAGACTGTTACCTCTACTCAATTGCCGGATGAGAGAGATATTTATATCTCTACCCTCAGAAGCAAATGTGGACTATTCCACTCTCAAGGCCGAACTTCTCTCGGCAAAAAACCTCAACCCCGAAGAATATAGGATGAAGTTCAGCCAGGTCCGTATAAGACCTGGACAAACTTACAAAAATTTTGGCTTTGAGCTTCGTCGATGCCTACAGTTTTGGATGGAGTCCGCAGGGGTAGAGAACGAGGTCACCGCGGTCGTCAACTTCATCTAAAAGATCAATTTCTAAGCACACTACCCTCGGAGATCTGTGCGTTTGTTAAGGACAGAAGAGCTTCTACTTTTAACGAGTGCCTGGACGAGGCTGACCTTCACGCGGTAAATCATGGGCCATATCCGAGGGAGTTCAAGAAAGACAAATCCCTCTCCGAAGAAAAATGGGCAGCCACCAAGGCAATTGGAAAAAAAGCCCTTTAAGCTATCAGCCCCAAAAGGAACTAATAAGCCAAGTTTAGGAAGAACAAAGAGACAAAAAGAGGTTAGGATTCCCCAAGGTTCATACCCTAATCGGCACTTATCTCAGGAAACCCATTACGTGTTATACCTGCGGGATATTAGGTCACCTTAGTTTCCAGTGTCCACAGAACTCCCGACTGAGCGAGACCTCAATCCAACAGGTGCAAACTTGACTCCCGCTTGCCCGGACGCAAAATCTGATTCTCCCTCCATCCCAGCGCCAACTATCGAAGGCCCCGAACAACAGGTAAACTTTCTCTTCAACAAAAGTTCACCAGGCAGCGTACAATTGGAAGATGGCACAGTTAATGGGTGCCATGTGTCTAAGTTAGTTAGAGACACCGGGTGTACTTGCATACTGGTGTCCGACAAGTTGTTGCCCCCAGTAAACCCAAACCATCAAAAATTCGCCATCGTCCACGACTTTTTAGAACGCGCCAACCGGCTCGCCGTCGTAAGATGTCATATACAGAACAGATATTTTACGGGTTGGACGGACGTTGAGGTAGCCCCGATTAAGTTCTGCTCTGTGCTAATCAGGCAAAATCCCCAAATTGCCCAGCAAGTAGTGGCCTAACAAGAAGTCACCCTGGCACAAGAAGCCCAGAGAAAGGAGCAACCAATTGAGTTGACTCCTAGGATTACCCTCGACGACAATGGACTAAAATTGACTTCCTTTGCTATTGCCCAGAAGGAATGCCCTACTCTTAAACCCCTATGTGAAAAGTCGATTAAGGGTGAAACTCTCCAAGTGAAGGAAAGAAGCCAATCAAGTATATTGTAGAAGACTCGCTTCTATACGGTAGTATCAGCGAGGAGAATAAAGATGGCAACAAAGCTCTGTGTGTACCCCAAGAAAACACGCAAAGAATCTTGAATATTAGCAGGGCACTTTGGGCACAATAAAACGGCACAGCGGATATTCAGACACTTTTATTGGCCCCAGGCTGCCAAGGAAATTGTGGCCTATTGCTGGTCATGCGACGTGTGTCAGGAACATCCCTCCAGAGTAAGGGTACTTCCCGTGCCATCACAAAAAGAACCAGTTATAACCGAACCATTCTTTCGAGTGGCTATCGATTTGGTGGGACTAATTCACCCCCCTTCAAGTGGAGGACACTCCTACATCCTCACTCCAGTAGATTTTTCCACACGTTTTCCAGATTCCATGGCAGTACGGAAAATGGACACTATTTCCTACGCGGTAGCACTAATTTCAATATTTGCCCGAGTATGCCTGCCTAAAGAAATTCTATCTGATAGAGGGCGCCAGTTCATATCAGAATTGATAGAGTACTTTAATAAGCTACTGCTAGTTAGGCCCATTTTTGCGAGTCCATTATATCCATCCACTAACGGAATCTGCGGAAATTAACGGGACTCTCAAAAATATATTGAAGAAGTTGTGTCAAAACAACCCTACTCAGTGGCACAGATACCTGCCTGTAGCCCTGTTCGCATTCAGAGAAATCCCTCACCGGACGCTGGGATTCTCGCTTTTTGAGCTATTATACGGGAGAAATGTGCGAGGTCCAATGAGCATTCTTAAAGAATTATTTACCAATGCGCCCCTCGACCGAGAGATTAAATCGTCTTACGTGTACGTAGCTACCCGTACATAAGAGTCCCACTTATACGCCTTACGCGCGTTGCTGGAGAAACTGAAGGAGCAAAGACTAACCGCCGGGCCTACCAAGTGTTATTTCGCCTACAAATCTATTAACTACCTTGGATTCAAAATAGGGCAAAGACACTTGACTTACCTAGCAAGAAAAAGTGGAAGCCATAGTCAAAATGACCCAGCCGAAAAATAAGAAACAACTCCGTTCGTTCATGGGAGCCGCTTCTTTTTATCGGCGTTTCGTCCCGCCCTTCGCTTTCATCGTGGCTCCACTGAATGATTTATTAAAAAAGACAGCGTCAGAGCCTATCACTTGGAACCCCCATGCAATAACTCACTTGGAGGTTCTTAAAGAAAAACTCATAGCTGCGCCTATTCTCCGTTTACCGAATCCCAACAAGACCTTCGAAATTCGCACCGACGCAAGCAAAAACGGGATCAGTGGAGTATTGTTTCAATAAGAAGATGACCAAACTGCCTATCCCATAGCGTATGCAAGGAGGAAGCTTTCGAGAAGAGAAAGAGCCTACGCCACCGTTGAAATCGAAGCTTTGGGCATAATATGTTCAATAGGTAAATTCAAGTATTATCTAATAGGGCGCGAGTTAAAGTTGGAATGTGGTCGTAAAGCTTTGTCATATTTAAGTAAAACTAAGAGTAAGAATGGAAGGCTCCTAAGATGGAGTTTACTCTCAATGTAGTATCAGTACTCCATTCACTACATAAAAGGGTCCGACAATTGTATGCACGACTCATTAAGTCGGAATCCTGTCGAAGACTAAGGTGTATTCCGACTAAGGTATTATAGTAATTGTGATGGATCTAAGATAAGTAAAATTAGGTTTATAAGTGCAATGCAAATTGTTAATTGGTAGAGTTGTAATTAAGAAGGGGCGATTGACCCCCAAATTGTAAATAAGAATCGCATAAGCTGGGACAGTCATGTATGTATTAATGTATGGTCAGGCGCAGACGTTATCGAGACATTCCCTGGAGAACTCGAAGTTTATTTTATGAAATATTGTTCAGTAATTTCCCTTTTAGAAGTATTGTAAGTATCGGACTTGAATATCATCCCCTCCCCCCCGTTTATTTATTCAGGAGGTAGGGAAATGTAAGGAAATTAAAACGTAACGCTACCCAAAGGGCCAAGCATGCATGTATATTAAAATCTCTCTTTGTAGTGAGCGAGAGAAAAGAACGAGAAATCGAGGTGCAGGAGAACGGTGGGTGTTTTTGTAACAGGAGGCCTGTGGTTAGAACGCCAATTAGCGGCGTAAGAACAAAAGACCACCGAGGAGAAATAGTGGGACGGTTGTTGGTGCCTTTCCTTGAGAAGTAGGCCTGGGCTCCGTGGGGTCATCCCCCTCCCCTCAGTGGCATTACCTCGTCCCCATTAGTTGGGGCAGTCCCCAGGCTATAAATAAGCCCCATACGGAAGGAAACAAGAGAATTCTGTTAGAGACGATAGAGGATTATATTTTTGTGATTAGTCCCTCGCACTGTTCCAGACTTGAATTCTAAGATTTAGAAATTTGTCTCGTCTTCGTATCGGTGCCATACACATTTATTCCTCGCAGACTTAGCAAGAGGTCTGGCTGGATCAAAATTACCAGGTGCCAAACAGGAATTTCGGGAGCAAGATAAAAGAAGTTATCAGCTTAACCTCGAGGGACTCTCAAGTCGAAATCCCATTAATTTTAAAAGAAGAAGAATTGATTCCCAATTAAGTTCCCTTTAATTACTTTCGGGATTACCCCATATACCAAAACTCAGTTTTATAACCTTGTGAATTAGACGAGGGTACAAGAAGAATTCAAGAGCTACAAAGAAGAGTATTCCTTGAGCCAGAGAACACAACCCCTCTCTCCAAAGAATGCCTTGCCGTTCATTAAGATAAAGTAATCACAGCAAGTGTTTTTAAACTGAGAAGTCTAAAGTAGACTTTTAGACTTATAACTGGGTCGATAAAATCATAAGAAGAGATCGACATCGGTTTCTACTGTCACCGGGACAAACACCTCCTTGTCCCCTTCAACGTTATAACGAGACACCTGGATTTCCCCTTCATCGTGAAGTCTTGAGACTCCCGAAAAGGCGCTGAAAAATCCATTATAGCGACATCCGTCAACCCCTGTTCTGATCAAGGTCATGTAAGTCTGAATGACTATATATATTTGTTTTGATTAATTAGGATTTTCTTAACTGTCTCATGAGAACTAAGGGAGAAATAGTATTTCGTAACTTCTGGAATATTTTAGTTAGTTTAGGAAGAGTAAATGGTGGTTTAACTTAGAGGCCTCCAGAAATTAGCTATCTGGCAATTGGTTTGTTTACGTGAAGCCTACTAAGTTTCGATCAGAGCTCTCGTCAGAAGTAGGCCACTATTCGAATCGTGTGATCGAAGACCATGTTAAAATGAGAGAATTTCGTGTAAATATAAATATTTGAGTTTATTGATAAATTAAAGGATATATATTTTGGTTAATACTTGGTGTTTTACTGGTTCCTTACGTGCTGACCGGCTCCTCCCTTAAAACTGATTAAACGCTGTGGTACTTTCATAATTGAGTAATTAGACTCCTTTAGACGAATCCGGAGTCCACTCAGCCAATAGAGGAATTATTTCCCTTCCTAATTGGTGTCAGACTGAGTAGCTAAAAGTCTGTACGTAAATAAATAATTTGACAAAAAGGTATTGTATCGGAGTAAATATTAAACGGCGAACAGTGGGAGAATAATTCTCCGACAAAAGTGGGGAGGCAATTCCTCGACAATCGTGAATTGTCAAATCGACCTGGAGCATTCATTAATTTATGATATAATAAAGAGAAAATAAAAGATGGTGAAACTCGAGTGGATAGAGTGGTGGAACCCTGACCACTGAAGTTTTTTCAGAAAAGATTTTATCCGTCAGATTTTCCTGATTTAGGTCAGTAACGAGAATCCGACGGAACGTTGATCTCATTTATGCCCCTCCCCTTATCCACAGTGGAAGGCACGGATAGTAGTTGATGAAGCGGTGGAGACCACCTTAATGAGTCCTTCACTTCAACAGGTAAGTGAGCAACCAACTCCATCTGCTCAAATTGAGCGAATGCCGGATATTCGTACAACCCTCACTCAATGTATTCACCTTCTTAGTTCAGCCTCCGATTTGAGGTTTATATTTTTACTTGTGAATCGTGATATGTGAAGAGATTTGGGTGGAAACTACTTAAATGCATCCTTCACTCTCTAAATATATGGGTAATAATAATAAGGGAAAAAAGCTTGTTTTATTAAAGACATTAATTAACTTTCGTATTGTTCTGCACTGAGTCCTTTCCATAATTATTAGCCTTTATTTTTGCGCTTGAAAGTGGTAATTTTCAGATACAGTATTTATATGAACGCGGAATTTCCATTATTTAATGAAAACCTGCGTTGTTTTAACGTTTATTTATAAGTTCGTACACGAATTGCCGATACAAATCTTTAGGAAATCTAACGCATAGAGAGAGAAAGTACGTCAGAGGCAGAAAATGGCAAGATATATGACTATTGACCAGGTCACAGCCGGTGAGTAAGAATGCTCTCTGGGAGAAGCATCTGAGTCTGAGATAAACTGTGTTGCGACAACGTGAAACAAAAATCAAAGGGAATAAAAAAGTTTGTTTGCAAAAGAGTAAATGTACTCTTCTCAAGTGTGACACCTTGAGAATTCTTCGGATGAAAATGATAGTGCAGCGTTGCATGCTGGGGAGTTAGGAGGTGAGGTGTTCGGTGTTATGTGGTCAAATGTATAGTCTGACTTCCAGGCCTAGGAACATCTGCTTGTGTGGCATTGGGCCGAGTCTTGATGCAACAGGTACGGCTTCATGTGGCCACCTCCTATATCCAGACTAACAACAACTCTTCCAGCCACTTGATATTGATCTCCGGGAATATAATGGGGCCATATCTTGGCCCTCGCTACTGGCAGCCCCAGCAACATGATCTAGACTGACCGGAAACTTCGTTTCCATCACTCTCAGTACATTTATAGGGTAATCAGTAAGCCAGCGGCTGGTTTAGAGTACACCACCCGTTGCTGGAAGAATTTTTTTTCGTCTCGGAAGTATCGATTGCTTACATATAACATTCTTTGAAATGTGCCTCTGATACTGTCCACGTTAAATTTCATAGAATATCGGATAAAAAGTTATTGAAAAAGTCGTGCAGTCGAAAAACAGATGCGTTCCGAAATTCGAAAACGATCGGAGTAAATGATGCCGTAACCAGGAAATATGCACTTACTAGGGTTAAACGACTTGTGCAATTTTCGAATTTGAGACCACATATTTGTTGCATTCTTCTTAAAATCTTTTTCAATTATCTTCAACATTCTTCGAATTGCAAGCCATTTTTTCTCACTGAGAATTTCTTCTATTGTGTCTAAATCAGGGCTGTCAAGGCGATTTAATCGCGTCGATATTTTCAGATTGGAAGAATTGCTTTAACGACTTTGCTGTTTGGCACGGAGTATTGCATTGGCCTATTTGAAAACAGGCTAACATACTTCTGTTGTATGAAAATAGGAGTTTACATGTTCTTGACCCAAAGATTTGTATATTGTTGCGTTTACAATGAAGGGTAAATGGGGAGAACGACATAATCCATTGCTTATCCACGGCGTAAAGTTGCTTTAGGGAATTACTAATGTATATTCTCCTTTTTTAGCTAGGAAATAACTTAGCTAAAAAAGAGCAGCAAATAAAGCATTTGACTGATAATATTTTAAAAGAGAAACCAAGATTGAGAAAAAACAAAACAGAGAAGGAATGGAAGATGCTTAAATTGTATAATCAGTCAAACTTTAGCAGAAAGTCCAATATGTTCTCCTGAGAATAAAATTAGGTAGTATGCCTATCATCCGGTTCAAAATAGATAAATAAAGTTGCATTAAAACTTATTAAATAATAATAGTGTCATCATTGAGATATTCGTAAATCATGGTTATTCACAGATGCATCCTCACAAAGATATGAAGATCTGAATATTTCGAAATTATTTTGCTCCATTTTTCTCACGTAGCTACAATATTTGCTTGATGACATCTGGAAAACATGACATACGAGCAAGGCCTTTTTAATCTAAGGCTTTCGCCGATGCAGTTTTTAATAGAAGTCGCCCAGATTAACGGAAAAGGGCGACTATCAATCTAAGTAGTTTAATATATGAAGTGCTTAATAACGGCCTGAAATGATCAAATATATTTCTCAAAAACAATATTATGATTTGATTGGATTGTGGATTTTGAGGTGGAAACTTAAATTGATATCCGCTCTCAATTTATAAATGATCAGAAGTAATTAATTAATGGAAAAGGATAAAGAAAGAAACATTCTTGGTGAGAGGAGCAGAAATGAAGAAAATGATTTAGAAAATAATAATGAATTCTCTTACTTTATTTTAAGGTAACAGCGTTTAGAATTACACAAAACAGTAGGAGATAGAATTCCAAGAGTATTTATTCGATAGAATTAGGTTTTAAACACAGGTCAAGCAAGGCTTGCAAGTACCTTAACATTTTCCGTGGTTAACTCAATGACATCATTGTTTTGAAAGGAAAGGGTTTCCCATTGCACCATACTCGTATCTTAGCATCACCCGAAATATTACTTAGGTGTCTCCTACAATCAAGCTGGTGTTATATTCAAGGAGAAAATAATAAATTAGATGAGACTCATGCAACTCTATATGGACCACAAAGTTATTTTTGGGGGGAACTGGACGTATAATATTATTTCAAAATGGTCAAGAAGAATAGTTTAACATTCTAATGGAGTGAAATTGGCGTGGTCTTATAAAACATTTCCAACACAGAGGGAAGCTCTTTTAAAATAATGGAGTTTTATTTCCTTTAAAATAGATAGCCAGATGGTGATAGGCAGATTTAGAACATATTTACCACACCAACTTCACTCCATTAGGATGATAGACCATTCTTCTTTCACAGCAAGTAGCATTTAAGTTAAACGATATCTGTGACCATTTCGACAGAAGGTTCCACAGAGCGATAATAATAAAGTATGGCAGAACATTTATCCAAACAATTTTTATTATTACTAATAAGTTGACAAATAAATAATTTAATTTAATTAGTTGATTATACTGAATTTTAATGACACTTCTTTACCATTTTCATCAAGTTATTATTATGCAAGTGAGAAAGTAAACACTCTTGCTCAATTCTTAACATTTCATAAATAATTAGATTGAATACACAATGACATCTTAATTCACAATGTGATTTTCGTCAATATTCACATTTTCATTTTATACTTGTCCATTTTTCTGTATTTTACATTTTTCTAGTTCCCACGTCTTTATATTCAAACATTTTTACAGTTTCCATCCATTCACGCTTAGATTTCGTTCAGTTAATTTTCACTATGAACTTCCCTCTCCCATATTTCTTCTCTGTTATCTTAGACGGTCAGAGAGAGTTAGATAATAGATTATTTTATTTATTATCATTAGAAATTAGTGGGGGGTTTTTTATATTACAACCAGGCAATAGCTTCGCTACTAAGATTAAAATCTGAAATCTACAAAAAAGCAGCCATGGTTAAATTTTTAGAAACTTTTTGAGCTTCGCCAATTATAATAATTTTTAAAAGGAACTCTAAAATAAATTTCCCCCCTTTAAAAAAAACACGTTGCTAAAATATAGTTATAGAAGAAGATATATAAAAATAAATTTTCTGAACTTCACCATTTGTAATTGTTTCGGTTTTAAAAATTCACAAAATTTCGATACTTATTTTTATTTCTGAACTTTGCTAAAAAAAACATAAGTCATAACCAAATTAAGATGAAATTACTATTCAAATACTTTAAAAAAGCCCCTTCTTAAATTATAGAGTTAGTGATAATGATGATGATGATGATGAAGATGTAGTCTCCTTTCCAGTATTAAACCTAACAATTCTGATGCTAAAATATGGCGTCCAAATATAAGTTATAGCGGCGGCCATAAATATCCTAATAAAGCAAACTTCTTGCAAATCTTGGTTAAATTTTGCTCAATAAAAGTTCCTTAAAATAAGAATCGTCCTCGGAATTTTCTTTAGTATTCAAAATACATTTCCTCCACTTACGCGTTAATGACACTCGTAAAATCTTTGCTTTTTCTTATAAACTTTACTCAATTTAGTCACTTTTAATTTCCAAACGCTCTAATGGATATAATAAAAAAAAGACCGTGGTTTACATTTCAAATGTTAAGTGCAATCAAAACTTTAGACTTCAATTGTTTGTCAAAGTTAAAGAATTGAAATGCAGCGATTGTTAAATTTAGAAGATTTAAGTATTAATCTTACGTAGAGCGAAAGGTGACGATAGCGTGTCACCGTTGGCCTCTTGATAGGTTTGTTATGGTCAGTGATTATCTCGGTCTTTTGTCCCCTAACGAAGAGGTTCATGCAAATGTCACAAATGATCTCTTGGAGGGTTCCAGTTTTGCAGGTCCATTCATAATCACATAGCTGAAAGTGAAGCGCCAGAGGCTGAACTCCCAATAAAGATTGGCCAGTACCAGGGACAAACAATTGCCCATCGCCATTCTAAAGATATGATGGTAATATTTCCCGTCAAAGGTAAATTTACAGTTGTTAATACAGAGGAAATAAGTTTAAGAATAGTGGTAGCCAGTATAGGGTGAACAACATTAACAAGGTACTCTTTGAGGAAATTTAGGAGATCGGGTAGGGGAACTTTTGTAAAGAGGAAACATACGTCGAAACTAACCAAGCTAAAATTATCAGGATAAGGAATATCATTAAGATTTCTAATAAGATCGAGATTATTAATGTCGTAGAAAAGGCTCCCGACGATATACTATATATCTATTCTTTGTGGGGATTATTCTATATTCGAGTGCGGGGTTGATCAGATGGCCGAGAATGACTCTACGTTAATAATAGGCCTGGAGAGGGCTTATTTATCTTCAATATACTTAAGAAGTGGAACGGAGCCCAAGGATAAATCATATTGCAAGCATTAATAAAATAGAATTTTATTAATTAATCTAACAAAACAACACATGGAAAATATTTACATGACCGGGGATTAAAATGGAAGATACACGTGAAATGAAAAAGGTCATGGGATAAATTTGACTAAGCAGAGGATTAAAATTTGGAGGAATTTAAATGACAAACAAACAAGAAGGAAAAGGGGCGGCTAAATCCGTGTTAAAGCATGGAGTTACGTTGCACAAAGTTAAATAGTTAAATGCAATGCGTAGCTTACGTATTTATAAGGTCGTCGTGCAGAGGAAGGCAATTTGAAGGAGTAGCTTCGCTCCGACTGGCGATTTCTTTCCCATGAGAAGGGTTTTTTAGGGGGGTTGTCCTTTAACGAGGGGGGAAGGACAGACTTCAAGGAGTGAGAGCGAAGTGGGGTTCGGAAGTACGAGCAATCCTGGAGACAGGATACCGGAGATGTTCTGGATGAACAATTGAGGTTATTGGTGTAACCAAGCGTTCTCTTGAAGAACGTTAAAAGGGGGGAATTAAATTATCACTGACGTGATATCAGGGGAACGAGAACCGTTTCTTGTGGAACTGGCTCGAATAACAATGACTGTTCTAAAGTTGTTCTCTTTCTAAACAACAGGGAGGGGAGGGGCTGTTGACTTGGCCTCTCGAGGGGCACGAACCTTGGCACTCAAGGATATTGTCCTCTTCTGGACAATAAAGGGGTTCTCTGGGTAGAGTTCATAGGTGCACAAGGGAGACCGGATCGGCGTGATGCCTTGCGAAGATAATCGAGATCTGCCTCAAACGCAAAATTCTATCACATAAATAGCCGGAGCCAGCCCCTGGGGAAATGGACAATGGGGAATTTCCGTGGAATGTCCCGGTAACGCTTGGAAAAATCTTATATTCCCATAAGCCTAATTCAATCTGGCCAGATCGATGCCTGGAGGCAAACGGGGGATTGTACCTCCTTGATTAAACTTGAAGCATGGGAAGATAATACTTGGGAATGGTGGGCGATAAGAATTGCCTTAGGCAATTATTATATTAGGCAATTCTATCACAATTAACTATGTGAGAACTAGAAACGGTCTCCACCAAAGGACTTATGAGGGAAGCTAACCATTTAGATAAGGTATATTACCGTCAAATCTTTGGAATGGCTATAGGCAATTGTTTGTCCCCGGTACTGGCCAATCTATATATGGAGTTTTTTGAATCCAAAATACTTCCCTAGACCAACATAACCCTTATTTTATGAATGCGTTATGTTGATGACATTCTTTGTTTGCAGCCTAAGGATCTTAATATCAATACTTTTCTTGAAAAAATCAACACGTTAGTCCCCTCAATTAAATTTACTTTGGAAAATGAAAAAGATAATAAGATCCCTTTCTTAGATATTTTGATCCACCGAACAGACCAAGGTTTCAAATATGAAATTTATAGAAAATCTACTCATATATTCATTTCTATTCGGATCACCATGTTAGTATCAAAAAAAGGTATTTTCTCTTCCATGTTTCTCCGTGCCCTTAAAATTGCTCCACCCAAATATTTGAAAAAAGAGGTTGATAGGATATATAATATTGGTTTAAATTTGTGTTACCCTTTCTACGTACTTAAAAATTGTTATAATTCTGCTAAGGATTCATTTTATCAACCTAATCGTAACATTCCCAAATTTCATGTCAAAAATCTATTAGTTTTACCTTTTAACCAAATTTTCATTAAATTACCTCGTTTACTAAAAACTTTAAACATAAATGTTATTTTTAAATATGAAAACACTATCCATCGCCTTCTCGTAAAAGACTCCCCCTCGAAACCAGGCGTTGTATATTCTATTGGTTGCAATAATTGTGAAAAATGCTCTTATGGACAGACTGGTAAACAATTGACTGTTAGAGTTAAACAGCACCATTATTTTACATTATTTTTTACATATCTATAGTCAGGATCATACTATTAATTGAAATAGTACTAAACCTGTTATTAAATGTACAAACTACATTTTAAGAATTATTTTGGAGTGTATCTCTATTAATACTTTCCCAAATTTTAATATTAGCTCTGGATTATTTAGCCTAGATCCTATCATATTTAATTATATTAAATCACAAATTAAAGTGGTTAAAGAATTTGTACCTCCTATTTAGGGTTTTGATTGCAGGTAGCCGTATTAACCCCCTACTCCTTACTATTCAAGACATTGTCTAACCTGACCTATGTTATTCCTAGAAGAGGTCTTTTAGAATAAAGGGAAAAGCGCTCGGAATCGTTTTCCCTTTACATTTTGGATGTTATTTATCATAATTTTGACTCACGTGCAAGTTGTGAGTTTCTTTTCCTATATATATATATATATATATATATATATATATATATATATATATATATATATATATATATATATATATATATATATATATATATGTGTGTGTGTGTGTGTGTGTGTGTGTGTGTTTGAGGGAAACTTGTATTATCAGAGTTTTCCTTACTTTGACCCTGAATTCAATTTTCATATAGAGCTAAATCTTCCTACGACAGATAAATTAAAATTATGGCTTCTTCCTTTTGAGAATAATCCTACTAGCATAATACATTTTTCTTTTAAACTTAATCCATAAGATTAGATTTAGTTCATAAGAAGTTCTTCCAAATCTTCGTAGCTTTTGGAAATGTTATAGTGCATAAATCACTTTTATAATTATAATTTTTAAGTGTTTAACTAAACTTCCACGGCGACAGTCAACTCTAATGTAAAACTCAATAAAAAAGATCAGTCAATGAAAAATTTATTCTCACAGATTCATTTATTCTCTCAAGGAGTCAAGTCGTGTCAATTCCTCTCTACAAGTTACACTTATGTGTAAGATTCAGACTGCAAAGGGTCAAATTCCGAGCATCGCTCATTATTCAAATTGCAGTGAGGACGTAATGAGACCTCTTACGTCTCACGTCTTGAAAAAGTTAGAAGTTAAAAGTATATAGTTAGAGTAGAATAGATAATAGCTGCTAAGGTAAAGTGGTGAAAGGGAATGAGTATGAGATATTACCGTTTGCTGGGTGACCAGCCATCTCTTGTTCCTTCTTTATTATCGTTTCATAATACATTTATTTTATTTATATTTATTTATTTTAATTTTGTTTTTATATTTTATTATTTTATAATTTATTTTTCAAGGCTTCCACGCATCTATTGTTCTTTGTTGTTTTTTATGTTTTTGTTTTTTAGTGTGCAGTTGTTTGTTCAATATTCTACGTAAACAATGGTGCAGAATTGACTACGACTATCGGTTTCCCCTTTCTAAAATTTTCCTTATTGTTCCTCCGATGATTGATGGGGATCTCCAACTTTCAATTTTCTTCTTCGTTTAGAAATTCTTCTAGTTTTCCTCATATCTTCGTAGCCCTTTTTAAAAGAATTGTGTTAATGGTTATAAGTTAATTTCTTGGTGTAGATCTTGTCGTCTACGGTGTTCTCTTCGTCTCGTATTTGTAATTAAGAATACTTCTTTGTTTTGGACCTTTTGAAGCTTGACGGTGTTGGTCTTATGTAGGGCATTGAGAGGTATTGTTGGATACAATAATACCGATCTGCATAATGTATTATAAATTTTAATTTTGTTTTTGTATTCAAATTTCTGAGTTCGAACAATTTTGTGAAATTGTCTTTTGCTAGGTTTATTCTTTCATTGATATGTTTTATATATCCGTTGGAAGTTATTTTTTACCCTGAGAACCTTCTTCTCTTGTTTGTATTGATATCTCTTTTCTTCGATAAGTACTCGTGATGTTTTTCTTCTTCCCGCTGGTACGATTATGAACTTGTCTGGATTAGTTATGATTTTCCATTTCTTTTTATAGTTATTGATATTTACGATTTCTGCTGCAGTTATTCTAGCCATCGTGGGTGGATGCCTATAAGGACTTTTGGTGATTATCGAGATATCATCCGCGAATTGTATGTATGTAGTACTTTCAAAAATATGCTATATAGTAATGGACTAAGCATCTCCCTTGAGGGACTCCCTAATTTATCTCGAATTCAGGTCCCCGATGGTCTTCTCTTTCGATATGTTCTTTGCGATCCATTACCTAATCGCACAAACATTTGGTTATAATTCTGGGAAGTCCTATCCTTTTAATCTTATATTTAAGTCCAATCCGCCATACCTTGTCAAATGCTTTCTGTACGTCTCTTAGGACAAGGTCTATATATTTCTATTCGTATTTAGCCTTTGCGATCGCTTCGACAAGTATTGCCAGTGCTGTTTTGGTTCCTTTTCTTTTTCTAAACTTGTGTTGGTGTTGTGGAATTAAATTGTTAGCCTCGAGATGCTTGCTGAGTCTCTTTCCAATCATTTTCTCTAAGACCATAGCTATGGATTCGAGTAAAGTTATGGGTCCGAAGTTTCCGGTTTGATTCGATTGTTTTCCTAGTTTGGCTAGGAATATTATTTTTCCACTTTTTAAGGCATCGAGGAAGTATCCTGCGCTGATTGACGCGTTGAAAATGTCTTTCATTTTTTTTAAGAAGATATTCGGTGTTCTTATTAGATTTTTACGTGAAATCCAGGAATTGCCTGGTACTTTTTGTTTAGTAGCGATTATAGTAGCTTTAAGTTCTTCTAGGGTTATTGGTTCTACTCCTTGCTCTTCTAATATTGTAGGAGAGGCAGTGTGGTTGGGCGTTATATATTCTTTGTCACTTTTTAAGTCTTTCCCTGTGTGTTCTCATGTTTGTGGTCGAAATCCATATTTTCTTCAGGGGATATGTTAAAAATCTCACTCCAATATTCACTGAATGCCATCTCTATTTCTTGCGGTTCTTGTATGTCTTCTCCGTTGTGGTTAATGGATATCTTTTTCTTTTTTTTCTATTTCCTCTTAACATGTTGATATTTTGCCCAAACTTCGTTGGGCTTAATACCTCGTCTATTGTCCCCATTAGCTGGTCCCATCTGGCGCCCCTCTTTGCCAAAATTCCCACTGTTAGTTCGTTTTTAATGTTAAGGAGACGTTTTCTATCGCCTCTAAGTGGACAAATTTGTTCTATTTTATCTCTTAAGTTTGTATAGTTGTTTTCAAGTTATGTAATTAATGGAGTACGGACATTGTGTGGTAAGGTTCTAAATGTTGTTCTTGGGATATGTAATGCATCTGCTTCGATTAGTAACTTCATTAATTTATGGATAGCTTCATTTATTTCTTCGAGAGTAGCTTTGCTTAGTTATAGTTGTCGAAAATTTTCTATATGTTTGACGTATCCGCGCCAGTTTGCATTTTGGAAATTTTTACGACTACCATTTCATGGTCGCTAGTAGAAGGTGGGCCTCTTTATATAAGATAGTTATAGCAAAACCTAGGGGACACGAGTAAAATGTCCGGTTTCATTCCTCTTGTTCTTCCAATATATGTCGGAAAGCCTGGACCTACTCTTTCTATTATTCCTCTTTCCATTAGTAAATCCAAATTTTTGCCTGCATTAATGAAGTTCCCAGTGTAACCTGAGGTTCTTGTGCGTGCATTCAAATTTCCCATGAAGAGGACTTGTTCATTTTGCCCAAATATCTCCATAAAGTTGTGCATGGGTAAATATCCTCTTCTTGGAAGTTGATATCCCGTCATAATGTGTATGTTGCCTGTTTCCGTTTTGATTTTAATAGCTAGGTATTTTGCCTTAAGTTCTTATAACCCACTTAATTCTAATCCCTTCTTTACGGCCATAGCTACCCCTTCATAGTTTAGATCTGTGGTGGTTTTATATAATATTGTATAGTTGTATATTTTGATGGAGTGGTTTCGGGATTGATATCTTTAGATACGAATTACAAAGTCAATGTCTCTTTCCATGCCATCCGGCTACGTTATGACATATTATTTTCAGTTTTCGTTTGATTTCGTGATATTCTATTGTTCCAGTGAGTGTCTTCACTCCGTCTTCTTAAGCTTTCTTTCGAAGGGGGATTTTGTTCTTCCAGAACGCTTCTTTTTGAATTCCTCCTTTTTGATTTTGTAACACATTTCTTTGGTAATCTTGATACCTCCTCTTATGATGAATCTATGCATTTCGTTTTCCGAGTAAGGGCCTTCAAATTCATATTTATACATTCCTTTTTTTATTCCCAGTATGCTTTCTCTTGCATTTCCTATAGAGATGGGTCTATAGTATCTTATGCTCAATCTTGTTTCTTCTTTGTTGTCTTTTTGTGTCTGACATTGGAAATCTAGTTTGCTGTTTCTTCCTCTTAGGCCATTTCTCCTTTTTGTTGGATTTCTTAGCTGCTAGCAATATTCGTTAGTTGTTCCACATCCATCTTTTCTTCTGGTGTTTGGTTTGTCATCTGTCTGATCCTTGGGTCTCTTTGTACTCCCTGTTTTATACTTTTATTCTGGCTAGGAGATTAGATTTCGTAAATTCTCGTTCTAGTTCCTGATTTCAGTGGTTTATATTGTATGTTTAGGACGTCTGCCGAAGGTGGGTTCTCTGGAAACCACATCGGCTCCATGCCATTATTACTTAAAATTTTGTTAAGTTCAATTGAGTATGTGCCTGGGTTTGCAACATTCATTACATGTGCGTGTAGAATACACGCTAGTATATTTAAGGAATTTTCTTGTTTTAGTTCTATGATGTTTTGGGCTGGTTGAAGTTGCTCAGCTGTGGCTTTGGCTACTTTCGCATATGTTTGCTTGCTCCTCTCCTCATCTGCTTTCGTCTTCTCATTCCTTTTTCTTTCAATGATTTCTTTCATTAGTAGGCAAGCCATCGCCATTGTGCGATGATTCCCTCCACAACTTACACATTTTTTCTCGGAGCTCTTTCAATCTCTCCAGATATCTGTGTTAGAGCTGCATTCAGAGCATTTCCTTTCCTCTTTTTTTGGACAATCTTTTGTTATGTTTTGGTCTAGTGCAAAGCAGCTGAAACATGTCAAGACATTGATGAATTTATCGCTCCTTATCTGCTCCGGTGTTATCTTTAAATTAAACGCTAGTAGCCAATTCTCCTTAGTTTTAAGAGCCATGCCTGTCTCTCTGAATATCACTTTAAAGACATACGTATATTCATTATTTGTAAGTCTGTTTTTGAATTCGCGCCCATTCTTTCCGTTGTTCAATTTCCTCTTGAATTTATAAGGCCGTATGCTCCCCTATCCAGGAGTCTATTTGTCTGCAGTAAATAGCTTTTTGAGATTCTAGTTGAGGCGGGACTTGTGCCTCTAGCCCTAGGGTCTTTAATAGTGTTATTGCTCTTTCGCTGAAGAGTTGTCGACGTCCTTTTCTATTCGACAAATCGCAACGTAGTTCGAGGGATGGTCAAGTGATCTAATCAGAGCTATTCCCAGTTATCCATAAGAGAAAAAAAGGAAGGGGAGGGAATAGATAGATATAAAGTGTGGCTCTGATCCAGTTATTGCTCTGGCTTATTCCGCTGACATGTCAGTAAATCCCTGCCTTCCTGCCTCTCGCCTAACCCTATCAGAGTTTGCTCCACTCAAAAAGATCTGCCGCTCACACAGGTACTAACCCATCCTGGGGTAAGCTTCGGCTGGCGCCGATTAAGCTACCCATTTTAGATATGGCTCTCGTCCTGTATAAGTATCTATGGAGGCTCAGTTTCCCTAACCTAAACGCCCTGAAGAGGTGGATAGAAAAGCAGAGGTATTCGTCTGTATTCAGGTCTAGGTCCAGTTAAGTTTTGTAGAGTCTTTTCTCAGTTTAATGATCTTGGTCTTCTTCGTGAACAATAGGTTAAGGCTTTCTGAGGTTAAACACTTCTCTTCGCAAGTAAACAAGAATAAATCAACTCCATCCGTCAATGAGAACTCCAATTACCGGGCAGCTGTATATATAATACATTAGTTGACTTTTACTGATGTTTCCTCTGTATGGAACCTCGCTGCATGAATAAAGTTGTGTAAATCAAGCCTCTATCGCAAAAAAACTATAGGTGTTTGTAGGGGAATCGTCCCTCTCCTGCTTTCTCCCAGTTGAGACACGGGACGGTGACCGCAAAAACATCCGGGCCCGGCACCGTGGGTCAAACTCGTAACCACAGCCCCTCGCTACTCATCTCTATGAAAAGCCAAACAGGTTTAAACTGCAAGATCTGCCCTACGAGAGTATATTCAATTTCACCTCAAGTAAGAAATTGGAGACGCGTTTCTCTCAAGCTCGAAGTCCAGCGGGAGCTGAGGTAAGACTTGCTGAGAAAAGCTGTTGGAATAAGAACCCTCCTGCGGCCGGTCTACAAGCCCCCCCCTCTCTTCTCTTACCGCTACCCCAGTGGGGTAACGAGGTAAAAATGACAAACATTTGGGAAAAACAAGGTAGAATATGTGAGTCGCCAGGCTACGAAGTTCCCAGCAATAGAGGCCGGGCTACCAAGACTGGAACTAAGGGAACTAAGAAGAAGCTCATCCTCAAGCTAGTTCCTGGAAATCAAACCGAACTTTAAGTTAACTTGTTCAAGTTAAACTTACTCTCGCCAGAGAGACCCCCCTATCCGGGTGCATCTTAAAGCCCAGACATAGTCTTCGCCCTCGAGGAATTACGTAACGAAGAAGAAAAAGCTCCCCCTCGAACTCGTTACCCGGTGGTCACACCAAACTCTAAGTTAACTTGGTTTAGGAACCAAGTTGAACTGATTCTCGTCAAAGAACCTCCCCCCCTCACTATCCCGGTGTATCAGAAAGGACATTGATAGTCCTTGACCTTAAGGACTTCCAAAACGAAGAAGAAAAAGCTCCTCCTTGAGCCAGTTACCCGGTGGTCACACCGAACTCTAAGTTAACTTGGTTTAAGAACCAAGTTCAACTTACTCTCGCCAGAGAGTCCCGCCTATCCTGGTGCCTCCTAAAGCACCGACAGAGTTCTCACCCTTGAAGACCCCCACCCTCCCTTGAATACCATGTGGACCCCCACCTGCTACACTCGCCAAAGGACCTTGTGACTGCCAAGTCATCCAGTCCACCTCCAACAATCTGGTCGAAGCACGCGTCAAAGGACCCACCAGATTCCTATAGTGTCTGGGCTCATTGAGTTCAAGGTCAAACTCAAACCCGCCACCAAAGCAAACAAGGTATTTAAACTCCAGTAGAGACAATTAGCCTATTTCTTTTATATTGAAGTGAGCATCGAATTTGCCAATATTAGAGGGTCAAGTTAATTGAAGTCATTATTGTATATTTCAAATTCGTAGTATTTCTGTGGTTCATGTTTTTTTAGTAGTAAATTGTTAAATTTAAAATATATGCTTATTTTAGGATAATTCCTGTGCGTTCCTCTATATTCTTACGTGTGTGAAGCGGCTCTTCCTTAACAGAACAAAATTAGCACTCTTAGATCAAAGCATACTTCAACAAAAGAAGTATATATAACGTTCCCAAAGGTATTCTACGACAGTGTTAAACATAAGTGTAAGTGGTTGTTTGGAGGTTGTGCGAGAGTTACACCAAAAAGAGTGTAATTTTCGCCGACATACATAATTCATAAAGACCAATTTCAGGTAGGTCTTCTTATTTTACTAAACCCATTCTATAATGATAAATTCCAGTGCAGATGATAGTCTTCCAAACACTTCGTAGCTTTTTGATATATTAGAGACAGTTAAACTTGGCAACTGAAAACAGAGAAGCCGGGAAACGGAAGAGCGTAGGGAGTCCTACACTAGGAGACTCCCTCAAAGTTCTTCTGTTCAATGCGAGGTCAATAAGGAATAAGTTTCTTGAGCTCCGTGGTCTCGTAGTAACAGAGGAACCTGAGATGGTGGCCATAACGGAGTCGTGGATAAAAACCTCAAGCCGAGATTTTGAAGGGGAATTCACGATTCCCGGTTACCAGCTCTTCCTGAAAGATAGGCCAGACAGAGAAGGTGGCGGTGTGATGTTGTATGTCAAGGATACTCTCAACTCGACGGATTGCAACATCATATCCGACCATGAACTACTAGGTGTTGACCTAGAGATAGGTCCTGCCAAATACAGGACCCTGGTGCTTTATAGACCTCCTGCCCAACTCGTTGAAAAAGACAGAGATCTGTACCAGCTGCTAGGAGAACTTGTCGAAGACAGAGTGTGTATCGTCATGGGTAATTTCAACACACAAGTTGACTGGGAAACCAGAGAACCCTGTGGCGAGAACGCACTACTCCTGGAGTTCATGAACAACGAGTTCCTCACTCAGTGGGTGAGAGAGCCAACGAGAGGAGACAATATCCTCGACTTGGTTTTCACCTCTGAGGATGACATCGTTGAGGACCTCTCTGTTGGCGAAGAGCTCGGTGGCAGCGACCACAGACTAATTAGATTTGTAGTCAAAGTCCCCAAGGCAGAGCCTGCAACTAGTAAATCAAGGAAACTCGATTTGAGAAGAGCAGACTTTGCAGGTCTACGCGCGGGACTGACTGACGCAAGGCTAGAAGAGTGCAATGCTGTTGAAGACTCTTGGAACAGTTTCAAAACCACATTCATGAGTCTTCAATCGCGTTTTATCCCTCTGAAATGCCCCCGTCGGTCTTCTGTTCAACCAAAGTGGTTTAATCGAGAAATCGGGCAACTGCTTAGGGAGAAGAGAAATGTGTACCGGCAATTGAAGATCTCGGGTGACTTTGACGAATACCGGAGGCTAGCCAGGAGAGTGAAGTCCAGTATAAGGGCGGCTAAGCGGTCTGAGGAACTCCGAGTGGCGAGACACTGTAAAGAGAATCCCAAGGAGTTTTTTGGATATGTGAACAGCCGTAAACCAATCCGTCGAACGTTTGGCCCTTTGAGGAATGAGGAGGGGACATTAAAGCATTCAGATGCAGAAAATGCTAACCTCCTCAACGACTACTCCTCTTCAGTGTTTACTGAAGAGTATGGTCCCATTCCTAGCCGACGGATTCCTACTCGGGGAAAAAGCTGGAGGCAATGGACTTCACCGAAGGAGAAATAAAGAAAAAGATCTCTGACCTAAAGACGAATAAGTCCCCTGGACCGGACGGGTTTCTACCTCAAGTGTTGAAGGAAGTGTGCGATGAAGTATCACGACATCTGTGCGCTATCTTTAACATGTTAATCCGCACCAAATGCGTTCCTAGAGACTTGCGTGAGGCGGAGGTGACTCCTATCTTCAAGAAAGGAGACCGTAACCAACCGTCGAACTACCGACCTATCAGTCTGACTTCGATTGTCGGTAAACTCATGGAAAGCATCATGGTGGACAAAGTGACGTCGTATTTAGAGTCAAACCTGCTACTGAGGAGTTCCCAGCACGGCTTCCAAAGGCAACGGTCATGCCTGACGAACCTTGTGGAATTCTTCCACTTCGTTTTCAGTGAGCACGATCGGGACAAGGCGGTGGATGTGGTCTACCTAGACTTTCAGAAAGCCTTTGATAAGGTACCACACCGCCGCCTTCTCCGGAAAGTGCAAGCGCTTGGCATAGACGAAAAGGTAGCCGGCTGGATCGAGAACTGGCTAAGTGGCAGACGGCAACGGGTGGTGGTGAATGGACAGTCTTCTGAGTGGGTGTCCGTTACTAGCGTGGTGCCTCAAGTTCTGTCCTGGGACCACTACTCTTCATCATCTACGTCAACGACATGGACGGTGACATGGTTGCCAAGATTTCCAAATTTGCCGACGATACCAAGCTTGGTATGAACGTTGCAAAGGATGGAAATACTGCCCGCCTGCAGGAAGATCTTGGGAAGATTGGGGAGTGGTCGGACACGTGGCAAATGCCTTTTAACGTGGGCAAATGCAAAGTGATGCATATCGGCCACAGAAACTCCCAATCTCAGTATATCCTTAAGGGCACTGCTATGGAATCCACCGACACTGAGAAGGACTTGGGTGTAACAATCACTAGTGACCTCAAGTTCTCGAAACAGTGCATTGAGGTGGAGAAAAAGGCCCAAAGGATGCTAGGCTATATTAAACGCCAGTTTGGTTATCGGAACCAGGAGATTGTACTGTGCCTGTACAACTCACTTGTCTGCCTGCACCTGGAGTATGCCGTACAATTTTGGAGTCCTTCATTGCGAAAGGACATCGCGAGATTGGAACGCGTACAAGCTAGGGCAACCAAACTGATTCCCTCTATCCGACATAAAAGTTATGAGGATAGACTAAGGGAGTTAGATCTGTTCTCGCTGAAAACCCGTAGACTGCGTGGTCTGCTCATCGAGGTCTTCAAAATACTTCGAGGGTTCGACAATGTTGACTACCGGGATATTTTCATACTGAGTGAGAACAGAACGCGCAATCACGGCTTCAAACTTGAACTGAAGCGGTACAACCTCAATCTGTGTGGAAACTTTTTCACCTACAGTATCTGTGTTAAGTGGATCGCACTTCCAGTGGAAGTTGTCAACAGGGAATCTGTTGACCAGTTCAAGTCAAGACTAGACAAAGTCTTGAAAAGTGGCCGTTTAGGGACGCAAAACAATTGAGCAGCCATGTGCCCGCTCGATTGCTAGCCTAAAGGTACCCTCTTTGAATTGACCGTAAGGTCTCCTAGGGTACTTACTTTCCTTGTTACTCCTTGTTACTCTCCAGATTCCACTGGAGTCTGGTATGTCAGCTCTAGCTTAACTAACCATAAGTCAGTTAGCAATTGGAGGACAGCGAGTCCTCCCAACAACCTAAACAACAATGAAGGGATCACGGTTGTGGTGTTGTTTCATTACAGCCAGCTTTGAGAAAAACTGTTTCATCCTCTAAGTTCTGGATATGTACTTCTATAAAAACTGACTCTTTTGATCCTGTCTATATTCCTCGGATATCTTCTCGAGCACAACGGATATTCGGTGACAATGTGACATTTTAGTCCCATAAAACTTTAGCGCTTAAACGTTCATGGTACCTGTAGCCATTTAAAATTAAAACGTTTCCCACATTTTTTAGACATAAGAGGAGTGGTCAATAAATTTTGCAATTCGGATATAAGGAAACAAGATATAAGAAAAAATGTTTTATTATTTTTTGAGAAAACTACCCTCGACTTCAATGCACTTGTGCCACTTGTCCCTGAGGCTTCGAATTCATGACAACCAGAAATCTTCCTACTGCTGTTCAATCTACTCTTGGAGGGTGAGCTCGACATCTTCATTGTCCCTAAACAGGCGTCCACGCAGTGCAGCCTTAAGCTGGCGGAACAAAAGGTAGTCGCTAAGGGCCAGATCTGGACTGTAGGGGGATGGTTGAGCTCTTCGAATCCGCACTCACGCAGGGCACCTTGTGCAACTCTGGCCTTGTGGACAGGGGGCATTGTCGAGGAGGAGCAGGACACTGCGTGTCAACCTGTGATGGTTCCTCCAGGAGGCGCATAGTCCACCATCAACACTCCCTCAGAATCCCGAAGGATGGTGGCCAATGATCTTCCCGGCTGAGGTTTGGGTCCGGAACTTGATGGGGGGCGGAGAGCCCCTGTTCTTCCAGGCCATGCTTTCGAGCTTGGTCTCGGGATCCCAGTGATGGACCCACGTTTCATCACCTGTCACAATGCGTGACTCTAATCCGGCCTGGTCTTGGTTGTACAGGAGCAGCAGCTCGTCTGAATTTTGACGACGTTGAAGTCGATCATGGGGCGTGAGGTTTCTAGTGGCCCAACGGGCAGAGACCTTGGTCATGGCCAAATTGTTGTGGCTGATGTTCTTTACACTTTCATGTGATATTACAAGTTCTCGCTCGATTTCTTCGACTTTCACCCGTCGATTTTCGAGGATCGTCCTCTGCACACGGGCTACATTGTCCTCGTTAGTTACTTCTGACGGGCATCCTGGACGGGGGTTTTCTTCAAGGGACTCACGAGCATGGCGGAACTCCCTATTCCAGTGAGCAATAGTTGCATAGGAACGGGCGGTGTCGGTGTACACTGCACTCATGCGTTTATGGATCTCTTTTGTATTCTTGCCTTCCTTGGTCAAAAATTTGATCACTGCGCGGTGCTCAACCTTCTCCATTGATGAAAAATTTGTGACGGACGATCGGCGATCAGCTACTGCTTCTTAAATACATGAGGCAGCTGCGTGCGGCTGTAGGTACTGACTTGTCATAACTTGTCCTAACACCCCCATAAACAGCCATCCCCCTTCCTCTGTTTTGCCCTACCGATTCGCAAAACTTATTGACCGCCCCTCGTATAATCCTGTATTTTAGAGGAAAGTGAGCTGTTAGGATTAGACGAGGCTGCTCAAAACTGACTGTAATCATAAAGAGTTCCTGCCTGAGATGATTGGCCATGACTAAGGTCTCTGCCCGTTGGGTCGCTAGAAATCTCACGCCCCATGATCGACTTCAGCGTCGTCAAAGTCCACAAGGCCAGAGTTGCACAAGCTGCGCTGCGCGAGTGCGGATTTGAGGAGCTCAACCATCCCCCCTACAATCCAGATCTGGCCCTTAGCGACTACTTTTTATCCCTTATCTCAAGGGTGCACTGCGTGGATGCCGGTTTGGAGACGATGAAGATGTCCGGGCTGGCCGTCCAGGAGTGGATTGAACAGCAGTCAGGAGATTTCTGTTTGTCGGGAATTCGAAGCCTCAGGGACAAGTGGCGCAAGTGCATTGATGTCGAGGGTAGTTATATTGAAAAATAATAAAACACTTTTCGTCATATCTTGTTTCCTTATATCCGAATTGCAAAAGATTTGGACCGCCATTCGTATATATATATAATAAACATAATTATAAAAAACCTAGACCAAGGGTTAATCATTAGGAGATAGGTAATGGAAACCTTTTAATTTTCTCTTTACTAAATCCACATATGCCTACACCGAAGGACTGCCTACGAAGCGAAAGTTCGTTTTGTATATTTATTTATTACTTAAAAACCGATTTAAAAAAAATACTCGCATTAACATTTGGCTATCCTTTAGTTTCTTTCATAGAAATAATACACTAACATAAGAAAAATATCATTAATTGGCACCGCGGCACATAAAATCATATCGGGAGTAATCCAAATATATTCGAGGGTAAAAAACATAATTATTAATATAGCAGTTAACTTCTTTTGTGTCTAAAACATTTTAAAAAATGTGACATAATTAATTTAGGCAACTGTACATTTTCCAACATTAGTCACGTGACACTATACGCTGAATATCTGCCAGAAATTGAAGATTTAATATATATATTTTTGAATGAAATGGAAATCTTGCGGTATATTAGGTTATATATACCTACATTGGATAGGACTAGTGCCAATAAATTAAAGTTTTTGAATTTTTTTACGTTATTGTACCATTTCAAGCATTATTGTACCTAACATTATGACATAGTTTTGATTCAAAACAGATTCGCCAAATTCAAGATATGTGTCTTTCCCAACTTAGTTATGCCAATTTATTTTTTTAATAATTAAAAATGGATATCGCAAAAATATTCATAATATCAAGTTGTTTTTTATATTTAGAGTTATAAACATTATAAACTTAACGTTTGAAAACCAATATTATTACGCGAGAACACAGAAAAGTAAAGAGTAGCGGCAGACTTGCAAAGTATTTCAGCATTTAGGAGAAATATATATAATACAACTATTCTGATAAAGCTGTAATCAGAAACGTTAAAGAATAACTTTAGCGTGTTTCTTGATTTTTACTTCCTCCACCTATTTTCACGCACGCACATACACACACACACACATATATATATATATATATATATATATATATATATATATATATATATATATGCGTGTAAATTGGTAGCAGACCTTCTTATATGTATGTTTTGTTAAAGACCAATTTCGCTTTTATTAATTTTCTTTGGAAACTTTCTATTTTTCTTATTATCGTTTAAAGTTCATCTTGTAGATGGTAAACAATTTCTCCTACGTACATCTCTTTTTTAAATCAAATGTGTTTGGTAAAACGAAACTTGAATTTAATTGCTGAGCTTTCGATCTATGCGATTATCTTCAGAGTGTCATTCCTCCTTTATCGGTGAAAAAGGGTCGAGTCAGAATTAAAATGGGAATGAAAAGAAAACGGATTTTAGGCAATACTTTTTCCTCCTCACTTAAACGTTATGTCAAGTGAACGGGCCACTCCTGTGTAAGCGAAATTTTAAAGCAACGTTAAAGTTCGATTCCAGCTCGTAAGTCTGGATGTTGATGGCTGGCTTTTCTTCGTTAATGAGGATGGCTTCTGAGATGTTTAGTCTATCCTTATTTCCCACCTTTCTTTTGATCGTTGTGTTATTAACCAATATATTACTGGTTAACCGTATGGTCTCCATATGATTTTTTTGGGGGGAGGGGGGGCTCCATGTTGCATATACATTGTTAAACGCCTCGAAACTGTGGTGGTAGTCATATTTTGAGTTGTTTTGAAGCTTAAAGTTCTTCATTGGGGCAGGTAAACTCGTAAACTATGTTCGTAGACCTCAGGATCGAGGAGTTTGGGCAGATGTTGTTTTTCATAATGAGATTGTTAACTTTTGTCGTTTTATAATATATAATCATCTGAATCTTATCTGTTTGCTTCTTAACTTTGATGTTATGGTTAACAATCTCCTTGATGTTTTTTTCGTCTATTTTGTAGGCCGATGACATCTGATTTCTGTAATACAGTTTGATGTTATTTACTCCTTCCTGGTTACTTTACGTTTCATTCGTGTCTGTGAATTGCCTTCTTAAAAATGATTGAGGTCATTTTTCAATGATGCTGTTCGGGAAACCGTTGTTCACGAGGGTTTGTTTTATGCAGGAGATCTCTTGATGGAACAGTTTCCACGAGGAGCAGCATTTGTATGCTCGGCGGATGTATGACCCGATTACACTTTTTTTGGTACCTTTCAGGACATTCACTATCCGCGTTGAGGCATCTTCTCATGTATGTAACTTTTCTGTACACTTTTGTGACGTAATTACCGTTGATGTTTTGTACCTCTACGTACAGAAAAGGTAATTTATTGTCCATGTTAAATTCATAAGTGAATTTTAACACTGAGTTCTCCTCAAATTGCTGTTTAATGTTCTTAATATGTTCTTCATTTTGGCCGTTTATATAGATGTCGTCTACGTATCGGCAATATATGTGTGGCTTATTTTCGATTTTCTCTAATAAGCTCTCTTCAAGTTGACCCATATAGTAGTTGGCAAAATTCGGCCCCAGGGGCGATCCTATAACTACTCCATCAACTTGTGTGTAGAGATTTCCGTCCGGTGTCCTGAAGGAAGCCTCTGATGTACAGGGGTTGGACAAAATAATGGAAACATTAACTAATGCACCCATTCAAACCAAAAAAGATTTTTAAATTTGTTTAAAATGCCTGATAATGACGTTGAACACATATTGGTCTCCATAATTCACAGATTTTGCCATAATCAAGTGGTTTTTGTGTAAATTGGAGCAAAAACTAGGGGATATATTCCCTCTAAAAAGTGTCTACGAAGGAGTTAGACCAGGTTTAACCCCAAACCAGTTAGATTCTTATAGATACAGCACAATACTGTATGAATCGATTGGTCAGCGTATTGAATCTATTTATACTGCTAACGAGGATGGGAATCAAAGTCAGTAATTTAATTAATGTTTCCATTATTTTGTCCAACCCCTGTACATGACCACAGCATATTACTTAAGATTTTTGGGTCACCTGCATTGTTAGGATAAATCAGGTTAATTTCTTAATCAAACTAACTTCGAAATGTTATTAACTATAAGTAAATACAAATATATTAAGTGATTTTTTTTTAAACTATTGCAGTAAAAAAACTGCCAGGTGTTTTATAGTGGTATCAATTTTCCTTCTTTTCAGTAAACATAATTGCATTCTCGATGTTATTATTTGAATAAAAACTAAAATATTCTTCAAAAATATAAATTTTGTCGGCATAGGTAGCAAGATTGAGGCCGTAGATGAATTCTCTGAAATTCATTAAAACTCGGTTTTATACTTAAATGAAGAATAGGATAAAAGCCCTTTAGCAAAACACTATGCTTATCTGATGCATTTTGATACACTTGTACCACCTTCAGACACAAAGTAAAAATAAAAAGAGTACGTGGGAACGTACTAACAAACTTAGGAGCAAGTTAAAACAAGGTCGAAAGAGGTAGGCTTAGAGGCGAAGGTAAAATTTGTGGTCACGTCAAAAGAAGCGTGGAATCTTCATAGGTGAGTGTAAGTATCCCTACTACCTCGGCTTCTAATTCTATCACATACTAGTATTATATTCGAATTGAATTGAATGTTTAGCTTAGGTTGTTTTACTTGTATATTGATGGCTTCTATGAAAAGTAGTGGCCGGCGATCTGGTGCGAAGTCTATAATTTTGTTGATTTCTTCTACTAACTTTCTGATGAGGGGACTTCCATGACTTAGAGTTGTGTTTATTTCTTATGGACGTCGATGTTTAGGTGGTATGTCATTCTTCGTAAAAATGTAGTTTCCGCCATTCTAATATATAAGTGTATAGGGAGCTGACAGTCTCCTATGTTACATTTATACTCATCTATCAGATGGATCATTTATTTAGGTTCGGGTATCGGCTTCTGGTTGTTTTTATGATCTGGCTGGTTGGTTTGATAATTTAGTTTGATAATATATATAGTTAACGATAATCTTTGTTCTGTAATTGTAGGCTTCATCGATCGGTTAGTAACTTCATTGATTACTCTTTCATCTGTTTGATATATATATATATATATATATATATATATATATATATATATATATATATATATATATATATATATATATATATATAAATGCATATACACACATTCACAAACAAGCACACTATATATATATTAATATGCATATGGCGTGCACATTATATATATTTATATTTATATAGCACACACACGCATATGCACATTCACAGACGCACTACACAACCTACACATTTGACATAGTTACCACGTGACCTTGCGGTATATGGCTGCACTCGCTCTTTCATAGTGGTTTCCCCAGTAGGCCTACTCCACTTCAAAGAATCTTGAGCATGTTGGGCCTACACATGTTTTCATTATTTTCCAGTAAGACGGACAGATGCCATTCTGGCATTTGTCACCTTTAGATCTACATATTTTTGAGCACATTTTACATCGCCCAAGACGATTTGCACTTTTCTCCGTATTAGTGCAGGTTGTTGTAGATGGGATAAAGCCCAAAGTTTCAGCAGTTTCTTTAGATCTCATCGGAGAAGAAGCAATTTTGCTAGGTTTTTCTAAAACACTTTACATGTATTTTTGTAACCATCCTTTTTCATAAGTAGAAAAGCGTTCAGTGTAGCAACATCCATCATAGTGTAGAAGACAAGAAGCGGCCATGAACGGTTTTTCTCCTGCAAGTGAAGTGTTTTATGTTTTCATTAAACTGATCAATTCCCTTTTTGTCAAAGTTGTAGTCTAAAATCAGTGGTGGCTAATTGGCATGAGAAGAGCTGAGGAGGATGACATTATTTTATTATGATGGTCATAAGCAAATAAGGTTGAATCACTCGCCTGTTTTTATTTCTGAGAGTTGAAGGAATTTATTTCCTGTGTATCCTGTGAGTCTTTTCTGAAGCAGTGAAACAGCTAGGCTTTGTGATGTAAAATAATTATCTGTAATTATTTCACGTCCCGAATTTCCCTAAGGCTTGCATAATTGTAGAACAACATTTGTTCCAAGTTCCAGCCAACCCGGCTGGTAGCCCCAACTTGGCCCTAGCATAAGCATAAATGAAATGTATTATATTTAAATAAATGTAGAGATGAAGAAACAGGCAGATATTATACATATATGTACACAAATAAATTATTAGATTTATATGGCTGTATAAACATTTACGCAAGCATGGGCACCCTCTTGTAAATTTAACAACTCTGGTGTTGTTCGTCAGATGTTTATAAGCTTTAAAACCCGTGTATATGTGCCTTGATATATGGCCTATATAGAGATAAGTTGTATGCGGTGGAACCAAGAAAAAAGAGAATTTAAAAAAAGGTATTTATAAAATGAAAATTCACGAGGGTCAGAATAAAATACCTATATTTCACAATTTTAATGTTGAATAGTAGATGAAATTAATAAGCAAAGCAAAATTATTAAATGTCATCCTTTTTGTTTAGGTTACGTAAGAATGCTATAGTATATATATATTTCCTACAAATTCATTAAGATTGAGGGAGTGAGAAAAATTTAATTCGCAGCCCCTTCTCTAGAGGTTTATACTGCTGGGAAGATTAAATTTACCTATTTTTGCTGATGAATCTCTTGATCTTGCACGACGAATGAGGAGAATCCAGGCAGGTGACAGTATAAACATAAAAGAAAAACATACATGATATGAGAATAAATGAATGAACAGATTATTAGCTAAAAGACCAGAAAAAATATCGTTGGGAAGAAAGTTAGAGATGTGGAGCACATGTGCTCTAACATATACAAGTCGTAGCTAGTAAAAAATTCAAAATGATATCGCCTCAGAGAAATAGGGATAATAATTTTGTTTTGAATATCTTGAAGAAAATAAGTGTTCTTTCTGGCTGTATATATGTTCGAGGGTTTCGTTTTTTCTGGTCATGGAAAAGGCAAGAATTAGTGTGTTTTTGCTTGAATGGGCGTGATTGAGATGCATGCGGAAGCACACATAGTAAGAAAGCGGACATACTTGAAGTTGAAAGCAAAGATAACACTGGATAAAAGGATTTGTTAAGGAGATGAGAAAATTAGGTTCTAGCTTATTTTTTACATTTATCAAGCGAATGACATAACTTTTTCACAAAATGCCTCCAATTTTTTGTAAATTACCAATATATATCTATATATATGTATATATATATATATATATATATATATATATATATATATATATATATATATATATATATATATATACAAAGAAAGATCAGATACAAGTTCTGCGGGTGATAACAACAACTACCACAGGGCTTTCGCCATATTTTTATTTTTTGCCTTTCAAATAAATTTGAAGACAGAAAGAAAGATTTACAAACCTTTTATAGCTAACTATATATACATATAGTACAAGATAAAGAGAGAATTGGACGCGAATAAGCAAATGAAACAAGAAACCGTAGTTTTTAAAGGCAGGAGAAAGGGACATTAGAAGAACCCAGAATCAAAGAGAGTAGAGGGCGACACAATGAAGGCGATCCTTTATCGAGAAGACAGAAATAACGCTATATACTCGTATATATATATATATACATAATAAGTATTTATAATGACCCCTTAAGGGCTGTTAGCCCTCATATAGCGCAGGTTGAGTCACGAGTGTAGAGAAAGTTTACAGCGAAGAGAAGGCAATTATGAAGAGATGTATTCAGTAAAAACGATCGACAAAGATAATTGCAATTTAATAGTGCATAGGAGGACGAGAAATTACGACAAAATCGAGTCAAATTTATTCCAAATATTTCGAGAAAAACAAATCTAATCTTTGCTGTTTTCTAAAATAATTAACTTGATAATTAAGATAGGTAATATTTTTTAAGATTAGAATGAAAGTAAAATTAAAGATAAGTAAAATATTATGATACAATACCATGGGAAAAGAGGAATCACTGATATTGAAGTTTGAGCACACATGAGGTAAATAAGAAAAAAAGAAAACATGTAAAAACTGAAAAGAATCTCATAGAAGCTACAAGGGATATGTCGTTTTCGAGTGGGAGTGAATTTGAAAGAGAAAAGATAGTAAAAAAGAACTAAAAGTAAAGAAATAGAGGACATCAAGTATGAAAAGGAGTGAAATAACAAGCATCATTAAAATTGTTTGGAAGAAATGTCACAGAGACTTGTTGGTAAGAACTTTACCCCATTACATGAAATATAAATGTGTGAGAACTCAAGTGCAAATTATTACTCAGAGATAGCGGGAATATTTCTTGTTTAAAACTATGAATGTTAACTTAAAAATATTTTAAAATAAATATACGTAATTGTAGATAATTTTCCGATATATTTTGGCATGGGGCAAAAAAACAATGGCCTCTTAGCCACAAATTTATTTTAAAATACCTCTGTGAAAAACGAAGTGAAGTTATAGGATTTTGGAATGTGGTGAAAATACAATTCCACTTAATCAAAGGAGACCTCTACTTATAGAGTTAGAACGAGGGAATGTGCACTACTTGTTCTCTTGTCTCCCCATTGACAAGTCGAAACTCCTTATTTGATTATTTTCTGGACAGGTGACGACCCTCTTCCAAATGCCACGATTTTGTCTAAAATAATGACAGATAACTTAAGTGTACATCTCTCAACAAAAGCTGTCTAATAAAACACACGAAAATAAATGGACGAAGAACAAATTGATCTTCAGGTACGAGGAAACCACACTAAACTCAAATCAGTATATGGCTTGCTTGCTAGAAAAATGGGTGCGGTTAACAGTGTCCCTGATTTTTGGAAACGAAACGGGTATGGGTGTGTGAGTGGCTACTTTTTTTTAAATGAGATGATTCTGTTCAGAATAAGGACCGATAACCTCAGAGTGAACATCTCTCAACAAAAGCTATCTAATAAAACAGTATATGGCTTGTTCACTACAAAAATGGGTGTGGTTAACATAGTCGCTGATTTTTGAAAACGCAACGGAAAATGGTGCGCCTAAATCTCATACTTTTTCACCCTCACAGTTTTGGAAAATAATAGTCAGGTCAGTAAAAACGAAATCTCTGAACGAAAAAGCATAAAGAAAAAACCTTAATGCAAAAGATAACTTCATCTCTGTTTTTGACAACAACAAAGAATCGGTAGTGTTTGCATAGACTTTTGCCGTGCAACCGTTTAATATCCACTTCTGAAAATATTCGCAAATGAAACACTTTTAAGTTATAGGTGTGTATGTGTGTATGTGGGTATACGTGTGTTTAATCTCACAAGGTGAAAGTCAATAGAAGAAAGTAGGCAAGAAAGCACTTGGAAAGAAAAATTATTTGGTGGACTTTCTGAATTTATTTCGGAAGAACACAGGAGGGATTGGATTTTAATATGTTTATTTTTGTATTTATCATCATCATCATCATCACGAACTCTATATTTAAGAAGGGGATTTTTTGAGTATTTGAATAATAATTTCATCTTAGTTTGTTTATGACTTATGTTTTTTTTATCAAAGTTATTTCTAATAATTCTTTTATAATATCAAAAAACAAAATGGTGAAGTCCAGAAATAATTATAAGTATCGAAATTTTATGAAGTTTTTAAAATGCAAAGAACCACAAATGGTGAAGTTTAGAAAATTTATAAAAATTTAACCGTGTCTGCTTTTTTATAGATTTTAAATTTTAATCTTTGTAGGGAAGCGCAAGCTCCCCCCGTAGAGGGGAGTGTTGAAGCGATTGCCAGGTGTTTTGAATTAGATTTTGAAATTTTCAAGTCTTTCGGGTTACACCGAAAGACTTGAAAATTTCAAAATCTAATTTAATTGTAGGCAAAATAAATATTTGATTTAAAGATAATATTGGTTGATCTTTGCTAAATATTTTATTTTGATGTGAATTGGAGCGATGAGAATAGTAGATAAGAAAGAAAATAAACTTGGTGATTTTAAATAATAAAGAAAACATTTAGCTTTTCTACTTAAAAGCAAAATAGACGTAAGAGCAGGAAATTATGTTTTTATTCAGAAAATGATAAAATTTATGAAGGTAAGAATAGTTGTTTGAAATTATGCCTAGCACCTTATCTCCGATAATAAATGCATTAGCTAGGAATTCATTCTAGCTTCAAAATTATATATAACATAAATGAACTAATTTTCCACACCAGCATTTTGAGACTAATCTGTATTTTGTGCTTATTTGTAAGCGTATGGATACTTTCTAGTCATATTTTATTTGGGCCTCTCATTCGTCTTATTGAGGCCTTTTTAATTAAGTTCGCTTTTGTTAATCATTGGTAAACCGGATCTTTGTTTCATTGTTTTGATGAAGGGAGTAAAGGCCAACGCGGGAAAGAATATTATAAAGAAGGAGTGATTTGGTTGAAAAACTGAAAATTTCGCCAGCGAGCGGAAATGTAGTATGTCATCTATTTTAACTACATTGTCTGTTTAAGCCTCTAAAAAATTATATCTTGCTTTATAAAGGTCATTGTGATATTTATGTCTACCAATACAAAAAAAAAGATGTCCGCGAGATGTCTTCACAGAGAAGTAAAATGATATTTCGATAAATGTAACATTGTTTTATTGTCTACTCTGAGAAGCGTCTCATGTATCAAATACATAATGCATCATAAATAAATCTAAAGAAAATTCTTATAACTTAATAGATTAAGTATATGGATTTATTACATATGCATAGCTATAAAGCAATTCGTACATGCACCTCAAAATTAGCGAATATATATAATTATAATATTTTCATATATAAATATGCACAGAATATGAAAAAAGAAGCAATACCACAACTTTAATATATACAAACTTTTCTCTCACAGAATTATCATACTAATCGTTAACACTTCAATTTATTAAAACAGACAAAAACATCAGATGACTTCAATTACACACTCATCACTGCATTTTAAAACTTTGTCTATTGTTTCTTGCACTGTACCTTTCCTCCTATATTACACTTTTTCGCGCCACTAACGCCTTCTCTTATGCTTATCGATTCCATGTTTTTATTTAGTAACTCGTTTGCACTCTCAAAGTGAGGCATATTTATATTCAGTTCAATTTTCATACCTATTTTACACAGAATATCCTAATTGCTTATTCAAATTTATTTCTATCGGTTTCTAATATTTATCCATTCTCAAAATTGAATTCTTCAATTTACCTTTTTACCTCGCATTAAAATATAAAGCTTCTTATATAATCACTGGTTTCAAAGACTTTATACCATATGCAATGATGACCACAATTATGAAGTGATCATCTCTAATGGGTAGCATTTACAACTAGGCTTCCCTCTTCCTTCTCTTTGAAAGTCTGACAGGATTATTCTAAGAATCAGTATTCTAATTTCTCCTTGCAGTTCTTGAACACCCAAATACAACATGGTTCTACCCGTTATCATATGCTTAAGCTTCTTCCACATTTGCTTTATCTTTTTATCACATTTCCTTTCTCCTGCTCTCGGGGCAATGTGAAATGTTCTTTCCCATCTGACTCAACCAACTGCCTTTCCCTCTCGAGTCTTCCTTCTTTTTTACGTTGTTAATAATTCCGATCAATTAACCTCATACAGAATAATCTGGTGGTAGAGAGGTCTTTTCTCTTACGTAGTTTATCTTTATGATCCAAAATATCCTACAGCTTAATCTTTATTAAAAAGATTAAGGCACTTTTCCACCTGTTCCATGTGTACCAAAAGAACGTTTGCCACACAAAATGGTGTTCTCTGCACGGAAATCTTCTACTATCTCTCGCTTTTTATTATTAGCAAATGGGTAGAGACAGTAATTCCATCTCATATCGGGTTGTTTATTATTTTTCCTTCCCTGTCGTTTCCCCAATGCTTCTACATAGATTTCACTTCATCCCAAGTCATTCCAGGGCATTTTTCTCACCATCTCACTGCTATTATGTATTTATGGGTTCATACTCTAAAACTAAAAAGTTTTCACACATGCACATTTCAACTTCGCCCTCATAATTCTCGAGCTGACTCATTCATACCTAATTATGCATCATTTCACGCCTCGCTAAATGTAGTTGTTATTATATTTTCCTTCTACTCCTAGCATCATAGCAATTCATTCAACGAGATCTCTTCAGTCTATTTCATTCTGAGCACTTAATTTAGTTCTCCGGATACTCTCACAATCGTTTATTTATGCGCTCAGAATAAATTACGAACATAAAGTCTATGATAGAATATCTTTTATTTGATAAAATAATAATGCCTTCGCTAAATCAACGTGGTTACACTACCATTTGGCATAGATAGAAGGTGCAAGGTAATTAGACGTTTTTATCTCAAACCTGACAACGATTGATATCAATACACTGCAGAAAGTATGGTTTCATCTAACTAAATGGTGTGGTCTTCCAGGGCTCACAAGGAATTTCATTAAAATAAATGAGTATATATATTAACATTTTTAATATATATATATAAAGTAGACTATATTGAAGCTCAAATATCATTGATTTCTTATTATTGTTTTTTTTTTTCAGATTTTCAGATTAATACATACTTATTTATCAAAACTTTGCTCTGATAAGAACCTTATGATAAGGATTTCACATTGTGTATTGTTTGCTCGCTCAAGTTAGTATTTGAAATTTGTCATGGCTTCAAGTTCTAGACGCGGATGTGTAAACAGCCTCAAAAGGTTTTGTTATGTTTGAGGGCAATTCATACCAGTAGCACAACGGAGAAAAATATAAACATCAGTAACGATGAAGCAAGCCTACAGATACTATTTTAGATGCAAATTAGGGGACCAGAATAAAGATAGGGTCGCTCATATTTGCTGTACGCAGTGTAACACAATGTTGACAGCTTGGTTAAATGGGAAGAGGAAGGCAATGCCATTTGTTGTTCCCATGATATGTCGTAAGCCATAAAACCACTTTGATAATTGTTATTTCTGCCTAACAAATGTGGCTGGATTTTCAAAGAAAAACAAATCTAAAATTGTTTATCCAAATTTCCCATCAGCGTTGAAACCGGCACCATGTGATAAATCTATTCCAGTACCGAAGCCACCTACTACAATAAGTGAATATTTTAGTTCAGCTAATAATTTTACATTGATTTCTGGAGAATTTGAAGAAGATCAAACATATGTTCCAATTGATCAAGATACAGAACCAAATTTATTTTGCTAACAAAGTTTAAACGACTTGGTACGAGATTTAGATCTGAGTAAAGAAAAGGATGAGTTACTTGCCTCCAGATTACAAGAAATATATTTTCTCCTTCCAGATGTCAGGGTATCTTTCTTTTGAGATCGTCACCAGAACTTATCAAAATTTCATTCACAAGAAAATACTGTATGCTACTGCAACAATATTAATGGCTTGATGGAGGAAATCGGCTGTGACTATAATCCTAATGAGTGGAGATTTTTCATTGACTCTAGTAAGATAAGTCTTAAAGCTGTTCTGCTGTGCAATGGAAATGAAAAAAAACTGCAATTCCTGTAGCCCACGCTACAGGTCTTCAAGAAACATATTCATCAATGCAACTATTGCTGAAACTTATTGAGTACAAAGAGCATAACTAGAGCATCTGTTGTGATTTGAAAGTTGTATCACTTCTTCTTGGGTTACAGTTGGGATACACAAAGTGCATGTGCTTTTTATGTCTATGGGATAGCAGAGATGATAAAAATCACTATTAAAAGCGAGAATGGCCAGCCAGAGAAGAACACATTGTTGGCAAACATAATGTTAAGCATGATGCTCTAGTAGATCCAAAAGAAAGGTTCATCTTCCACCTCTTCACATTAAATTAGGGTTAATGAAAAATTTTGTAAAGGATATGGATCACAGAGTGATGGCTTTCAATATTTGAAAAACAAATTCAGAGGATCATTAACTGATGCGAAAATAGAAGCTGGAGTTTTCACTGGACCACAAATTCGCAGAGTTGTTTCTGATGATTCCTTCACTTTGTGTCTTAATGAAAAGGAACGCAAAGCATGGACATCCTTTATGGAAGTCACTGAAAACTTTCTCGGCAACTTTAAATCTCCAAATTACCGAGAAATAGTAAACAATATGCTGGGAGCCTATGAAAATATGAGATGTAGAATGTCACTTGGAATGCCTTTTCTGCATTCTCATATCGATTTTTTTCCTGAAAATCTGGGAGCGGTTAGTGATGAACATGGTGAACGTTTTCATCAATAAATTTTGGTTATGGAGATGAGGTACCAAGGAAAATCTAATCTAAATATGATGGGGGATTATTGTTGGTCTTTACAAAAACAATCTTTGATGTCTCACAAAGGAAAAACGAGAAGGCTACAGCAAAATTTCTTTAAACTTTAAGTGCATAACAAACTTAATTAATACAATAAAATCTTCATAATTTGGGAGGGAGAGGGTGTAATTTTGCTAGTGATGTACAATCTCTGTTTTAAGCCAGAATAAAGAAGGAAGGTCCCCACTTTTGAAATATTTTTGCTTAAAATTTGAAAAATTGAAAAATTAAAGTTTTTTATTTATTAATCGGAACAAATAGCGAAAATTGGAGCAAGTGGAGGGGGGTCTCCACACAAAATCGAGACGTGATAGAGAATTTTGGTTTTCAAATTCGGATTCAGCGCCCTCTAACAAATTAGATACCTTATTCACATGTCGGTAACAAACCAAAAGTTAAAATTTGTTGCCTAGTGTTACTTCTGATACCTATGTTTAAATGTTGTAAATTAACAATTCTAACTATTTTTAATTTATTATTTCTTCATAACATTTGTGTATCATTTAGTAGTGGTAGATCCTTTAATTTGAGTTGTGGCATAGCAAAGAATTACAAAAAAAGGTAGCAAGGGCGAACGGAGTGTGCCCTACATGAATCTCAACTGGTAAACATATTTCATTGTTCTTTATGTACAAAATAAAGGTATTTATGTGAGCTACCGGTTGGGTACTTTGTTTTCCTGCTAACTTTAAAACTTTTATTTTGATCACCAAAAAACTACTAGCAGTACTATCCGTGTCCATCTGACCCAACACTGGGAAAAAGGAAGGATAAAGGATTTTTCTCCTCTCTTTAAAAATTTGTCATTGAGTGTTATCTTTTTTTAAGAGAATAATTTTTTATAATTTTCTAGGAAATTTCACAAATTGCCCAAATTATTTTAGTATCGCAAAAATTGTAATTATTTATACATGATATGTATTCATTTGTTTTTGTTTGTAAAGGAATCTCATTTCATTTAAATTTATACCTTTGTAAAAGCCTTTTATCGAGTTTTAATTATTCTTAATATAGTGTGAGTTACTGACCAAATATAAACGTATTTAACACTTAGGTGGGTGTAGTTGTTTAACCACAACTTCCACGTGACACAATATCTCTCTAGTATACTTTGAGATTTAGGACAGTTTTCGGAGTCTGATCTTCCATTAATTTGAATTTGTACGAAATACAACTACACCTATAATCAAGGATTGTAGTATAGTACAAATGAATAGAACGATCAAGGCCTCTTTACCTCCGATACACCAAAGGCACAATTTATTTATCATTTGATCCTAAAGCTCCCTTTATGTCAGCATCTCATGTCATTATTCTTCTGGTTTCTCTTCCTATTTTTTTCGTCTTTTTCCCCCATGATCTTGATGTCAGGTAAGTGTGTTTATCCGGTTTTCGTTCGCTGTCTCAAGTTTGCCAAAGAAGAACGAGAACGAAAATGGAAACTCACTCCGAGGTAAATAGAACAAAGACGAAACAGGCAGAATTGGCATTAAGGTAGTAATTTCTAATCCATTAATATTAGATATCCAAATATTAAAAGAATTGTGAGACATGTATTTGGACAAATAGAGACCAAGATAATGACTCAGGATTAAAAGCAAGCGCAACGTAAAAAAACAAATAATACCCTAATCCAAGGACTAAATAACCATGATATTCAAGAAGAATGCAGAGTGAATTATTATGGGGCAATGTGGGAAGATCAGGAAAGAGGGAAGAATTTAAATTAACAATAAAGACGGGGATAATGGAACTCTCTTTTTTGAATCTGTCTTGTCTTCTTCACTTCACTCTGTCCTGCATGGGTCTCTGTCCAATTACGTCAAACTTAGTCATGGTTTCATTCTGAGGTCGCCTCTTGAACTTCCTTTTCCGGCTCAAACAGCTCACCTCCGAAGTTGAACTGCAGAGAAAACAGGAACTCAAATCATACTCTTCTCCATTTCTTCTAACTTGATTAATTTTACATCGGTAACTTTCATGTTTACCTTCTCCATTTTATAGAAATATAAAAATTGAAGTTTTAACTTTGCTTTCTTTTTATTCTTGGTCCTATTCTCTTCTATTCTACCTACCGTGTTTTACCCAGTGGTCTATTGGAAGACTTTGTTGGAATACTTAGTGTATTACTGATCCTGATTTTAAATACGCAGATTGCGACGTCTTTTTTTAGCTGAAAGTGAGAATTTGGCTCTTATGGCATCAGTTTTTGTAATGGATATAATTAAAGCAAGATCTCTTTTACTTACATAAGTTTCTCTGATTGACCTTTGCCTCCTGGTGCTAAAAGTTTCAATATTTTTAGCAATTACTTTTTGCATAAATTATGATATGTAATAAACTTCCATATAAAATCTTGTATACTTTACTTAATTATTTTAATAACAATGTTCCCATAAGGGAACTTTGGATGTAATTCTAAAAATTTAAATATTACAACTTTCTAAGCATTTTTTTAATGAAATTATCATCAAATTTAACGTATAAAACATTTGGTAACAATTAAGTTTATATAATCCGTTAATATTTTTATGCCTAATAAGTAGTTATGTTATACTTCATCGAGTATTCATTTATATTTTGGATTATGAAAATTATTGTTACCTGAATTTTAAAATCTGATGATTCTATTTGCAATACATAGGACAAATGTTGAGATCAACGATATTTTCCAGTCTTATTCGAAAAATTTGCATAGGCGGCTATTATTCTATGAAACCATTGCATATGTTTTGTAATGTATTTTAAATAAATGTGATGGGATGTAACAACCTAGACTATAATTGTAGAAATAATATTTATATTTTTTAAACCATGTTTTCACAAATGGGGATATTAGGCAGTAAGGCTTCTCGAAATTCTCTAGCCCACTTACGAGTTGGAAGAGAAGACTCGTTAGTTTTTAAATAGTTATTAGCTCCAGAATACAGATGATATGTGGTGCACACTATGTGCACACACAAACGCATGAAGTATTAATGTATACACTCAGCCAATGTAAATAAATTTATGTGAGTGAAATGAAACAAAAAAAACTCAAATGAAACATTGTAACAGGAACTTTAAAATGAGTTAACTCGATCGTAACCACATTCGGTGAGCATCAAATTACAACCACAATATTATATTTCTATTTTGTTACCGAAGACGGAAAAGCGTTTGACCAAATTTCACCGTTACAGTAAAATTTCTCACGAGAGAAAAGGTTTTCAAATATATTGTATATGTATATATATATATATATATATATATATATATATATATATATATATATATATATATATATATATATTAATGTTTTTAAATGTGTCCAAGTATAAAAAAGAGCAAATCGAGGAGGAGAGACATCATTCGAGAGCAATCATTTTCTAGTAGCAGTTTCACATATCGCTCGGGTCATACCAATCAAATCATTTACTCCGCATAAGGAAATAACATTTACGCAACTGATCTTAATTCAAGGCGAGTCTTATTCATTGATCGTACCAAAGCAACGAACATTAAGAGTGTTGTATTTAAACACCATCAAAGATAAGCCCGTAAAATCAGGATCAAACTAATTCGAACTCCTCTTCCATTTGCTACCCAAAGCCACTAAATAAATAGAACTGCAGTCTTCTTATTTTCATTACTATTTTGCTCGAAGGCAAAATCATATCATAATTTCTGCTCATCGCCCAGCCCAAAATATTCATCCATTACCTTTTGGAGTTAGGTAATAATTTCTCGGAACTTTATCGTGTCACCTAAGCCCGGTTTAACGATCAACGTTTCACAACAATCTTATGGGGAGCGCAATAACAAAGAGGATCACAAAACGAGGTAGATACCTGGATCCCATCATCCAGATTCTTTCAAACCAAACCTACAAACCTCTTCAAGCCCCCCCCGCCCTAGATCCTTATGGCTACTTTTAGCAACCTAATGTTAATTAGATGAGAGATATTCTTGAAAACAGGTTTATTTGAGTGTAGGCAGTGAATGTACATGAGTGTTTTCGAAGGTGAGAAAGGGCGGAGCATATTAGATGAATGAAAGGGAGAGGATAACAGACTAAAGAAAATGAATCTTAATACAGATCACTGGTGCATATACTGTTTAGTTGTTTGCTTTATGGTAAATTACATTAGGGTAATTTCAGAAGTATCAATGTAAAAACAAGCGCAGATGTACGTCCTAAATTCCGAACTTAAGCCAATAATGAATTTGAGATAGTCGATTAATATATAAATGTAACTTTTGAAAAATAATCTCTGTAAATATAAAACCAGCACATTTTTCAGTGCACGGACTTATTATACTGGTCTGAATGATTATTCTTACTGTATGACATCTTTTTCAAAATATATATGAAAAATGGTGATTTACTTTGTTTTTTATTCATCTCTATCACATCACGTTGTCGAGTTATACGGAGACGTTACTTTTCTTTTTTTGTATAGCATAAGTAAATATTTATATATATGATAATATATATATATATATATATATATATACATATATTTATATAATAGATATATAATATATATATATTTATATATTTATATATATATATATATATATATATATATATATATATATATATATATATTATAGATATATTTCTAATATTGCTAATATATTTTTTTTTATTTTTAGATTGTGAATATGTCTAGACGCTGTATAAATTCAGCAGACATATTTTGCTATGTCTGCGGGCAATTCACCCCTTCAGATTCCCGGAGCAATATTACTCCTTTGTTGAAGCGTTGTTATTTAAGTTATTTTATCTGCAGATTAGGAGACCAAGAGAAGCCATTTGCCCCACACAAAGATTGCAAGAGTTGCATCAGTAAGCTCCAAATGTGTTCAGTTGGAAAACTTAAATATATGCTCTTTGAAGTACCAATGATATGGCGAGAACAGAAGAATCACCATGATGATTGCTACTTTTGTATGACTAAAGTATCTGGATTCAACAAGAAGACTAAAGATCGCATAATTTACCCAAATATTCCTTCAGCAACAAGGCCTGTTCCACACTCAGATGATACACGTGTGCCTGTGCCACCTGAGATATGGGAAATTTCATCAGAGTCCGATACTAGTGATGATAATCAGATGGAAGTAAACTATGTACAACCAACAAATGACGATCTTAAACTCTTCAACCAAGCTAAGCTCAACGCCCTGGTGCGTGACCTTAACCTTTCAAACAAAAGTGCACAGTTACTTGGCTCTAGACTGAAGGAACACAGGCTTTTAGCTTCTGGAACAACATTCATTCAATTCTTTAAGAAAGAGGATTCTTTAGTTTTCTGTTCAAATATTTCTGGCCTTATCGAACACATGGGGATGCCGCACAAAGCAAATGAATGGAGGCTCTTCATTGATTGTGGTAACAAGAGTTTAAAGGCTGTTTTTTTCTACCATGGCAACGCAGCTGCATTTGTGCCAATTGGCCATAGTATCCAAATGTCCGAAACCTACGAAAATTTGAAAACACTAATAACTGCAATCAAGTACCATCAGCACAATTTTCTCATTTGTGGTGATTTAAAAGTTATTGCTCTCCTACTAGGTCTTCAACGGGGATAAACCAAGTATCCCTGTTTTGGTGTCTCTGGGATTGTGGGGCTGACAGCCAGCACTATGAAAAAAAGGACTGGCTACCAAGAACCAGCTTTTTACCCGGAAATCACAACGTGAGAGCTAAGCCACTAGTTGACCCCAAAAAGATTCTGCTACCATCACTCTACATCAAATTGGGGCTTATGAAAAAATTTGTGAAGGCTGTGAACAAGTATGGAGCTGTTGATGATTTTGATTCATGTCATGATAACCGTTATTTATTTCATGTTGATTTGGTATAGATACTCGTATGTTCTTAAAACTAAAATAATGTGCTTTTCCATGATTACTTATTCATTTTAAATAAGTAACAATATATTAAAAATGCACATTTATTGTTATCATTAATTTGTATTTTATTCAAAATCCTTATTTGAAAAAAAAATGGTAAAACAATTTAAAATCAGCAACCCAAGAATATGTAAGATCACATCCATGAATAAAAATAAAAAATAAAAAACTCCAAAATGCAGACCAGTGATATAATTATATAATTATTCCGATTCAATTCTAAGAAGTTGTGGTCACCATATGTGAAAAACAATCTTTTCGGCATATACTGCAAACATTCTTTCTCTAAATTAATAAACTTTGTTGGAAAAAAAGTATGAAAACTTGTTCAAAAATACATGGAAACCACTTAAAGTTTTACTCACTTTATGCATGCACCACATGAAGTTTAGACATTTCCTTGAGTTTGTAGTAAATGTTGAATTGTTTGGCTTCCAGGTGGCTTCTCGTCTACAGAAATTTCCACCATACCGTCTAAAGGAAGCCTTTGCCTGATAATTATGAGGTTAAATAAAAAGATGAATTATCGTAAAAGAAGGATCTTAGTCATATCTCCCAGTTCTCTAAGATTTCTGTAGAATAGAACGAATTTTAGGAGACTCAGTCATGCTCTGGCCTCTCAATATTTGCTACTTAAGTTCAATACAAAATTAGTGAATATCATCAAGAGAGACGTTTACACCGATGGCTGATAAATTATAAAAAAACTAACCTTAAGGAAGCCATATAAGATGCTATAATAAATACTTTTCCTGATTGCATCAAAACATTGAGATGATCAGTAGCTAAAATCTGTTTAAAATTATTCGCAATATGGGTTTCTTTGTGGAATAACTCTAAATGATCCTCAGTTAAAATTGTTTCATTTAGTTTTCCTTCATTGTATTTCTTATAATTACTTCAAATAGGATAGATACCCTTATTATTTGTTATTATATGATTTATTTATATATGTTGGGTGAAAACTGATCTCTCTACACTAAAAAAATCTATTTAACAATAACTTATACAATTTTCTGCTCACATTTTTTTAAATCCCTGCAGAAAGTTACAAATAAATGCAGCTGTTTTGAGAGAGCTTTGGACGGTTTCATTCTCTGCATAAAACTTCTAGATACAATTTTTAAGAAGTGGACAATAGAGCAAGGCATTTGTATGGAGGAATCTTCTCTATATTTGTTTAATTCCTGGCAGAATCTATACTTTGAGAGGCACTAAAAAGTCAATGAATGAACTTGCTTGTCTCATATGAGAGTTAAACATGGATCTAACAGTGAAGATTTGGCAAAAATTTCATTAAACTATTCTGGTTCAGCAGTAAACCTGCATGACATAGTTAAGTCCAAATTGCCATAGATTATAGCTGAATATGTTGATCTCATGACGATGTACATGGTTGTTTGGCCATTTCAATCATAATTTAATAATATAATCGAGTAATTGTAATTTCGATTGGAGAAGCTGAATGAGTAAATTCATCGATACATTGAAGCTGTCGAGGTATACCGGTGTAGACTTTTTCAGTGTAAGGGCAAGTACACTTTCACGTGCAGATAGCCGACAGAATGCCTTCTACGATAGGCTTTGGAGCAATGGAAGGAATGGAAGGCCACCTCCTTCGTCGAGTGCGTTTACAATTGGCCTGGATTTATCTAATGACTTGCCAAGTTGCAGTTCAAGGATATATAAAGATCAAGATCCCAAAATATAATTTTAATATAAATAATAATAAATGGGAGCAATATATATATTGAAGGGGAACAAATTATACTTGATAAGGATAGTTAGTGAGATAGGGACAATTTACAAATGTGACAGAATTAAGCGGGGAAAGCTAAGTTACCGTTAATCCTAATAATGAAGACTATTTAAGTTTGAGCAGCGAGTCAATTAAAAGGGGATGCTATGGAATCCAGGTGATGAATGACGTGGGGTGTAATCATGAGATTACGAAGCAAAATCGTTTTAGCTTGAAGTCTTGAGTTGTTCGAAGTGGGAAGACTAACGGCACGGATCTTCGAGGATACACTTTTGAGGGTATTGATAAGGGAAGACTCGTAGATGGGGTTTGGGAGTACTTCTTGCAGAAGGACGGGATTTTTTCTCCTTCAGAGAGATGTGATCTCAAGCAAGAGAGACTGTTTTGCAATAAAGCAGAAAGTCTCAGACATAGTGCATGGGAGTCTTGAAGGGGGATGCGAGACAAGGGGCTTCGCACAGTTCTTCGAGACGAAAATGACTCGATAATCTTTCCTCTGAACAGGGCCCAAAGCTTCACGAAGGGGGATTTGCTGGTGAGATCTTAACGACTCAAACAGGGATTGCGAGACTTCGCGGAAAACAGAAACACGGTCTGGCAGGATTTCAAATTCCTCGATGAATGGCAAACACAGGATTATATAGCCCGGTGGCTTGTCTGTTAGATAGCCCCAGGGCACAGCCGTCCCAAAAGAATTCATGACGCTAGTCTATGCAAACATATTTCGATATAAGAGGTTGGATCGAACGGCGAAGTTTGCCTCAGGATGTAGGGTTGAGCTTGTACTTGTGCGTTCGCGTGGGGGGGGGGGGAAATGTCCAAGAGGCATGGAGGCGAGGATTCGGCGTTATCGCAGGAGAGGGAGAGCGATGTGCGTCCCGCTTAAGTAAATACAGCAGATTCGGATGCTTAGCGCGAGACAGCTTCCTCCTTGTTGATTCTAGAATTCCCACGCCAAGGAGCACGTGGTCTGGAGCTCGAAAGGGCTGACAAGTGGTATTTTGAGGGGCTTCCTCTCACACTGGTACTTCGAGGGACATCATCTCACAGAAGCTGTTATTAATTTTGCAAGTGGGTCGACACCATATTAAAAATATAAGCTCAAATAGTTTTCCAAAAATTAATCCACTCCTCTAAGTTCCTTGTTTGTCATTGACCTCTTTCCACTGATTCATGTTCTTATAAATACCATTTGCATTAAACTCTGGTTTTGTTACGTTATTTCCTCAAATTGTTTCCCCAAGCAGCCTAGATACCCTGAGGAAGGATATAACGTCTACGGTGTTTTTCTGCAGATCCCTCAGAGATTGTATATTGTGAGTTTGTGTGAGGGAAATTTTGTATAATGTATTTAATAGCGTGGGATATGAGGATCGCACTTTAGACAAACATCCACCAAGGTATTTTAGAAGGGCCGGATTGTGGGCACACCTCATCCACGCCATCACAATTCAGTCCCAGGGAAAATAAGTGTAATAAAAAGGGTGGAAACTAAGTTACAGATGTTTTAAGAACTACTACTTCAATGTGGTAATTATATAAAGTAAGATATAGGAAATAAGCAGGTTACGTTAAACAAAACAAAGCAAAATCTTTCCATACATAACACTTTTAGATTGACAAAGTATAGTTAATTACTAGTGTTTTGGAACATAAAAATTGCTGTCTTTTTCTGACTTTTTTATCGAACAAAAAATGAGATTTTACTTTAAACTAAACAACTATATCTTAAGTTATTACTATTGTCTGGAAGAGATACAATAGTTCTTTTTAACAACTAACTTTACTTACATCAAGAGGATATGGCAGTAGCTACCAATAATTTTTTGTAGGAGCATATAAAACGTTTGCTATCAAGTTCAAACCAGTTGTCTTCAAAAACATAAAAAGATAATTATTTCCACATATTCATAAATAAAGATCGGTCCCCGTTATTTTTAAGTTATATTAATTAATAAAATCCGTACATAAAGGTTTGTCCATGGAAACCATAAAAATATACTCATTATACAAATTAACGTTTTGTTGACTAGGTTTGTTTATCAATTCATCTATCTATAGGAAACATGATTAGCTAATTATTCACTAAAATTTTCAATAAAGTGTACTCCTAGTTACTTTAATTTGGCTCATATTACTATTTACATAAGAAAGCCTACCGAAAAACGCTTTGAATGGTTAGTCTTATGTGAGGAAATAAGTTATTTTAATTATGTACAACCATGAATTTATTTTTGTTAAAATACTATCAAAATTCATTTCTAAAATATATTATCGTAATAAAAGTTTCCTTTTTTTAAAAAAAAAGCTTTTTTAGTTTGCTCTATTTTTTAACATTTAACACCAAAATTTTAATAGAATTGTTGGTTAACCTCCCAACTCTTTAGTGGCATGCCAGTCTTGTCGTGGGCGACTCTACATCTCACTATGTCGGTCGGTCGGTCGGTCCCTGTTTTGCATTTCTTTGTTTTTGTAATAACATTGTAAATATTAGCCAATTCTAACGAAATTTGAAACCCCTCATGTTGTTTTCCATTTTCTTTCGAATGATATAATTGGGAAGGTCCTGCCAACGTTATTCCGTGAATTATGTTGTTTTGGCAATAACATCATAACTATTCGGCCGATTCTAACAAAATTTGAACCCTTTGAATTATTGAATGTTTTGAATCAGAATAAGTGCGAGCCCGCGACTTTTTGGTCACATACCTTGTTTTCCACAAAACCAGTGTTTCTTTATTGATTTCAACTATGTTTCCTTGCAATTATTTTTCTAATATAAGAGCTACTTCCTATTGGTTTCTAATTTTACAGTCCAGGTTCTTTCTCTATCGTAGCATCTGCTTCCTAAAACCAAAGAATTTAAATAGTTTCCTTTGTTGTTTAAACCCAATTTATATAGTTACACCCACGCCACTAAATTACACACTGTTTAAGCAAACATACTTAATTACCCATCATCCACCAACCAATCATCCCATTAACGCTCCAACCAACAGAACTTTAAAATTAAGTTTTATTATCGATGTATTTTTTTCTTAATTTGTTGCAAACGAAGCAAGTTATAACTAAATTAGATTAGTTTCTTTGTTCCGATAAAATTTACTTTTCATTTTAATTGGTTATTATTCTTTCCGTTTAATTCCATTGATTGCAATTAATAATTTTAGCAAAGGTTTTTTCCAGCACTGAATCCATTTTCTAAATTGATATTATCTATCATATTTAAGGGCTTATTTAACTAATTAGTTGGTTAGATTAATTTCTTGTAAAATTTTATTATAATTCTTCTCTTTTAACATATATTTTTGACATACATATATGATTTTTTGATTACAATCAACTTCATTTAGGTGATTTTAGTGTTAAATATTTTCTTTGTTCTATTCCAAAATGATGATTTGCAAGATGGACAGAAATGTGAAGCTAATAATGGATTAACGTTATTTCTTAGTTAGTTATTATTATGTATAAATTTATATACACATTAGCATGATCATGTGCATAATAAATACACTTGCTAAAATTCCTCCAAACAATATATAAAATTAAACCTTCTCTAAAAAATCAATTCCGGGTTGTTGAATAGAATATGTGATTATCAAGAATTTTCGAGAATAAAAAAGGCGATACGAATTTTATACTCACGAGGCGTGTTTCATCATATAAATGGTAGCTTATAATTTAGCCACATATCCTCAGAATGGGCAAAATCAACAAACATCGTAAATATACTTATATGAAAGCACATTGTTTTTTCCGAGGCGCTTGCAAAAAAACGTATGGGGAATGAACAATCGATAATTGAGATAATATATAATTCAGAAAATTGTATGCAAAAGGTAGGATGTAGCAACAGTAAAAACGCTTTCATAACGTTTAATGAATCCCAAAATATTACCAATATCTATTCAGAACATTGTACGAAAGTTAAAGTTTTCTCAAACAAAACTAAAAGTCAAATCCACGATAGTATACCTGCAGCTTGAGTCTTTGTTTCATAGGTGATAATTAAGACATTTCTACACTAAAAATTATCTCCATATCAAACTGGGTAAGGAATAAACAAAGTTCATGCTACTGCAAGTTTCACATATGTAAACACATTCACTGTGATAAAATAATTTGGGACCAAAGTGTTTGGCAGCGACGAAACGAACAGAGAATTACGAGTTTTATGGCCATAATTGCCAAAGAATTGTTTAGTGGAAAGCACATGAAAATTAACGTTTTGAAATGGTCAATGCAAAACCCAGAGCTGTAACCCATAAAAATATCCTAGGAAAATGGGTTCTACAAATAAAACCAACAAAAATAGTAGTTATGTTGGGCTACTTTTAGGAAAAATGGATGACACTTTTAGTGAGTACTACTGCATATCAATAAAAAAACTATGAAAAATGTTTAAAAGCTATGATTTTAACAAATTTCTTGCCAAAAAATTCAAATTCTTATTTTTATTACGTATCTGTTAAACTTTGTAGTTTTATAATCTATTCTCGATAAAATGAATACTTTAGATTGGATTGTTGTGTTACCCTTGGAATGAAAAAAAAACAGCCTTTATTATAACACTGAAAGAATTACCTGTATATACCTTCATACCTTCATGCCTTCACCTCATTCTGTATATACCTTCTATTTACATTATTCCCAATATAACTTCCGTGTTTCATCACAATTTTTTGACTTAGAGATAAGGTGTGATATTTGCTTTGAAGGTACATGCAAATTACTAAGCTATTTTTCTTTTTTATCGCCAAGATCTCGTTCAGCCACTGTTTCTCTTTATTCTTTTCATTTTTCGAAACTCTCACCAATTGACTAAAGGGGATGTCGGTATACTCGAATAATGGCGAAACAACAATATTTTCATGTACATAGAAACAAATGAAAATTCTTTTACGTATCTGCTTGTGCAGTTGTTTTATTCCTTTTCTAGTCTATATTTACAAATAAAGACTTTCCTTCAATTTGCTGCTCTAACCGCATTGTAGTAATAAAGCTCTACATATATAAATATATATATATATATATATATATATATATATATATATATATATATGAAGAGTGCATCGCGTAGTTAACCAATTGTAAATTTCCTAAATTATTTTCGCCTGGTAAAAAACATGACGAAACTTTAATTATATCATGATGAAAGACGCTCTTAGGACTACAGCGTCACATGTGGCCTGTTACTTATATTCCAAGCTCGTCTTTTGTTCGATAGCTATGCATAAGCAGCTCACGTACATGCCCTTAACAACGATTACGAACTATCTGACATATTCCACCTATTTTGAGCTTTTAGTTGGTCATTTTTACTTTATTTCAAACTCAGAAGAATAGCTACTTCCCAGACAAGCTTTAAAGGACTTTTTCGATGCACTTTAATTCTTCAGTACATTAAAAAACAAAAAGAAAGAAACACCCTTTCATTTGGAAAATCAATATAAAAATACTAAAACATTTATTTAAATTTCCAGGATAATTTTAGCCCGAAGAGCTTAATAGAGTATGGCCTACAACAAAGGACGTCAAAGATAAATATACAACAGACGCCGTTTCTTTCTGTCTAGGCTCTATCTCTCTCTTGATTAGTCCGTTTAGTTTTGTGCCCAATTCGAAGGCAAGCCATCGAACAGCCATAGTGTCCTGCAACCTGTTACTTATAATTTATGTCTCCTTATATCTCAAATTTCTCTATTGAAATTTTTCTCTATATCCAGTGTAAAGATTATTCTGCACAAAAATACATTTCTTCCTTCAAAAGCATTTAGTCTTATTTGGCTTCTGTGATTAACTAATTCATTAATTAAAAATATTGTATAATAGGATTTAATTTGGAAAGGATGATGAATGGCTATTGTTTACATTGATCCTAATAATAATAAAGTACGTTTGGTAATTGTAATATTAAACAGATATAAATCATTCCCGTAATGTTGATAATTTGGTTTTGCGTAATTTTTGAACTCATAAAATAGTCAAATGACATTGATTTAAACGTAAAGACGCACTTTATCAAAGTTAAAGCATTTGATGAATTTAATAATTAGCAGTATATGTAGTTATAAAAATATATTATGATGACCTTAGCAGCATTAGAAATAAAGAGATGCGAGTTCGGGGATGAACGTTCTTTGGTTTCCACAAACGCATACCTTCCCCACCAAGATGTGAACATAAATACCTACTGTATAAAATGAAGATAGGATTCTGGTACATACTAGAGGCGGAATTATTTTATCTTAATTGTAAAGAAAGGGCTGGAATTGCGATGAGTGTTGGGAAGTGAATATATAATAAAATGGTTATGAACATGCAACAAGGAGTTTATGTAGGTATGAAGTGTATATTTTTTTAAAAAGACCATTTGTAAGGATATATATAATTTATAAATGTAGGAAGCTCTACCGCGGTTGAAGAAGCTCTTAGCCTTGTTTAGCAGCTCTTCTTGGAAATGGATACTGCAAAATCAAACCATCTGAGTTGTAGAGACCTAATAGCCATGTTTGGCAACTCTTCTGAAGAAGGTACTCCAAAATCAACCACTTGAGTCGAAGGCATTCTTAGCCTTGGTTGGCAGGTCTTCTAGGAGATGGTTCTCCGAATAAATAACCAATGAGTCGAAGGCGTTCTTAGCCTTGGTTGGAAGGTCTTCTAGGAGATGGTTCTCCGAATAAATAACCAATGATCCCATTCGATTTAAGACTGTGCCACAACCTTGTACCTGGGTACTTCAAAGTGTGGATTGAGTTCACTTACTTAGGGGAGGACTCAAGCATGCTATCATACCACTTTGCTCTACCTCTTGTATTTTTAAGGGATTGTTTTAGGTTGGATATTGGTAGATGAACACCCTCCTTTGTTTTCAGTGGATTCATCTAACCTTAATCTTATTTATTATCCACTTTATATTTTCTATCCGCTTTCTTTTTCTTCTATTTTTTGCTGGAAGTTTGGTGGACTGTGTTTTGCTTGCTTGGGCTCTGGTAGTTAATTGAGTTAGTGGACTTTTTCTGTTGACTGCCCACTTTCCTTCTTTTTTTGGTTCTTGTCGAGAGTAACTACGCCGGCTCCATTCTTCATGGACCAAATGGTAAGGGACAATCTCCGGGTTGAGAAAGTTTCTACTCCAGATATTTTCTGACCCTTCAGGGACTTTTTCCGTTATATTCTGAGTACTGTATCAGGATACCGCAGTATCTACTATTTAGATATTTTTTATTATTTAGTATAAGATGCAATTTATTCTTTCCTATATCATGATGGGCTTGAAGTATTCTGTCAAGTATTTTTAATTTTAATTATTCTGCTGACTTGTAATGTGGAGATAAACCATGGACCTACTACCTGTAAGCGTCGGATGTGCCGGATGCTGTATAGCAATATTCGTGGGCTTCATGCAAATTTAAATGGTTTGAATATACCTTCAAGACAATTTGACATCCTATTTTTTTCTGAGGCTTTGGTATCAAACTTAATTCCAGGTTTTAAACAGCCTCATCTATTGAAGCGTAATGATCCTGAGAGATGTCGAGCAATGGCAGTTTACATTAGAAATGGATTTCCTGCCTCTATGAAGCCCAATTATGAATGTAATTTTCATGAGGTTTTAGTTGTGAAAGTATGTGGTAGGCATAGTAATTTTTACTTATTTTCAATTAATCGAAACCCGAATGCCAATGCTAATATATTCGACTGTTTACTGAATAGCATCGGATCTATACAAGAAAATGATAGGAAAGCTGGATTCTACTTGTAGGTGATTTTAATGCCCATCATAGAGAGTGGTTGAACTCTGTATCACCTACTAATAATCATGGTTTGAGAGCAATTGACTTTTCTACTGAAGCTGCTTGTGATCAATTAATACCAATGTAAGGACTCTTATTACAACTTCTTACCAAACCTATATCTTTGCCCATATAAGAACTGAGTGATCTATCCCTGAAGTATTATTATTTCGTAAGTTTATTTGAAGTCACAAGTTGTAAGGAGTTACAAGGAAAGAAAGTAGTCTAGGAGTCCTTACGGTCCATTAAAAGAGGGTACCTTTGGACTAGCAATCGGGCGGGAACATGGCTGCTCAATTTTTTTGCGTCCCTAAACGGCCACTTTTCAAGACTTTGTCTAGTCTTGACTTGAACTGGTCAACAGATTCACTGTTGACAACTTCCACTGGAAGTGCGTTCCACTTACCGCAAATACTGTAGGTGAAAAGATTTCCACACAGATTGCGGTTGAAGCCGTGATTGCGCGTTCTGTTCTCATTGAGTGTGAAAATATCCCGATAGTCAACATTGTCGAACCCTCGAATTATTTTGAAAACTTCGATGAGCTGACCACGCAGTCTACGGGTTTCCAGCGAGAACAGATCTAATTCCCTTAGTCTATCCTCATGGCTTTTATGTCGGATAGAGGAAATCAGTTTGTTTGCCTTAGCTTGTACGCGTTCCAACCTTGCGATGTCCTTTCGAAACGAAGGACTCCAAAATTGTACGGCATACTCCAGGTGCGGCCAAACGAGGGAGTTGTACAGACAAAGTACTATCTCCTTGTTACGGTGCTTTATGTAGCCTAACATCCTTTGGGCTTTCTTCTCTGCCTCAATGCACTGTTTCGAGAACTTGAGGTCGCTAGTGATATTTACACCCAAGTCCTTCTCAGTGTCACTCGATTCAAGAGCAGTACCCTTGAGGATATACTGAGATTGGGGGTTTCTGTGGCCGATATGCATCACTTTGCATTTGTTCACGTTAAAAGGCATTTGCCACGTGTCCGACTACTCCCCAATCTTCCCAAGATCTTCCTGCAGGCGGGCAGTATTTCCATCCTTTGCAACGTTCATACCAAGCTTGGTATCGTCGGCAAATTTGGAAATCTTGGCAACCATGTCACCTTCCATGTCGTTGACGTAGATGATGAATAGTAGTGGTCCCAGGACAGAACCTTGAGGCACCCGCTAGTAACGGGCACCCACTCAGAAGCATATCCAGTCACCACCACTCGTTGCCACTAAGCCAGTTATCGATCCAGCCGGCTACTTTTCCGTCTATGCCCAGCGCTCGCACTTTCCGGACAAGGCGGCGGTATGATGACTTATTAAAGGCTTTCTGAAAGTCTAAGTACACCACATCCACCGCCTTGTCACGATCGTGCTCGTTGAACACGAAGTGGAAGAATTCCACAATGTTCGTCAGGCATGACCGTTGCCTTCGGAAGCCGTGCTGGGAACTCCTCAGTAGCAGGTTTGACTCTAAATACGACGTCATTTTGTCCACCATCATGCTTTCCATGAGTTTACCGACTATCGAAGTCAGCCTGATAGGTCGGTAGTTTGACGGATAGCTGGGGTCTCCTTTCTTAAAGATCATAGTCACCCCCACCTCACACCAGTCTCTAGGAACGCATCCGGTCCGGATTGACATGTTAAAGATAGTGCACAGATGTCGTGATACTTCCTCGCACACTTCCTTCAACATCTTGGATAGAAACCCGTTCGGTCCAGGGAATTTATTCGTCTTTAGTTCAGCGATTTTTTTCTTTATTTCTCCTTCGGTGAAGTCCATTGCCTCCAGCTTTTCCCCCGAGTAGAATTCCTTGGGCTGGGGGGTGGGAACACACTCTTTAGTAAACACTGAAGAGAAGTAGTCATTGAGAAGGTTAGCATTTTCTGCATCTGAGTGAGTTAATGCACCCTCCTCGTCCACTAAGGGCCCAATCCTACGATGGATGGGTTTACGAAGAACTCCTTGGGATTCTTCTTGCAGAGTCTCGCTACTCGGAGTTCCTCAGTACGCTTAGCCGCACTTATGCTGGACTTCACTCTCCTGGCTAGCCTCAGGTACTCGTCAAAGGCACCAGAGATCTTCGATCGCTGGTACGAATTTCTCTTCTCCCTAAGCAGTTGGCCGATTTCTCGATTAAGCCACTTTCGTTGAACAGAAGACCGACGGAGGCACTTCAGAGGGATGCAACTTGATTAAAAACTCATGAACTTATTTTTGAAATTGTTCCACGAATCCTCAACCTCTTCGCATACCGCTAGCCTTACATCAGTCAGCCCAGCACGAAGGCTTGAAAAGTCTGCTCTTCTCAAGTCAAGTTTCCTTGATTGACTGGCAACAGACCTTACCTTCGGGATCTTGACGCTAAATCTAACTAGCTGGTGATCACTGCCACCGAGCTCTTCGCCTACCGAGACATCCTCAACGATATCATCCTCAGAAGTAAAGACAAAGTCAAGGATATTGTCTCCTCTCGTTGGTTCTCTGACCCATTGAGTGAGGAACTCGTTGTTGGTGAACTCCAGAAGTAGCGCGCTCTTGCCACAGGCTGTTCTGGTTTTCCAGTCAACTTGTCTGTTGAAGTCACCCAGAACGATGCTCACTCTGCCTTGAACAAGCTCACCCAGCAGCTGGTACAGTTCCCTGTCCTTCTCAACGGGTTGGGAAGGGGGTCTATAAAGCAGCAGGGTCCTGTATCTGACAGGACCTATCTCTAGGTCAACGCCTAGGAGCTCGTGATCGGATATAATGTTGGAGTTCGTAGATTTGATTGTATCCTTGACATACAACATTATACCGCCACCCTCTCTGTCTGGCCTATTTTTGTTGAAGAGTTGAATTCACCTTCAAAGTCTCGGTTTGAGGTTTTTATCCACGATTCTGTTATGGCTACCATTTCGGGTTCTTTCGTCGCTAGGAGGCCACGGAGCTCAGAAAACTTGTTCCGGATTGACCTCGCATTGAACAGAAGAACTTTCAGGGAGTCCCGACTGTAGGACTCCCTACGCTCTACCGTTTCCCGGCTTGTTTGTTAGCTAGTCACCCCTCTTTGCGACCTCTGAGAAGGTCGTTCCTGGAGTGACACGGGCGTACTGGCGTACGTCCGCCCTCACTCTGGGCCAGATACTCCTTTGAGGCCTCTTTACGACATCCTGGATCATGTTCGACAGAAAGACCTTTCCTTTATAGGAAATATGTACCCCATCCCTTTGGTATAAATCATTTCTACCATAAAAGGTGCGGTACGGGTACACAAATCTGCCAGGCGCCGGTTTAAAGAGACATTGATCGAGTGGGCGGTCCGTGTTGGACCTCTCCTCGGGAGCATCCCGACTACCACACACTTGCGGGTTTTCAGCCCACAGTCGTCCACGGCACCCATGACCGTGTGGAGGATTTTATCTGTAGGGCCTACCCTACCTCCTTTCAGGTAGAGGTAGTTTCCACTGACCATCAGAGCAACGACTGAGCTTTCAGAAATCTGTGATTTCTCAGCCTCTACTCTGATGTGGTGGTTACCACATCCTGGCAGGCAGCTTACCTTCACACTAGTGCAAAGGCGGGCCGCTAGCAGGGATTGAAGACCCCGTGCTTGAGAATCACCAATAAGAGTGGCTCTTGCACATTTGTCTGCAGGCGACTTAGTCTTTCCTCTCGGAAGCGACTTGCCGCTTCCTTCTTGTATCTCTACATTTTTCTTTTTCTTCTTCTTCTTATTTTTCTTGTCTTCATTTTTTTTCTCTTCTTTCGTTTTTTTTTTCTCTTCTTCTCTTTCCACTTCCCCTTGCGCACCAGTAACGCTTGAATCCTCTACACTGGGGTTGGCTGCATTAAGGTCGTTTTTCTTCTTTTATTTTTTCTTCTTCTCATTTGCTTCTCCGCATGGCTGAAGTGGGACTGCCAATGCAGTTTCACCTTCTTGAGTTGGATTTACATCGGCGGAACCACCCAAGTCAGTGGGACTTTCTTCTCGAGCTTGAGCTGACTGGGCCTCTAGTTTAGAGGCTAGCTCTAGGATTTTTTCCTTGAGACGCCGAATCTGAAGCGTGTGCTGCGTTTCTAGGGTATGTATTCTACTTTCCAGTTCCCAAGATTTTTCTTCAGAGGTTGTAAAGAGATCCTTGAGTTCATTGCAGTATTTCACTGCCTCTTGGACCTCTCCTTTAAGGATACAGTCAGTGCATATACTTCCCACGAGACATTTCGAAAAACATCCGTCCGGGAAAGCAACGCACCACTTATCCTTCTGGCATATCGCACATATATATTTGAGTGCAGCTGGACCTCTTTTTCCTGTCATTTTGGACAATTTCTCTCTTTCCAAACTTTGCGACCAATCAAGAAAAAAAGGGAGTTGGTGGGTTCTCCCCGCGTGAGTCACTCCCGCCTATCGATCGGAGACGTTTCGGATCTTTCAGAAGGCACGCTCCATGTGCTGCAGTTCGTCTGACCGAGTCGTCAAGCCTTGGCGTGCCGTGGCTCCCAACCAAGCAGCACAGAGGGTCCCCGAAGGGGCCATCGATTTGTCACCAGGTGAACAACAACGAAGCACGCTTCGTACTAAACTCCTACTAGTTCCCTTCGCCACTGCCAAGATCTCGGAGTAGCGTTTAATGGATATCCCGCCACATCAAGAAACTCGACCCAAGGCTTTTTGTTGGCCTGGCAGCCAACATGGGAACAAAGGGCCGTCACCACGGACCAATGCTACCAGAGGCACCCGTCAACGGTCACTAGGGAATGGTCAATAATTATGCGCCAGGAAATGGGTTAACGGGGCACTAACCTCATCCCATTCATCGTGCCCCAACGCCTAAGAGCCCTAAAGTCCTAGTCTCTTGCAACCAGTGAGCGTCGATTGGCGTTGTTTATAGAGGTTCCAAAGCCTCTCTTCTAACGCGTGAGGTAGCTGCCAGGTTCTTATATGTAGATAGAGGGAAAAAAGGGATAGAGTGACATGATAGGAGTAGGCTTTTTTGTTTTTTTCTTTTTGTATAAGTGGGAGAGATAGGATAAAAGTAAAAAAGGAGAAGGATAGAGTATAAAACGAAAAGAATGACGCATTTAGTCTGGAACCTCGTTTCTGACCAAATCGACAAGGGAAGCCACACTAGGCGTACCCCGAAGAGGTACCCCCGCCGACATAGCTCGAAAGTCAAAGGTACACACAAGCTCTCATCCCGCGACAAGGGGGCGTCACCTCTCTCTCTACTTTCTTTATGAGAGAGAGAGAGTCCTTATGATCTCTTTCTTCTTAATTGGCCCCATTTCTACAGCCAAGTTGACCTCCTTGAATCTCTTAGTAATGGCCTTGCTGATATAATTGAGAGGTGTATTCCATTTCATATTTAGTGTTATGACTTTCCGCAACAAGGCCAAGCATGGTTCAATAATGACTGTAAGCGTTCATATCTGGATAAACAAGAAGCTTACAATTACTGGAGAAGGAATAGATTTGATATGACTTGAAATACCTATGTCAGTCTACGATCTGTGACGCAAGAGGTTTATGCTCTAGCTGAGAGAGAATATAATAGTGACATTAAACAAACGCTCTTAGGTGCTTCGCAGACTCATTTGAGGTGGTCTACTCTAAAGTCTGGTCTATTTGGTAGTAATGATGGCATCCCACTTCTTTTTAAATCAGATGTATCGCTTACTAATTGCCCAAAAGATAAGGCAACACTATTTTCTATATGTTTTCTAGGTAAAGCAAAGTCGTGTAGAGTTAAATCTCCCTCATCACGTCATCATGAAGCTAGGTTAACAACAATTAAACAGCTGATGTCTAAACCTGGATCTTTATGGTGGTTTTGGTCCTGATGGTATATTTCCTTTATTCTTTATTAAGACTGCTCATTTTTAACATCCAAGATTACTGTTATCTTCTGCAAGTTATCTAGGGAAGGAGAGTTCAACTTGTGTTGGAGGACTGCTAATGTCACTCTTACTTCTAAGTCTGTCTCTGCTCTCTCATATCCCTCAGACTACCGTCCAATTTCTATAACTCCTATTATGTCTAAGCTCTTTGAGCGTTTGTTGGCTAAACGTTTAAATTCGTTTGTTGAGAGTAATATTCTGTTTCCAAGTCAGCAGTTTGGCTTTCGTAATAATCTTGGAGCTTGTGATGCTGTCTTAACCATTTCTGATAGGGTTCTAAAGGCTTTAGATTCTGGGTTTGAAGCTCGCATGATTGGATTGACTTTAGTGCAGCTTTTGATCGAGTTAATTACAGAGCACTGATTTACATACTTAGATAGCTAAATATTGGTGGCCCTTTTCTCAATATCCTAACTGAGTTCTTAACCTACCATAGACCACGTATAGTTTTGGATGGGAAACTTGGTGAGTGCAGAAGGGTAATTTCTAGTGTTCCCAAGTGTAGTGTTCTGGACCCACTGTTATTCATTCTTTATAAACATGATATGTGGTTTGGACTGAAAAAACAAGTAGTTGTTTATTCTATTTTGATAGCAGTCATACCTTCTTCTGTTCAATCTCTGTTTAATCTCTGAATAGGGAGCTAACAAAGATAAATGATTGGTGCAATTTATGGGATATGAAGCTAAATGGAAAATGTTATTCCCCACAAATCGGCGATAGTGATTGGAGAAAACAATTTATCTTGACGGGATACAAGCTAATAGGGGAATCTTTAACTTCGGCCTACTCAGCCGCGAACACAAAAAAATCAATTCATATGAGGTTGTAGAACTTAGGAGTTAACGATAAGTAATAATAATAACCCAAAAACAACAAAATAATGGTGACCATTACAATTAATTAAAAAAGAAAATTAATTAAAGGCAATATATATAGAGAGGGACAAGGCTTAGCAAGATATGCAATTGGGTATACAGACCCTTGGGGAATAGATCTTAACCCTAGAACGGCAACTATCGGTAAGAGGTACCCAGAGCAACGACGTCATTGTCAGTTTTTCTTTATGTTATGTCAAAGTTTGAAGTGCCTTCATGTAAATCTATTCCATTGAAGCTTTATATTTAATATTTTTTTTCAAATCTGGTATGAAATATCCATGGTTAGTAGTGGTGTGTAGTGAACTGATGGTTAGTGTTGCAGGGTTAAGAGGTAGGAGAAAGCTCCCCTATGAGGTTTCTACTAAGATACTCAGCTATACAATTTTTGGAACCTTTAATATAAAACATGCGAAATTGGTACTCCATCAACAGTAAACTCCATTGCATGAGTCTACCATTTTGACTTTTACTATTTTTTTAAATATGCTAAAGGGCGGTAATCCGTTTCGATCACGAACTCCTTTCCAACTAAATATATTTAAACTTTTTGCACCCTCCTCACAAACTATTGCAAGAGCCTCACGTTCTATGTTCGCGTAGTTTTTCTCACGTGAAGAGAGTTTCCGGCCTGTGTATGCAATTGAATGGCTGCAATCATCATCGTATTGCAACAACACGCATACTACTTCTTCCTTGCACGCGTCGGTCCTGATTCCGAAAGGATTGGGCGGAATGGGGAGTCTTAGAATAAGAGCAGGAGTCAGCGTATCCTTAAGTTTGTCAAAGTGGGCGGATGCCTCGAGGTTCTACACGAGGGAAGTTGAGGATTGCTTCTTTAAAAAGGCGCTAAGTGGAGAAGCTAAGGCGGCAAAATTGGGTACAAAACGCCGGTAGAAAGAGTTGGATCCCCAAAAGGAGCAGAGTTGTTTCTTTGTACTCGGTATAGGCATGCTGGCAATAGCCTTTACTTTATCTTGCTGGGAGTTCATCTGGTTTTCCCTGATATGAAAGCCTAAATAACAAATAGAATTGTAGACAAAATGACATTTACTCGGCCAAATGGTCAATCCGTGTTCCCGTAACCTCATAAGGAGGGAGCGAAGGGAGATTAGGTGTTGCTCTCATGTACGTGTGGCAACTTAGATATTATCGAAATAAAACGACACGTCACCTAGGCCACCCAGGATTCGCCGCATTATTTTCTAATAGTTACTGTAAGCACTAAACAAACAAAAAGGAAGACGCCTAAATTGCATTATGCCCTTCTCCGTGGGGAACGCAGTGTACTTCCGAGCACTATCCTTGAGGGGAATTCGATAGTAGGCCTTACATTGGTCTATTTCTGAGATAAATTTAGCCTTTTCAAACTATGGTAGGTTCTGGTCGATGAGCGGGATTTAACTTCCGGAAATCTACACACATTCTGAATGTTTGATCGAGCTTCCTTACCATTACAATGGGGGAGCAGAAATAAGAGGTGGAGTGCTCAATGATACCCAACTTTAATAGGTTTTCTACTTCTGAATTAAAGGCCGGACGAAGATGCACAGGCAATTATTAATCGCGTCGCGGATATACCGAGTTAATTCGGGTCGACAATCGCGTTAGGTTTTTATTTAAAAAAGGTTTAATTCAAATTTTCTACCATCATGTCTTCATTCGACCAGTTTAAATTACAAGGTGAATCTCTTAAGCTATCCGGAAAGGACCTTCTTTCCTATATACAAGAAGGAGAGAGAGCCGAGAGAGCGTATTCATATATGAATACGCTTGGATAGAACTCGTAATATCTTAATAAATCTATTCATCTGGCATCGTACCAGCATGCAGCATTGCGCGGAACATATTTAATGTATTTAGTAAACTTAATCAATTGACTTTAAGCTGTTTAAGGACCTTCTAAAGATTATGGTGCCTAAATCTTTTCCCCAGCTAAGTCCACATAAAGAAAATCAATATGCTTAGGGACTTTAGTCGTAGGGAATTTAAGCATTACGCCAGGTCTCAAAATTTGGTCATCGCGGTATATTTGAATTTGTCTAAAAGTGCAACGGATGAATTATGAAAATATTCTGACTGTTATAAAGATTCATATTCATTGGTAACTGATACTTTTAAATGCACAACATGATGAAGAAACAAATTTAATTTATATTGTCATTAAATTTATTAAAATCAGAGCGTTCTAAACTTGGAAAAAACATTTTTTTATTTATTTTCATCATCATCATCATCATCATCATCATCATCACTTCATCAACTCTATAATTTAAGAAGGGGATTTTTGTGAAGGTTTCAATAATAATTTCATCTTAGTTTGTTTATGACAGGTTTTTTTTATCAAAGTTCAGAAATAAATATAAGTATCGAAATTATAAAACCCAGAGAATTACAAATGGTGAAGTTCAGATAATTTATTTTATATATCTTCTTTTTCTTATACTCTATATTTTAGCAAAGTGATATTTTGAAAGGGTGGAAATTTAGTTTCGAGTTCCTTTTTAAAATGATGATAATTAGTGAAGTTCATAAAATTTATAAAAATTTAACTATGGCTGTTTTTTTTTTCGATTTTAAATTTTAATCTTAGTAACCAATAAACAATCCATCACATTCCCTATGTACGTCTCTTATTTCTTATCCATGATAGCTCTCTGGACAGCAGAAATTTCTCTATTGCTTTATTTCTGTCTTGCCACCTGCTACCTCGTTGTTGATCAATCCATTTGCTCTACCCTAACATATCTCCTTTTCTTCTCCACTAAATTCATCTTATCATTTATAAAAGATTTTCAATTCCTGATCAATCGGTCAAGTCGCTCGGCGGCGCAACCACTTCGTGCTCGTTTCGTGTTCTATTTGTCGATGGTAACAGGAAGCTCTTATTATGTGGAAAATGTATAAATTGGTGTTATTATAAATTATATTTGGTTGGTTCATAACCAATCCACTAGCTTCCTGCATGAATTTTGGAAGGCCTATTCCTGAGATTTTTTAATAGGCTTCCATGACATTCAACGATTTCTTAATGCAGTTTGTTATTACTACCCATTTTTACTAGTCATTAATCTGCGCTGTTCACTATTTCTTTTCATGAGCAAAAAGGGCTTGATTTATCTGTAAATTTCTTGGCTTTTCTCATTTAATAAAAGCCTTATTAAAAATGAGTACACAGAAACCATTTGGCTGCAAACACACTGAAAGATAAAACAAGAATAAAAAGAAAAGGAGAATGTTGAAATAGTGCAAAAATTTCATGCAAATCTTAAGAGATATTCCAATATGCCCCCTGAGAATAAAATTTTTAATATTCATATTCTCACATTGTGAAAATCAACATCAATTTAGATGGTACTATATTAAAACATAATTAAGTCATCATATTGATATAATTAGTTCACGGTGTTGACAGTTGAGTTCTCACTAACCCATGAAAGTATAAATCTTTTGATATATTTCACACCATTTTTCTCCCGTTCCTGCAATATTTACTTAATGACGTCAGAAAAACGTAAACGAGGCTTTTGTAAGATGAGGCTTCCAACGATGCAATTTTTTATAGATGTCGCTTGGAATGACGAGGGAATATGGCGAATAGATTTTTGTATTTGGAATGCTTACTAAAGAATGAAAATCATTAAATACATTTTAGCAAGAAAATAACCATTTGATTTAAATATATTTAGGATAATGAGGTAGAAAAGTAAACTGAACTATGCTATCGATTTCATAGTGCTCATAAGGAACGAATAATGAAAAGATGATCAATTATTTTTAATGCAGATGGTAAGAACAGAGTCAGATAAAATGATTTAGAAAAGTTAATAATAATTCCTCTTCCTCTCGTTAACTCCGCTCCGTAAAATAACAGCATTACCACGAGTAGTGGTTTAGAATGAAAACTAACAAGTTACGAACCACAAAGAACGCATTGATACTATTTGTATTACACGCAGGAAGGCAAAACCATCTGTCTGTTCGCGTATGTAATAAATGCTCTCATTCTTACTACGCAGCTATGGTTAGATAACCTAAATTATAAGAATATAAGTCTATTGATAATAAATTACTACATTTAATGCAAATTTCGTAGCGTCCACGAACGACGACGATCTACAAGCTAGGAAAGCAACCAAGACTAGGACTATTGTAAAGTAAATAAAATATCCCAACAAATAACAAATACCTAAAGAAGTAACACAATACGAGAAATTGAAAACTTAGAGTTTTAAAATTATTTGGAGAAGACAATGGCAACTTCCAGTTGAGAAAACAGAATTTATTTGACGATATAAAAAATAAAGATTTAATTTGCTTTGGCTGCGTTGAGCAGAACAATATAAAAGGATTAATAATTAGCCCAATGATCTGGTTATTCGAGGCTGTTTCGCTCGATGTCCTAATGACTCGTCTCCGGTTAATCCTACGAACGTTCGTACGTGTATGATGATATTCACGCATATATTTGGTTCGTTCGAGTGCTCGTAAATTTGAAAACTTCTGGAAATATTCCAACGGGTATTTAAGAATAATTTTTGTGTGGGTTGAATGTGATTTAACATCAATGGAGTTTTTGTCGTTACTGCAGTTTAGTTTTTAGTATAAAGGAGTTAGCGAATACAAGGGTTATGCACTTGTCTCTTTTCTGCGAAGAATCGTGATTCCTTTGATTTTTGCGAGGACTTCGGGTATGAGACTGGGAGGCTTCCGATTGGACTTCTCGATCTTCTTTATTAAAATTTTCTGCCCTTGAAGAAAGCTGGTAGGAGAGAGATGTAGCCACGAGCCTTCTAGCGAGATCTTCTCTTATAGCGTAGTGTCGGAATTTTTGTTTGCCCTCCCTCCGCTCCCAACTGGGGAGGAGGCCCCTTCCTTTTATTTGTACAATACAAAGTTGCCATTATCTTAAAACAAAGGTCTTTCTGAGAACAGAAAGGTAATTATGACAAGAGTGACGCCCTATTAAAAGTGCGCAGAGACATAAAATACACAGGAAAAGAACAGGACAAAAGGTTTTTCTGAGAACAGAAAGATAATTATGACAAGAGTGACACTATATTAAGAGTGCGCAGAGACATAAAAAACACAGGCGAAGAACAGCACACAAGGAAAATGAAACACGACACGAGCCGCAAAACGTCAGAGGATTGAAGAACGTGGAGGAGGAGGAAGGGCAGAGAATGGAGGAAGCTAAAGACGACGAGATGAGAAGAGTACACGGCCTCAAACGACAATGGTAGTGTCTGGGTCACGGACCACCTTATATTATCCCAGGCCTGATGTGTCCAATGCGGCTATAATAGTTTTCAAAAGTCTGGGAAATCTGATCGGCGCGGTTGATGCGGGTTCAGACGTGAGATCCATTAGGGAGCGGACTGAGATGCGACGAAAAATCGTTTCGAGGAATTTGCTCCTGAATGCTTTGAAAATGGCCGGGATGTTGTCCGAAAACAACCTTACCTTGGGGCACAGGAAAAGTGAAAGGACGATGGAGACGCTTGTGAGTTCGGAGATTCCTAGATCCCAGGTGGCGCAGGGGATGGCCAGAGCTGAGCCCGGGATGACCATGCCGATGCCTGAGGGCGAAGCATCCAAGTAGGAGTCGAGGGCTGAAGCTTGACGGCACCTCCAGCGGATTGACTTCCTGGAGATAAGGTAACGGAGGGCGAGAAAGTATGCAGGGTTGTGGCCTTCGAGTTGCAGGGAACATATCTGGATTCATACGAACGGGAGCCTAACAATTCGAGCGATAAAATTGATGGCCCCCGCCAGGTGAAGCCAACATTTTCTGGGTACCGGGAATGGGAGACGTAAAAGAGGGCCCCGTGAAACTTCTGCCGAAGGTCCGAGGTTAAGCGGGTAATCTGAAGTTAAAGATCTATTTTAACTCCGAGGTAGGTTAGCTTTCGGATTGGACGTAGCATCACTTATGTAGATTAAGGCGCAAGCAGCTTTCGTTGACTAGATTGAGGCACGCACGCAGGGTCGAAATCCTTCCCATGATGAGAACGTCGTCCATGCGTTCATTGTGGTCGAGAGGCACATTTACATAATATAGGAAGATCCGGAGAAACCCATGGGCAGACTTGTGAAACGAAACTTTTGGCCTTTTATGACGAAGCTAAAATGTGGCGCAGCTTGGGTGGAATCTTGATGTGATAGAATCCGTCCTTGAGGTCCAGGTGGATGACAAAGTCTCTCTCGTCGCATGAGTCAAATAGCTTAGGGATGGAAGAGAGCTAGAAAGACGGGAGAGACGGCCTCAAAGGCCGGGGACATGTCGCAGACAAAGCGAGCTGAGCGATTGGGTTTGGGCACTTTGAAGATGCGATGAGCCTTGCTGATGTGGAAACCTTCTTCTACAATGCCGTGGTCACGAGACTGTAGAGCGAGCAGGAGTATTAACAAGGCTGAGGAGCACCAGTACCTGAAGCTTCAAGTGAGGTAGATCTAAAGCTCTTCGCGGCTTAAGGCCTGCAGGAGGTAGTTGACCGTTAGGACGTTCTCTCTCAAAGAAGCCTGGTGACATTATCTCCAAGTGCGCGGCTGCATCCAGGGGAACGTGGTTAGCTTCGAGAGGGTCCAGGCCTGGGCTTACCCACTGTAGTGGTACAACCAATCTATAACATACACTACTCCTATTTTATGTGGGATGGTGACTTAATCACCTACTGCAACGCGAACCGTTGAAGGACTGTTGACAGGGATTACCGACAGACTAGGATGCCACACTTGAGGCGTTGGATTTCAAATCCTTAATAATCAAACAGAGTGCATAAATGGTTGGCGAGATTTACTTAAATATAGCCGAGAGTATCGTTCAAGGTTAGTTAAAGATAAAACAACAAAAATATAATTTTATTTACAAAGATTAAAAGAAGAATAATAATAGACAAAAGGAAATTATTCAAATTGAGATAGTCTCTTGATAATTATTATAAGGGGGGATTCTCAAATGGAATTAATTGATTAATGTGTCTAGGCTCAGATCAAAAGGGGAGACTTGATAATACTAATAATGGAGAGTTTCAGTCTTAGGGGTCAATGCCTTCGAGAAAGGTCCTTCTTGCGATGAGGCGAGTCGGGGACGATTCAATGATGCAAGTGTGTCACGATCCGAAGGAGGTAGGTTGGGGACGATCCGAACCAACCTTCCGATGAAGATAGCCAAACTTCAAAGATGACGTTAGATGGGGAATGTGGGAATTCTCTCGATTCCACTAAAAGAGGAATCTTCTTCTCCTCAAAGGAGACTGTTGCTCAAATTCAAACGCTTGCCGATCAGACAAGCTACCAATTGACTTGGGTAGAATCACGTCTAAAGAAGCCTGCTGTCTGACGAATGCTCACGGGACGAGACGATAAGGATGGCCTCGAGGTGCGGGCTGGACTCTTCGAACTACAGATTTACCCGAGTATTTGTATGCCCGATTCTGGAGGAGAAGAGTGAGTTTGGATAAAGGAGTCACAATTCCAAGCATTTTAATCCGGAGGCGCAGTCGATTCATCATTTAGCAGCAGGGGGCCAGGTAGAGCGGCTCTTTCACACCTGGTCACTAGAGAGAGGAAGGAGGCTTGGAATGAATTCGCAGGATTGGGAAATATTTTCCCAACGTGCTCAGGAGTCGAAATTCGAGAATGTTCGAACAGGAAATGACGTCGTCCATGGTCGGATACCAATACCACGTGGTTTCCTATAAATGGGGGAGGGCATCAGAGGTTGTTCTTTTACACGCATTCTTGCTGTTCTTAACCTTCTTGGGCACCGTCATCGTGGTTGCGGTTCGCGTAGTCCTGTTGGTCGCCCCATGTGTCGTTGTTTCTGCGTTGGCGTTGCCATTTCAACCTACCATAATGTTTTTATCCCCCTCACCCCACGCAGATGTAAATTCATTGGATCACCTCCTCCTCAATCATGACAGTTTTCTGTCCTCATAATTAGACAACCATAAAGATCAAAATAACAATCGTGTACAAGCTAGTATAAAGCTTAAAAAATCGTAAAAGTGGAGCAGGCAAAGACCGGGATTACTGTGTTACATCTCGAATCAACGAGCAGGTAAACTTTTCGAGCAAAAGAAAGGCCACTCCTGCTGGATCATGGGAGTCTGTATCTAAATCCCCATTTAACAGGTTCGCGGAAGGAAGGAAGGAAAGAAGAGTCATGTTTTTTAAGTGTTACCAGTTAGCGGTGTTTTAAATGGCGTTGGGTGTAATTACCATCTGATCTAACAGGCCGCCAATGAGAGAATGGCACCACCCTACTCAGGCCATTTGTGTTTGTGTAAGTCTCTTCTCGTAAGGAATGAAGCAGGGAAAGGATTGCTCCCCCCATGGATCTTTCGTACTCGGATGCATTCTTAACGAGGTTACTTAGGGGCGTGGTATTCACCTGCCTTCACTTAGAGATGACTTTGAAGCTTCAACGCGAAGAATTCCGTCGTCTCCGATCGGGAATTAAATACGGATTTATTTATCAATGAATTACGGTGAGATTGAATTTGAGTGATACCTCTTGGATCAGTCTCGATTGTGTCCTTCCTGACTCGAATGTAACAAGTAGCTTAATCTTAAGACTCGTAGATTTTTCGTACAAATTCATCATATTCTGTACGAATATTACCTCCTAAAATTTTCGCAAGGTTACTACCGATGATTTCTCTTCTGAGTTTTAAAGAAATAATACTGATATTTGCATTACAATCGAACCTTCCTTTGTATTCTGTATTATGAACTCTTCTATAGCCTTAACCTACGAAAGATCTACACACTGGCACAGGAACTTAATATCACCACCATTTAATTACCTCAACGCGTCCACATCCACCCAAACACATCCGGATTCATCTGAAATCCTGATTCATCGAACACAACGCCCAAAATCGCAATAAACCAACGCTTCCGAAATGCCATTTTTCATCATGGAATTCCGCTACAAACAGAAACAAAGGAACGATTTAGTTCTAAACGATATAGGGCTTATGCTTGATGCATATTTGGATTAACAAATTACTAGCCATAAGTGTGTATGAGACAGAAACTTAGAAAGAAATCTGGTGAAAAATTATTGATTCAGTGAGAAACTTTCATGCATTTGCACATCAATGTGGAAATATAAGCTGAGAAGAGAAAAGCTTTAGTTATTAAATTCTGTATTAATAGAGACAAGAGGTGTAGATAAAAAGAGGGGTTGAATAAAATTAAAGGGTGTATGAATACTTAGTTATGCTCGAGTGTGGGAGCATGAAACTCAATACGCCGTTATCACACAGAATGTCTCTGGTAGAGACAGACCAGCTCAGCTGTGTTCCATTTTGGGTGCTTTTATCACCGTCTTCCCCCCAGTTTGATAACGCTGTCTCGCTCCCAGTTGTCAGTTGTGTTTATCTTCCTCCTCTTGGGGTAGAAGAGAATATCTTTTATTTCCCGTTTGCCTCGTCAATGCCCCCAATTATCAAAGTTCATGTTTGCTTAAACAGCGTCCGATATCCATTGGGAATCTCGCCTTAATTCACTTTCGCCTCCTCGATGCCCGAAATTATCAAGGTCCATGTTTGTTTAAGCCGCATCTGATATTACTTTGGGACGCCTTCGCTGCGCGCAGCCCTGTCTCGACCATGTCTGTGGCTCCTATTTAAGGTGATGTGTGCAAATCCTCGGAGGATAGAGAGAACCCGAGCTTGTTGCCGTTCAGACCCTAGTATCTGTCTCCCGTGAAGTGGTCCCCTTACCCTTGTGATTTCGTCAGCAGACCGTCTTCGAGTAATTTGTCATGATTAGAGAAAGATTATGGAAACCCGTTTACGCCCTCGAAGATTGTCCTGTGTTTCTCTTGTCTCACTACATTGGTTAAGAATTCCTGCCGTTCGCAGACGAATCTCGATTTCGAGATTACTTCTCCCTGGAGCCTAGGTAATATCAACCCCCTTTGGAGTCTCTCTGGGCCCCTCTGCATCGAGACCCCATCGATAAAGAATTGGCCATTGGTCTCTCACCTCCGCAGTTCATCCTCTAGAGGTAACCAGGATTCCTTTCATTGTAGGTCCTACCTCTTCATTCTTCCGTCCTAAGAAGAACTCCCCATTTTGTGTAACGCCAATAGACTTGCTAAATCTTTCATTCAATCCAACTTATTAAATCACCTATATATATTTTCCCTGGACCTAGTATCCTTATTTTTTGCCGGTCATAATATTCTCTTGTCGTACTAATTATTATTTATATTTCCATATTTATATGTGCCCTTGTTATTTTCTTATTATTTCTATTAAAGTTTAATTTTGTAGTGGTGCTTATCTTTCAAATAACCTGGCAAACGTATTCCCATCTAAAGAGCCAACCTAATAATAACACACCCTGAGTAGAAGGTCTTTACCTTTCCCCAATTCACTGTACCATGACACACACTTTTTAGGATATATCTTTCATTTATTCACTAATTACCCTTACTTTTCAAGACATGGCAGAAGAAACGCCTGTGAACACAACTAGATCTCAATGGGATCTTCAGCAAAGAATAAACTGCGTCAAACATTAGTACAAGACAGGCTTGTTCAAGAAAGTACAGGACACTTTCGTGCATCAGTCCACAGGTGGAAAAAGCCCCCTCCAAGACAGAATTCAGCACTGAGTGGACGACTTCGAGAACTATGGGACATTTGAGAACCTCAATGCAGCCAGTGACAATCGCCTAAGACATTCAAAACGCTCCAGGAAGCGTACAGCTAAGGTGGTCGCGAGCGTGAGAGATTCAGTTCAACAGAGTCCAAAACGCTCTGTACCCAAGCGAACTCAGTCCTTGGTATATCCCGTGAGACTTGCAGGAGAGTTCTAGTAATAGCTTTAAAGGCTTACCCAGACATAATACAGACGAAGCAGACCCTTACAGACTCAAATGAAGCGCACTTCAATTTTGAAGGAAAGGTAAAGACTTGAAGACAACTGTCTTCTGGGAAACCTCCAGACCAAATGAGGTAGCCATCAAGCCCCTACACTCCCCTAAGTGCACGGTGTGGACTGCAATCTCAGTCAGAGGCATCATCGGACTATTCTTCTTCGAGGAATCTGTCGTGACAGTGACAATCACCAAAGAGCGGTATGTTGAGGTCCTCAAAAGCTTCAAGAGGGAATTTCAGACCCTATTCTCGTCGCTTATGGAGATATTCTGGTTCCAGCAAGATGGAGCAAGCTCTAACACCTCAAACTTGTCCCAAGATTGGCTGAAATACAACTTTGGTGGCTGTGTGATCAGACTCAAGACTGGTTTGATTGGGCACCTCACAGTTCAGACCTTAGTCCCACAGATTTCTTTTTCTGGGGATACCTTAAAGACTGAGTGTACGCAGGTAGACCCAGGGCCATCATGGAACTCAAGGGAGCCACCAGGGAGAAGATCAGAGACATTAGTCGGTTGATTTGTAAGGACTTCATGGACAACTTTGTGCTGCGCCCCAAGAAATGCACAGAGCTAAATAAAGGTCAACTGCAACACGTGCTCTAGAATAAAGAAGAAAAGTCCAGACTCTCATATTTTGATATGATGTTTTTAAACACAATAAACTAGTTATCACCAAAGTTTCTTTACCGAGAAAACAGAAATAATCCCCGAGGAAAAAGTTTGAAATTCCTGGCCGGGATTCGAACCCGGGTTTGCTGATTGCCGGTCTTCTCGGTAAAGGATTGCCTTCATTGTGCAGCCCTCTGCTCTCTTTGATTCTAGTGTTCTTCTAATGTCTTTTTCTCTTACTCTAAAAAACTCGAGCGAGAACTTGGAATATCACATGAAAGTGTTATCAACATCATTCACGACAATTTGGCCATGACCAAGGTCTCTGCCCGTTGGGTCCCTAGAAACCTCACGAAACCACACGCCCCATGATCGACTTCAACGTCGTCAAAGTTCAGACGAGCTGCTGCTTCTGTACAACAAAGACCGGGCGGGATTCGAGTCACGCATAGTGACAGGTGATGAAACGTGGGTTAATCACTGGGATCCTGAGACCAAGCTCGAAATCATAACCTGGAAGCACAGGGGCTCTCCGACCCCCATCAAGTTCCGGACCCACCCCTTACCTGGGAAGATCATAGCTATTATCTTCTGGGATTCTGAAGGAGTGTTGATGGTGGACTATGCGCCTCGTGGAAGGCCCATCAGAGGCCAATATTACGCCGAGGAACTGGCTGGATTGAAGAAGTGCATCCGTCAGAAGCGGAGTGGCAAGTTGACACGTGGTGTCCTGCTCCTCCACGACAATGCCCCTGTCCACAAGGCCAGAGTTGCCAAAGCTTATCTGCGCGGGTGCGGATTCGAGGAGCTCAACGATCCCCCCTACAGTCCAGATCTGGCCCCTAGCGACTACTCTTTATTCCGCTGGTGTTGACGCCGGCTTGGGGACAATGAATATGTCCAGCTCAACGTCCAGGAGTGGATTGAACAGCAGTTGGGAGATTTCTAGTTGTTGGGAATTCGAAGCCTCAGCAGAGACAAGTGGCGCAAGTGCCTTGAAGTCGAGGGTAGTTATATTGAAAAATAATAAAACACTTTTCCTCATATCGCGTTTCCTTATATCCAAATTGCAAAACTTATTGACCGCCCCTCGTATGTATGAAAGTCAATACACGATATAATAAGTCGTAGTAGCGTTCTTCTTTTGTGGGTTTTTGGCAGAACATACCTACGGAGAAGTGATAAGTTGGTAGGTTTAAAACAATGTAGAAGGCCTGAGTTGGATCGTTTAAGCAATTTTGTAAGAATTTTGTTGAAGATCTCGGTTTTATTTTTCTATGGGTTGGAAGATAATTTCTGGTAAATGTTCATACTCATTAAGTATATACAGGGTGTTCTGAAAGTGTAACTGATAGCAATATTTAGAAAAAAATAAGAAGGGTCCAAGTCTGTATTGATGCCAAGGGTGGTCACTTTTAACATAATTTATAATTGTGATTCATATTTACCTTCTGTATTCTATATTGAAACATTCATGTTAATAAATATGTAAGTGCACAGTGACTTTCCGAACACCCTGTATATTCTGTAATTTTTCAGTATAAGAATTTTTATCTAACATCACGATTTGGTTAATTTTTTCCGTTTTTTTAAGATGATATTTTTGTTAGAATTAAGTAATTTGAGGGCATTGAGTTCTTTTACTTATATATCCAAAAAAGTACAGTAGCGTAAGTGTGACTATAGGGATAAAACTAGAGTAATAGAACTAATTTTATATACGAAACCAGGTTTCGACGGAAACATCCGTCATCGACAAGTGAAATACAAAAGTTGCTTAACGTACAAATACAAAAATCAGTGGGGCTATGGTGGATGATGCGGGTCTATCGCGGCATTTTTGAGAAGCGGAAGTATGAATTCCTTGCCTCTTAAGGTATTATTATTAAATTGGCCGTCAGAAGTATTAAAGTTGGGAATTTCTTTCATAAGTGCCGATTTAATTAAAACCCGATGTATATAATTGTGAGACTTATAAACTATTTTAGCATTATCAATATCAATTTGATGATTTTCATTGGATATATGTAGAAATTAACTCGAGGAGAGGGCACCACGTCGCATATCGCATTTATGTTTATTCATTCTCTTGGAAAATCTGCTGTTTTCACCGATATATACTTCATTACATGATTTCCCGGGAACAAAATAAACTTCCTGTTCTTTATCAATCGATCTATTTTTGTATAAGCTATTTCTGATCGTATTCTCGTACTGAAAGGCAACATTCATGTTGTTGGTCCGTGACAACTTTTTGAAATTGATTAACTGGGGGGAGTATGGGAAGGTAACTTAATATTTGTCACATCTGTTTTCCTCATAATTAACTGGGGAGTAATAGATGGTTCTGGTTTTATAGTGATACTTTTCCATGAACCAAAGGGGATATTGCAGCTCAATTGTTTGAATGATTGTATTAATTTCGTCTTGCAAGAAACAAGGATCACAAAAGCGATATGATCTCAGGAACATGGAAGAAACAACAGACCTTTTAACGGATGCATCGTGACACGAGAAATAATGAATATACGCATTATAATTAGTTGGTTTCCGGTAGACGGAACAATATGATTTGTCGTTTATTTTAGATATTTTTACATCCAGAAACGGCAATGAGTTGTTCAGTTGCCATCCTACTTTAAATGTAATAGTTGAGTGAATCATATTCAATTTTTCAAAGAAATAATCAAATCTGTTGTCATTGATAGGCCATGTGGCACATATATCGTTTACATAGCGGAACCACGTTATGGGATTGGGTAAAATCGAGAGAAGGAGGTGCTTTTCAAAATCCTCCATAAACATTGCATTATATCTGAGAAAGGGGATTATCCATATTCATGCCATATTTCTGCCCGTAAAAACAATTTTCAGCTCTGAACACATTGTCCGTCACACACAAACGAATGAACTTTACAATTTTATTACACGGTAGGGGGACTGTTAAGTTAAACAAATGCAAGTTTTTCATAATTACATCCAAAGCTTCATCAACGGGAACTTTTGTGAAAAGGCTATTGACATCAAGACTTAACAACTGCTTATCCGATAGGTCAACCTCTTTAATTTTATTTACAAAATCACCAGAGTGGATAATGTGAGCATCAGAAATGCTACCAATTAATTTAGATAGGATTATCGCTAGCCATTGAGAGAGTTTGTGCGCATGGGATCCTACGTTGGAAATTATCGGCCTAAACGGAGTACCATCTTTGTGTTTTCGGTAAACCATACATGTACGGTAGTGAGGGATTGTACACTTTGAATTGTTTAATAAGTTCAGAATGACCTTTGAGAATATTTTTGAGCGAGGTGTTAAACGATTTTGTTTGGTTTGGCAGAGGATCATTATTTAGTTTTTCGTACGTGTTCCTGTCATTTATCAACTCGTCCAATTTAGCAGAATACTGCTAACTATCCATAATCACTACCTGATTAGTTTTGTCAGATTTAGTAATCACTATGTTCTTGTTTCGTTTAAGTTCTTTCAAAGCACTGACGATGACGGATGTTTTCCTCAAAGCCTGGTTTCGCATATAAAATTAGTCCTATTACAGTGGTTTTATCCATATATATATATATATATATATATATATATATATATATATATATATATATATATATATATAGGGAAGGCTAGAAAAGTCTCCTAGGCTTCCTCGACCTTCTTCAGGATTGCCACCCAGAGGATTTGGCTATCACATTGTTTGCGATACAAAGTTCAATTAAATGAAAGTAAACACCGGCTACTCAATAATCAGAGCTTTGGTAATTTTTTTTAATTTATACAAGTACACATCTCTAAGAAACACAATATCGATGTCTCTGTGCATTCGTACAACGATTCAAGACCAACTTTTGGTAATTGGTGAAAGCCCCGCAGAATTTGATAGTTTCAAGAGGATCGGCGAATCTCTTCTATTCTTTGCGAGGTTTTTTTTTCTTGTGATCGTGTTTTGTTCTATTGCTGAGGTATTTGTACCCCTCAGCTAACCCTTCGCCTTTCTCAGCCAAGAGTTTAATACTCAAAGATCCCGTGAGAGGTGGTGCTGCACTATTTATAGTAAATTCAATTTATATATATATATATATATATATATATATATATATATATATATATATTTATTACCTTTTTCGAAAAATCCGTGCAGGGAAGCGATTCGAACCAGGCACGGATTTTTCGAAAAAGGTAATAAAAATATTACTGCAAGGAAAAATTATTCCGTTTTCTCTTTCAATGTGGTTTAATGGATTCATTGCCATCATTCTCTCGTGCTACTTTGATAGATATATGCATATATATATATATATATATATATATATATATATATATATATATATATATATATATATATATATATATATATATATATATATATATATATATTTATATATATATATAAATGTGTGAAATTCTAATCTTTTTGCCGACAACTATCATTAAAATATTCTTAGAATTTTGTATAAGTCATGGGATTTAATTTTAAATATATCATCTTTACTTTTTTAATTAAGATGAACCAATGTCATACTTGAACATTTTTGTTATTCCGGCTAATCAGGTCAGCCATTTCGCACTTGCCTCATCTTTATTCTTATTCCTATTTTCTCTCTATTTTGATTTATTATTCTTTCTTGCATTCTTTTCCCACTGAAAGAATATCCACTTTTACATTACGCACCAATAAATATATTATTGTGAGGAGAAGCAGTGATGTCTCCAATGCTCTGAGTAGTTTCCTCCAAAGATTACATATGTTATGTATGCCCATTACTCTCAATTAAACTTTATTAAGCTACAGTCTTACTAATCTTCTTTTCAATAGTTTTGCTGTTTATAAATTTTAGCCGAAGTTTCGATAAAAAATATTTGATAAAATGGCGTCCTTGTTTGCATAAGGTTTGACCTCTAGATGAAACTTTATGCCACTCAGATTATTAAAATTATGCAAATACTTCATATTTTTGAATACTCTTTTATTCTGCCATTGTCCAATAATCATATTCTCGTTTGATTACGCTTATAGTCGAGTCTTAGAATGGCCATTAATATATCTTCACGTCATAAATATCCGCTTCGAGGATTTTGGCTTTAATGAGAAATTCATAATTCCCTATTTTCTTCTAATCGAAGGATGAAAGCGTAATTTGAATCCCGAAAGGACATTTATGAATAGCGTTCCGGAGAATTTGAGCCTTCTGATATAAGAGATGTATAGCGATGGGAACGTGTCCTGAGATTCAAAAACAAATCATCCAATCTTATATTGATGCTCGATCTCGTCAGGCAGAAACTTGAAATCGGTTTCTGAAAGGTTTCTTCTGGTAAACCAACTTTTTTTCTAAATAGACAAAGAATAGGTACGTGAAAAGGCCGGCGTAAAATACGTCTACACGTTTATAAACCTCCACATACTTCATAAACATTACGCAACCTGTGCAAAATATACATCTCGACGCATAGTGCAGATGTCTTCCAAACAAAGAACACAACAAACTTAACTCTACGAATCAATCAATCCATATTTCCCGCTTCTTGGGTAATACGGGTAGCTCTCCATTGAGCCACAAAATTTACTACGCTTGATGGTTAGGTGCAAAACAAGCAGTGCTCTCGTGCTCACAAAACTCTCCCTCCACTATCCGCTATCTTGTGATGCGCAGGGTCTGTCCAATTATTGTCAATCAGATCTTTTTATTGGTTTAAATATGCTGTTGTCGTTTTTCACCCTAATGAAGGGAAGAGGGACTTAATAAATGTATAAACTCGTATAAAATTCAAAGAAACTGAAATAAAAGAAGAGGAAGAAGTCTAACAAGAATCAGTAAAATAGCGATTTCTCGAGTGCCGCTACTACGTTCAATAGCATGTGCCATAAAACGTGGTAGAGAAATCTATCTTTACGCTCGTGTAATTCACCTCATGAGTCGACTCTTCAACTTCTAATTCCTTCTACCTATCATTATATTTCTCTCTTTTTCTTCTTATTCTTCTTCTTCATTAACTTCTTCTTGTTTTCTTCTTTTTCTTCTTGTTCTTCTTTTCTGTACTAATTTGTAGGCGCAAGTTTGCCTTCGCTCTCTCGGTCTAGCTCTTATCAAGGTGGGTTGTAATGCTCCATTTCTTTATTCAGCCCCTTTTGCTATTCATATTTTCCAGTATTTCGGTTTTTCTATGGATTAAGTGAACATGTCTCCGTTAGATTACGCAGGCTTCTTCGGTGTTTATTACCAAAAAATAGGGTTCAAGCTCATAGTTTTAATAGCAGCGTTTGTTTTTTATTTGGATATTCTTTAGACCTTATGCATAAGTAATATGGACATTTAAGTCTTTCTCACCTTCAATATTTTTTGTTGTATTCTATGTATACTCTTCTTTCATCTCGACGTCTAGCATCTTAAAGTTTCTTAAACGCGTTAAAATACACTTACATATATATGCACCTGTTTCCTCGAACTCGTTATTAGAAAAAGTAGAACGAAATAAATATATGGAAACAAAGAAACGCACAAAAAGAAGTTAGACTCACAAATTAGAAGATCTATGTGGCCCTTTTGAATAAAATACGTGTGGATCGGTAAGACGTCCTCCTTTAACCCATAAAGTATTTGGTTCCTCCTTAATTGTTTTCGCTGTTGACTAACGAAGGATAAATAAAAATAACCCGAAGATCGCTAATTATTTACTTCAAATTACCATTACCGTCGCAAGGAATTTTCCAATGTGTATTGCACGAGTTTGTGTCGTTGCATCTTCGTTGCCTTTTGGAGGAAAAATTAAAAAAGATTTTCCGCAGCTTCTTCCTTTTGAGTTTTATCGAAAAGAATAGTTTTTACACCAATTTTTTTTTTTGTAATATTATTGGCACAGATAACCTTAATTCCGAATGCATTCTTTTTCCATAGTGTCATACGTGACAATTAGGAAACAGTATAATCGATATGAAGAATAATAAAAAACTTGTAAGAAGTACACAATAAACCAAGTGTGATATAGTGGCAGTACTTGGTAAGTATGTTTGCACTCCTAAACCAACAATGGCATTGACTGGTTCATTAGCGAATTACAACATTGAATGCAAACTGTACTATCTTAAAGATGCTTATAAAGAGAGATTTTATGGTGCTTAATTATTCCTATCCACTGAATTCTATTGATTAATTATGCGATTCCTATAAAACTCGAATGGGCAAGGAAACTTGAAAAGTTATCGATTTAAAATAATTCACTCGAAAATCTGAGACAAAAATAATTTAGGCACGAGGCATTAGATTTGGGGCGAAAGAATATCAGACGGAAACTTAGTAGAATAATGCAGTTGATCGATTGTGACGATTATGGAGTGGTAAACTATGTTTATCTCTCTAAGCCTGCTGTAAGCTTCTTAAAGATGAGGTTAAATTATCGTTTTAGCATAGAATAAGGTAACCTAACGCTAGTTTTGGAATATTTAGTCCAGATCATATCCTATTAGCTACTGCAACATAGTGCCAGTCGCTCTAATCCATTATGATTAACCTATCTTATACACAATAAGGAATCTGTGCATAATAATGAAACAAAATGCAACATTAGTTAGTCTTTTGTGCTATGAGTTACTTTTAACCTTAACAAAATTAGGCTACAATTAAGAGGTTAATATTTTTATAAATAGAATTCTGCTTAATCCTAGCCACAATCTCCTAGTAAGGGTATAATTGTCGACCTCAAGTTGACTTATTGCCAAATGGTTTCATTATTTCAGTATGCAAATTTATGTTAAGAAACTTTCATACAAAGTTTCATATGGGTTGTCAATGAAAGGATTTCAGATTTAGAATGGCACTAATTCATGAAGACTTCGAACTTAAAGGAAGGAATGTCCCATATATTCGATTCTGAGTATTAAAAGATTAATTTTTAATTTGGAAATACACTCCTTTGCATACAGCACTTATTTATGAGACTAGAGAATTTTAATTTCATTTTTTAAATTCCAAGACCATGAAAGCGAATGCCTTCTGAATTACAATCTTAAGCTTTGTTATAGAAAATCGTTTGTCTCTGAGACTTTTCGATAAATGTTGGTTTTCTCCTTTCGAAACTTCTTTCCTTATCCTTCGTGATTTTTAAAATTATTATTTTAAAAGTGTTCGAAATTGGACAACTTCCTAATGATTATCCCAATTTAAATTAATCTTCCTTTTGCTTTTTTATTTTTTGGAGACGTTAATGAAAATTACATTATCAGATAATAGTTCCTTAATAGGCGTCCTGCTCTCATGGCAGGATTTTCTCTCTACTGATATAAACTTCTAGCTTATAACAACTTCTACTCCTTCTTATGCTTAGAAATTTTATTTGCTCATATTTTAAAGGATTAATAATTATTTGTCAGCTGCTCTAGGAATCGTCCTTAGTCTCTTTCTTAAATATACAAAATCTCGCTTTGTTTTTTATAGGAGAGAAATAAACCAGCTAATTTATCACATTGACTTCATAATATTATTTCCCTCTACCTTCTGTTGCTCTTTGGTCTTTTACAGGAAAAGTATCTTTTAATCTTTGAAACGAAGGAAGAATCATACTCTTTCATTTTCTCTTCATTTCAACATGAAAAATAGATCCCACTAAAAATCGGACAAAAGAGAATAATAAACAAACTTTGTTCTAAATACATTGTATGTAACATGCTTGCCTCAATAATTTGGCCGTTAAAAAGGTCCAAGTATTTGCCATGACAGTAAATTGGAATATTTGGTCATTTTAAGAGAAAACTTTTGTTTATAAGTTAGGCCCTCCTAAGTGGTGTTAAGAATTCGCACATATAAAGAAAAGGCTTAAATTTAGCTAAATGTAAATGAGAAGCGAATCTTGATTCTCCTTTTTTATCATTTACATTTCATTCATTAAATTAAATTACTTGTCTTATGTGTGTTATTCATTTTAAAGCGAGATTACTTTTTCTTATACTCAAATTTCCTTCCAGCAAACTCAACGAAGACATTCCTTTCATGCTGTTAATCATTTGCTGTTGGAAGACAAAGAAAGGAGGGGTATAAATTCTAGAATATAAATTCTAGGAATTTAGGGGCTGAGCATCTCAAGCCCACTTCATCCTGCATATGAAGGAAGAAAAAACCCTGTAGTTTCGTGGTGTGAATTCAATGGTAACTAGATTACTTGTAGAGCAATGAAATATACTCCAAAGAAATTATTTTGATTTATAGAGAGCTCGTATTTTAATTGGGGTGTACGATCAAATGTACTCACAGCTCCTTTGTTGTTTATGCATCTCCTACAATAACTTAAAGAACGAAAATTAATAATGGAAATCGGCATATCGGCCAATAAATGTTGAACCACTTCAGCTGAATCGACAATCACGAAATTACATTCATTACACTGCACCTAAATTCAATAAAACCTTTGAAAAGCAAAATACAATATAAATTTGACCAAACTGAAAGAAAATTATTTAGTTTGTATAGACGTAATATACAATTTGTGTGCATATACAGATTAACGCACGAAGATAATAATTGATAGGGATAAAAGTTTTTATTCTTTGTTGCAGCACTTCTGGTTGATATAGGTTAGCCATAAGTAAGTGATTGTATGTAAGAGGTTAAAAGAATGAAAAATTCTTCTCTCACCCTACTTGATTTATCATCCGAGGGAATATTTGCGATTCAAATCATTTAGCAATATAATATTCTTTATCATGTAAAAGTGGAAATTGAGAGTATTTCCTTGAACAAGATCTGCTCAAGTGTAATTATAGGAAAAATGAAAAGATATTATTACAAAGCCAACCATAAGAGTCTGGGGGTTAAGGATAAATCTGGGTTAATTGTAGAGATGAATGAAAGATGTTTTGGGCATGTTAGTACTAAGGATTCCATACACAAAATGCTTTTTTAAGGATTCTATATTAAAGGCAAATTTTGTAGGATATCAGGTTATTTATTTCCATTTTTATTTAAAAAAGAGGAATAAGGGGGCTTCTCAGCTTGAAAGTTTTAATAAGAGTTAGTTCCAGGGCCAAAAGAGTGAAGATGCAGTGAATGATATCGTATTGAATTTCCGTCTTGATCACTAAAATGAGGAAAATATCGACGGCTATGAGATGGTAACGTCAGGGACCCTCCTAAACTTCTACTCTTTATGTGAGGAAAGGAAGTACTTTTACCGCAGAAAGACATTTCCATGGCCTGTTTTGAAAAAATAGATCTGGTGAACCAGGCAACGTAAAATTCATTGCTTGGTCTTTTAAAACCATGATATATCTTGGTTTAAAAGGTTATTAATTACTCTTGGAAAACTACGCCACGCCAAGGAGACCTCCACTTGCTCCCGTCACCAATTATTTTGTGATCATAATCAAGGTCGATCTAGTTGCTGTCCCTCGATTCGGGTTTCCTCGCCCTGCCACTTCTAATAATTTAATCTCGTAGTAATACCTGAAATGACAATGATTATACAGCTAATAAAAGAGCTGATAAGATAAGGTAATATATGAATAAATCTTAATAGGGCGATGCAACGCCTCAGAAATGAGCATGAAACTTTTCCCGGAACGTCATCATTCGACAGACAGCCACTTTGATAACGTCTTTCTCTATCGTACTGATCTGTTCTTTTCTCTCTGCTCTCCATTTTTTTAGAATTAATTTCAAAGGGCTTCATTGGTAAGAAATTACCCTTTCAAAGGCTTTTGTTTGTTTTACATACACAAAATATCTCTTGATAGACCGACATTACTCCGCAAGCATCTTCACATCTTCCATCAGACAAATATTTTAATGAAAGAGATCTTCTCTCTCCTATTTTCAGACATGCGTGTACCATGTCCCTGGATGGTTGACAGAAACTATTGTTCAACACCTACACTTCCATATTCTAGACTTTGGTGATTCGCCAGAAGGTTTGCGATAGGAAACTTGAATGAAAACTAGGCATGTCCCTGGTAGTCCAACATGGATTTGTTGAAGTGAAGTTATTTCATGAGCTTTTTGATTTGAGGGCCAGCAAAAACACATGATTACTTTATACCATCTCTGTTTGGGGGAAACTTATGTTTTAAAAAGCATAAATTTGGCTTCTTCTCTTGAGTGCTCTGAGAAAAATCGTCCTTAGTCTAAGTTTTATGTGTAATAGATCAATTCAATTTGAGTTTTTTCTCGGATGATAAGTGTGTGTGCAAAAATATGGAATCAAACTGGTTCCAGTGTTGGTCTTGCTGATCACTCACGTTGTTATAGTGGTTCTTGTCTGCTCTGCTGTTACAAGATACAGAAACTATGGCCCCTTGTAAACCAAGCACAATGAAAATGACTAGTAAATAATAACGACAAACAATTGCCATCACGCATATCGACAGTTAGCTCTTTTTTTAATTCATTATGCCAAAATAAATAATAAAATTCAAGCAAAAAATTCTCGAACTCAGAAATTAATCACACCTCTGTGTTCGGGAATTATATATATATATGTGTGTGTATGTGTGTGTGTGTTTACAAAACCATCCCAAATGATCAGAACGCTTGTATTTATATTTAAATATCTTCCATAACTTTTTTTCTGAGAAAATGTAAGTCTCCATATTTTGTGTACAATAGCCTAGCAATATAACTCAACTACGAATGGTAAAACTTTAGATAAATTTAGATGAATCAAACGCGAAACTTATCAGTAGATAAGCAAATTAATAAAGGGTCCTTCAATAAGGTCGCTCGACTTTTAAATGTAAATAAAACAAGTTGTGTATGATATATGCACTTAATTTATCTGAAATTTAAAAGTAAATTTTATGGCATTAAGTGTGGATTATGACATCATTCAAATATCTGCGGCAGCTTAGCTTGGAGCCCCAATTTTCGATGACTTTGTCGCATAAATCTGGCTGAATTTGCTGGATGGTGTTCGTTATGTTGACTTTGAGGACATAAGCTCTGTTTACGGATGATTCGCATATACCTGCGATTTAAGGTAGCTCCAAAGAAAGTAGTCTAATGCTGTTAAATCGCATGATCTCGGTGGCCAGTTGACGTCACCGCCGCGTGAGATGACCCTGCCCTGAAATCGCTGGTGCAAAATGTCTCTCGTGGCGTGCGCAGTGTGGCACGTAGCGCCGTCCTGTTGGAACCATATGTCGTTAGTATCCATATCAGGTATATAATCCAGTTCAGGCCACAAAAAGTTGCTTATCATCTATCTCTAGGTCTCGCCGTTGACGGTTATGGCAATCCCATCTTCGTTCTCCAAAAAATATGGACCGATGATTCCGTTAGACAAAATTCGCACCAAACAATGACTTTGTTGGGATGCGATTGGTGCTGGTGTATCGCATGTGGATTGTTTTCGTTCCAAATCTGACGATTTTGCTTCTTCACAAATCCATTCATCCAAAGATGGGCCTCGTGGCGGTGGCGAGGATAGAAATCACGTAATGCGCGGAACGTTTGTCGAACGGAGCACTAATTTTGATAATAACATTTGATGATTGCACACGCTGTTCAACGCTATAACCTTTTATCGTGACTTGCCAAGTACTACTGAACAGTTCATAGTGAGGTTGCCAGATGTCGCTTCAACAACAGGGCCACTATCGCCTGACAAATCTCGAGCGTCCTTGTTGAAAGACCTTTTATTTAACAACTTCACATTTGAATTTTTTTATTCGAAATTAGTGTTAATTATTACTAAAATACTAAAAATAATTACTTGTCTTTCTGAATAAAACAAATATTCAGTGTCCATAAATCTTCTGAGTAATCTCGTCTACGTTACTTCTTTCTCTTGCTAGGTGTCCTACAGGAAACATGCCTAAGAAAAATCAGTCATCCCTCTCCCTCTGTTTGCAATTTCTCATCTTGAAACTTTCCGTACTCTATACTTTTATTTTTTAGTCCCGGCCCTCATCAAATTCACTCAACATCCACTCAGCCAGAATTAACCCGAGCAAATCATGTGATCAAAAAAGGCAACCAGTAATCCCCTCACTTGCATTTGACCGTTCATCCTCAAAAGTAGATATTTATGTGTATATCATTGTGTTGAATTTAGACGTTTTCCGAAACTAAAGTACTTTCATATGCAACTACGTCAATTCTTTTTTCTCTCTCCTTTCACTATTATGTTCATTAAAATATATTTTTATGTATATACATAAATTTTCCGTGGGGTTTGGAATTCATCACTTTTGGTTACATGCATGGATACTTTTCTAGTAATGAGTCATTTGAATTTTTATGTTGGTTTAATATTAGTATTGGATAAATGTATTTCATTATTATTACTATCAAAATAAAGGATACACTTCATTACCCTTCCAAATTAAAATATAATAGGCTGCAGGTAACGCTGGATAGTCAGAAAATATATATTTTGACTAAAAAGAACGAAGGTATGATATGTAAATTCTGATGTTGCGAACCATTCTCCCTGAAGGACTTAGGGATTAAAAGACTGAAAACCAAAAATAATGGACTATTTTAATCTCTATGTTTATTTTCCAAAAAAATCTTGTTCGATTTTCTAATATAACCAAGAAAAAGCGCTTTGGAACAATTAGTTTAAGCTTGTATGTTCATTTGATATTATTCTTAGTTTAAAAGACAAAGAATTTGACCATGTAGGCATGGCAAATTTGATTTAATCAGTCAGCGGTTCGTATTTTTTGCGTAGGCCGTGTCTATAAGATGCTTTGCATTGCTATGGTTTTCTTGAAATAGAAATTAATGTAATCCAACGGAACAATTTCCTCGACCTTAAAGAAATAACAGCCAGAACTGTCCATTTGAGACCCTACAATGTACGTTTGTATGAAATAAAACATAAACTAAAAGTATTAATAAGAACAATATAGTAGTTACAGCCAAAGAGGATAAGAAAATACTCATGAATAAAAGCGTAGATGATAAAACAAGATAGATAAACGGGCACAAAATTGGAGTATACGAGCCCAATCGAATTAATAAAGCCAAAGAGGTCCATTTATAAAGCTACAAGAACAAATTTCTAAACGATTTGTGGAAATATTCTTTCACCTTAATTGGTTTTAGCGAGCTTTAGCAGGAGAGGGAAAGACTAAAGGGCGGTCTCACAGAAGAAGAAATAAGAAAGACGCTGTGACTCAATGGAAGCAACATGTGACCATGAAGACATATATTTTCCAGACCGAGATCTCGTTTAATTTCGAGGCTTCTTGCCCTATATTTCTTTCTTTTTACACAGATGTGACCTAATTGAATATGTATATTTATAGTACATATGCACATAACTAGAGCGAGTCTAACACGCCTATACTATATTGGGGCAAAGGCTCCAAGTTGATTTTGAATTAAATGTGGCTAATTTATTTCGTAAGAAAAAAAAATCGGTAAAGCCTGAGAGGAATGAAAGTTGAATGAAATATTAAATAAATAGAATTGAAATGAATAGTGAAGAAAGATTAAAGATGAGAAGAGTGAAAAGGTCAACCTTGCACCTTCTCAACTGTTGCAGGGAGGAAAGTTCGCCTAAAGAGAACAGGGGTCTTGCATTGTGACAGCCGTATTATATGTGGAGCCGCCCTCCTTGGGATTTCGGCAAAAGAGCCGAGAAAGATGAAACGCTTACGCCATGTGTAGATAGGGATTCACAAGGAAGGGAAAATATAGGTATATAAACTTACACGACCAGGCCCTAAGTACAGTTTTATGAGCATAAATTCAAATGGAGTGTTGTAATGTTTTGGAGTGACAATTTGGGTAGAATTGAAATTCTTTGCCCGGAAAGAAAGGGGAGGTGGAACTTGTTATATTGCCATAACCGTCTTCATTAATAAATCTCCTTAGATATTTTCTCTTTTACAATTCACTTATTCATATTTAAAATCGTCAATCCATTGAGTTTTGTGCTGGACTCACTATTTCCTCGATTCATATATTTTAAAGCTCTTTACTTTCGCAAAATCTCAGTTTTCAAACTGTTACTTCCAGGGTTGTTTAATTACCCAAATCTCTGAATTAAGATTAAATTGATAAATAAGATAAAGAACAAGTAAATACAATCACATATAAGTTCCAAATTCCAACCATCCTCTTTACTTTCTTTTGCTATACAGTTGTTGATCGCCTACATAAAAGGAAGTTGATTGTGGTCAATCTCAACTAAGAGTTATGCGACAAAGATATACATTCATGCATACGACTCTAAATTAGATAAACAACAAAGAATAAAAAACTGTATTTAGCAATACGAATCTCAGTCATGAACGCAAAAAGAATAAAATTGTAATAAAGAATAAGGAGTTCATAAACGTAAACAACAATGAAGAGATCACTCCCCTATTTTCAAGTACCTGATTTGATTACCTGATTGCTCTATGACCGTCACGCACTTCTCTATTTGCTTTAATACCTATCTTGCCACTCTTATTCTTTGTTGTTCCAGGCATTGACTCTTCTCAACCATATCACATCTCCATCTAGTGTCCATTAAAATCATATCATCATTTACAGGAGATTTCGCGATCCTGATTGGTCCTTCAAGCTGCTCGGCGGCGCAACAGATTCTGTTTCATTTCGTCTGCCATGAGTAGATGGCGACAAGAGATTCGTGTTTGAAGAAAAATGGCTAAATTGGTATTAAAAAAAAAACTTTTGTGACGCTTACAAATACCAAATAAATACATGTGCATAGTCATATATGCAGGTTTCTGAGGTACTATATATGTGTATATATATGTAGGAGAATCGTCACTCCCCCCCCTTCTCTCGTGGTGGAGACACGAGGCAGTTACCACAAAGACATCCACCCCTAGGCATCGTCGAGTCAAGCGCGTAACCGCAGCGCCACACCTAAAGGTTAAAATGCAAGATCTCCCCCCAGGAGAGTGAGATTCAATTTCACGTCAAATAAGAAATTGGAGACGTGTTTCTCCCAAGCTCGAAGGCTAACGAGGAGCCGATGTAAGACTTGGTGGGAAAAACCGTTTGGCCTAAGAACCCTCCTGGGCCCGCCATCGAGCTTCCCCCCCTCTTAGCACTCCCCCAAGGGGGTGACAACTTATAAATAAGAAACAGTGAGGAAAATCGAGGTAGTATACGTCAGTCTCTAGGTGACGAAGTCCCCGAATTAAGAACGGGCTACCGAGACTGGAGTGGTAGATTACTTGGCTCACCAGACCAAGAAGTACCCTGCAAGAGAGGCAGGGCTACCTACCTCAAGATGCTAAGAAGCAGCTCATCCTCGAGCTAGTCCCTGGTTATTAAACCAAACGCTAAGTAAACTTTGTTAAGTTGAACTTACTCTCGCCAGAGAGACTCCTTATATCCTGGTGCATCTTAAACACCAGGGGTATTCCTCGTCCTAGGGGAATAAAGAAAAGAAGAAGGTAAAGGCTCTCCCTCGAGCCCGTTACTCGGTGGCCACACCGAACTCATAAGTTAACTTGGTTGAGGAACCAAGTTCAACTTATTCTCGTCAGAGAAATCCCCCTCCGTTATACTCGCCCTTGAAGAAGACTGGAACTAAGAAGAAGCTCATCCTCGAGCTAGTTCCTGGTTACCAAACCGACCTTCAAGTTCAACTTATTCTCGCCAGAGAAATTCCCCTCCGTTATCCTCGCCCTTGAAGAAGACCTTTCCCGAGTTCAGTCCTCACCCATGAGGAATTGAGTAACGAAAGAGAGAAAAGCTCCTCCTCGAGCTCGTTACTCGGTGGTCACACCGCACTCCAAGTTAACTTAGTTTAAGAACCAAGTTCGACTCCCTCTCGCCAGAGAGACCACGACTACTTTGGTGCTGCATAAAGCACTGTAATTGTTCTCGTCCTTAAATGCCCCCCCCCCTCCGGAATACCGTGCCGACCCCCCAGCTGCTACCCTCGCCAAAAGGACATCGTGATCCTGCTCACCTACATCTGGCCAGGTGGCACGCGTCGTGAGACAATAACATTCCTGAGGGATTTAAACTCCAGTAGAGTCCGTAAGCCTAAATCTTATATATTGCTGTGTGTAGAGAACTTAACCAATTTTAGAGGGTCAAACTAAGTTAATTAATCCTGGTTTATTATAATATTCGGAGTATTGCTGTGGTTAATGTTTAAATTTTGTGTATTCAATTGTTAGAGTTAAAAATATAGGTTTATTTTGGGAATTATTGTGCGTTTCTCTTTACGTGTTTCCAACGGCCTTATTCTGTAAGATATTGTTATAATATCCATATATTAGACACTTAGCACTCTTAGAACAAAAAGGGGGCGCATTCTACGACATATTATAAAAGTGGTGTCAGGTGTGAGTTTTTTTATTAGAAAGAACCCAGCAGTGTCTAATTAAGGAAGAGCCAACACGTAAAGGAATATCAGGAATAAGAGAATTATTGACGAGAGGAAAATTGGTAGAGTTAGGGGTGGTAACAATCTGAAGGTAATTGGTAGGCCAAGTGGTAAATTCGTTGTCGGAGTGGTATTTCAATCAACATAGTAGTGGGATTAAAGGTAAGTTATGCTGAGCGCTACCTGGTGAGTGGAGGCATTTGTATCTCAGAATACAGTAAGGAATAATCGACGGACCAACACAAAATGGATCCGGTCAAAAGATTTTACCAACAAGCCCAAAGTCTGGGACTTGAAGGCAAAGAGATGCATGACTACGTCATGACAGAACTCAGAATAGATTGCAAAGAGGAAAAAAGAGTTTTGGATAGAGAAGAAGAACAAGAATTAATAATGTTTGATAGAAAAACAGAGGATATAATAAGAGAGGATAAAAGAGAATGTGAATCAATGAAAATACGGATGAACCGAAAAAGGCAAGAAGCCCGAATACAGCGGAAAATAGAAATAGAGGAAAGAAGATTCTCAAGCGGAAGTAAAACAAACGAAAGAATAAGACAGTTGAAAAGAGAAGCAAATAAATTCAGAATAAAGATAGAAAGGAAAGATGAAGAAAGAAGACTAAAGATAAAGTTGGAAGATGAAGAAAGAAGAACTCGACGGGAAAACGAAATAGCGAAAGCAGAAAAAGAAGCCGAGGAAAGGAGAATGAAGAGGGAAAAAGAGTCGAAAGAGAGGAGAATTAAGATTAAAAAAGAAATCGATGAAAGAAGAATAAAGAAGGAAAAAGAACTTTCTCAAGCTGAAAGAGAAGAGAGAGAAGAAAAGGAAAGATTGCTCGCACTAGAAGGAGCACCTATCGAGAATCTAATAGAGGTCGAGGAAGTTGGAGCTCGGCCTGGACCTAAGAAAGGACCATCGTGGGAAACCCAGCCAAATCGGGTAACGATGGAAGAAGTAGAAAGTAGGGATGAGGTACCAGCAGAAGTACCTAAGGGAAAACCTACGAGGAGAAGCCAGCCAAATGGGGTTATTAGGGAAGAAGTAGAAGGTAGGGTAGAGGTACGAGCAGGTGTATCTCAGGAAGTACCTACTAAGAGAAGTGAGTCAAATGAGTTGACAAGGAAGGAGGAAAGAGGTGTTATTGCGATACACCCAGGGAAAACGAGTAAGATGGTAGACGCGGATGAGTATCCCCTACCCCTAGTAGTCTCCTCCCCGAACGGAACGTCCACGGAGTTACCGCTAATACGCCAAGTCGTAGTGAGCGCCACGCCCATTAATGACCTCGCAGGGAAAAGTTTTTTTGATCCCCAAAGATCGAACCGACACTTGATCTTATAGTGTACCTTGATAAAGAAGGATTATGGGACTCAAGTTCTCATCAATTATGCCCCGCTGCAACAGGCCGCTCTAGCCATAATGTTCAGTTTAAAGGTAGTCAAGTACCATAAGAAGGGTAATTCGAGTAGGTTGAAATACCGCTACCATTTAGTAACATACTTTGGTAGACTCAATAAACCGAACGGCCGACTCAAGCGCGGTAAAGTATTGGTATTAGAGCACCATTTTAGTATTAGCTACATCAAAAGAGCCTATAAGAGACCGCTGCTCTATAGGCGGAGACGAAATACCATTGAGGGTTCTTTCAGTACCTAATAAGCATGAAGCCATGTTTTCATTTGTTTTTCTTGTTAATAGTTATCGGTAGGATTTAAGTTCTCAAAACCTTAGAAATGTAAGGAAGTAGCTTGTTTTGTTGTTTTTCTTTATGCGGGTAATCGACGAATTAAGGTTTTGTTATTTTTATGTAAAATTGTATTGCGAGTAGGTCTAGTTCGATACATTGCCTGTGTAAACGCGCGCGAGGGCGCCCATGTGTAAGGAAACTTAATTTAAGAGAGGGCTCAAAGAAATACAACTTTGCTAATCTCGACTAAATTGAGTAAGTTGTTTTGAGTTCCCGGGAGTCCCCCCGCCATTAATTTCTTTGATGGGAGGTGTGTAGGAAAATCGTCACTCCCCCTCCCCTCCGTTCTCTCGTGGTGTAGTCACGAGGCATCTACCGCAAAGACATCCTGCCCCAGGCATCGTTGGGTCAAGCGGGTAACCGCAGCGCCACACCACTCGGCGCTATGAAAGACCTAAAGGTTAAAATGCAAGATCCCTCCCAGGAGAGTGAGATTCAATTTCACGTCAAATAAGAAATTGGAGACGTGTTTCTCCCAAGCTCGAAGGCTAACGAGGAGCCGATGTAAGACTTGGTGGGAAAAACCGTTTGACATAAGAACCCTCCTGGGCCTACCATCAAGCCTCTTCCCTCTTAGCACTCCCCCATGGGGGTGACAACTTATAAATAATAAACAGCGAGGAAAATCGAGGTAGTATACGACAGTCTCTAGGTGACGAAGTCCCCGAATTAAGAACGGGCTACCGAGACTGGAGTGGTAGATTACTTGGCTCACCAGACCAAGAAGTACCCTGCAAGAGAGGCAGGGCTACCTACCTCAAGATGCTAAGAAGCAGCTCATCCTCGAGCTAGTCCCTGGTTATTAAACCAAACGCTAATTTAACTTTGTTAAGTTGAACTTACTCTCGCCAGAGAGACTCCTTATATCCTGGTGCATCTTAAACACCAGGGGTATTCCTCGTCCTTGGGGAATTAAGAAAAGAAGGAGGTAAAGGCTCCCCCTCGAGCCCGTTACTCGGTGGCCACACCGAACTCATAAGTTAACTTGGTTGAGAAACCACTTCAACTTATTCTCGTCAGAGAAATCCCCCTCCGTTATACTCGCCCTTGAAGAAGACTGGAACTAAGAAGAAGCTCATCCTCGAGCGCTAGTTCCTGGTTACCAAACCGACCTTCAAGTTCAACTTATTCTCGCCTAGAGAAATCCCCCTTCGTTATCCTCGCCCTTGAAGAAGACCTTCCCTAAGTTCAGTCCTCTTTCATGACGAATTAAGTAACGAAAGGGAGAAAAGCGCCCTCTCGAGCCTGTTACTCAGTGGTAACACGGCACTCTAAGTTAACTTAGTTTAAGAACCAAGTTTGACTCCCTCTCGCCAGAGAGACCACGACTACCTTGGTGCCGCATGAAACACTGTAATTGTTCTCGTACATGAAGGACCCCCCCCCCGGAATACCGTGTGGGCACCCCAGCTGCTACCCTCGCCAAAAAGGACATCGTGATCCTGCCCACCTACATCTGGCCAGGCGGCACGCGTCGTGAGACAATAACGTTCCTGAGAGATTTAAACTCCAGTAGAGTCCGTAAGCCCAAAACCTTATATATTGCTGTGTGTAGAGAAATTAACCAATTTTAGAGGGTCAAACTAAGTTAATTAATTCTGGTTTATTATAATATTCGGAGTATTGCTGTGGTCAATGTTTAAATTTTGTGTATTCAATTGTTAGAGTTAAAAATATAAGTTTATTTTGGGGAATTATTGTGCGTTTCTCTTTACGTGTTTCCAACGGCTCTATTCTTTAAGATATTGTTATAATATCCATATATTATACACTTAGCACTTTGAGAACAAAAAGGAGGGCATTCTACGACAATATATATATATGGAAAATATGACGAAAGTTAGCACGTGATAACTATAAATATGAATATGTACCACGGAAGGAAACTAAATAAAAAGCAGATTGGAGTTAGTAATTTCGTCTATTCGACATTTCTAAACTCAATGGTAAGAAAAATAAGACACAGTATTTATACAAAGCACGTTTCCCTGGGGTGAGGTCAACATTTTAATGCTATCAGATAAGTCGGATTATAAAAAAAATGATAAAATTGGATCTAGCGAAAACACCCCTGGGAGAGTAAAAATGATTCCAGGATATTTATCTTTATAAAATGAATTTTTAACCAAACTGATACTATAATCCATAGTAATGATTTTATAAAGAGAAATATCCTGGAATCATTTTTAATCTCCCACACAAAAGAGAGTAATCTCAACATTAGCCCAGGGCTGTTTTCGCTAGATCCAATTTTATCACTTTTTTTAAAATCCGACTTATCTGATAGCATTAAAATGTTGACCTCACCCCAGGGAAACGTGCTTTGTATAAATACTGTGTCTTATTTTTCTCACCATTGAGTTTAAAAATGTCGAATAGACGAAATTACTAACTCCAATCTGCTTTTTATTCAGTTTCCTTCCGTGGTACATATTCATATATATATATATTTATATTTATATATATATATATATATATATATATATATATATATATATATATATATATATATATATATATATATATATATATATACCTATATATATATCGTCTATTTAACTTCATTAATTAGAAATACAAGTATTGAGGATTTTCTAATCCAATTTTTTTCTTTTCTACTTAATATTATTTGTGTAGTTTCAATTTTATATCTATTTCTTCCTTCGTGTATTTTCCTTCTCATTGTTTATCCACTCAGCACAAATCCTTTGATTGATATATATGTTCGTTCTATTTTGTCAGTTAAAAAGGAGCAACATTTGGTTGCGACCTTAGTGAAAGAGAAAACAGGAATGAGAAAGTGAAGAAAATAAAATAGTGAAGAGTGAACTAGATAAAAGTTAAATATACAATACTTTTCAGGAATACCAATGTTCCCCTGAGAATAAGGTTGGATTTCATGTATATCTTATCGATCCGAGAATTAAAATAAAATTACATTATAACATATTAAAGCATAATTTTATAATGATTTTGATTTATTCAATTAACGGGGTTCCCGGATTGCGTCCTTACGAAATTATCAAGATTTTAATCTTTACAAATTTTGGTGGCACCATTTTCTCGCCTCCCTTCTAATAATCTGCTTAATGACGCTCTTCCTCGCATCAATTTTTTTACAGAAGTTCCACTGTATGACGGAGGAGGAATGTGAATATCATTCCAAGTATTTTATCACATGAATTGCTTCCTAATGACCTTAAATCATCACAAATATTTCCCAACGATTGTTGATACTGAGTGGAAAACCTAAACTAATGCATACTATCAGTTTAAGAGCTCTCAGAAGGAAATAATGATGGAAAGAGGATGGAGAAAAAGAAAAATTTCAGATTATAAAGAAATAAAATGATTTAATAAAAGTTAGAATGATTATCCTTTTAACTTCACGCCTCAAAATAGCTCGGTTTTTGTATGTGTAGGGGATTAAAATGAAGAACAAGTATAAGTTAAAATAAAAAGACAGGTCAAGGTTTGCGAGTGCCTAGATAGGATCTACGGACAATGCGATAAGGTCATTGTTATCCAATGAATCAATGTCCAAGTCCAGCATCTTTTTCCATTACAGGAATAAACAAACGTATGCACAGTTAATCCAATAAATCAATGTCCAAGTCAAGCATCTTTTTCCATTACAGGAATAAACAAAGGTATGCACAGTTAATCTAAAAATTAACTTCGTTAAAAGTTAATTCGATAACCAAAATGTTAACTTCGGTAACCCTGAAGCAGTTAAAATAGGCCAATTTTATAGTTTTAACCTTTTTCAAGACAATGCTGAATTATAGTTTCAGCCCCCTTTATAAATAGTCACAAGATTGAAAACATTTAAAATCAAATGAAAAAGTATTACTAGCAAACTAAAAAAATACTTATAATGTAGAGGAAGAAATAATAAATTAATATTTTCTCTCTAAAAATGGAGCTCTTGGTATCGTGGTGGAGACGGCGTTGGTTTTCTGTCGTCGAGGTGTTGGTATAATCCCAAGCCAGATTAGAAACGTAGTTATCTTTTCACCGAATCGTGGACGTACGTTGCTTACCACCGGTGGTTATATTATTCATATTAACGGCACCACACATTTAGCTAATCATAACCCGGCTATTTTTCAATTCCCGTCTTCACAGTGCAACGCACACACACTCCTTTTTTCTCTTTCAAAGTTACCTATATCCCAGCTCTTATAATACTCATTTAATAAATGTTGTCATTTTTTCTCCGTCGCAAGAGGAAGAAATCTTTGGCCAATGTCATGGCCAAAAACTTTGCGACATATTTTTCCATAGAAGAAAATTAATAGAAATAATTAAACCTTGTATTTTGTTTCAGTGTGTTTTTCTTATAGTTTGAAGGTGAATTATACGAACACTTAGAGCCCAAACACATTCTATATTAAAAGCAGTAAGCCTGGCTTAATGACGTTCGTCAAATTCCCGATTGGAGTCATTTGGAATTTATTCTTTTGTTTTTAAATTTGATAAAATATTGTAGCTAAGTGTTTTTTTAGTTGTATCTGAATATTTACTTCATCATTCAACTATATGAGGATTTTATAATTTGCTTGCTATTTATTGTTCTTTAATGAGTGAAAATATAGAAAAAAAATGAAGGTAGTAAAGAATTATATTTATTGATGATTATTACCGAGTTATTTAAACAAATATTTTGAAAATTGTATTTTTTGCAAACAAAAAAAATACACTTCATCTTTACACTACTTGCAAACACACTGAATCGTAGCTGTACAGGTTTCAAACAATTAAGTTTTAGTACATGAGGAATCCAAAAATACGCCTGGTTTTAATTTTTTGCCGCCTCTGTGTCATGTTCTGCATCTTTCACCTGTGTTTCAGATTTATCATACTCGTACTTCCTTGACGGCATTAATCGCTCAACTAACTCCTCTGCCAATCTTTGAATGAATGCACATCTGAAAAAAAATTTCATAGTGACTTCTTGTAAATGATCAACGAATTTATAGCCGCTCATTCTAAAGTATTTTGAAAAGAAGGAACAAGTCACCTCCTCGTACATGTTATTACAGTATACTTTCTGGCCATTTGGTCTACGATAGTTTCATTATAAAATTTGACTGTTTCGGTGTTTTCGTGCATTATTATCAATGAGATTATTTGTAAATTTGTAAATCTCAATAAAGCTCTCCCTCTTATTCCTTTTGCAACAGTTATTTATCTCATAATGTTATTCATTGTTTCTAATAAGCTTGTTCCTTTCGTCTTGAGTTGATTGATCAGCTTCAGAGATGTAAAATAGTTATTTGTTGTTATATTACTTCCTTTATTCAGATAACATTCCATACGAGATGCTACCAATCAGGAAGGAGTAGCGTGAGTCATGAAGGGAGAGGAGGAAGGTGGGGAGACAATAAACCTTAATGGATGAATATGATGATAAAAATAAATTATTTTAAAGATACTTGTTCAATCTTTTACTTTTTTGTTATATGTGGAGTCAAACTGACTTCCTTTGGCACCCGACGCAAATTCGAAATAGCGTTTATAATTATTTTGGTCAAATGCCTATTATAAAAATCAAGAATAGTAAAAATGTTTACATTGGAGATTCTTGTGTTATGCCCCTGCAAGTGTTCAAAATTTGATGGCTTCTGTTTATTAACCGCCAGTTTGATTATTGCCCACAAATTATGTATCTGGTTCAAATCTTGCGGATTCCTGGACGAGGTTACACAAAGATTCTCGTGCAAAATTGTTAGTGCTGTATAAATCTTAAATGAGAATAAACCACACACTTCGAGAATGTCCAGATGCCTAACCATGGGCACGGCACAGGACACGTGAAAGCCATCTCCTTTTCTCTTCATAAAAAGGGATCTTCCATAATTTTAAAACAAGTGAAAGGGAGATTCATCAGAAAATATTAATTTGTTCCCTCTTTAACAATCAATTCTTTATAATTTATATCGAAAAGTACCCACCTTACTTTGCCGACTGAAGCCTTCCAATCCTAAGCAAGCTTCGCATTGGAGTCAACCCGATCCTTGTGCTGAGACACCAGCAGGCGATCTTTGAATTCATTTGGAGCTCGTGGGTTCCCAAATCACTTATTCACAGAAGTGCACTCAGGCTTTTTAATGTTATTAATGATCCTGACGTTGTTGCTCTTTGGGGCAATAACCTTATCAACTATCTTCTCACATTTGAGGTCACTTTGAAGCAGAGTAACAAAGGTAGCACCATTTTCTTTGGAAAGAACCATTACTGAAATGGAAAAAGATTCAAACACATATTTTTACAAAAAAATATAAAGAAATAAATATAATTTCATAACAACATTAATTTAACCCACATATTTCATTACTTTACCATTTTTAGATTATTACTTTTGAAATTTTGACATTTTAAGAAACCTTCAATAATTTAAGTATTATAATACTTATTATTATCACATAAATTTTAAAACGATTAAGAAAAATAAAATACATATTAGTCTCATGACCTTTGGCCATAACTATATCCATTTTTACAAGATTTGAAAACGTACCGTGTGGCGATTGAATTAGGAGAGGCAAAGTGATATTCAAATTTAAAATAATAATCTTTATTTATTAAAAAATAAGGCTTTTGTTCGAGAATGAGCGTTACGCCGAGCAATATAAATGGATTAATTATTATGCGTGTCAATAAACACGGAAAATCCGAAGTAGGTTCGTATGTTGGCGATGATATTTACTCACATATTTGTTTTGTTTGGCAGAACAAATATGGGCTGAATGTGCCTTATCATCGATATATCTTTTGTCCTAACTGCAGATTCTAGCTCGTAGAAGGAATTAGTTAACGACGGGTGTTGGGAAACGGGTGAATACGAGTTCGTCCACGTAAGGAACTCTTTTCCGCGATGACTCGTGACTGCCTTGAATCTCGTCAGGACTTCGCGGTAGCTACACTAAGGCAGAGATTGGACTTCGAGAACTTCTTAATTCAATTCTTCTAAGGCCAAGAGGTGGAATTGATAGGAGAGAAACGGAGATAAGTGTCCGTATGAATGTTTTAACCATCATCCCACCACGCGGATGCCATTTAATTGTCTCAACCGTCCATCTTCTATCATAGACAAAGTAACCTGAGCTGACATGGAAATTCACCTAAAGATAAGAATTACGATCGCTTTCACAAATTGCGTGATGGCATTAAAATGGTTTCGAAGTTGTAGCGCCAGTTGCTAGAGAAAACCTTCTTTCCTGCTTGGTTCAAAAGAGAGCAATTTAAGATGAGAAATTCAAATGCCATTATGATGGATAATTAATGACGTCAATATTTCAAGTTCTATAAGAATATTTCCTCAGATTGCATCGAAATTTGGAATATTAAAATACCTCAGTATAAAATCTGACTATTCAAAGTTATTCAAAGAATAGTTACTTTGTCCGATGTCTCTTAAAAGTAAGATAGTCAATCCAACAGTAATTTGAAATTTTATCTTTTAGCTTTTATCTTTTTGATATTCACCTCAGATCTTTGCTAATTATTTGCTATCCTCCATGAAGAGGTGGTACACAAAAAGGCAGCTGTTTAAAGAGAGCTTTGGCTATTTTTAATATTTTTATATATTCTTTTGATATACTTGCATTATAATATGCACATTTTTAACATTAAGTCTATCATATATCCTTGTTTTACAGTATACACAACTGCTCATACAGATTTTTCATAATTTTGAGGTGAGTGAGAGAAGGGGGCTGAGGGGGAGGGAATGAGTGAAAGCTTTTAGAGCTTAACCTAAGCACACTATGAATCAGGAACTATGATTCCTAAATTTAGTTTAAATGAATGTTCTTTGCTTAGAAAAAAGAGATTATTTTAGTGAAAAATTCCTTAAAATGAGTCTTTAAATACTCATTTTCTCTTTTAAACTGTCCTATGACATATCCACATATACACCTGAAAATCTTAAAAGAGATGATTAGGAAATCAAATGAATGAAGATAAAAGTAGCTTAAAAGAACAGAAAATGGATTACTTTAAGAAACGTTACAGTTGTGTGAGGCAAAACCCTTCTATCAAATATTACTATAAAGATCACAGGTGCAAAAATTTAAACCCACCTGCTGAAATTAGAGCATTGACAAGGTTTGAGTATAAGAAGTGGCCAAACTTGAAAAAATTCTGTGTCCAACTCATAAGCGTCAAGACGTTCAAGGGATGGTTGGATTTTCTAGTGATGTCACAGGCAATCACTGGCGTCCTGAATTGTCATTGAGATGGCGTGAATGATAATTTATGCTGGCGTCAATGTATACGGACTCCGCCTCGTGGGAAATAAGTTACAGTTCATTCAAAAGTCTAGATATACGAGTACCTTCGAAAAAAAATAAAAAATGAAAAATATATTGATGTCTTAGCAAGAAATATTACTCAGATTTGCAGGCTCTATGTGTATAAAGGAAAGCTGCTAGGTTATCTACCGGCAAGTGGAACTCGCTCTATTTCAAAAGTTGTTTAACAAATCCAACCAAACCTTAATATTTCGTGTTGAATATCATACTTAGTCTCCCAAATTTGTCAAAATATTTTGGAGTTTTTAATTTTGAAGTTTTTCTGACAAACCCTGAAAATTTCCATATCAAATAACCTAAATTTTTGTTCATTTTGGAAACATCTATGTTATAAAATAACCTAGGAATTTTGAAGGAAAGATATTTAGGGATGAATTATACTCCCATGTAGATTGCAATTTCGTTATGAAATTTTAAATTACTAGAAGTCATACTGAAATTCCTAAATCTTAATTTCACTCATAATTTTCCTATGGATATCTGCGTTCAAGCTGATATCCTTCAAACTTATCTCTTTTTGTATATTGAAGGCCTTTGCCACGGGGCAATGCTCTCAATAAATCCTCCATAATTTGAAATGAGTATAGATTTAGAAAACAAAAAAAGTGAAATATGCAAGTGGATTTGAAAATATTTGAGGAAATGAATGTTACTTCGTTTGAAACGTGACAGATTGTAGTTATTTGGGGAACAGGGAAAGCTATAGAAATAGAAAGTTTTGAAGTGTGAAAAAAGAAGCAGGCATGAAAGCTGTCCATTTTTATCTTTTCTGGACGCCATATAATGAGCATGCGATTCAGAAGCTTACCGAGTATTGCGTGGTCTGGATATGGGTGGAGCTAAATATGCAGCTAGTTCTGAGAGCATTGGCCAAAGTAATACCTGTAGAAGAGGAAAATTAACCAATATCACACCGTGGTTCAAGGGAGTGAATTTTCGAGGATAGTCTTAGACAGTTTATAAGAAGGATATCTCACAGGAAAAAGAAATCTCATTTTCGATCAAAAGATCTATAAAATCATAATAAATCATTACAAAAATGATAAAAAATAAGAAGCTTAACACTTAAAAGGAAAAAAACTGAATAAGGAAAATAATTTTTTGTTTTGCGAAGGAAATTTAGAAATTTCTCTCAATAAAAGTATAAATATTATTTCCATTTCGCAATTTAATCGTTATTGCTTGAGATTACTTGATTCATTTAAATAGAGCCACGCAGAAATGAATTTCGGTTAGCATCTTATAAATACATTTCTGTATTAATCTTTACCAGATGCAACTATTCATTTAATCCTTTGAAATTGATATGCGGTTAACTCTAATAATGGAGTAGATAGTTGGAAAAGCTGTGTTAGATTCTAGTTAAAACAAGCTTATGATGGGAATTTCAATTTATCCTCGCACCTACTTATATGACTCCTTTTATTTTTCTTTATCTTATTTTGTGGTTAAGATGTGAGGTTAAAGGAATTTTATCTTACCTAAATTTCGGAGAAGCCTGGTGATAAAAATAAGTCTAATTAAATAAATTTAATGACAGTTGTTGTAGAGTTGCGTGCACACACATTCCACATAAATATAAACACTCGAGAAAGAGAAGATAAACTTTTGCCAAAAAGAAATTTCAAAAATAATTACCTTCCAATAATAAATAAATTTAAATATACCATGCTGGAGGTGCTTTTAGGAATCCGCTGTTTCTTGAATTTATGAATTAATTAGGAGTCTGGTAAAAGTGTGAGAAAAGGGTAAAACCATAAATATTTATGAAGTCTGCTACAGCATGATTTGTTGGAAAAGGGCAAAAACTGTAAATCATTTGCTGTAGCTTTGTGCAGATATAGTCTCACATAAAATGCATGGCATAGAGAGAAAAGAGGTGTAATAAGATAACGAAGATTAAATTAAAAAAAGACAGTTAAAATAAGCTATGATTATATTGGATTTGAGTAGACTGAAGAAGTAAACAAAAGAAAAGGAGTGCCATAATTAAAACCAAATTAAATATGAGAAGTAATAAAATACATTTAAATTCCCTGAAACGTTTTCGCTGGTAATGACCCAACCACTCGTAAGGGAAAACTTGACTCTCGTGTCTGTAGTATTTACTGATACATAAAATGTATACAGATTTTATAAAGTGAAAGTCAAATTGAAAGAAAATAAAAATAAATATATGTAAAGGGCATAATTTCCCCATATACTAGGCGAAAACTAAAACCAACAAGGGCAACTATGCTATGTAGTTTTCTAATTATCTATATGCACAAGAGTGACAATAAAGTAAGAAGATCTGGAAATGTGTAGAAGATAAACACATTTTCACTCAATAGAGACGATTAATTAAAATGTTCTAACATTCTGCATCAGTCATCACGGTGATGCCAGTTATTTGATCATTTTTGGAGGTAAATCCAAATGGTATTTGTTCAGCTGGGCGGGCGACGATCTCTGAGCCCAAGTTTTTGTTACAACATAGGGAACTAAATATACGAACAAAGAATGTATCTGCAGGATTTTAGAAGTCACACTAAACACATATGACTATGTATATGATTTATTTGCTGCCAAAATCAGATAAACATTTTCCATGAATTTTTAAAACACAACATAACGATTTTGAAAATAATAGAAACGTGGATTAAACTGATAGCTTAAAATAAAAACGTTTTGAATATATATATATATATATATATATATATATATATATATGGTAACATTTACTTCGTACTTTTGTTTGTGCTAAATGCAAAGGGTTTGAAAGTATACATGAGAACTCTCTTAAGGAATAAATTAAATTAGTCGGATTTCGTAGTTATTCATAGATATTTGCCATATTATGGTCTAATACCTAGTTATGAATGGGTCAATTGTCAATTGGTTAAATTTGTGGTTGTACATATGTATGAATATTAGGAAAATGGGATATTTCGTTTGAAGGAGAAGAGAACAAAATAACTACATTGTGTTTATATATGTGTGTATATTTGTAGTGTTAAGACTCGTTTTCTTATTTTACTAACAGGAATATTTCTTTCTATTTCTCACTTTGACCCTTATATGTATAATATCTAGAACTTCTTGTAATATTTCATTGTTTGGCCTCTCATGTCTACATATTCATATACTTTCAAACAAATAAGTTATTGTTAATAAATGATAATAAAATGGATCTTGCTATCGTTTTTTGAAAAAAGCAGCAAAAGCAAACAGGTTGAAGATGATTATATTGGAGGAATAATGATGTTAGGAAAATGAAAATCTTAGAGAGTGTAGGAGAATAGCATAATGCACCTACGTTTCCCCCACCTTCCTTCCGGGCAGGCAGGTTATCAAACCTTCCCCTTCCGGCCCGATATCTGATGGTCTCCCGCCGGAAGAAACCGCCGGCCATTTCAGCTAACCACCGAGTTCCTTCCTTGACTGGCAATCGATAGATGGGAGCCCATCTTGGCCTACAGTGATTCCCGGAAGTTTACAAAGGACGAAATGGAGGAGATTAATATCAAATCTACTTCCGGAGCCATGTAAACCTCTCCCGCGTTTCGAGTATAAAAGAAGAATTCTTTTAACCCTCGGGAGTAGAGCTTGCACGGCGTCTGGTGGGACAGGAATTGCCATCTATCTCAGTACTGTGGTAATTCGTCGAGGCATCAAGTCTTCAGGGAAGAATTGGACCCAGTTAGGGAGGCTCCTTGAATGAAGCAGTTCTCGAAGTCCAATCTCTGCCTTAGTGTAGCTACCGCGAAGTCCTGACGAGATTCAAGGCAGTCACGAGTCATCGCGGAAAAGAGTTCCTTACGTGGACGAACTCGTATTCACCCGTTTCCCAACACCCGTCGTTAACTAATTCCTCCTACAAGGTAGAATCTGCAGTTAGGACAAAAGATATATCGATGATAAGGCACATTCAGCCCATATTTGTTCTGTCAAACAAAACAAATATGTGAGTCAATATCATCGCCAACATATCGGCTTTTCTCCGTGACCCTACGCATCGATAGATCACTTTGCACCCCCCTGCCTCCTCACAGAGGCACCCAAGATTCCTCGAAGTTTACAAGCGTGGGGCCCTCTTTAACAAGAAGCTCCCGTCACCGCCTTCTTCCATAAGAATCGTGATGGAATTGTGGGATCAGATCTGTCCCTGCACAACCTACCTCATCGTCTCCACCCCTTATCTCACCACCTTCACTCACCAGCGCAACCCGAACATCAGGTTCCAAGGTAACCCTTCCCTGTCACATTCCCTAACTTCACCGCGAAGCTTACCAACATTGCAAGTGTAGAGGGATTTACATAGTGAATAGTTATTGATTTATCTCTCAAAGCACATTATTTATATATATATATATATATATATATATATATATATATATATAATTATTTTCTTGTTTAGTGTTCAGTAGAACTTTATTTTCATATTGTTGCGTATCTAACTTCCTTTGAGTCGCTTGCTGGCAAAGTTAATTCCAATCCATCCGTAGCCAACCTCTAAGCACTCTTAGTTAATAAACCTATTCAGGGCACGGGCCGAACGAAGTATAAGGAATAGTACGACGACTCCTCCGCACTATGGATAATAGGATATATGTATATATATAAGACTCGAGGAAAACTCTAACCACCGCTCGGCCTATTCCTCAACCGAGAGTGTGGAAAGGTATTATATCATCCACATACCTATGGTTATTAATAGCTGGGATGTTTCCTCTGTCAAATTTCATAAAGACTTTGGCGACCATCATAATAAAATCTCTAGAACATGGTCACAGATAACAGTAAAATGAATTTACATATATTTTACATTGCTTGATTGCATTCTGTAAGATCTCTTCATTCAAAAGATCTTTAAATAAATATGGTCCAAATAGGAAAGAAAGAAAAGTTCAAATTTATTTTCTGGAGTAATGGAATATATTACATACACATGATCATAAAGAAATTCCAATTTACGAGTCTATAATTATTCACTGAATTTTCCAAATCATCACAATTTTCATGTATGAAAATTGAGTAATTTGTAATATATGAGAAAATAATAGCAATTTTAGCTAGAGAACCAAAGGTTATGACGATTTATTTTGAGTTAAATCAATGTTCTGGTGATTACATTCGAAGTAGAGACAAGATTAGATAAAAACCTCATCGGATTCAGCATAAATGGACCAAGCTGAACGAATATCCTGCTAAAATATCAAGTAAAGTTTAGGTAAAACGAACTAAATAACAAATTTAATTAAGGAATAGGATGTAAACAAGGCAACAAGCAAAACCTCGACTTATTTATTTTTATTTTATTTTATTTGTTTATTTATTTATTTATTCCATATTAATCCAATGTACAGTATAAACATATTACATTTTAAATCTTAATGACAAGTTACAATAAGTACTTTTTACATACTCTTACATATGTATATACATACACACATTAGTTATGGGCCCAAAATAAGTCAGTGACTTTTAGGGCAGAAACTTAAAACTTAAGACTAAGCATAATATTATTATGAATAAAATCTCTTCATGTTTACGAACAGAGAACGCCTTTGTTATGAAAATTTAAACAACTTAGTATACATTTGAGAACCTAACCATTGTAAAGATTGCAAATAACGAATAATTTTATGATTTAAAATTAGAGATAAATTAAAAAAATATTTATTGTTTGTGATTATATAAATAATAACATATTTATAATGTATAAATCAAGGAAATAATAATGTACGGTAACAAATAAATAGGCAATAACAAAAACTTTCTAGAAATTTAGTAAGCCGAAATTATATTGTTTTTAAGAGCTTTTTTTGAATTGAGCTAAATTGGTTTGGGATTTGATATTGTCGTCCATGCCATTTTATATTTTGATAGATTTGTACAGAAAGCTACATTGTAATTTTGATTTTGAATACAAGGGTGAAATAAATTTGGTTCTATTGTGGGTTTGATGATTATGGGTATTATCAGCTGTTTGTAACATATTAAATACATAGTTATTATAGGAACAATTTATTGTTCTGTAAAGGAATAAGGATGTTTTAAAAACAAAGAGATCATTTAATTTTAGAATTCTGGATTCTTTAAAATATCGATTAATGTGCTCTTTGTAGTCAAGTTGATGGATGGCTCGAATCGCTTTTTTATGTAATATGACTAATTTATTGAGATAATTTTGATATTATCCATACCAACTCTCTATGCCATATGTCAAGTAAGGTTGCACTATTGTCATATATAAAGAGTGGAGAAAAGATTTCGGAAGAAATTTATTTAATTTATATAATATTCCAATCGATTTTGATAGTTTTGTTGAGATATGCGTAATATGTTGTTTAAAACTCAGATTTTTTTCAATAAAGATGCCAAGGAATTTAATATGAGTAGTTTCATAAATTATTCCGTCTTCCATTTTAATATGGGGCAATTCAATAGATTTTTTGTAAGAGAAAATAATATATTTGGTTTTATCTACATTTATTGATAGTTTATTAACATTAAGCCACCTGAAGACATTTTCGAGTTCTTTATTTATTGTAGATGCAATGTTGCTCGGTTTGTCATATGGCAAGGGAGTTGATAAGGCACTATCATCCGCGAATAATATAAATTTAAACAGAGAAGAGGATTTAACAATATCATTAATATAGATTAAAAATAACAGTGGCCCTAGCACGGAGCCTTGTGGGACCCCAGTTGTAATATTAAGGTGGTATGAGTCTTGACCATTAACCGAGACAAATTGCTTTCTTTCAGTTAAATATGATTTGAACCAATTTTGACAGTTGCCTCTAATTACGTACATAGCTAATTTTGACAGTAGGATATTATGGTTGACACAATCAAAAAGCTTTTTTAAAATCGAGAAAAATTGAGAATACAATGTTACCTTTTTCAATGTTATCATATAAATATTGAAGGTGGTTAATTATCGCGTGAATCGTTGATTTCTGAAGTCTAAAACCATATTGGTGTTTATACAATAGTGAATTATATTCCATAAATTTATAAAGTTTATTGAATGCTATTTTTTCAAATATTTTACTGAACATTGAAAGACATGAAATAGGTCGGTAATTGCTAACGTTTTTGAGGTCTCCGGCCTTTGGTAACGGTGTTACACGAGCAACTTTTAATACACTTGGGAATATACCCTGCGTAAATGATTTATTAATTATTTATGCTAAAATTGGAACAACTATATCAGAGATGTATTTTAAAATTTTAGTGGAGAATGAATTAATACCTGATTTTATATTTTTTAGTGAACTAAAATATCGGCTGCGGGAGAAAAGAACAAGGAATTTGGTACATTAATCTCATTAAAATACGAAAGAAAATATTTATCGACTATTTTGCAGGAGTCTGAGAGTTTTTTACCTACGTTGACAATAACTTTATTGAATTCATTCGCTTTTTCCTTATTGTCATCAACTGGTTTGCCGTCAATGATAATTTGTTTAATTTGGTTTGTTCCTTTAGTAATTTCAGGTTTTATCACAGAATTGAGTAATTTCCAAGTTTGTTTTATATTGTTTTACGTTTGATTAAATCGTTCATGGTAATAATTTTTCTTGGCTATTTTAATTTGGTTAGTAACTTGATTCCGAATTTTTTTTTATATGTGTTCTGGAATTTGACTAAGCTTATAAAGAGAAAAGTATTTTTGACGTTTTTTGATGTTATTTATAATTATGTTTGTTATCCAAGTTTTTGTTTTGTGTTTATATGATATGGTTTTAGATTTTAGAGGACAATTAAGTTTAAAAGCATCGTCTAGCCGTGAATTTAACTCTTAGGTAGCAGAATCGATGTCATTTATATAGGAAATTTCATATAGATTCTGATTTAGAACATAGTTATAGAAGTTTGTTAAGGTATTTTTCGTTAATTATGCGGTAGGTTATTGTACGGTTTTGATGAATATTGTTCGAGTTGAAAAAAGACTTTTGGATCATGATATGTCACAAAGGAGAATACCAGAAGAGTAATTTTCGATTTGAACTCTGAAAATATTGTGAATTAGTGTTGCTGAGTTTTGGGTTATTCTTGTCGGTTTTGTTATAATTGGAAGTAAGGAATGAGAATAAAAAGTATTGAGGAAGGACTGAGTTGATGCGTAGGTTTTCAAAGTTTAATAGATCGAAATTAAAATCTCCTGTAATTATTATGTCGTCATAGTTTGTAACATTGAAGTAATTGATTAATTCAGCAATCTTATCTATAAACATCTCAGTGTCACCAGAAAGAGGTCTATATACGGTTCAAATGATTATTGTTTTACCATTTATTTTACTTCGATAAATAAGGGTTCAATATAGTTATAGGAAATACTAATTTCGTCAACTTTTTTAGTATTGAGTCTGTTAGATATATGCACGCTTATACCTCCCCCTATCTTGTTTACGTCACGTAGTGAATTAAAAGACCTATAGTTGTGGAAACTGATAAGGTGCTTATTATTATTTGTTAGCCAGCTCTCGGTGAATGCCAAAACGGAAAATTTATAATTAAGTGATGACAAAAATATTGAAAATTTATCAATGTTTGCGTGCAATGATCGAATATTAATATTTAAAATGGACAGGTCTGGTTTTCAAATGAAAATGTAGTGTTAAAGTTATCATAATCATAGTATTGGTTTCTTACGTTATTTTCTTTAAAATTTGGATATAATTCATCAAAATGGTTTATGTGTGGATCGTTATTATTGAAGTGATCAAGTTATTCAAACATAAAGGCAGTTCAATTAGAATTTAGAAATTAAAGGTTACAAATTGCAATTACGTCTAAATATATCTATAAACAGTTAAAATACTATTTTTATGATAACTTTAATAAGAGAAAAAGGAATATAGTATGTAATACAATTGAAATAAAAGTAAGTGAATGCTAGGTCTAAACATGGTTATTTTGTTTTTTTCTCATCTAAAGCAGTAATATCGCCGAAGGTATTATTACTGATCGTTCCAGAGATTCTCAACATTAAAGTCTACAAGCGTCGAATTGAGGTGTTTCGACAGAAATTTTTGGAGGGCAGCTCGGGTATTGAGGAGATATGAAATTATACTCACAACACAACCTTGATTTACTATGGTGACCATTGATACCAACTTACCTAGCAACAGGCTAAATCTAGCTCGTTTTTTATCAATTTAGCTCTTGATCTTATGCATTTGGCTCTTGCGCGTTTTTCTAGCCACCTTCTTTAAATGTTTGCACCGTTTTAGCACTTTTTAAGCTTTATTGCTAAAGAAATTTTTATTAGCCGATGACCTGTAATTAATATGAGAAAACCCATTATATTAAAGAATAAAACTTATCCCTGTAATAAATATGAGAAAGAAAATCATAATTAAGAATAAAATTCATTTCATATTCGTCTGCACCTCAATAACTTATGTATGCTATAGTGATGAATATTGCTTCTGCCTAGACACACAAAAAATCTATATACTGTATAATTTACACACGCTTTTAAATATGGAAAATATTATAAACAAAATGTTTCTAATGAATGGTTGTTACAGAAAAAAACATAAAGATTGGCTGCAACCCGTTGCCGGTAGTTATACTAATTTCCGATTCAAATACAGTAAATGCATCAGCAAAGCTAAAATATATTACATTGAACTACCTGAAAACTGCTAAATATATTAAATCTCAAGAAATATTTATTGCCCAAAGAAACAGCATTCTTGAATTTGTTCCAATATAAAATAATTCTACTAAACGAGCCGAATATTCACTTGCAGTTTTTATTTGCTTCTCTCGGTGCTATATCTCCCCTCTGCTCATCTAATTAATTGGTGTAAAGCACTGTTTTTGAATAGAAAAAATTGCAAGGATCTAAAGCTTCATCAACCAAAGTGGTCTGCCTTTATCTGACAGTTTTTCTCCTCACTTTAGAGAGGATTTGGTGAATGTTATTGGTGAAATTCCAGTTTAATCATAGATGAAAGCAATGATATCACAAAAATAATATATTAGGTATATTTATTAGATATTCTCAAATTGAAAACATCAAATAGAAATAGTGATGTCTTTCTTCGATTTCACTCAACTTCACGAATGTAATGCTGAAAGTCTTTGCAAACAATTGAGGCCTCTCTTAACAAGAATTGTTCAAAAATTAGAAATATCGTTGATATTGGCATATATAACGCTTCTGGCGTGATAGAACAGTGGCGTGAATTTCGGGCTGTGTGAGCTGTAGCCCCATCCTGCTGAAACCACACGTCCCCTACACGTCGCACAGCCTGAAATTCACTCAATGTTTTGAGACGAATGTTTCCCGGACGTTTGGTTTCTCTGATGGGTGATTTAGGGTGACCTGCGCGGTCACCTGATTTTAATATTTGTGACTTCTTTCTTTGGGGATATCTGAAAGAAAAGGTGTTTAAACGGCGCCCTCACACCCTACCATAGCTAAAGGATCAGATTATTGAAGAAGTTAACGCCATACCCCGCAATATGTGCAAACGTGCTGTACGAAACTTAAGAGATCGACTCCAACAGTTGTTTTGCTGTTAACAGCCGCCATCTTTATGAGATTATTTTGAGAACCTAGGGATTATGAATGGTATGTACTGCTAACCTTGGGTATACTAGCATCTCTTCTCTATATACCCTCTTCACTTTTTATAACTCCTTAAAACTGCTCAATCGGTTTTGCCGCACCCTGTAGTATTCATTTACGTTTTAAACGTTCATTTAGTCCTTATCGAACAGTTGCTTTCGCATCTCCAAGATAATCACAGCTTTCTAAAATTATGTCAGAACTAAACATTATCTCATACATCAATCCATTAAAGAAAGATATTATTCCTTTGATAAAACATTGCATATACGAGTATGAAACTCCAATTTTGACTATATTAAATTTTTATTGGGGAAAATTACAAACAGTTCCTTTGAAAATACTAACAGCTAATGAACTTAACACTGTGAAATTCTGGAATGAAGTTTACAATTACAAAGCTTCTGTGGAAGAAAATCCTTTTGAAGAGCTAGCAAAATTTGCTTTACTGATTCTTTTCCTTCCACATTCTAACGCGGAGGTTGAACGGAATTCCAAACAGTGGGTCTAATTAAAACCAAACTAAGAAACAAAATCTAAGTTGCAATTCTGCAAAGCTATTCAAATGAAGACGATAATGAAAACTATAACGTGTTTACTGATTTCTAGCTTTGATTTGGCGATATTGATGATGTAATTAGTTATTAAATACTATTTTTAATGGTAAGAAAATAAATAGTAGGAAAATAAGTATTTTTTAATATATAATTTGGCTAGTTTTTAGCCTTTTCTCTTTAACATTTAGAGGAAATCCCATTTTCTCGGCCTTATTGTTCATTGAAATTCATCTCCCTTTGTGTGTATTCCCCCAGTCTCTCGTGGTAATTTATTTTGGGTCCCTTCTTGATTCACACGATTCTTTAGTCTCTGGTTATTGGACTGTTCTTTGTTATGCAGCTTTCATTCTTGAGTCATAATCATATTCCTTATTTGTCCGAATAAATTCCTAAATTCTAAATATTTGGGTGCCTTCTGAGTTTTTTTTCTGCTCTATCTTCTTGAGTAACTTGGCTCAATCAAGTTACCCAAGAATTCAAGATCATGGTGCAAAAAGACTCAAAAAAAAGAAAAGAAACTAGAAAAATAACGAGCTTACAAAGTGACCTTCAGGATTGAATGTTGATTAAATTTTACCCTCGGTGGATCAGTAGTAAATAGGTATTTTGTGCTCTTTGTATTCGTTTATACGATTCTAAAATGCTTTACATTCGCTGTAGGGGTTTTATTAGAAATTCCAGCAAAGGAAGGTCAAACTCCCACAACTGTGCTAAATCTCAAAGTTTGCAGGAGAGATCTTGTCTTACGTGGAAGTTGTGGATACTCAACTTCATCCACTTAAGGGGTAAAAAGTATAAAATAGATATATATTTGGCCAGTGACTAACACTATATTATAAATAATCTTTAAACTAAAAAAATAATTATTAATACTCGATAAAAGGCATAAACAGATATGAAAACGAAATTAATGTTCTTTTATACCCAACGAGTTTCTTTTGAATACGTAAACAAATGAACAAATATCATATATAAAAGATTACACTTCTTTAGATAATGAAATAATTCATACAGTTTTTTAAATTTCTTATAAAATTGTAATCAATTATTTCTGTAAAAAAGGTGACACACGCAAGGAAAGTTTTTTGAAGAAAGGAGAAAAATCCTTTATCTTTCCCTTTTAACATGATGCTTCTCTAGCTTTCATTTACTTTCAAAATATCCAAATCTCCTAATAAACTCCCAACTGTGTTTTGTGTTTCTAAGCGCCACAAGACGCTTCTATTGCTTCCGTAACTTTTATTTGTGCAGACGTGTCTCATAATCCAAGAAATGTGTTTGGAACGTATTTACACTGGCAACGGGTTATGATATGTTTTGCTGTTGTCCTTTATTTCTTTATATCTAGCTGTTTAGGCCTTATTTATAGGTGTATGTGGTTTTGATATTAGTGTAATATTTAAAATTTACGGGATAAACGTTAATTAGGATTCTGAGTTTTTTTATACTCATTTATTTTACTGAAAATCATAATTTAGCTAAATGAAAGCATATTTTCTGCGATATATTGATATCAGTGTTCAGAACCTATATAAAACTGCTTAATAACTTTCTACCTTCTACTAATAATAAATGGTATTGTATACATGTTGATTTAGCGAACGTATTCATTTCTTACCAGATAAAATATCTTTCATAATAGCACGCTATGTGTCAAATTGATTCTGAGCACAATCTCGTGCACTGATCAAGCAACCCTTCTGAATGTGCCACAAATATGAAATGGAATGAAGTGTTTGTGTGACTTCAGTGAAGGAATTACCATGACAGTACATTTAAACGACGAATGACATATTGCATATTTAGGAATTACGTGGATGAAATTGAGATTTGCAAGAGTGGAACTTTTCATGGTTTTAAAGTATGAACCCTGAAATAATAGAAGTGAGGCTATTTTGAAATGAATTAATATGAATGTAGACGAGAAGCAGGGACAGAAAACATTGGTAAGGAAAAAGATTATGTACCCTGATAAGAGATGGAATTACTCTATTTTGGCACATCTTTAGAATAAAAAGGGAAAGAGAGTGGAAGATTTCCATGCATAGGCAACTACTGTGAGTGGCAAGAGTTATTTTAGGCACATAAAACAGTTTTAAAAGAGGGGAAATTGGATTTGTCTGGGTGATAAAGATTATTCTGCAGGACATGATGAATAATAAAGATATGAAAGATAATAGAAGGAGCCTAATTTAGCAGATTAAAAACAAGATTCACGCACAACTTTTATTGACAGTGTTTTAAAACGAAACAATGCAGCAAACAAAATATTTCACTGAACAATGTAATCATCCTTATTTTAGATCACCTGCTTGTAACAACGAGATAGATCATGGATGCTTTGTTGTAAAATTCGACTAGTTTGGTCTCAAAGAAATGTCAAACATCAATTTTCAGTTTTTCAACATTTGAGAAAGTTTTGCCATTCAAGAAGATCTGCAGTGCCAGGAATAGATCGTAGTCTGTTGGCACCAGCTCTTGCGAGGACCGTTGAGTGAGGAAGAACTTTAGACACCAGATCCACGAGTTTTTCATAAGCATGATTTACAACGTGTGGTTGGCTGTTATCATTAAGAAACATGACATCAGTCAATTCTGGTCATTTCAGTGTAATCTCATCTGCTACCTATTGCCCCTTTTGAATGCTTAATAGAGAAGGGATAGACTGATTACTTTTCAACATTTCCCAGTAAATCACTCCCTTTCTACCACACCAGACACAAACTATAAGCTTCTTTTGATGTAGGTTGGCCTTTGCCTGTTATGCTCAAATAGGCCTAATCAAAATCTTAGAAGAGATTAAAAAATTTAGTTTAAAGTTACAAGTTGAAATGCAGTAATTGTTAAATTATGTAATTGTGTACAGTATTGACTACTGAAACACGTATAAGCTCAAGTTAAAAATGATTAAATTACAAAAGTGAAGGAAAGAGTACGATACACCCTACCCTGTATATCCCTAGCTTACAAACCTTGCTCAAGTCTCCAGGCAATAACTCAAATTAAAAACTTGAGGAAGTTATAAATTTGACTTTCGCTAATAATAGACAAAAGCCTACTAAAAATTAAGAAAGAAAAATTTAGGCCACCCAAGAGTAGGGAATTGCTTATAGTACTGTACTTCACTGTTAGTTTTGTTGTGTTTTTTTTAGAAAAAACAAAAACTAATTTCTCTAATTTAAGTATAGTTTTCAGCCTATACTTAATAAGATTTTAAAAATTTAGAAATTTTGCTTACGGCAGGTTAGAAAAGTTAGTTCTGGTATAGGTTTTTCTTGAATTTTGGAGTTTCAAATTTCTAGATCCAGACAACTGATTTTCTCGAGAGAATCCATGAGAAAAACAAAATCTTACTTGCAGTCTTCTTCCTTTTGTCACTTCCTCTCGTTATAGTCAGAGGGGCAGAGTTTCTTAAGACTTTGAAATTCTATAATATTTCTCAGGCGAATCGAGCCCAAAGTTGGGTATAAGTCTGAAGAGAAGAGAAGTATGTACAGGGAGATAGAAGAGGTAAATATTTAAAGAGAAGGCAGGCTGACGAACCGACAGTCCATATGCAATCGGCAGAAAATAGATTTCGACATAACAACAGATAGTAATAAAAAGAAGAGAGAAAAGAAATGAGAAAACGAAGAAAATGATTTAACTAGGGGGTGATAAGTTCAAAACAAGGTGATGGGGTTGAGGAAAGTAGTGATAGGCGATGCAAAGGTCTCGTGGAATTAAGGCATCTCTCAAAACATTAAAACTATTTCCCCACAAAATACAGCAATTGTTCAAATCAATAAACACTGCTTTACCCACTAACCCCTCCTAATAATAAGTGTGAACCTAAATTGAACTAAACACTATGAAATATATAAAGGAAAATCATTGAACTAATATTAAAATAAAAAAACTATACAATAATTTCCAAACAATGACTAATTATATCATTCAACATTGTCAATCTTAAGTAACAGAGGTTAAGTTGGTCCATTTTTTATTTCAATCAAATCTTTGATTTCAAGTGAAATCCTCTTTATATAGTTCACGAGATAGTCATTTCTATAGTTAGACCAACACTATTGTAACTAAAAGGTAAATTCCGTGAACATACAAACTTAGGGCGATTGATGTGTGGGGGGGTCGAACCAAGTAAACATTCGTATGAAAGATTTAAACGGTTCACACAAAATCCTCGGGGAACGTTTACCTTTTTTATAGCTTAACTTTAGCTCCTTTGCCGAGAATACACATTCAGTATCGTGTGCTGGATCCGAGCTCTGATTCAATGCTCAAAAATTCGAAATCTGATTTACTCAATAGTGGAAGATCTGGATAGTAGTAGAAGATAAATGATAAAAGATGAAGGGTTTGCCTTAGTTTAAGGGGCATAGCAGGCATTTGTATACTTACCTACTGATTTTTACTTTTTTGTTTTATTGTTGTTTACTTGTTTGTTTGTTTCTTTGTGCGTTCTTACTTATGTTCTTCTGTGTATTTGTCTCCTTGCTTTAGTTATTTAGTCTTCGTGTATTTTTAAGCTTTCGAGCCTTTAGTATATTACCTCGTGTTTTGTTCTGGTTGTATTTGTTTGTTCTTCATTAGTTGTGAGTTTAATTTCTGTCTTATATTTGTTATCTCATACTCTGTATTGTTTATGTGTAAAGTGGTATAGGGTTTTTCTCGGCACAGAGTCTAGTGTTTGGGAAAAGTCGATTTCGGGCGACCTGTTTATCTTCTTTTAGCTCTGGGATGATATCTTTAGCCATTGTTGACCATATGTTGCCACCTGTTTTTCTTTTTATTATCTCTGGGATGATATAATTAGCTATTGTCAACCAGACCTTTTTGGCCAGTTTCTTCGTTGCAACATAAATAGGCTCCAGACGCTGTCTGCGGTGCAAGTCCCTTTGCCGAAGATACTCTCTTCTTCTGGTTTTGTTTATGCAAAGGGATGCAGAATTCTGCACTCGCTGGAGCCTCCTCATAGCGGTCTTGCTGGCCATTTGAGTCACTACTACAGGGTAGATGAGCTTAGCCCCGATAAACATCAGGTATATTCGCCGAGCTAAGATTTTTAAACCTATATAGCTTAGAAATTTCTCTCTTCGCCATATTCTGCCTCTCCTTGTAGTGACTCAAGTATCTGTGGTCGCAGATTTTTAGGTCCAGGATGGTGCCTTCGGCGGAGTAACCATACCTCATCCCATCTATTACAATGGGCCACGTCGACTTAATGCACAGCGGGAGAATCTTAAATTTGTCAGGATTTTCTCTCCTTAGAAAATTACAAATTAGGTTAAAGTGGTGAAATTGTGTGGTAGGTATATAAAGGTGTGAATAAGTTTTCTAGTTTGCCCTGGTGTTAGGGCATCACTAGCATTCTTCTTGTTTTATTTAAAAGATTTATATTCCTCCGTCAAAAAGTAGCTGGCTGTCATTGACAGCCAGTTTCCTCCGTCATAATTATATATGTTTCTTCATAGGTATTTTCGCCTTCGAAGCATTCAAGCCTTTCAAGGTGACTTTCATGCTGAATGTTTCTCAATTTTGGTTGATTTGAAGTATTCTTAATGTGGGCATTTAGCCTCTTTTCTCAGTTTTTAATATTGTTGACTTTTAGTTTACTTGGGTATTGGGAGTTGGGCACTTCGCCTCTTTTTATTTTTGACTTTTGGGTTTTTGTTAGGTTTGGGCACTTCGCCTCTTTTATATTTAAATTTAGTTTTAATTTTATTGATTTTTTGCTATATTTATTTATATTTAGGGGGGGGGGCTTTTAACGTGGGCACTACGCCTCTTTTTTCAATATTTTACTTAAAATTTGTCAACTTGGTTGTTTAACTTCAATCTTTATAGTGTTGGTATATTGGATTCTCATAATTTAGAGAAGTGAACTAATACTACGTAAATATGGGTAGTACCACTTCTCTCGCGCAGGTTCTACTGCTTGGGAACAAGGCAGTTCTACCTATAGCGCGTCTTCGGTTCGCACGTATGTTTAGGTTTAGGTTTAAATTCGGGAGTATTGTCTGATCAATCCTGTCCCATGCCTTTCTCCCTAGCCTTTGGATCTCCGTATTGATCGGCTTTAGACCGACTCTCTGGTGGAGAGTCGTTTGCCGAGTACGGTCGATCCTTCGCGTGCCTGTGATCAGCAGCGTGGCTTTATTCTGCACTCTCTGCATCATTCTGAGAGAGGTACAGCTTGCCATCTGCGTGATCACGGCCGGGTACACCAGGACTGGGCGTACCAGGGCCATATACAGCTTCTTGATGTTAGGCACGCTGAGGCCTCTGAAGCGGTAAAGTTTCTTCAGCTCTCGTTTGGCTAGGGAGACTCTGGTATTTATGTGGGTCTTATAACCAGATTTGAAGAGTCGTAAGCCCAGGACATTACCCTCGTTGGAGTACGGATATAGTTCATTGTTGACGACGACGTAATCAGTTTTTCGGCGGTTCATTGGAATGATCGTGAACTTCTGGCGGTTGGTCTTTATTTTCCACTTCTTTTCATATCTATTGATATTATCTATTTCGACAGCTGTCGCCCTCGCCTGGCTTCCAGAGTTCCTGAATGGACTCAGGACGATTTGGGTGATGTCGTCTGCATACTGCAGATACATCGAATCGTACCTCACTGGAGCAGGCAGGTCTATCGTGTACACGAGGTACAGCAGAGGGCTGAGACAGCTGCCTTGTGGAACTCCCGCTTCTAGTTCGAATTCGGGTCCTTTGCAGCCCTCGATTGAGATTCGGGCTCTCCTATCGGAGATGTAATTGCAAAGGATCCTTTCCAGGAGTGGGTTAAGCTGGAGGTTGAGGATCTTGTATTGTAATCCTCTCAGCCAAACCTTAACGAAGGCCTTCTTAACATCACGCAGCACCACGTCTACGTACCGCCTCTCAGCTTTACTGCAAGCGAGTTTCTCCGCAAGAAGGGCGAGGGCTGTTTCCGTTCCTCGACCCTTGCGGAACCCGTGCTGCTGAGGGTTGTGGGCTCCCAGCTCGGCAAGTTGTTGTTGAAGCCTGTCAGCTAGGAGTCTCTCGTAGACTTTTGCAATGAACTCCAGCAGGGCGATTGGCCTGTAGTTTACCAGTTGATCAGGGGGCTTGCCTCCCTTGGGTATGAAGATCATCTTCGCGATCTTGAGACCTTCCGGGAAGTAGCCCGTGTTCAGGGAAGCGTTGAAGATATTAACGATTCCCTGAATGATCTGCCGTGGGGCGTTAACCAAGTTGTTTCTGGTAATACCCGTCCAGCCTGGTGCCTTTTGTCGAAAGGCTTTTACATTGGCCTTGACGTCCTCTGATGTTATGGGACGTCCGTGACCCGCCATCTCCCTGCCTTCGTTGACTTGCTGTAGTGGGTGTGTGCGATGCGTTTCCTGATTAAGTTGTTCAATCAGTTGGCCTTCGAATTCCTGGTCGAACTCAACGTTTTCCTCGGGTGTAATCCTGAAAACGTTTTTCCAGAAGTTCCTGAACATATCCTCGAGAACCGCCGGGTTCTCAATGTAGTCTCCGTTCTCCTTTATCCGAGTCTTGGGTCTTGGTGTAAGTCCCTTTAAGTTCCTGACTTGGCGCCAGAACTTGGCCGGGCTAAGTTCGCTGTCGACTTTGGCTATCAAGTTGTTCCATATTTCCCCCTGTTGGAGGTTGATAGCCTCTCTAAGCTCTGAGCTTAGGCGTCGGAGCAGCAAGCTCCTTTCCCGGCTGGGACCCTCCCGTCGTACTTCTTCGAACACTTCCCTGTGAACGCGAGCGATATCTCTCATCTCCTCTGTCCATCTGGGCTGAGGAGGTGTTTTATACCCTGTAACGGGTATGCTCTCGCGGTCCGCGTTTAGTATGGACGGTGTTATCCTCTCCAACTCCCTGTCGATCTCCTCTAACGATGCCGTGCTGAGGTCAGCTGGCGCATAGTCACTGAGTCGTTGCTTGTAACGATCCCAGTTGGCCATGGCGTAGTTTTTCCGGAGAGGGGCTGGGAGCTGGATTGGTGCGAGAGATATCGTAGTGAGAATCGCAATGTGATCACTAGGGACTGCTGGGCCTGGCTCACTATGGTAGTTGAAAGGAAAGCCTTCACTTGTTAAGATTATGTCAGGCTTAGTTGCTGACCGGGAAGTGATATAGGTCGGAAAATCCGGCCCTATCCTTTGAATGTTTTTCCTTCCCATAATCAATTCCAAGTTTCGGCCTCTATCGTTGGTGCTACCATAGCCTGCCGCACGGCATCTGGCATTGAGGTCTCCCCCTAAGAATGCCATTCTGCGGTGCCCGAACAGTGTGTAGAAGTTGCATAACGGGAGATATGCTCGTCGAGGGGGTTGATATGCTGCAGCTATCACGAGGTCTCCGACCAGGGTGTGTACCTCGATTGCCACGAAGGACTCATCGAGTTCTGGTAGTTGTTTGAAGGAGATGTTCCTCTTGACAGCTATTGCAGCACCATCAAACCTTTCCTGGGAATGGTTCTTCATGATCACTCTGTAGCCCGGTATTTTAATGCGACCAGCTGTAGTGTCGATACCGTGCTCCGTGATGAGAATGATGTCGGGGTCGTGCACACGGAATATGTTACCATATGCCGTGGCTTTCTCCTCCCATCCATTCACGTTGAGTGTCAGAATCCTCATTCTGTTGCTTACTCTCTCCATCTATTTGCCGCTTAGTGTTTCTGGGTAATGTTCTTTTTCCTCCCGTTTCTCTTCTTTCTAAACTCAGCGTTGGAGATTTGCTCGCATGTGCTGTGATGCAGGATCACATTTTGCGCGAGCAGGGCCTCCTCCACAATCTCGGGATCTACTTCTGAGTCATATTCCCATTTGTAGATCTTAGATCTTATGCCCTGGAATATGCTCCTGGCTTCCATCTCCTCCGGGAAGGGGAATTGCTCACAGGCGTATATCCTAAGGTTGATATAGTTCGCCCTTATTTTCTTTACTCTCTTCTTTTGATCTTTCTTATTCTGGGGTTTGGGCGTATCAGTGTCTGAGGAATCTGAGGATTCCGAAGAACTGCTATTATCTGGGTTGTCGATTTCAGCCGATACATGTTTGCCATGGGTGGGAGCAGGAGTTGTTGCCTCGACTGCTACTTTCCGTGCTTTATTATTAGGTTTCTTGGTTGTGTTTGTTAGAGTCGTAGTTGCAGAATTCTGTTCCTTCTGTTCCTTCGGGGCCATCTGCAGGTGCAGCACGTCCCCCGAGGGTGGGTTGTCCGGGAACCACATTTGTTCCATACCGTTCTTAGCCAACATTTGGTTCAGGACTGTTGCAAATGTGCCCGGGCGTGCCAAGTTCATGACATGTGCATGGAGGATGCATGTCATTATTTTGGTGGAACCCTCGTTTTCTATCTTCAGATATGTCTTCTTGGCGTCCACCTCGGAGATGGCCGCCTTAGCCGCCTGGGCGTAGGACGTGTTCGCTCTACGCGTCTCCTCGTTCTTCTTGGCTTCCTGCTTTCTTCTCATAATTTCTTTCTTGGCGGGGCATGACATGGCCATAGTCCTATGACCTTGCCCACAGCTTATACACTTTACCGTGTTGCTGTCGCAGTTGCGCCAATTGTGGCCCTTCTGACTGCACTTGGAACAGGATTCTTGGGGCTCCTTACAGTCTTTGGTGGGGTGAGATTCCATCTGGAAGCATTTGAAACAGAATTGTACTGGGGTGTATTCCCCCTTTTCTACCTGTTCGCCGCTGATCTTCGCATTGAACATAAGCAGACCCTGTTCTTTGGCCTTATGTGCCATGGAGGTCTCCGCGAAGACCACCTTGAACACATGCGTGTACTCACCGCCGTCCCTCCTATTTAGAAACTTAATTACTTCGGCTACCTTGGCCCAGGCTTGCCGAAGCTCAATCTCCTCTCGGATCTCCTCTGCGGTATGCTGCCCAATCCATGGGTCGATTCGACGACACACCACGCTCCTATGGGCCAGAATTTGAGGGGGGACTGCTGGCTGCAGTCCAATGGCTCGCAGCGCTTCTACAGCCTTTTCTTTGGTTATCTCCTCGATATCCTTCTCCCTCTCGCAAATGGCGATATAACCTGAGGGGATATCCAGGAGCCTAACCATGGCTATGCCCAGTGCTCCATACACGGCCTCAAAAGTGGATTCTCTGCTGGGTTTGGGTTGTCCGTCGACAACCCGCAGAGGAATCCTGGTCGTGTGGTCCTGGGCCATCTCTTCACAAGAGTGGCCCTTCAGTCCAGTTGATAGTTTGTCTCCGTTCGCTCTCGATATGGGTGATTGGTGTGTCTTCAAATTGGTGCTCCTTCTCTCTTCTTGGGTTGTTAATTGGGGTAGTTGGTGACTCCCGCTACTTCATCACTAAGCTTACGTGAACTGAACTGCCAAATGGGGGGGGGTGAATGATGGAAGGTGGACCCGGGCGAGGCCCCTCAGATGGGTGATGAGTGGCGGACTTGATGATGGGTGGTGATAGAATCAACTACCACCCCCCGGGGGTGCCGCCCCATCTGGGGTTTGGATATCGATGCTGTTTCCAACTTGCACAGGGACGGTTGTATGTCCCCCTGTGGTCCTGGCCGGAAGTTACCCTTAGAGATTAGAGCGAACTCTTCCCCAAAGCTTTCAGCATCGCCTCGTAACCGGGCGGTCTCTTCCGTAGAGTTCCACAGTGGGCTAATCCTCAAACCTGCTTTCCTTTACGTCCCCAATTATGTCTATCAAAGTGGACCGACATAGTTGTGGCGAGACTAGATGAGTGGCAGATCAGTTCATTTCAGCTTCGCGACTCCGTAGTGGGAGGGGGGGGGTTAGCACGACATCAAGTCTTCTATGTGCCTATATTAAATTCGTAAAAGAATTCTCCCCGTAAGGCTGATGAGGCAAAAAAGTTTGGCGTTTTGAGCCTCCCTTGCCTTTGGCTTTTCCTCCTTTTCCAAAAATGAGATGCTCTCAGCTTCGACTTTTCACGTGAAATTCTGCTGCCTTCCCCCTTAGAAAATGGATTTCAGCCGTGTTTATGTGCAAATGGTTTGAACGCTATTAACTTTTTAAATCTATCGTGGCGCTGATTGGACAATTATTGCAGTAGTTATGTCTAAAAGCTGATTGGTCAATTTGTTAACGCTAAGGTCTGTTATTCCAAAAAGAACAAGTATGACGATTAAACGTATCTCAATTCGGACTGATAGAATTTCTTGTGCATAACTCAGCAACCGGCAAAGGAGGAAAAGTTTCGGGTAAGGTCTTGCCAAAACGCCTCCATAATCGCTTCCTCTCGACGACATGGAAGCTACTAAAAAGAAAAGAAGAAGAAATAGAAGTCACGAGAGTCCTTATTGGTTGAATTTTGTAGTATTATGAGTAAATGAAATGATTATTTATATAGGTGTACAAAAGTAAAGGTCAGTACAGAAAGAGTTATCATTATTATTCAAGAAGAAAAGTTGTCATTACTGTTCGCCATTTCGAGACTTATTCCAGCTATTTACCAAGGAATAAAGATTCCAGCTATATATATTTTCCTTTATCCTAAGGAAGATCGCTGATCACATAATCCAGCCTACGAAACTAAAAGAGAGAGAGAATTCGTTACCGATACCCTATAAATGGCGGCCCCTTTTCCTCGAACGAAACGTGATTATACAACAAAATGGATTCGCTAGGCGACGCATCAAGACATCAACAAGCTGCTCCTTTTCTACACCATGAAGTGGAGCGTGCCGCCTCAATCACAATCAAACCTCCTCTCTTAAATGAGGAAGCGGTGGTGGGATTCAAAATTGTGGAGGCACAATTACACATCTCACGGAGGGTTCGGGAGAACACAAAATTCTACGATATCTTTGCTGCATTACTTCCCGAGACAGTCAATCTACTTCAAGCTGCAGTCCTTTCATCGGAGGACTATTCTCTCCTTCGGACAGAGGTGCAAAGTGTTTAAAAATTAATAATACCATAATAGTGTGAAAAAATCCCGGTGTTAATAAGTTTAATAGTGTATATTCAGTGCCTATTTAGTTTTAAAAATGAAAAGTGTAAATATTAAAAAAAATCAAGTGTCTAGTAATGAGAATAATATGGTAATTTTGGGTGTGTGAAAAAAATTTGTGTAGATATTAATATAAAGTTAATTCTGTTTAATTAGGGGAAGTGGTTTGGTGCCGACACACAAAGTAACGTACATAAAAGAGGTTTAGTTCACGACGAGAAACTGCAGCTACTTCAGGCGGAACGCTTTAATCAATGTTGTTAAATCGCTTGGCATAACATAGGTTATATAAAGAATCTCTGGACTGCTGACCTCTCTGAAATCTACGTTATGCCGTCAAGAATAACAAATGAAATACGGAAGTATATAATGTTGCAGGCGCGCGAACAAAGTTGTAGGTATGCTTAGAAATATAATTAACTTATACTGCAGCCAATGATAGAAGTAAAGGAACGGCATAAGAAAGTTGTGGCGCCCACACACGTACGAAACATAATTTGGTTTGCATTTAAGTGCTGCAGTTCCTGCGTCCGAACGCTCTAAAGTACTTCCCAATTTATTTAAATACCTCTATGTTTATTCTTGCAGATTACTCCTGTGGTGCTGGAACCACATTATAGAATCGAATACGACTCAGAAATACCTCAAAGATGAGCATTTTGAAGTTTTAGGAAATTCTATAATTGGTTCACAGTAAACCATAGCATATTAAAAATATTTGTATATATATAACGGGTGTTCCAATAACTTGGACCGATTTTAAATGTGAGTTAAGTTTAAGCGTCTAATGATTTTTTCCATTTTCTTTCAGATTTAATAACTTCAGTCCTTGGCAATTTCAACCATTGAAAGATTAACCATCGAACAACGTGATAAAGTTATCGAAGCCTACTACGAAAATGGACGTTCAAACAAAAACGCATTTCAGGCACTTCGCGATTTTTTTGGTCAACATATCGACCAACCGAGAGTGTAATTGGGAAAATTGTTCGTAAATTCAAACAAACCTGGGCCGGTAGCTGAAATGAAAACGCCATTGCGTGCTCTTTTACGCCGTTCAGCTGAAAACATTGCTGTAGTAGGCGAGAATGTGGCTGAAGATCCAGACACCTCTATTCGTCATCGCACGCAGGAATTAAACCTATTCACACCAAAGTTACATCGAATTTTGACAAAAGATTTGTGTCTACACGCTTAAAAAATTCAATTGACACAAGAACTGAAGACTGCTGACCATTTAAAGCGCCGTAAATTCGTCAATTGGGTGCACGAGCAAAGAAAAGCCGATTACGATTTTTCGCAAAAAAGTCATCTTTAGTTATGAAGCGGATTTTCATCTTGGTGGATTCGTTAATATGTAGAATTGTCGTATTTGGGCAGATGAGAATCCCAGGAAGATTGTTGAAAAGCCACTGCATCAACAAAAGGTCACTGTTTAGTGTGCATTTTTTGCTAGAGGAATCATTGGGCCGTATTTCTTCGAAAATGATGCCGGGAATTTTGTTAAGGTGACAGGCGAGCGATAGAATGCCATGATTACAAACTTTTTATGGCCTGAATTGAATCTATGGATGTCGAAGATTTGTGGTTTCAACAGGACGGCGCCACATGCCACACAGCCCATGCAACAATGGTTCTATTGAATGAGAAGTTCCCAGGTCGCATCATCTCTCGAAACAGCGAGGTCAATTGGCCACCACGATCGTGTGACTTAAAGCCTTTAGATTTCTTCCTTTGGGGTCATCTCAAAAGTAAAGTCTATGCCAACAAGCCAACAACATTTCAACAGCTGAAGGATGAGATAATAAGGCATATTGGTGAGATCGAGGAGCAACTAGGCAGAGACGTAATCAAAACTTTTGACCATCGAGTGGAGGTGTGTCGCCGAAGCCTTGGTGGACATTTAGGCGATATTATTTTTCACACATAATTGCTATGACTCAAAAATGATTCAATAGTGAAATCAATAAATTTTCACCAATAACATTGTTTTATTTACTGCTAACTTCAATCCGTCTTAATGGAACACCCTATATATATATATATATATATATATATATATATATATATATATATATATATATATATATATATATATATATATGTATATATGTATATATATATATATATATATATATATATATATATATATATATATATATATATATATATATATATATATATGTGATAGAATGGGTCGAGGCCGCGTTAATTTCAACCACTATCACATGCTATTTAAAACCACGATACTCCCCACGTGCATCTTCGCCTTGAAGCTTGGCGCCTTATCGCAGCCACCTGAGTCAATGTTTGAACAAGGAGGTTTATCTTCCCCCGTTCGCCCTCATACGCCGACCTCGCCAGATTGAGTTAGGCTTATGGGCAGATAAGGCATTGTTCCCAGGCTCTGCTGTGCATTCCCTTGAAGCTCCCACTCCATTGTCCCCCACGCCAAGAAGGTGTCTCGACTATTTAGATGAAAACTTTACGACTAAGATCAGAGTGGAGATCCAGATTTTCGTCGCGAAACATCACCACGACCTTCTCTCACCTTGTGCGCCAAGGGACCTCGAGATTCACCATCACTTGTCCAGAAGAAGGACAATAACCCTTGAGTTCCAAGGTTCGAGCCTTCGTGACACCGAGTCCACAAGGCTTCCCCTTGTTGTTCAGAAAGAGAACAACATTAGAATAGCCATTGTTCTTTTGAGCCTGTTGACAAGAAAAGGTTCTATTCCCCCCCTGTTGTTCAGAAGAGAACAACGTAGAACAGCCATTGTTCGTTTGAGCCCGTTCGCCAAGAAATGGTTCTCACCCTTCCCCTGTTGTTCAGAAAGAGAACAACGTTAGAACAGCCATTGTTTGTTCTAGCCCGTTGACAAGAAACGGTTCTCACCCCTCCCCCGCAGTTGTTCAGAAGAGAACAACGTAGAACAGCCATTGTTCGTTTGAGCCCGTAGACAAGAGACGGTTCTCACCCCCCCCCCCCTGTTGTTTAGAAGAGAACTACGTAGAACAGCCATTGTTCTTCAAGCCGTTCGTCGAGAAACGGTTCTCATTCCCAAGACGCCATGTCATGATCATTTCATTCCCCCCCTTCGGCTGGAACTCGCCAGCGGACCGAAAATTCCTTCACGTTGCCTTCCTCTGCACAACAAGTATAAATTACGTAAGCCGAACGTTACCTTTGAGTATTTAACCCTTTTGTCAATTCTATCCTGTGCTTTAAATGGTTTAGCGAACCATCCCATCTCTTTAACTTTATATTTGTTTTACCTTTTTAAATCTTTTAATCCTTGGATTAGCTCGATTCCACACGACCCTTTCCATTCTCTGTTTATGTCAATATTTTCCGTTTTGTGTGTTGTTGATAGTTATTATTAAAAAAACTCTATTTTATTACTGATAGCAATATTATTAACCTTGAGCTCAGTTCCACTTCTTAAGCATATCAAAGATACATAATATCGGCCAGCCAGACATCCACGCACTCTAAAGATAAGAAAATAAGTTCCCTCAACGAATAGTTATATATGGTATATCGTCGAGAGTCCATTCTACGACATATATATATATATATATATATATATATATATATATATATATATATATATATATATATATATACTATTGGTATCAAGTGTGTAAGGTTTAACGCTATATCTTTGCAAACACTGATCTCAATCGAGTAAAGCATAGTGTTATTCGTTATAATAATAGAGTATAGTAGTTCCCTTTTGTTTTAACGATTGCTATCCTCTTTTTTGAAACTTAAGAAGCTGGAGTAGCTCAAGGAACTGTTATAATAATTTGTTTTGTGTTTTTTTTGTGTGATTTTAGTCAGTGGTTATTTAGATCGAGAAACCTAAGTACGAATAGGTCAGTGCCCATATTTAGGTAGGCTAATTTCTCTAGAAGGCATAATTCTTGTTGCGAGGAATTTATGTTGTTTGACTAGTGCGCCCCTAAGTGCAAAGATGACCCAGTTCGAAATCTTTAAAGCGCAAGGAGAATCCTTGGGACTTTCCGGAAAAGAACTAATTGAGTATGTTCAAGAGGAGTAAAGAAAAGAGCGAGAAGAAAAAGAAAAAGAAAGAGAAAGAGAAATCCAACGAGAAGAAAAAGAAAGAGAAAGAGAAACCCACGAGAAGAAAGAGAAAGAGAAATCCAACGAGAAGAAAGAGAAAGAGAATTTCAAGGAGAAGAAAGAGAGGAACGGAAAAGACAAGCTGAGCTTCACCATCAGATTGAATTAGCTCGTGTTTAGCCCACTTCGAAAAGATCCTCGAAATCAATAACATGGATCTGGAGGCTGAAGGTGTAGCCAGATTACTGTCCTTGTTAAATTGTAAATTGCTCGAAATTTTTATATCTTTACCATCTGAGTGTACAATTAACTACAGCACCTTAAAAGCTGCGTTATTGGCCGCTCATAATATGACTCCCGATTTCTACCGCCAAGAATTTCGAGGAGGTCGTATTAAACCCGGACAGACGTTCCGTCAATTCGGATACATTCTTCAGAGGAATTTTAAATTTTGGTTAGAATCCTCAAAGGTTGATCTAAACTACGAGTCCTTAACAGACTTCGTGTTGCGAAATCAATTTTTGGCGTCTCTCCCGACGGAGATCCGCGCGTTCGTCAAGGATCGTCGGTGCCAGACCTTTAAAGAATGTACCGAAGAAGCGGATGTCAATGCCGCAAGCCATAGTTTATACCCAAAGGAGAATCGAACTTCTCACCAATCCCCCTACAAGGAAAGAAGGAAGGATTCGCGCCCCTTCACCGGAAAGCCGACGAAGTTTCCGAGCCCCGTAAAACCCCAAAACTTCATTCCCCAAAACCAACAACGGGACTCCAAACCTCCCGTTAAGATTTCTCCTCCATCTCTCTTCCCGAAGCGACCAATCATATGCTTTACCTGTGGTGTAGAAAACCACATGAGCTGGCAATTGCCCCCCAAATTCTAGGCTTAAAAGCGGACCAGCCCACCAAGTTCACCAGATTAATGCCACCCCGGCTCCCCCGGTGGTGCAGACCCAAGCAACACCTTCTCCCCTCCGTCAGGCCAGCAGGTAAATTTTATTTTTGATAAAAGTTCACCGGGAACTTTGAAATTTGAGGAGGGCAGCGTAGACGGCTTCCGAGTGTTGACTCTCCTCAGGGACACAGGATGTACGTGTTTCATCATGTCTAACGAACTTCTCCCCCCAGTAGAGCCTAACCACGAAAAATTTGCGGTGGTACATGACTACCTTGGGCGGGCGAACCAATTCCCCGTCGTTAGATGTTACCTGCAGTGTCATTATTAGGATGGCTGGGCTTAAGTCATTTCAGCACCCATACAATTCTGTTCCGTACTTATAGGACAAAGCCCCCAAGTAAGTTCCGACCCTGTGTCTCAGGCTGCCCTTCCTCGAGGCTCGCTAAGAAAGAAGCCCAGGAGCCTGTCCCCATCAGAACCCCCAAACCGTCCGATTTCTCGGAGACCCTTAACCAAGACTTTAGGACGGCACCAAAGGAGAGTGAATTACTAACACCCTTAGGTGATAAGGCCCAATACAAGGACACGGAGACTGTCCGTGGATCCCAAGAAAAAAAGAACCCCCAACGCGCCCATGGAGATACCTTCGTAGCACTGGACGAAACATTGGCGCTTGAAGAAGATTACCCCGCGGAGTCCCTTAATGTAATACAGACAGTGTGCATCCAATCTGATGCCGATTACCCTCCTCCTTCCCTACCAGGTGAGTCTTTGGAACCCTCTGACCTGGATATTGACGCACAGCTGACACCACATCAAAAGAGTCAGCTACAAGAACTATTTGAATAGAGTCACCATTTAACCACCCTATTAGCTCTTTTCGAGCGACTGCGCGAAAATGGCCTCACCATTAGCCCCAGCAAATGCCATTTTGCCCACGAAACCATAAAATATTTGGGTTTCAAAATAGGACAAAGCAAGTTAGGTCCCCAAGAGAACAAGATTAAGGCAATCGCCGACATGCCCCTCCCGATTACAAAGAAGCAATTAAGATCGTTCCTAGGATCAGCTTCTCACTATCAGCGATTTGTTCCGAATTTCGCAGCCATTTCGGCCCCCTTCAGCCCCCTTCAAAAGAAGAATTCCCCCGATCGCTTACGTTGGAATAATGTCGCTATTTCCCATTTTAATCAGCTCAAGAGTAAGCTCATTTCTGCCCCCCTTTTAAAGTTGCCCAACCCGGAAAAATCCTTTAGGATTAAGACCGACGCGTCCAACGAGGGCATTGGAGGTGTACTCCTTCAATACGAGGATGACGGAACGAGTCATCCAGTTGCATATGCTAGTCGCCAATTATTACCACGCGAATTAGATTCTCTTGTAATATAATTAGTTAATGTATATGTCTGAATTTTGTAACGCTCAATGTCTAATTTTTTTTGTATGTATATATATTTGTACCCATTAATTTACGTATAAATTATTTTGTCCCGTATGTACTAATTTTATATCATTTCATTGTTCCATGCCCCTTTTTTTATTAAGTTAAATCAAAGTTATTTTCCCCTGTAATCTAAAGATCAAAATAATCATGTATTGAGGTAATACTAGTTAGGTGCAGGAAGGTACGGTTGGTACAAGAAAATGAGTTCCCCACAACGGAGCTCTATCGTTGTCCCTTCTCTCTTTTTTTCGAAGTGACCACTTCCCCCAGAATGGAGGGGTGTGATAGAACGGGTTGAAGCCGCGTTAATTTGAACCACTATCACATGTTATTTAAAACCACGATGCTCCCCACGTGCATCTTCGCTTTGAAGCTTGGCTCCTTATCGCAGCCACCTGAGTCAATGTTTAAACAAGGAGGTTTATCTTCTTCCGTTCACCCACATACGCCGACCTCACCAGATTGAGTTAGGCTTATGGGCAGATAAGGCATTGTTCCCAGGCTCTGCTGTACATTCCCTTGAAGCTCCCACTCCATTGTCCCCCACGCCAAGGAGGTGTCTCGACTATTGTCATAGAATGACTCCCGACGATATACCATATAGCACTATTCGTTGAGGGAACTTCCTTAATTATCTCTAGAGTGCGTTTTTACTGTCTGGCGGCCGATATTATGTATCTTCAAAATGCTTAAGAAGTGGAACTGAGCTCAAGGATAATAATATTGCTATCATTAATAAAATAGAGTTTTATTAATAATAACTTTAAACAATACACAAAAACGGAAAATATTGACAAACAGAATGGAAAGGGTCGTGGAGACTCGGGCTAATCCAAGGATTTAAGGGATCAAAAAAGGTAAAACAAATATGGAGTTAAAGAGATGGGATGGTTCGATAAACCATTTAAAGCACAGGATAGAATTGACAAATAAGGGATCAATACTCAAAAGGTGACGCTTGGCTTACGTAACTTCATTAGGGTGCAGTGGAAGGTACTTGAAGGAATATTCGGTCCGCTGGCGAGTTCCAGCCGAAGGGGGGGGATAAAAGGATCCTGACGTGGCGTCTTGGAAAGGAGAACCGTTACTCGACGAACGGCTTGACGAACAATGGCTGTTCTAGGTTGTTCTCTTCTGAACAAAGGGGGGGGATGAGAACCGTCTCTTGTCTACGGGCTCAAGAACAATGGCTGTTCTAATGTTGTTCTCCTTTGAACAACAGGGGGGGTGAGAACCGTTTCTTGGCGAAGGGCTCAAAACGAACAATGGCTGTTCTAATGTTGTTCTCCTTGAACAACAGGGGGGGATGAGAACCGTTTCTTGGCGAAGGGCTCAAAACGAACAAGGGCTGTTCTAATGCTGTTCTCCTTAAACAACAGGGGGGGGGATGAGAACCGTTTCTTGGCGAAGGGCTCGAAAACGAACAATGGCTGTTCTAATGCTGTTCTCCTTGAACAACAGGGGGGGGGGGATGCCTTGGGGACTTGGCGTCACTAAAGGCTCGAACCTTTGGCACTCAAGGAATATTGTCCCCCTTCTGGACAAGTGATGGTGAATCTCGAGGTCGAGGTCCCTTGGCGCACAAAGGGAGAGAGGGTCGTGGTGATGTTTCGCGACGAAAATCTGGATCTCCAATCTGATCTTAGTGGTAAAGTTTCCATATAAATAGCCAGGACATCTCCTTGGCGTGGGGGAGAATGGGGTGGAAGCTTCGAGGAAACGCACAGCTGGGCCGGAGAAAAATGCCTTATCTGTCCATAAGCCTAACTCGATCTGGCGAGGTCGGCGTATGGGGGCGAACGGGGGGGACGATAACCTCCTTGTTTAAACATTGGCGTCCGGTAGCTGTTGATAAGACTCCAAGCCTCGAATCGAAGATGCACGTGGGTAGCCTCATGGTTTAAAATAAAATGTGATAGAAGTTGAAATGAATGCAGCTCTGAACTCGTTCTATCACACCCCTCCATTCCAGGGGAAGTTGTCACTTCGAAAAAAAAAGAGAGAAGGAACAACGATAGAGCTCCGTTGTAGGGAACTCGTTTTCTTGTACCAACCGTATCTTCCTGCACCTAACTATTATTACCTCAATACATGATTATTTTGATCTTTAGATTACAGGGGAAAATAACCTTTAATACAACTTAATCAAAGAAAAAAAAAGGGCATGGAACAATGAAATGATATAAACTTAGGACATACGGGACAAAATAATTTATACGTAAATTAATAAGAACAAATATATAGACATACAAAAAATTAGACATTGAGCGTTACAAAATTCAGACATATACATTAATTAATTATATTACAAAAGAATCTTAAATTAAGTCGTACAAGACGGTATATACCTACATCGAGATACTAATCCTATGAATACAATTGTTCTACGCTATTCGGTAACGCATTCCTACTGAGTGCGTCAGCGACCTGGTTATCGGAACCTTTGATATAATTTATTTTAAATTGATACTCTTGCAAGAGTAAACTCCAGCGCATGATGCGGCCGTTTGAGTGTCTCAAATTCCTAATATAGGCTAACGGACGGTGGTCGGTTCCTATTTGAAAATCTTTACATATCAAGTACAGCTTGAATTTGTCTATGACCCAGATAATTGATAGAGCTATCTTTTCTCTAGTGGCATATCTCTTTCCGCGTGGTAATAATTGACGACTAGCATATGCAACTGGATGACTCGTTCTGTCATCCACGTATTGAAGGAGTACACCTCCAATGCCCTCGTTGATCACGTCGGTCTTAACCCCAACGGATTTTTCCGGGTTGGGCAAAAAAATGGGGGCATAAATGAACTTATTTTTGAGCTGATTAAAATGGGAAACAGCGACATCATTCCAACGTAAACGATCGGAGAAATTCTTTTCCTGAAGGGGGCATAGGGGGGCCGAAATTGCAGCGAAATTCGGAACAAATCGCTGATAGGGAGAAGCTGATCCTAGGATCGATCTTAATGGCTTCTTTGTAATCGGGAGGGGCATGTCGGCGATTGCCTTAATCTTGTTCTCGTGGGGACCTGACTTGCTTTGTCCTATTTTGAAACCCAAATATTTGATGGTTTCGTGGGCAAACTGGCATTTGCTGGGGCCAATGGTGAGGCCATTTTCACGCAGTTGCTCAAAAAGAGCTAATAGGGTGGATAAATGGTGATTCCATTTAATTAGTTCTTGGAGCTGATTCTTCTGACGTGGTGTCAGCTGCGCGTCACTATCCAGGTCAGAGGGTTCCAAAGACTCGCCTGGTAGGGAAGGAGGAGGGTAATCGGCATCAGGTTGGATGCACACTGTCTGGATTACATTAAGGGACTCCGCGGGGCAATCCTCTTCAAGCGCCGATGCTTCGTCCAGTTCTACGAAGGTATCTCCATGGGCGCGTTGGGGGTTCTTTTTTTCTTGGGGTCCATGGACAGTCTCCGTGTCCTTGTCTGGGGCCTTATCACCTAAGGGTGTTAGTGATTTACACTCCTTTTGTGCCGTCCTAAAGTCCTGGTTAGGGGTCTCCGAGAAATCGGACGGTATCGGGGTTCTGATGGGGACGGGCTCCTGGGCTTCTTTCTTATCTCGGCCTTGAGGAAGGGCGGCCTGAAACACAGGGTCGAAACTTACTTGGGGGCTCTGTCCTATAAGTACGGAACAGAATTTTATGGGTGCTACAATGACTTCAGCCCCTCCATTATAATATTGACACTGCAGGTAACATCTAGCGACGGGGAATCTGTTCGCCCGCCCAAGTTGGTCATGTACCACCGCAAATTTTTCGTGGTTAGAGGCCACTGGGAGGAGTTCGTCGGACACGATGAAGCATGTACATCCTGTGTCCTTGACGAGAGTCAATACTCGACAGCTGTCCACGCTGCCCTCCTCATATTTCAAAGTTCCCGATGAACTTTTACCAAAAACAAAATTTACCTGGTGGCCTGACGGAGGGGGAGAAGTTTCTGCTTGGGTCTGCACCACCGGGGGAGCCGGGGTTGCATTAATCTGGTGAACTTGGTGGGCTGGTCCGCTCTTAAGCCTAGAATTTGGGGGGCAATTCCAGCTCATGTGGTTTTCTACACCACAGGTGAAGCATATGGTTGGTCGCTTCGGGAAGAGAGATGGAGGAGAAGTCTTAACGGGAGGTTTGGAGTCCCGTTGTTGGTTTTGGGGAAAGAAGTTTTGGGGTTTTACGGGGCTCGGAAACTTTGTCAGCTTTCCTGGGAAGGGGCGCGAATCCGTCCTTCTTTCTTCTCGTTGGATTACTCTTTCCCGTTCCTCTCTTTCTCTTTCTTTTTCTACCTTTTTTCTTTGAACTTCTGCTTTAATCCGAGCTAATTCAATCTGAAGCTCAGCTTGTCTTATCCGTTCCCCTCTTTCTTCTCGTTGTATTTCTCTTTTCCGTTCCTCTCGTTGTTTTTCTCTTTCTCGTTCTTCTTGAATGTACTCAATTTGTTCCTTTCCGAAAAGTCCACAGGACTCTCCTTGCGCTTTAAAGATTTCAAACTGAGTCATCTTTGCACTTGGGGGCGCACTAGTCAACCAACTAAAATTCCTCGCAACAAGAATTATGCCTCTATAGAATTAGCCTACCTAAATATGGGCACTGACCTATTCGTACTTGGTTTCTTACTCTAAATAACCACTGACTAAAATCACGAAAAAACACAAACAAATTATTATAACCGTTCCTTGAGCTACTCCAGCTTCTTAAGTTTAAAAAAAAAGGGGATAGCAATCGTTAAAACAAAAGGGAACTACTATATTCTATTATTATAACGAATAACACTATGCTTTACTCGACTGAGACCAGTGTTTGCAAAGATATAGCGTTAAACCTTACACACCTGATACCAAATTAAATAGTATATATATATATGTCGTAGAATGACTCCCGACGATATACCATATATCACTATTCGTTGAGGGAACTTCCTTAATTATCTCTAGAGTTCGTTTTTACTGTCTGGCGGCCGATATTATGTATCTTCAAAATGCTTAAGAAGTGGAACTGAGCTCAAGGATAATAATATTGCTATCATTAATAAAATAGAGTTTTATTAATAATAACTTTAAACAATACACAAAAACGGAAAATATTGACAAACAGAATGGAAAGGGTCGTGGAGACTCGGGCTAATCCAAGGATTTAAGGGATCAAAAAAGGTAAAACAAATATGGAGTTAAAGAGATGGGATGGTTCGATAAACCATTTAAAGCACAGGATAGAATTGACAAATAAGGGATCAATACTCAAAAGGTGACGCTTGGCTTACGTAACTTCATTAGGGTGCAGTGGAAGGTACTTGAAGGAATATTCGGTCCGCTGGCGAGTTCCAGCCGAAGGGGGGGGGGATAAAAGGATCCTGACGTGGCGTCTTGGAAAGGAGAACCGTTACTCGACGAACGGCTTGACGAACAATGGCTGTTCTAGGTTGTTCTCTTCTGAACAAAGGGGGGGGGATGAGAACCGTCTCTTGTCTACGGGCTCAAGAACAATGGCTGTTCTAATGTTGTTCTCCTTTGAACAACAGGGGGGGTGAGAACCGTTTCTTGGCGAAGGGCTCAAAACGAACAATGGCTGTTCTAATGTTGTTCTCCTTGAACAACAGGGGGGGATGAGAACCGTTTCTTGGCGAAGGGCTCAAAACGAACAATGGCTGTTCTAATGCTGTTCTCCTTGAACAACAGGGGGGGGGGATGAGAACCGTTCCTTGGCGAAGGGCTCAAAACGAACAATGGCTGTTCTAATGCTGTTCTCCTTGAACAACAGGGGGGGGGGATGCCTTGGGGACTTGGCGTCACTAAAGGCTCGAACCTTTGGCACTCAAGGAATATTGTCCTCCTTCTGGACAAGTGATGGTGAATCTCGAGGTCGAGGTCCCTTGGCGCACAAAGGGAGAGAGGGTCGTGGTGATGTTTCGCGACGAAAATCTGGATCTCCAATCTGATCTTAGTGGTAAAGTTTCCATATAAATAGCCAGGACATCTCCTTGGCGTGGGGGAGAATGGGGTGGAAGCTTCGAGGAAACGCACAGCTGGGCCGGAGAAAAATGCCTTATCTGTCCATAAGCCTAACTCGATCTGGCGAGGTCGGCGTATGGGGGCGAACGGGGGGGACGATAACCTCCTTGTTTAAACATTGGCGTCCGGTAGCTGTTGATAAGACTCCAAGCCTCGAATCGAAGATGCACGTGGGTAGCCTCATGGTTTAAAATAAAATGTGATAGAAGTTGAAATGAATGCAGCTCTGAACTCGTTCTATCACAACTATTTAGATGGAAACTTTACCATAAGATCAGATTGGAGATCCAGATTTTTGTCGCGAAACATCACCACGACCCTCTCTCAACTTGTGCGCCAAGGGACCTCGAGATTCACCATCAGAAGAGAACAACGTAGAACAGCCATTGTTCTTCAAGCCGTTCGTCGAGAAACGGTTCTCATTCCCAAGACGCCACGTTAGGATCATTTTATCCCCCCCCCCTTCGGCTGGAACTCGCCAGCGGACCGAAAATTCCTTCACGCCGCCTTCCTCTGCACAACAAGTATAAATTACGTAAGCCGAACGTTACCTTTGAGTATTTAACCCTTTTGTCAATTCTATCCTGTGCTTTAAATGGTTTAGCGAACCATCCCATCTCTTTAACTTTATATTTGTTTTACCTTTTTAAATCTTTTAATCCTCGGATTAGCTCGATTCCACACGACCCTTTCCATTCTCTGTTTATTTCAATATTTTCCGTTTAGTGTGTTGTTGATAGTTATTATTAAAAAAAACTCTATTTTATTAATGATAGCAATATTATTATCTTTGAGCTCTGTTCCTCTTCTTAAGCTTATCGAAGATACATAATATCGGCCAGCCAGACATCCACGCACTCTAAAGCTAATTAAATAAGTTCCCTCAACAAATGGTTATATATGCTATATCGTCGAGAGTCCATTCTACGACAATATATATATATATATATATATATATATTTATATATACATGCAAGTTCTATTGAAGTCGACAGCTGTGGTAGCGTTATTAATTTTAAGTTTTTTAACGGGGTCTTCGAGGTGAGTTAAAACATCCACGAATGATATTCTTTATTCATAGACTTCTTTCGACCATGTTAGGTCATCTTCAGGGAATGAACAGAAATGGAATTATTTATAATTTTTCATTTGGTTTATAAAAAGGACAGATATAAATCGCTGTGTAACACAGGCGAACAAGCAGTCGTAGAGGAAAGGTCGCGGAAATAACTTGAAAGGAGATAGAAAGAGTTGATAGGTCAGTGGTTAGACACCGATGCGTAGTGTGGTTAGGTGGGTCTCGAGGTGTTCTGGATAGACGACGGCTGGAGGAGGTCAGGAGGGAGAGCGTGTTTGCTTAGTCGGAAACGCGTTATTCATGATGCCTTTTGTTTATGCAAAGAACGGTATGGGTTGTGGGTGGTCATGGGACGCGGGGTATCTCGGTGCCATCGCATACCGTCTTACATACAATGTGGTTTTTGTGGGTCTCTATCGAGTTTCCCGAGTTATTTTGTGAGTCTGGTGTGAGCATATGTGTTGAGGGGTGCTAATTTGTTGTTGTCGTGTAGTGTGGACATTCTTGTGTACAGGGGGCAGCGGCAAGCGCGCTTCCGAGCAGAGTTCTTAATGCGCTGAGCCTTCTGCTGTCACGTGTGCTTTACAGCTACAAGTGACAGTGGGGCATACGTGAGAAAGGATCGCACAAGTGTTTTGTATAGTTGTAACTGAAGTTTTATGCCCGCAGGATAGAAACTGCGCAGCGATGTGTTTGTATGTAAGGCCCTTTCTTATGTTATGTTCTGGTCTATATTGAACTTGAGGGTATTGTAAAAGTTACCCCAAGGATTTTTGTATGTTGTGTGTATTCGAGCCTTGCTGGGTTTAGATGATCCATGTCTGGTGTGTGTGAGAAGATTTGTAGGTTATGTATGAAGTGATCTCTTGCGCATTAGAGTGTCATCTGTATCTTCTGAGGATATGTGGCAATCAGCCATTTATCCTCGTAATCTGTCTTCACATCTAGTATTTTTTGTGCGTGGAGCGCGATTTCTTCTGGTCCGCCGTCGCTGACGAGAATAGTCTCGTCATCGGTGTAGGGCACTGTCTATGTATGACAGCAGTTTTTGGGTGGGCGTGGGGTGTCGTTTGTGTACATGATGTATAGTGTGGGTGCCAGTACGCTTCCTTGGAGAACACCTAAGCATGGTTTTAAGGGTTGTGAGAGGGTATTGTTGTATTGTATGTGGCATCTCCGTTCAGTGAGGTAGTACGAGAGGAGCCTTCTGGTGCAGAGAGGTTACTCCGTATTGTTAGAGAGTTTCCAACGGACTCCCTCGTGCCACACTTTACCAAAGGCCTTCTCCACTTTCTTGCTGATGGAGAGTGTCTTTTGATGTACCTGGCGTTTATTTATGTATTCTGTCATGAGCGATGGTAACGGCCGCCTGATGGACCGGCCCCTCATGAACCCATATTGGTGGGAGCAGAACCACTTCCTGTTTCCAGCTATTTCCGTAGGCGGAAGTTGATCATGCATTCGAGCATTTTGTCTAGGTGCTCTAATAGAGCAATAGGTTGTAATTATTTGGGTGTTTGGAGTCTTTGTTCATTTTGTGTAAAATTATGTGGTGAGAGAATATTTTAGGGAAGTGGCCTGAAGCTAATGAGGAGTTGAATAGGTGTGTAAGTGTGGGGTATATGAAAATATATGTCTCGCCATCGTCCCCACTCCCGAGACTAGCAAAAGTCAAAGACATAATCGAGAGAATATTAAAAGAAAGATTCAAGTACGACTATGCCAGTAACGACAGCAAGGAGGAAGTGCTTTCGGCTCTCAAAGGAGGTAGCAATGAAATCTGCTCCGAGCATGATTCAACTTATCACACGAGCAATTTAAAAAGAAAAGGTCAGGGAGAGTGAGGTCGCCAGCAGGCGAAGAGCAAGCAAAGGTCCGGAACACCCAAAACGAATAACATGGCTTATAACACTATGTTTATTAGCAAAATTAAGATCTTTTCGCTAAATGTCAATGGTTGGGAAAATAAAAAATTCGCATACAACAACATCATCAGCGAAGTAGACCCGAACGTAGTTCTAATCTCGGAACATGGCCTCAATACAGGTGCAAACCCCCTGAGAATATATAACTATAATATTCTTACGGCCAACCATTCAAATAAAAGATATGATAGTGCTACAATAGTTGTACGAAAGGGCATCAAGTAAAGAGAAATAGAAGAACAGGAGGAATCGTATCTGGCTACCATTAAAATCAAAACAACCATTGATGACCTTGTCATAGCTGTGGGTTAACAACCCTCAAAACGAACATAGCTCCCCATCCCCAACTTCATCCGTCTATTCAGAAGAAACGCCTCAACCACCCTAATCGGAGACCTCAATGCCCGATACAGAGAAGCGGGTAACACAACTGGGTTCAACGGGTCGGGAACATCCCTGAGCTTGCTTATTGATCGAGATCTGGCCCGGAATTTTTAACGTACCTGATAAGATGATCCTCAACGACCCCTGATATCATCCTTTTAAACTCCAACTTTGCCCTAACCATGCGACAATTCCTGGCCCAAACACCCCATCGGACTATGTAACTATGGTCACTACTGTCTCAACCTCTTCTATACAGGTGAAGATCCTATCCCGAAGGTTCATGCCTAAAGCAAACTGGAAGGAGTATAGAAGATTACTGCAGGACTACCGACTGAGCCAACTGGACGGTTCCACATTAGAAGACCTCGACAATCACCTAGAGGACATTATGACGAGACTTAAGGAGGCAGACAGGGTAGCTATTCCTAGGGTCAAATTAAAAACTCTCCCAGCACCACGATTGGACGAGATTATAATAGAAAAGAAGACCAGGCTAGACGTACTGGTCATGGAGATTAGTCGCCTTTGGAATACAGCGGACCGCTATCGGGAGCTCCGGAAACTCCGTTTGGAGCTGAAACTCCTGATAGCGGAGAAGTCGCAAAGGATCTGAGATGGAATGATAGGAGGGATAGACGCAGAAGGTGATTCCAGGAAGTTTTGGAGCCAAATTAAGAAGCTAAGTGGCACACTCCCCGCCAAAACTAACATCAACATCATAGTGGACGGGAAAAAAATCTCAGAAGACCAAGAAATAGAGCACCAATTCAGAGAACATTGGGAAAACAAGTTTACCATCACATATGAGGAGAACCAGGACTTCGATATGGGTACGAGGAGGAGGTCTCGGTGGACCAGGAGGCTCGAGGGTCAGTCTTGACTCCCTTCTATTTCGTCGATGCTACCAGACAAATAGAGGAGGAGGGTAGACCATTCACCCAGGATGAGTTTGATGCTGCTCTCAAAAGTTTCAAGCAAAAAGCCCCATGCATTTCAGGCATCACTAAGGCTCACTTAACTAATGCTCCCGAATATATCAACATGGCGATTTTAAGCCTGTTCAATGCTTGTCTTAACGCTGGTTATTTCCCCGTTCAACTCATGAGGGCTAGAATGATCTTTCTTTGAAAGCCGGGAAAACCCAAAGGGGAAGTGAAAAGCTACAGGCCCATATCACTCCTGGAGTTCATAGGGAAGCTCCTTGAGAAATTGGTTAATGATAGGCTGAGGGACTTTCTTGAAGCAAATGGTTGTTACAATAAGCAACAACATCTATTTCGGAGACACCTGGAAACTGAGACAGCCCTTGCTCTATTGACTGAGAACATTGCCGTTGCAAAGGCTGAGAACAAAAGAATATATTTAGTACTCAGGGATGTTTCATCTGCCTTTGATAAGGTATGGATCCCTGGTCTAAAGGAGAAACTCTGCGTTCTACGCATGGGCACGAACATCACTAGACTTCTTTGTGACACCTTGATGACCGTGAGGCTACCATAAAAATCAACAGCATCAAAGCACAGCCCTTTCCAATCGGAAGCAGGGTACCTCAAGGAGGCTGTCCGACCCTGTATAAGATCTACACAAGTGACCTTCCCTTTCCTACCCATGATTACGCAAACTACATCCAGCTGGCCGACGATATTTCGCAATTGATCACCAGCAATTTTCTCAATCCTACCGACATCGCGAATAGAACAGCAAGGAAAATAAGCAACTTCAATGCCTATGAGGCTCATAATAAGATCCGCACCAATGTGGAAAAATTTAAAGTCCTCCCCATCAGACGTAAAAACACGGCCGACGTTCTAGTGCGAGACGAACTTCATCCATACACTCGCGAAGCCCGAGTCCTAGGATTAAACACAACATCATCAAGATACGACGCACATACCAATGTAAAAGTCGCACAAGCCAAGCAACGATTACGCCAACTCTATAGATTTAAGGGGCTCTTCCCCCGAAACAAAAGGAAACTGTACCTGGCCCTGGTGAGGCCAATCCTGCTATACCTTGCTATTCCGATGAACCTAGAGAGCAATACCAAGTTGAGGAAAGTGAAGGCGGTACAAAACCAGGCTTTCCGTTTCATATTTAATGCATCTAAATTGGACCGCATCCCCTCGACCAGACTTCATGCCCTCGTAGAATTGAAACCTCTAAACGTAATCTTAAAAAATAGGGCAGAATGACTTGGAGGAAAATCCAAGAGCATCTACTAAAGAGAATAAACCAAGAAATACGACAACCCAATATAGACAACCGACTACGACACTATAAACGCGGATTCAACAGCAGCGGCCTGAGAATGCAGGAGGATGTGATACCTGTATTTAGATAAAGAATACCTGAAAAACTCAAAAAAGTTTACAAGTAGGACAATGAAAACTATTGTTCATACATGTTTTATATAAGAAAAAAAAAGATCCGTATTGGACAAATAACGTAAAAAAAATAACATTAAATCAACAAATTATAAATAAAATTAATAAAAAGATCCGAAGTGGACAAAAGTAAAAATAAAATAACATGTAGAACGTACTCAAATTATGAGTAAGCTCTAAATACCAAACACCATGTCAAACAAATACAAAGGCTTGAATGCTTAATTTTTACATCAAAGACGCTCAGGAATTAAGAACGAGAAGACGATGCCTGATAGGCTGGCACACATCTTCTTCTACTATAAAACTTTTTCTCACTATGACCTCTACTACTATTTTACACCCATTTTTTCCCCATCTTTTATTATCCTTGAATCCTTGAATCTCACTATTTGGACGGACCTGCTACTCTGCTTTTCGGACGTATTTTCTACGATCTGGTAAAGTTCTCACTGGAAAAGGAGGCAACGACTCGAGACATTTTCTTCAAAACGTGAGTTTTTTCACGATAATTTGAGTTAAGCGCCTGTTTACCGCTCAACGCTTATAACAGTCAACAGAAGACTACCACAGGAATAAATATATGCGCTCACATGGCTGTTTGGAGATTTCTCCTGTTCCTTGTTGGCGAGGTAACTTCCCCCGAAGGGGCTACTTTTTCCTCTGACTATTGGTAACTTTTTTTTCATACTTTTTTACTTCAACTTGTTTCTCAACTAGTGCTACATAACTTGGTCACCGGCAAGGTCTTAGATACAGTTAGGAGTAGGGTATATTGAACCCCTGCAGGACTTTCCATTAGAGGGCCAGAAAAGGGGGGTCGATTCTCGACCACGAGCCCGAAACCTTCTGTGGACCACTTATAGTGCTAGACCTAAATAGGTAGGGTGACTAAAGAGATCAAGAAAGTCAGGAGGTAGGAGAGGTAGAATTAAGACAGATAGAGGGCTCTCCATCTAAGGAGTATAACTTTTACTTACAGATTTCGCCACTAGGGGCAGACTAGAACCAGGACAGATAACCAAGATTGAAAAAACTGGAGCCACTAGGAGCCCTAGCCCGAAACCTTCTGTGGACCGCTTATATGGCTAGGCCTAAATAGGTAAGGTGACCAAGGAGAGCACGAAAGTCGGGAGGTAGGAGAGGTATAATTAGGACATATAGAGGGCTTTCCCATCTGAGGAGTATAACTTTTACTTACAGATTTCGCCACTAGGAGCAGACTAGAACCATGATAGATAACCAAGATTGAAAACCTGCCTCTTGCATGGTATTAGAAAGGTAACAATGGAACCAAATGTACTCCGCAGCAAGTCGTACAGACCATCTTCAAGGACCTCTCCATACCCTTGATAAAATGCATCGATGTCCCCACCGGATTCATCGCGATCTGTCCAAAAGGAAATGATGTGGAATCGCTACTATCTCCGGGTGGATCGGTAACCCTCGGAAAACTCCACCTGGAAGCGAAGACACCGCCGCAAATCACCGGAAACCGAAGCTTCGTATGCTTGAAAGTAGAAGCATGGGTATGATCTTACTCATGCGAAGAAATCAAAAGGAAATAATGGAAAATCATAAATGGATCAAGATACAGGAAATTGTAAAATTTAAAGACTATACTCATGTCTTTAAAGTTATATGCGAGACATCTGAAATGGCGGCCAAAGCCCAAGAAAAGGAATTATTGGCCTTTATCATGTGTATTCCTCCACAGAATATACAAAGAGACACATTTGTCAACATTTAAATGTGCTTTAATTGCTATACCATGGAAACACATATTTCAGCTAACTGCCCCAAGAGAGGAACATTTATATGTTCCGAATGCGCCAAAGAGAGACACGACTGCTGCAACTGCAGAAACACGTGCAAAAAATGTGTAAACTGCGGTGGTAGCCATCGTACGATGGCTATGTCATGCCCAGATAGAAAAGACATCATTAAGAAGAAGGAAAGAGACCTACAGACAAAGAAATATACAGAAAACACCACATCGTACGCTAACGTAGCCAAAAGCCAATGCTCAAACACTCCAACGCTGTCAAACATCACGAAGGAAATGTTTGGTAAGATCTATACTGGCGTGATTCATGCACATGTCCAGAATGCACTTAATCCTGAAACATATGCGACAACACTCAACTCCACTTTGAAGGCCAATGGACTAGAACCCATCGTCGTGCCACAAGAGATTAATTCAGAGGCCATTCTCAAAGTAGATAACGCAGAGACTGAAAACCAAGGAGACGTTCAGGTAGAAAACAGCGAAACGGAAACAGACACAGAAGCCACCAGCTCTGAATCGGAAGAAGAAGAGACTAAAAGAATAACAAGGAAAACCCAGAAGAAAAGAAAGTCCAAGACGGGAAAGAGCCCAGCTCGACAAAGTAGTCAAAACTCACAAAGCCCACAACCAACAAACACGGGTCACCTCTCGAAAGCTAAGGGCTCCCGTAAACCAGCAGGAAAACGGAAATAAGTTTTTACTTAGTCTCCACAACAGATACTTGATCAATGAATGGAAACGGTTAAAGGACTTTGGAAACGAAATCGATTTTAGGACTTTATAAATTACAATGAATAAAAACAGATCTTAAGATTATACAGCTCAACATTAACGGATGGAAAAGCAAAAGGATAATGTATGGAAACATTTTTAGAAAACTAGACCCGGACATAATTCTAATTTCGGCACACGGCGTAAATCTTCAAGAAGACGAGATCAAAATCTGGAATTGCTATGTTATAGTGGCCAAACCGACGGGAGAACTACAAGACGGGGTAGCTATAGCAATCAGAAGGGATATTGAATATAGAACTTGCAACGAATTGGACGAAGCCTACATCGTAGTGGATATCAAAATGGAATTGACTAACATCATTATAGAAACGGGATACCGACCGACAAGGAAAAATCAACTACCCATTCAGAACTTCATTGGAATTTTTAATAATAGGTTACCAGTGTTATTTTTGGGTGACCTGATCGCACACTGTCAAGAGAGCGGATGTAGACGAAGAAACGGGATAGGCAGAGACCTTTTGATGACAGAAGATATCCCATCTACGGACCACACAGCGATACAGCTTACCCTTAATCAAAGACCAATCCAGATCCCAGGGAAGGTAACAAAAGCTTTTCATAGAGCAGACTGGGAGACATGCAAGAGAGAATTCAGCACATATCAACCGAGAGAACTAGACGGCACATCGCAAGAACAGATAGACGAAGAACTAGAAACTATTAGGAATTTGATAAAAAGGGGGATAGAAAAGCCATCCCAAGAAACAGTTAATCGACGATTAAGACCTTTACCTGGTCTCCAGAGATGATAAGAAACCATCGACGACTAAGGGAAATTTCAGACAACATAAGGAGAAACGGACCAACGAGGGAGCTACTCAACGCAATGAATAGGATAAAGAGGATTCTTAATACGGAAATAATAGAAAAACAAAATAGGAACTAGAATGAAACAATCCAGAAGATTGACGATGACGCACCGGCAAGAGAATTTTGGAAAACAATAAAACAAATGAAAGGAAAATTAGGGGACAAGAAGATGACCCTGAAGGAAAATCAAGGTGATTAGATAGAAGATATTGACGCAATAAGACAATTATTTAAAGAACACTGGAAGAACATTTTTAACATTAGGGAAGAGGATAATCAAGACTTCGACAGGGACTTCGAACGAAAGATCACAAGACACCTCGAACTAGAAGCGGACAGGATAATCCCTTACAAAAATGTAGATGCAGCAAGAGACACTTTGGAATGGGTAACGACGCAAGAATTACCGTCCAAGAATTAAACAACACAATCGCTCAGTTTAAGCAGAAGGCACCAGGTATTTTAAAGCTCACTAAGAGGCACTACGAACAAGCGACTTAAAAAAATAAAGCAGGGAATTACTTCAGTATTTAATGCCAGCCTTACACTGGCTACTTTCCCAAAGAACTTAAATAGCCAAGATGATTTTCATACCCAAAGCTGGCAAGCCTACTACACTAGTGGAGAATTACAGACCTATATCTCTACTCGACTTCATCGAGAAGATGTTCAAGAAAATTATGAACACTCGCCTAAATGAGCACCTGGGAGCTAATGACCTTCTAAATAAATTTCGATTCGGCATCAGAAAAATAAGAAGCACGGAGAATACCCCATCAGGCATAACAGAAAAAAAGCTAAAGCAAAAAGAGAAAAGGCTAGGGATGTGTCTAAAACTTTTGACAAAGTATGGACGAAAGGAATGCAATACATATAAGATATTTCAGTTACGCCTAGAGAGCAAGATGGAAATACTACTTTGCAATTACATAACTGAACGAAACGCATTTATCAAAATTGGAAACTATCATGTAGATAAATTCAAGATGGAGGCTGGCCCGCAAGGAGGATGTCTGAGTGCAATATTATATTCTGTATATACCTCAGAAATTACTCCGCCAGCTACATACGGGTGCCTAAATATACAGTTCGCAGATAACATCATACAGATTGTCATCTGCCCTTATAGGAACCCTAATATGCAAGCACGACTGTCAGCAGAAGAAATACGATGGTCAACGCTTATGAAAATCAGTGAAAAATCAGCACCAACAGGAATAAATTTAAAATTGTACCAATATACAGGAAGAGACTCAGCAACATTGTGATCGAAGGAAACAGATACGAATACACAAACGAAGCTACAGTGCTATGATTGACGATTACGAAGAGAGGATACACCAAGCATGTGAGAGAAAGAGTAGAAAAAGGAAGTAAGAGACTCGGGATACTATTTAGGCTCTAAGCAATTAAAATAAAAAACAAGAAGAAAATTTATCAAGCCTTAATCGAGTCAACAATGGTATACCCAGGGATACCATTGTATACAATCTCAAAAAGTAATGTTATCGCACTGCAACGAATACAGAACAAGGCAGTTTTGATAATCACGAACAAAAGAAAAATAGACAGAAGAAGACAGCCAGATTTGCATCGCGAAGCAAGAATTCAGCCAATCAACAAGATTATAGAGAAGAGGGCCAAGAAACTCATCCAAACGACGCAAAGGGAGTTTGAAGAGGAAGTAATGGCCATGATCACCTAGAGACAAGAAGGGGGAGCACGTAAAGACTTCCCTACCTATACTTCAAAGATCAACGAAGAAGAGGTTGAAGTGTTCACATGATAAGAACAAAGAGAAGGAGTAAGTAAACCTAGTTAGAAAAAGCTAGAAATAATAAAAAGAAACATAAAAGGATAAACAAGAAAAGGTATAATAAAAAAAAGAAAGGAGAAAACTTTCTACCAGTGAAGGGAAACAACTAAAACAACGGTTTTAACGCCAAATCGCATCAACAATAACACAGATTTAAAAACATGACATAAAACGAACATAAATAATAAACCTGATACTCAGTCAACTATTTCTATCCATTTGAATTCTAAACTGTAACATTTCTAAATGCCAGAGATTAGCTGACCTTCACGTATACTTTGCATTCAACTGCACATCTTCTACTTCCGTCTATTTCAACCAAATTTTCTTCTATCCTTCACACTGCTCTTAACACAGCATACGTGGGTGAGGAGCACTAGAGATTAAAGAAATAGACAGGATATAGTACACACCGTGGTTTGCATTCCACGTAAAGCTGTAGGTCCGCCGACGACCTTGATCTCCTTTTAATCTTCCACACTATTTCAAACTTTGCTATCCCCCTTTCCCTTTCCTCTTCCTCTCCCTGTCTAGCAGGATTCTGGAGGTAGAGGGGAGACTGGAATGGCCTTTTGCACTCCCCTCCCCCTCTGGTCATCCTAGGATGACCGGAGGGGGGGAAGGCTTGGAAATCTATTCTATCTCATCTTCCACATCTTTTCTACTTTACTTTAATTTACTTTACTGACTATTTATCACTCCGATCAAGTTCTCTGGCAAAGGAGGCAAAGGAAAATCAAGTTTACAAACGTGCTTCTTTTAACAGAGGTCAACTCGGGGACGCCGAGATGTCGGGAGTATGGTTTCAAGCTGAAGTTGTACGTTAATTGCCAGTTTCTTCATTTGAATGATGACGGCTTCGGCTATCCGCAATCTTCTGCGATTTTGGAGTCTCATTTTAATGGAGGTGTTTTTATTCAGATTTTCACGGGTTAATGTATTGCCATAAGATTGCGTGTGTTTTTTAATCGCGGTATCTTGAAGGTGAGCTGCCAGTCGCCTTGACAGTGTTATGGAGGTCACACCGATAAACTTTAAATTGTGGTGTTCGTAGTCACCGACTTTGCACTAATATTCGTACACGACGTTAGTCTCCTGGAGTTCGCTCATTGGAAGGAGACAGTTGTTCCTCATGATGCAACTACTTGTTTTCTTGGTCTTGTAGTATATAATTAGATTAATATCCGTATTAGGGTCGGTTGGGGTCACGTTACGATGGAGAATGGCTTTGAGACCCTTTTCATCTTACGATAGCCGGTGTTCATATTGGCCTTGTAATAAAGGTACTTATTACTCTTCTTCTGAGTAGACCTGACGCCAGGGCCAGCAGCCAAGTTCATTTTCTCTTTCATAATGGCTTCGATGGATTCTTGTGGGTAGCCGTTGCTAACGAGAACTCTGGAAACCCTCTCAAGTTCATGATCAACAACCGTGCACGAGGATGAATGAGAAATTGCCTTGTTAACTAAGGCATTGATGACAGATCTCTTGTAACGTTCAGGACACCCAGAAGAACCGTTTAAGCAGAAACCCAAGTTCGTGGCCTTAACGTATACTTGGGTTACAAATTTGGACTCCTGGGCACTTATGAGGATATCAAGGAAGGGAAGGGATCCTTCATCTCTGTTTCGTGGATGAAATTCGGGCAAGAGTTGTTCTTGAATATTTCAACTAGGCCGTTCACTTGTTCAAGGATATTCTTAATCAAAATTATGTCATCGATATAGCGCGCGTAGATGGGAGGTTTGGGCGCTATATTGCTTTTGAAAATTTTGTTCTCAACTGAGCCCATGTAAAAATAGGATAGTGGTCATTTTTATGGGCGATTTAAACACCCATTGCGGGGATTCTGATTACAGATATACAAACAGAATCAGAAAAAAACTTAACACGCTTATCAATAGATGTATACTGTGAAGACTGGGATCGAATTTCCCTACATAATTACGAAGAGATTGCGCAACAAAACCGGACATCTGCCTGGCTAACCTTAATCTGCCCTTTAACTATTTTATGGAACCAGTGGATGTTCCTTGCAGTGACCACACTGCGACTCTAATGCATATAAACACGAATTCTATACAAATTCCTTCGAAGAAATGGAAGGCGTACCATAGAGCGGATTGGGATAAGTACAAAGAATTACCTTAGACGTACGTGCCCAGTCCGCTCAAAGAAGCCATTCTAGAAAAAATCGACGGGAAGTTGGACAGGATCAGAGAAGAAATTGAAAGGGCAGAGAAGGGGGCCGTCCCCATTAACTCGTTCCAAACCATTAAACAATTTAGATGGACACCAGAAATGGTGGCTTTGAGCGAGGAAATCGGCCGGGTGGCAGAATATATAAGAAGATTCGGAACATCAAGGGAAGCACACAACGCACTAAGCAGACAGAAAAGAGAACTAATAGCACTAATTTATGAAAAATAAAAAGAAAAATGGGATCAGGACATCGATAAAATAGATGTGGAAACATCACCAAGGGAATCTTAGGGACTTATCAACAGATTAAAGACTCGGGCAACAAGGTATAAAATGAAAATTAAGTATGCAGGGAACAACATTTTAGAAGATGATGAAGAAAGAGAAGGATTATTCAGAGAGCACTGAAGAAATGTATTCAAAATTAGCAAAGAAGAGAATGAGGACTATGACATTGACTTCGAACATCAGATCGTGGACGAACTCAATGGAGAGATCGAAAGGACATACGCATTCCACTTTGTCTAGGAAAGAAAAAACAACAAAGACGGAATAGACGCAATCAATACATCTGAGGAATTAAAAGAAACGATAAAGATCTCCCGACAGAGACCCCCAGGCAGATCGGGACTCACCAGATTAAATTACATCGAAGCACCCCCGAACATACTGGAGGGAGTGAGAAACGTCTTGAATGCGTGCTTGAATACGGGATACTTTCCTGATGAACTGAAAGTGGCGAAGATGATATTCAGAGCTAAGGAGGGAAAACCCCCTAAATCAAGGGGGTAACTACCGTCCTGTCTGGCTGCTCGATTTCATCGGTAAGGTATTGGAACAAAATAATAAATAACAGACTGTCTAAATTTCTCGATGATAATGGCCAAAAAACAGCTGCCAATTTGGCTTCAGGAAAAACAGAAGCACGGAGATGGCCCTTGGAGTCATCCTTGAAAAGATAGCAAAAGCAAAGAGAGGTAAAATGAGCGTAGACATCGTATGCCGGGACGTGTCAAAGGTATTCGACAAAGTATGGCAGAGGGGTATACAAATCAAGATACTCAGATTAGCAATAAACAACAAGATCGAAATGGTTTATGTGATTATGTAAAAGAGGGACGTGCTTATGTGGAAATAGAACGACATCAGGGTGAAATATTCGAGCTCACTGAGGATTTGCCCTAAGGCGGCTGTCTGAGTCCGTCTTTCTATTCAATCTAAACTGCAGATATACCACCACCAAGAAATGAAGGCTGCTTGACCATCCAATTTGCCAACAACGTCACTCAAATCATTGTTTTTCCCTACAGGAATGGCCCAATGCAAGCTATGATGACTGCAGAAGAAATAAGAAGCATTAATAGACACGAAGAAAAATGGAAAATTAAAAAAACAGGGATAAATTTAATATGGTACCCGTGGAGAGAAGGAACATCTCAGCTGTATATGTAGAAGGACAGCGCTACAGATACGACAAAGAATGTAAGGTGCTCGGACTAACCCTTACGAAATCAGGTTATAAAAAGCACCTAACTGAGAAGGTAAATCGAGGGAAGAGCAGCCTGGCATTACTGTACAAGTTAGTTAACCTAAAACAAGCGAAAAATTTATCAATCCATAGTAGAGTCCGCGATTATTTATCCAACCATCGCGATGTACACGATCTCGAGAAGTAACCTATTAAGACTTCAAAGAGTCCAAAAGTAAGAGTATTTAATTAACCGAAGCAAACCAGAGAATATCATATATATAGCCAATTATAACTAGGATAGAAATAGGAAAAAATAGATAGAGAGATAGAAACCTACACTAGTATTTAGTAAGAGTATTTACTAATAATGGTTTGAACGCCTCATAAATACCAATACTGCTTTTTAACTTTATCATGCTAGCTATACTACCTAAAATAGACAGAGATAAGCCTGACCTCCAGGCAATTAGCATTGATTGATTGATAATAAAAGATGGGGAAAAATGAGTGTAAGATAGTAGGAGAGGTTATAGTAAGAAAAAGTGTGTTATAGTAGTCGTCTTCTTTATTTCTCAGCGTTTTTGATGTGAAAATTAAGCATTCAAGCCTTTTGTTTGTTTGACCCGATGTTTGGGATTCAAAGCTTACTCATAATTTGAATACGTTCTACATGTTATTTTAGTTTTACTTTTGTCCGCTTATGATCTTTTGATTGATTTTATTTATAATTTGTTGATTTAATGTTATTTTATTTTGTTTTTTTGTCCTCTACGGATCTTTTTTTTTAATATAAAACATGTAAGAACAATAGTTCACATTGTCCGGTTATTTTTATCTAAATAAGGGTATTACATCCTCATGCGTACGCAGGCGGCTGTTGTTGAATCCGCGTTTGTAGTGTCGAGGTCGGTTGTCAATATTGGGTTGTCGTAGTTCTTAGTTTATTCTCTTTGGTAGATATTCTTGGATCTTCCTCCAAATCGATTTCGCCCTATTTTGTAGAATTACGTTTAAGGGTTCCAATTCTGCTAGAGCGTAAAGTCAGGTCAAGGGCATGCGGTTCAGTCTAGATGCATTAAATATAAAACGGAGTGCCTGGTTCTGTACAGCCTGCACTTTCTTCAGCTGAGTATTGCTCTCTAGGCGCCTCCGAATAGCGGGATATAGCAAAATTGGCCTCACTAGGGACAAATACAGTTTCCATTTGTTCCGTGGGGAGAGCCCCTTAAATCTATAGAGTTGACGTAATTGTTGCTTGGCTTGTGCGACCTTTACATTGATATGTGTGCCATGTCGTGTTGATGTTATATTTAATCCAAGGACTCGAGCTTTGCAAATCTACGGATTAAATTCATCTCGCACTAGAACGTCGGCAGTTTTGTTCCGTCCGATGGGGAGGACTTTAAACTTTTCCACATTGGTGTCGACCTTATTACGAACCTCGTAGGCATTGAGGTTGCTTATTTCACCTGCTGTTTTATTCGCAATGTCAATAGGATTGAGATAATCGTTGGTGATCAATGGCGAAATATCGTTGGCCAGCAGGATGTAGTCTGCGTAATCATGAGTGGGAAAGGGGAGGTCACTTGTATAGATCGTATACAGGGTCGGACTTAGACAGCCTCATTGGGGCACCCCGCTTCCCATGGGGAATGGTTGTCCTTCGATGCTGTTGATTTTTATGGTCGCCTCGCGGTCTTCAAGGTAGTCACAAAAAAGTCTGGTCATGTTCGTGCCCATGCATAGGTCGCAGAGTTTCTTCTTTAGACTGGGGATCCATACCTTATCAAAGGCAGATGAAACATCCCCGAGTACTAAATCTACCCTTTTGTTTTCGGCCTTTGCAACGGCAATGTTTTAAGTCAACAGAGCAAGGGCTGTCTCAGTTCCCAGGTGTCTCCGAAATACGTGTTGTTGTTGACTGTATAAACCATTTACTTCAAGAAAGTCCCTGGGCCTATCATTACCCAATTTCTCAAAGAGTTTCCCTATGAACTCCAGGAGTAATATGGGCCTGTGAGATTTCACTTCCCCTTTGGGTTTTCCCGGCTTTCAAAGAAAGATCATTCTAGCCCTCATGAGTTGAACGGGGAAATAACCAGTGTTAAGGCAGGCGTTGAACAGGCTTAAATTCGGCGTATTGATGTTTTCAGGAGCATTTGTCAAGTGAGCCTTCGTAATGCCTGAAATGCCTGGAGCTTTTTGCTTGCAACTTTTGAGAGAAGCCTCAAATTCATCACAGGTGAATGATCTACCCTCCTCCTCTATTTATCTGGTAGCATCGACGAAATGGAAGGGAGTCAAGACTGGCTCTCGAGCCTCCAGGTCCGCCAAGACCTCCTCCTCGTACTGCATATCAAAGTCCTGGCTCTTGTCTGTGATGATAAGCTTGCCTTCCCAATGTTTCTTAAATTAGTGCTTTATTTCTTGGTCTTCTAAAATTTTTCTCCCGTCAACTATGATGTTGATGTTAGTTTTGGCAGGGAATGTGCCACTTAGCCTCTTAATTTAGCTCCAAAACTTTCTAGAATCACCTTCTGCGTCTATCCCTTCTATCATTCCATCCCAGATCATTTTCGACTTCTCCGCTATCAGGAGTTTCAGCTCCAAACGGAAGTTCCGGAGCTCCTGGTAGCGGTCCGCCTTATTCCCAAGTAGACTTATCTCCATGACGAGTACGTCTAGCCTGATCTTCTTTTCTATTATAATCTCGTCCAATCGTGGTGCTGGGAGAGTTTTTCATTTGACCCTAGGAATGGCTACCCTGTCCGCCTCCTTAAGTCTCGTCATAATGTCCTCTAGGTGACTTTCGAGGTCTTCTAATGTGGACCCGTCCAGTTGCGTCAGTCATTAATCCTGGAGTAATCTTCGATACTCTTCCCAGTTCGCTTTGGGCATGCACCTTCGGGACGGGATCTTCACCTGTATAGGGGAGGTTGATACGGTAGTGACCATACTTACATGGTCCGATGGGGTGTATGGGCTATCAACTGTCCCTTGGTTCAGGGCAAAGTTAGATTTGACGAGGATGATATCAGGGGTCATTGAGGATTATCTTGTCAGGTATGTTGGAAATTCTAGGCCGACTCTCCGCACCAGATCTCGATCAATAAGTAGGCTCAGGGATGTTCCCGATCCTTGAACTCAGTTTTGTAACCTGCTCTCTGCAGCGGGAATTGAGGTCTCCGATCAGGATGGTTGAAGTGTTTCTTCTGAATAGTCGGATGAAGTTGGAGATGGGGAGATATGAGCGTCTTGGGGGTTAGAGCCCACAGCTATGACAAGGTCATCGATGGTTGCTCTAATTTTAATGGTCAGATATGATTCTTCCAGGTCTGCTATTTCCCTGTACTTAAGCCCTTTCGTACGGCTATTGCGACACCATCATATCTTTCATTTGAATGGTTGGCCATAATGACGTTGTAGTTGTTTATTCTCAATGCGTTCGTATCTTTACTAAGACCATGTTCCGAGATTAGAACTATGTCCGGGTCTACTTTGCGGATGATGTTGTTATATGCGAATTTTTTATTTTCCCAACCATTGACATAAAGCGAAAAGATCTTAATTTTGCTAATAAACATAGTGTTATAAGCCATGGTATTCGTCTTTCGTATTCTGGACCTTTGCTTGCTCTTCGCGTGTTAGCGACCTCACTCTCCCTGACCTTTTATTTTTCAATTGCTCGTGCGATAAGTTGAAGCATGCTTGGGGCAGATTTCAATGCTTCCTCCTTTGAGAGCAGAAAGCATTTTCTCCTCGGTGGCGTTATTGTCATAGTCATACTTGAATTTTCCTTTAATACTCCGTCGATTATGTCTTTGGCCTTTGCTAGTCTTAAGAGTGGTGGCGATGGTGAGGCATATATTTTCATGTTTATGTCTGTGGTATATTGCTTGGGTGCTGTCTTCCTGTCCTGTTTGGCGGGCTTGCTTTGATGACTTGCTCCTTCCTGGGCGTTTGACTTTTGGGCCGGTTGATCGGTCTCCATTGTCTCGGGTGTTGCGGGATCTTCTCGCTTATTCAGTCGGGGGCCCCTGGATTTCGATCGGCTCCTTGATATAGCTCTGAGGTTGCTTCCCTTTTGGGTTTGATAAAGTTTAGTCGCGAAGGGGGGGGGTTGTCGGGGAACCACATTGGTTTCATCCCATTTTGGGTGAGCATCCTGTTAAGTTCAGTGGCGTAGCTTTCCCGATTTGCTATGTTAACAAAATGGGCGTGAATCATGCACATACCAGGTCCAAGTTCATCGACGGGTTAGCTGTAATAAAGTTTTGCCCTTACGGGTCTTCTCTTCCTGCAGGTTCTTCTTTTTCTCGTTAACTAGGGTCTTCTCCATGGGGCACGACATGGATAGTGTGCGGTGAGGACCTCCGCAATTTAGGCACTTCTTTGTTCCACCGCTGGTGCACTCTTTTTAGGTGTTCCCGGTTCTGGTGCACTCTGAAAACACTTTGCCCTGTAATGTACATTCTTTAGTCGCGTGCTGCTTTAGAGCGTAGCACAAGAAGCAGACCTGCACTGAACCAAAAGTTTCCCTTTCCATGCACGAGGCTGAGATGTTGGTACAAAACATAATTAATCCTGCCTCTGACGATTTGGCGGCCATCTCTGTTGTTTGAAAGTTCGCTTTGAAGAGGTGGGTTTACCTTCCACACTCGGGATTTTTAAATTTATAAATCTCGTCGACTTTTGCCCAATTCTGTTTTTCTTCGATTTCGGCCTTGATCTCTTCTGCACTATGTGTCCCGACCCAAGGATCAAGGCGACGACAGATGATTGACCTTTTGGCAGGCACATGTGGTGGGACCTTAGGTGACAAGCTGATTTCTTTCAGTTTAGAGCAGGACCATACACCTAGTAGCTTGTTGACGTCAAGGTTGTTGTCACAAATAGCCAGGTATCCATAGGATTGGTCCACCAATCGGTATAATGCAACTCCAATGGTGGCAAAAATGGTCTGGAAGACTTTCTCCCTCGACGGCTTGGGGTGGCTCTCTATGACCCAGAGAGGGATCCTTTTCCACGGATCTCACCAATTTCCTATTTAAGTTGTTTTCCTGATACTATCAGCTCGTTCCACCTTGCTCTGCCCTACCTATGCTAAAATGTCTAAGCAGGGCCCACCTGCCGGTCCTGTCCACTCCACGCCCATACTGGGCTCCTTTCTTTGCACCCCTTTAAGGCTTCCTTCCGGGGTTCGGACACGACAGAAACCGGTGGTCTCTACAGGCCTTGACTAGCAGGGAAGTTATTGAGAACGAAATGTGCTGCTGAGGACTAGATAGAAGAAAAATCTAAGGCGAGAAACGTCCTCCTCCGACGGGTTGCTCCTGTGCACGCGCGCGTGCGCCCCCGCGACACTACTATCGGGTAGCAGTAAGGTCAGCAGTTTTGACGCGTAGAGGATTACTTCGCCTACGTAAACTTCTTGTAGTTGAAGCTATTTAGAGTTGGACTTCGTAAGATTTCTAGGTGTCTCTGGATTAACTCTATTCAGAGCGTAGCGCAGTCGCAATTAGCATCTCTTTGCAAACCTCTTACTTCCTTCAGCCTTCTGCATCTATTCGTTTTTACTATCATATTCGCACACGGGACTCACAGTGATATGTATGGTAAAGGTCATGATAAACTGTTATAGTTATAGTTAGAGACAAGAGAAACATCATGGTTCGGATTCCACGTTAAGCTATAGGTCCCATGATTAACTAAGTCCACTTTTGTCTCCTACTATTTTCTTCGCTGTCCTATCACAAAACTTTCCTCTTCCTCTCCCTTTCACTCCTAACCGCCGTAATCACAGTGCTTCTAGCCTACTTTAGCGCTAGACAGTGTGACTATAGGGGTATATAAAGGAGTACTGGGCCTCCCCCCTCCCCCCTTAGCCGCTCCATGAGCGCCAAAGGGGGTGGGGGGAGGGTCGGAGAGAGCTGTTCTTTGTCTACTACCTCTCTTTCATTTCATTTCATTTCATAATTCCATTTCTGTTCATTCCCTGAAGATGACCTAACATGGTGGAAAGACGTCTAGAAATAAAGAATGTCATTCACTGATGTTTTTTCTTGCCTCGAAGACCCCGTTAAAAAACTTGTTAGGAATAGTAAGAAAATACAAGTTAAAATTAATAACGATGCCACAGCTGTAGACTTCAATAGAACCTGCATACAACATGGCCTTTTACCTAATTATATATATATATATATTTGTTTATAATTGTAAGGCGTAGATATTAATTATGTATTAAACACTCCGATTTCTCGGGTCGTAGTACTGTGGTGATCGAACCAAGTAAACATTCGTTTGAAAGATTTAAACGGTTCACACAAAATCTTCGGGCAACGTTTATCATTTTCCGCTTGACTTTACTTCCTTTACCGATAATACACATTCAGTATCGTGTGCTAGATCCGAGCTCTGATTGAGTGCTAAAGAATTAAGTAAAAGACAAAAGTGGACTTAGTTAGTCATGGGACCTACAGCTTAACGTGGAATCCGAACCACGATGTGTCGCTTGTCTCTAACTATAACCTTGCAGTTTATCGTGACCCCTGTCCCACGTATCTACTGTGAGTCCTGTATGCTAATCTGATAGTAAAATCGAATAGATGTTTTAGGCTCAAGGAAGTAAGAGGTTTGCAAAGAGATGCTAGTTGCCTGAAGATCAGGCTAATCTCTCTCCATTTTAGGTAGTATAGCTAGCGTAATAAAGTTAGAAAATTTGTATTTGCGTGTGTCCCGCATTGCTGTTATTTTTTATTTTTACTTCTATATTTTATATGTATCTATTTATAATATGTCTAAGTAGTGTTGGTATTTATGAAGCGTTCAAACGATTACTAGTAAATATTCTTACTAAAAACTGGTGTAGGTTTCTATCTCTCTATCTATTCTTAAATATTCCTATCTTAGTTATAATTGACTATATGCTATTCTCTGGTCTTGCTTCGGTTAACTAATTACTCTTAGTCGTCGTGGAGTATTATTCTCTTCATCTAAGTGTAGATTTCTTCTTCGTCTTCTTCTCCTCCTTCAACTATCCTTGGGAAACTTGGAAATAATCTGTGTGATCTCCATCCTTCTCTTTGGGCAATTTTGTTGGTTAATTCAACTCCTAAATTCGGAAAGATTCAAGATTCAAGATAGTATAAAGTTAGAATGTGGAGAGAATGAGAGGATAGATTGAAAACATTGTGTAAAAAGTGTATGTGTTGATGGAATGATAATGAGTGTAGGATGAACGATGAGGGTGATGAGGTGAGGATGATAGGGATTTGTACCAGGTTGCTTGGATAACGCTTTCCTTTTAGTTTTGTTTTTTGCTTTTGGATGCGATTTTAAGTGAAATACGAGGGGCGGTCATTAAGTTTTGCGAATCGGTATGAAAAAACAGAGGAAGGGAAATGGCTGTTTGTGGGGGTGTTAGGACAAGTTAGGACACGTCAGGAGCTGCAGCTGCACCCTCTTGCCTCGTCTATTTAACAAGCAGTAGCTGATCGCAGATCGTCCGTCACAAATTTCTCAACAATATTGAAGGTTGAGCACCGCGCAGTGATCAAAATTTTGACCAAGGAAGGCAAGAATGCAAAAGAGATCCATGAACGCATGGTTGCAGTGTATACCGACCCTGCCCCTTCCTATGCAACCATTGCTCACTGGAATAGGGAGTTACACCATGGTCATGAGTCCCTTGAAGGTGACCCCCGTCCAGGACGCCTGTCAGACGTGACTAACGAGGACAATGTGGCCCGTGTGGAGAGGATGATCCTCGAAAATCGACGAAAGTAAGTCAAAGAAATCGACTGAGAACTTGGAATATCACATGGAAGTGTTATCAACACCATCCACGACAATTTGGCCATGACCAAGGTTTCTGCCCGTTGGGTACCTAGAAAACTCACGCCCCATGATCGACTTCAACGTCATCGAAGTCCACAAGGCCAGAGTTGCACAAGCTGCCCTGCGCGAGTGTGGATTCGAGGAGCTCAATCATCCTCCCTACAGTCCAGATCTGGCCCCTCGCGACTACTTTTTATTCCGTCACCTCAAGGCTGCACTGCGTGGATGCCAGTTTGGGGAGATTAAGATGCCAGCTCGCCGTCCAGGAGTGGATTGAACAGCAGTCGGGAGATTTCTAGTTGTCGGGAAATCGAAGCCTCAGGGACAAGTGGCGCCAGTGCATTGAAGTCGAGGGTTGTTATATTGAAAAATAATAAAACACATTTCCTCATATCTCGTTTCCTTATATCTAAATTGCAAAACTTATTGACCGCCCTCGTAGGTATGAAAATTTTTTAGCATTCGAGCCTTTGTTTTCTTTTTTGCTCAATCGAGCATCTTTATTTGTTTTTACATAGTTTTTTTGTTTTTTGTGCTTCTTTCTCATCTTTTTTACATTATTATTATTATTATTTTTATTTTAATATATATATATATATAGTATATATATATATATATAAATATATATGTATATATCTCTCAAAGTAGCACGAGAGAATGATGGAAATGAATCCATTCTGCAAGGAAAAATTATTCCGTTTTCTCTTTCAATGTGGTTTAATGGATTTATATATATATATATATATATATATATATATATATATATATATATATATATATATATATAAATATATATTTTTTTTATTAAATTTTAAGTGGTAATCTTCTTTGTTAATATCGATAATTCTTTTATTCATCTGGTTTCTCATTTTTTTTGTATAGTCGGTAGTCTTATTCGGTTTCTTATATTGATTTTGTTTGTTTAATCGGTTGTCTTATTCGGTTTCTCATATTGATTGTATGGTCGGTTTATCTGCTTCGGTAATCTTGTATTTTACTTATAGATCGGGTTGACGTTGTTTAAGGTTTTCTTCAGGCTGCCGTTAAAACGTTGTTTCTAGTCTATTTGCCGGATTTCGTTTTCCGGTACTACTATTCGGTTAATTTCATTTTGGGAACTTATGTTTTTTTTATATTTTCCCACAGTTTCGTTGTTTGTTTTTATAGGGTTATATTTAAGGGTTCTAATGCAGTTCTTCGTTGAAGTTCCTCTGATGGTATGCAATCCTGTCTTTTTGAGTTTATGATGAATCGTGTGGCTTGATTTTGAATACATTGGACCTTTTTTATTTGTGAGTAATTTACCGTATTCATCGGTACTATTGGTTAAAGGAGCTTGGGACGAACTAGCGCCATGTGTAATTTTCTTTTGTTTTTATTGCTTAGATTTCTAAATCTGTACAGTGCCGACATGGTAATTTTCGTTTCGTTGATTTTCTGTGTTATGTGGCCGTTGTACCCTGTTGTTGTTAATTTTAGACCGAGGACGCGTCCTTCCGTGGAGTATGGATATGCTTCTCCATCAACTCTTACTGCAGCTGTTTTCCATCTGTTTATGGGTATTAATTTGAATTTATCTTTGTTTGTTTTGATTTTGTTTCTTCTTTCGTAGTCATTAAGGTTTTTTTATTTCCCTCGCTGTTCTTTGAGCTACGTCTCAGGGGTTCTTCCTGTCGCTGGTGATTATTTGTGTGATGTCATCCGCTAGTTGGATATACATCGCACATTCGTGGGTTGGTTGTGGAAGGTCTATGGTGTAAACAGTATACAGCGTTGGAGAGAGGCATCCTTTTGGGGGGACACCCGTTTGCAGGGCGATATGGTCGCCTGTTTGGCCATTTATTTGAAGCATGGGTTTTCTTTCATCCAGGTAGTTGCATAATGTTTTGCAAACATTTATTTGCAGGTTCAGGCTGACGAGCTTGTTTTTTAGGCCGGGCATACACACCTTGTCGAAGGCTTTAGCAACGTCGCCGAGTAATATGTCTACTCTGTTGCCTCGCGCTGTTTCTGTGACAATTTTCTGGGTTATAATCGCCAGCGCGGTGTCCGTTGTTCGCTTGCTCCTGAACCCATTTTGTTGTGAGTTTATTTATTCCATTCCATTGCATTAATCCAATGTACAGTATAAACATATTACATTTCAAATCTTAATGAAAAGTTACAATAAGTACTTTATACATACTCGTATATATGTATATACATACAAAGATTAGTTATGGGCCCAAAATAAGTCAGTGACTTTTAGGGCAGAAACTTGAAACTTGAGACTAAGCATAACATTATCAAGAATAAAATCCCTTCATGTTTACGAACAGAGAACGCCTTTGTTATGAAAATTTAAACAACTTAGTATACATTTGAGAACCTAACCATTGTAAGATTGCAAATAACGAATAATTATATTATTTAAATTTAGAGATAAATTAAAAAACTATTTATTTATAGTGATTATTTCAAAAGATCTGTAGTCAACATAGTCAACAGTCTTATATAAATAATAACATATTTATAATGTATAAATCAAAGTAATAATAATGTACGGTAACAAATAAATACACAGTAACAAAAACTGAATAGAAATTTAGTAAGCCGAAATTATATTGTTTTTAAGAGCTTTTTGGAATTGAGCTAAATTGTCGTCCAAGCTATTCCATATTTTGATAGATTTGTACAGAAAGCTACATTGGGATTTTGATTTTGAATACAAGGGTGAAATAAATTCGGTTCTATTGCGGGTTTGGTGATTATGGGTATTATCAGCTGTTTGTAACATATTAAATATATAGTTATTATAGGAACAATTTATTGTTTTGTAAATGAATAAAGATGTTTGAAAAACAAAGAGATCATTTAATTTTAGAATTCTGGATTCTTTAAAATAGCGATTGGTGTGCTCATTGTAGTCAAGTTAATGGATGGCTCGAATTGCTTTTTTTTGTAATATGACTAATTTATTGAGATGATTTTGATATTTTCCATACCAACTCTCTATGCCATATGTCAAGTAAGGTTGCACCATTGTCATATATAAAGAGTGGAGAATAGATTTAGGAAGAAACTTATTTAATTTATATAATATTCCAATCGATTTTGATAGTTTTATTGAGATATGCGTAATATTTTGTTCAAAACTCAGATTTTGGCAATAAAGATGCCTAGGAATTTGATATGAGTAGTTTCATAAATTATTCCGTCGCCCATTTTAATATGGGCCAATTCAATAGATTTTTTGTAAGATAAAAGAATATATTTGGTTTTATCTACATTTATTGATAGTTTATTAACATTAAGCACGATGAAGACATTTTCGAGTTCTTTATTAATTGTAGATGCAATGTTGCTTGGTTTGTCATATGGCAAGGGAGTTGATAAGGCACTATCATCCGCGAATAATATACATTTAAACAGAAAAGATGATTTAACAATATCATTAATATAGATTAAAAATAACTGTCGTAGAATGCCCCTCTTCCCCTTTTTGTTCTATTCTAAGAGTGTCTAATATATATATATATATATATATATATATATATATATATATATATATATATATATATATATATATATATATATATATATATATATATATTGATATCTGAATATCTTAACGAACAGAGCCGTTCCGATACACGTAAGGATATCGAGAGAAACGCAAAATACTCCCAAAATAAACTTATATTTTAACTTCATTAATTGACTACACAACGTCTAAACATTTACTACAGCATTACTCTGAATATTATCATAAACAAGAATTAATTAAATTTACCCACAAAAATTGTTTAATTTCTCCACACACAACAATAATATAAGAATTAGGCTTACGGACTCATCTGGAGTTTAAAGGGCCTCAGAAATGTTATTGATTCACAACGCGTGCCGACTTGCCAGATGTAGCTGGGTGAAATCACACGCTTGTTTTGGCGCGGGTGGCAGCTTTAGGGGCCAGACGTTCTTCCGGGGGCAGCGGGGTTCTTCAAGGACGAGAACAAATACGGTGCTTTATGCAACATCTAGGCAGTCGTGGTCTCTCTGGCGAGAGTGAGTCGAACTTGGTTCTTAAATCAAGTTAACGAGCTCGAGGAGGAGCTTTTCTCCTTCGCTACTTATTTCCTTATGGACAAGGACTGAACTCGGGGAGGGTCTTCTTCAAGGGCGAGGATCGATGAGACGGGGTTTCTCTGATGAGAATAATTTGAACTTGGTTCCTTACCAAGTTAACAAATGAGTGCGGTGTGGCCACCGAGTAACGGGCTCGAGGGGGGAGCCTTTTCCTTCTTCTTTTCTTAATTCCTCAAGGACGAGGAATACCCCTGGTGTTTAAGGTGCACCAGGATATGAGGAGTCTCTCTGGCGAGGGTAAGTTTAACCTACCAAAGTTAACTTATCGTTTGTTTTGATAACCAGGGACTTAGCTCGAGGATGAGCTTCTTCTTAGCCCCTTAGGGTAGGTAGCCCTGCCTCTCTTGCAGGGCACTTCTTGGTCTAGCGAGCCAAGTACTCTACCTCTCCAGTCTCGGTAGTTCGGTTTGATCCGAAGACTTCGTCACCTAGAGACTGACGTATACTACCTCGATTTTCCTCAGAGTTCCTCATTTATACCTCGTCACCCCACTGGGGAAGTGGCAAGGGGGGGGAGGGGCTTGAAGACGGCCCCAGGAGAGTTCTTTTGCCCAACGGTTTTTCCCATCGAGTCGTACATCGGCTCCTCGTTAGCCTTCGAAATTGGGAGAAACACGTCTTCAATTTCTTATTTGACGTGAAACTGGATCTTACTATCCTGGGGAAGATCTTACATTTTGACCTTTAGGGTCTTTCCTGGCACCGAGTTATGCTACGCTGCGGTTACGCTTTTGATTCGCCGATGCCTGGGCCGGATGTCTTTGCGGTAACCGCCTTGAGACTGCCCCGCGAGTGAACGGGGGGGGGGGAGTGACTATTCCCCTACAATAACAGTGGCCCTAGCACGGAGCCTTGTTTGACTCCAGTTGTAATATTAAGGTGGGATGAGTCTTGATCATTGACGGAGACAAATTGCTTTCTTTCAGTTAAATATGATTTGAACCAATTTTGACAGTTGCCTCTAATTTCGTACATAGCTAAGTTTGACAGTCGAATATTAGGTTGACACAATCGAAAGCTTTTTAAAATCGAGAAAAATTGAGAATACAATGTGGCCTTTTTCAATGTTATCATGTAAATATTGAAGGTGGTTAATTATCGCGTGAATCGTTGATTTCTAACGCCAAACCATATTGGTGTTTATACAACAGTGAATTATATTCCATTAATTTATAAAGTTTATTGAATGCTATTTTTTCAAATATTTTACTGAACATTGAAAGACATGATATAGGTCGGTAATTGCTGACGTTTTTGAGGTCTCCGGCCTTTGGTAACGGTGTTACACGAGCAACTTTTAATACACTTGGGAATATACCCTGCGTAAATGATTTATTAATTATTTATGCTAAAATTGGAACAACTATATCAGAGATGTATTTTAAAATTTTAGTGGAGAATGAATTAATACCTGATTTTATATTTTTTAGTGAACTAAAAAATCGGCTGCGGGAGGAAAGAACAAGAAATTTGGTACATTAATCTCATTAAAATACGAAAGAAAAGATGTATCGACTATTTTGCAGGAGTCTGAGATTTTCTTTTGCCTACGTTGACAAAAACTTTATTGAATTCATTCGCTTTTTCCTTATTGTCATCAACTGGTTTGCCGTCAATGATAATTTGTTAAATTTGGTTTGTTCCTTTAGTAATTTCAGGTTTTATCACAGAATTGATTAATTTCCAAGTTTGTTTTATATTGTTTTTCGTTTGATTAAATCGTTCATGGTAATAATTTTCCTTGGCTATTTTAATTTGGTTAGTAACTTGATTCCGAATTTTTTTTATATGTGTTCTGGAATTTGACTAAGCTTATAAAGAGAAAAGTATTTTTGACGTTTTTTGATGTTATTTATAATTGCGTTTGTTATCCAAAATTTTGTTTTGTGTTTATATGATATGGTTTTAGATTTTAGAGGACAATTAAGTTTAAAAGCATCTTCTAGCCGTGAATTCAATTAACTCTTCGGGAGCAGAATCGATGTCATTTATATAGGAAATTTCATATAGATTCTGATTTAGAACATAGTTATAGAAGTTTGTTAAGGTATTTTCGTTAATTATGCGGTAGTTTATTATACAGTTTTGATGAATATTGTTCGAGTTAAAAAAAGACTTTTGGATCATGAATATAGGAAGATGGTCCGATATGTCACAAAGGAGAATACCGGAAGAGTAATTTTCGGGGTGAACTCTGAAAATATTGTCAATTAGTGTTGCTGAGTTTTGGGTTATTCTTGTCGGTTTTGTTATAATTGGAAGTAAGGAATGAGAATAAAAAGTATTGAGGAAGGACTGAGTTGATGCGTGGTTTTCAAAGTTTAATAGATCGAAATTAAAATCTCCTGTAATTATTATGTCGTCATAGTTTGTAACATTGAAGTAATTGATTAATTCAGCAATCTTATTTGATTTTACTTCGATAAATATAGTTTCAATATAGTTATAGGAAATACTAATTTTGTCAACCTTTTTAGTATTGAGTCTGTCAGATATATACACGCGTATACTTCCCGCTATCTTGTTTACGTCGCGTAGTGAATTATAAGAGCTATAGTTTGGGAAACTGATAAGATGTTTATTATTATTTTTAAGCCAGCTCTCGGTAAATGCCAAAACAGAAATTTTATAATTAAGTGTTGAGAAAAATATTAAAAATTAATCAATATTTGCGTGCAAGGATCGAATATTAATATTTAAAATGGACAGGTCTGTTATTTTCAAATAAAAATGTAGTGTTAAATTTATCACAATCATAGTATTGGTTTCTTACGTTATTTTCTTTAAAATTTGGATATAATTCATCAAAATGTTTTACGTCTGGATCGATATTATTGAAGTGATTAAGTTGTTCAAACATAAAAGTTGTTCAATTGGACTTTAAAAATTAAAGGTTAAAAATTGCAATTACGTCTAAATATATCTATAAACAGTTAAAATACTATTTTTATGATAACTTTAATGAGAGAAAAAGGAATAAAGTATGTAATACAATTGAAATAAAAGTAAGTGAATTCTAGGTCAAAACATGGTTTGTTTGTTTTCTCACTAAAGCAGTAATATCACCGAAGGTATTATTACTGATCGTTCCAGAGATTCTCACCATCAAAGTCTGAAAGCGTCGAATTGAGGTGTTCCGACAGAAATTTTTGGAGGGCAGCTCGGGTATTGACGAATATACGTAGGTCACGGCGACCGGAGGGTGATGGCAGGAAAATTTTGATGGAGCCATCTCTGGTAGTGCAGCCGGAGATGTTTGCGCAGAATTTCTTTTTAGCTTGGCGGAGGACAAAAAGGATTTTGTTGCGATTTGGAGTCAGTTGTTCGATTACATAGAATGAAGGTTTGAATTCTTTGCATGCTGAGAAGATGTCACGCTTTATATCACTTCTGCGCAACTTCACAATTATGTTTCTTTTGTCAGGACCTTGTACTTTAGGCTTGGGACCTAGACGATGAATAACAGAGATGTCGGCTTCTTGCATTTGTATGTGGCAGTTATCTTTAATAAGTTTGCGGATGATATTGCTGTAGTTTTCATTATTGGTGAATTCAGATATAATGCCGGAGAATATAATCGTATCTCGTCTTTTATAAGCGTCGGAAGAATCAACCTTTTCTTCTAATTTTTCGATTTTTGATCTCATATCTTTGTTAGATTTTTCGAGAGAGATGATTTTTTGTTCTTGTTTGGCAAAATATGATTCGAAAAACTTAGAGAACGTTCATAATGTCTTTGTCATCACCTGATAGCGTAGATGAGGAAGTATGGGCCTGCAGTTCATTAAAATTAACTGGTTTGTTTAATTCGGTTTTTCCTCCTGTAATTGGAGTATTTTTTTCTTTGTCTGCCTTTTTGAGAGTAGGAGGAGCCATTCTTTCTAACGATGAATGGAGAAATGTGACAACACTGCTTATGTGCTATGGGAATTTGTTTAATTACTGGGAGGAACAGTAATGTTTAATTGTTTTTTACTATTTTTACTTTGAAGGTTGTTAGGTTTTGATTGATGAGTGATTGTTTTAATTTATTAATTGAAAGAGTGAAGAGATTAGTTAAACAAGATGGGTGTGGCAGCGCTGCACTTCTAATCACTCAGTTGAGTTTAGGCCTAATGGCTTTCAAAACAGACTCAGTGGGAACATGGGAATTTTTTACGTATTTCGGTAATATCACTTTATATGTCCAAATAAATAAACTTACATACGTAGATTAATAATTTTTAATATTCAGATTATTTTCCGTAAGGTGGTTAATTAACCTGTGGTTTAGGAGTTTTTCTAGGATTTTATCAAGAAATTCCACGAGCGAGATCGAGCGGTAACTTCCGACTTGGTATTTTAGTTTTCCCGGCTTCGGTAGGAAGATCATCTTTGCCTTTTTACAGGTTTAGGGAAAGTACTTATTTATTAAGGCAGGCAATGAAAATCTTCACTATCGATTCGTGCCCAATTTCTAACCTATGTATTAGGTGTGCCTTTGTTATGACGCTTTGACATGGTGCTTTTTCTTTGAAAGATTTTATGACTGTTTGGTATTCAGCCATTGAGAAGGGCATTCCCTCCAACAAGGGGTGGTTTTTCTCTTCCTAGACGTATCTGTATGGTGCAGTTTGCTTTTGTTGCGCCTCTATGGGTTGTAGGACTTCCTCTTCATGCTCTATATCGTATTCTTGATTCTCCTCTGGTGTTAATTGAGAATATTTTTCCAGTGATTTTGGAAGTGCTCTTTGAGTTCTTCGTGATTTTGCACTTCCGTCCTGTATTCTTAGTTTTATATTATCTTTTAGGGTGATCCTCGTAGTTTTCTGTAGTCTCTCCAGAAGTTCTTCGGATCTTCTTCGACATCCATTTTACTTATTATGTTATTCCAAACTTGATTTAATTTTTCTTTAATAATAGTATATTTCTGCCTTCTGATTTCAATTAGCCTTCTATATCTCTCCATATTAGTACCCGTTTCTGTGATTTCTTTTATGAAGTTCTGAAATTCTTCTATCATTCCCTTTATTTCCTGGTTCCATCTGGGAGCAGTTAGGGTTTTGTATTCCATTATTGGGGTATGATTGTTGTCCGCTTCAATGATATTTTCGGTGATTAGTTTTAATTGGTTTTCTATCTCTTCTGTTCCTTGGTTTCTAGTGTACTTAAATGTTCTTTGTAACCATTCCAATTTGTTCTGCTGATGGCTCTTCTTTGTGGAATTTTAATTTGGATGGGTGAAGTTGTAATGGTCGTTATCATACTTAAATGGTCAAATGGGGTTACGGGGCCTGGTTCTGTGTGGTCATTTAGGTTGAAGTTTTGGTTCATAAGTAAGATGTCGGGAGTTGTCGAGGCTTGGGCTGTTAAGTAAGTTGGGAAGTCTGGCCCTTAACTGCTTAACGGATTCCTTTGTATCAATAATAAAAGGGTTTTCCTGCTCCGTTTGGTTGGCTTGTGTATCCTGCCTCTCTTCATCTTTTATTGAGTTCTCCTGTTAACATGGTTGAAGCCTGTTGATGAAAGAGTTTGAGAAAATTTGGAATTGGCAAATCCAACGGCTTGGGGGGGGGGGGGCTGATATGCCCTAGCTATGACCAGATCTTCTGTGGTCATTTTTTATTTTTATAGCAAGATAAGATTTTTCTAAGACCTTTACCTCTGTAAAATGGATTCCAGTTTAGACGCCAATTGCTACACCATCGACGCTTGTTTGGGTGTAGTTCGTGGTAATAAATTTATTGTTTGGAATTCTTATAGTGTCGATCTCTGTGTTTATTCCATGTTCGGTTAAAATAATTATGTCTGCGTCTTCTTTTCTTATTATTTTTGAATATGATATTCTTTTTCCTTGCCAGCCGTTTACATTTAGTATAAATATTTTAATTTTTCGTTGGTACGTATCCATTTTTATTTATTTGTTGTCGTCTTTTCCTGTCTTCGTTTTTTCAGGCAGTCTGGGGAACGAGTGCGTCCATTTTGTTTTTTCTTGAATTCACCGTTTGAGATGATTTGATTCGATTGAGGGATGATATGTATCATGCCTTGATTTAAAGCATTGTGAACCTCTGTCTCATCAGCGTCTCCCTCATATTTCCACCTGTATTTTCCCTCAACTAGTCCGTCCACGATTTTTTTTTGTTTGAGTTGTTTAGGTAATGGGTTGGCGTGAGAACCGTAAATTTTTATTTTAAAATCTTGGGTATTTAGTTTTGGATTTTGCTTTGTTTTGAGCTTTCTGTGGTCGTCTTCGAGGTTTTTTCGTCGGTGGATTCCTCTGCAGAATCGGTATCCATTCCGACTTCGTCTTGTTCCGGGTTTGTATTTTTTGGTGTCCCTTCTTGGGTCATGTTTATTCCTTAAAACTCGCTCGAAGGAGGGTTCTCCGGGAACCACATTTTTTTAAGTCCGTTCTTTTTCAGCATGGTGTTCAATTCGTTTGGGTATGAGCTTGGCTTCGCAATGTTTACGAAGTGGACGTGCAGTATACAGAAAATTAAATCTGGCCTCATGTTTCCTTCTATATTCACCGTTGTGTTCTGTGTTGTTGTTATCGCGGTATTTGCACTTGCAGTTGTTGCAGCGTAGGAAGTAGTTTTCCTTCTTTCTTTTTTGCGCTTATTTACATTTTTTTCTTCCGTATGGGCTGCTTTTATATTACACAAGTCATAGCTAGTGTTCTGTGGGCATTTTCACAGTTTAAACACTTCTTTACCATGCTCCTGCATTGGTCCCACTTGGGGTCTTGGCTTGTGCATTCGGAGCATGCATTTCCTTTGTAATCGCGTAGCATGTGAAGCATACTTGCGCGGAGACAAATATCTCCCTCTCGATTTGATCGGGTGAGACTTTAGTTTAGAAGGCAATCAGTCACTGTTTCGAGGTTTTTAGGACATTTCTGTCGATCTAAATACCACTTTGAAGACGTGATTGTGCTCTTCTCCAGTTTGTTTTTTAAATTTGATTATTTCTTCGAACTTTGCCCAATCCTTTTGTTGTTTCTAGTTCTTCCTTGATTTGTTTTAGAGTGTGTTCACCGATCCAAGGGGTCTAGTCGTCTACAGATCACGCATCTTTTCGTTTGTAAGTTCGGAGGGGTCCGAAGTGCGAGTCCGATCTTTTTCCCATTTTTCGTTGCGTTTTCTCTCAAGAGGAGATCTAGGTCCTTTTATGTGTTGCATAGCGCCACATAACCGTTGTGCTGGTCTTTTATTCTAAAGAGTATGACCCCAATATCAGCGAAGATAATCCTTAGTGCCAATTCGCGAGTTGGTTTCTCCGTGCCAAGAAGGATGCGAAGGGGGACCCTCTTCGCTCCTTTACGGTCGTTCACTTTGGCTCGTTAAAGCCTTCTTCTTTGTAACTATTGATTTGCCTGGGATAAAAGTATGTTAAAGTTTTTAAATGAAAAATGAGAATGATCCCCCGTCCCCACAATCCTTAGCATAGTCTGTATATCTGCCTGGATGAAGATGATGGATGAATGATATGATGGACCCAGGGAGGCCCTCCAGAAGGATGACTCATGGCGGACTTGATGGTGAGTGGCGATTGAATCAACTACTACTACCCGGGGTGCCGCCTCTTCGGGGGTTTGAGTATCGAAGTTGCTTCCATCTCGCATAGAGACGGCTTTTTGTCCCTCTATGATCACTGCCAGTCCATCAGGGATAGAGAAAACTCTTCCCCAACGGTTGCAGCATCACCTCTTGTCCAGAGTAACTATGAAGGAATGTTCCACAGTGGGCTAGTCCACAAACCTGCTTTCCCAAACTACCTGGTATTAAATCTCTTTTATAAGGCCGCGAAAAGAGAAAAGGTGGCGTTGGAGAGGAAGGTTTCTTCTGTAAAGATCGACGTGGAAAATGCTCTTGAAATTAAACAGTCGAAAATTCCGAAATTTGTAGAAGTAGGACTTTGCTTGTTAGAGGTAAAGTCGTCTTGTAGCGCAGTCAAATTCGCAAAATGGATTTCCGAATTTGCAAATAAACACGGCTGAAATTCGGAAAATGGATTTCAGCCGTGTTTATGTGAAAACGGTTTGAGCGTTATTAACTTTTTAAATCTATCGTGGCGCTGATTAGACAATTATTGCAGTGGTTAAGTCTAAAATATCTAAAAGCTGATTGGTCAATTTGTTAACGTTAAAGTCTGTTATTCCCAAAATGAACATAAGTATGAAGATTAAATGTATCTCAATCCTGATTGGTTGAATTTTGCAGTATTATGAATAGATGAAATGACTATTTATATATCCAGGAAAGTCGACGTTTGGATGGGTTCCCATGACAAAGAGGAAGTGAAAGAAGAAATAGAAAAAAATCATGAAGACATAAAAATAAACGAAATAATTAAACTTGGCCACCATACACATGTCTTTAAAATTGTGTGAGCAACAACAGATATGGAAGCAAAGATATTTCAAAGAGGACTGCTCATATTTAATATGAGAATTCCACCAGAGAATATGGAGCGCGTGAAACATATTTATATTCGAATGTGCTTCTGCTGCTATAAGATGGAGAACCACTTCACGCGTGACTGCACTGAGAAAGATACAGTATGTTCTGAATGCAGACAGATAAACCACGAATGGAGACAGTGCAAGGAAAGTACTAAGAAATGCGTGAACTGTCATGGGCCAAATAGGACTATGGCAATAGAACGAAAGGAAAGAGAAGCGAGAAAGGAAGAAGAAACTAAAAGAAATGCAACTTACGCAGGAGTGGCTAAGGCAACTGTAAAGAAAATGCAGGAAGCACATATCCATCTAACTGTGCCACAAGGGGCATCAACAGAAGTGCTCACATGCATACTCTATGCCCCTGTGATGAATATTTGGAAACCGGGCACCTTCGCTACGACACTCAATACAATGCTAGAAAATAATGGAATGAACAAGATGTGGTTTCCTGCCACCCCTTCTCATCTGAAATCTTTAAAATCAACGTCGTCTCAGCGTCGGCACCGACGAGCAATGAGGAACACACTACTGAAGAGAACGCAATTTCAAACATGTCAGTGCAAAGTAATGAAGGAGACAAAATAGTACGCATGGAAGCACAGGAACTAAAACTTAATATCTACAGCGATGAATGCTCTCACCTCCCGAGAGGCAAGAAACAGGACGACATCATTAAGGCAATTAAAGAAGGAAAATGCAAATGGGCATTCAAAGAAAAGACAGGAGAAGAAGACGAGGAAGAACTAGAAAAACTCTTATTGGAGGATAAAATACGAATATACCCTGGCGACTGCGTTATCTCTGCCATTCTACATTTCAAAGTATGAAGAATGGTAAGTTTAAAGGCAGCGAAGCAGAACCTAACAAGAGATCGACTCGCCAAAATTCCAGAGAACTCTAGACGACCAAACTTAATAAACAATGGAACCAGAAAGGAGAAGAAAGCTCATCATTCTGCAAATCAACACTCAAGGGTGGATCAGTACAGCATCGGCATTAGGAAACAACTTTAGAGAGATAGATCGAGACATAATATTAATATCACAACACTGACTGAGCCCAGAAGAAAAACAATGAAATTGTTCGATTACACCGTCATAAACGCGAACCCTCTAGTCCAGCGTCATGACGGGGCGGCCATAGCAATAAGAACAGGGCTGAAGTTCAAAGAAGTTAATAATTTGGATAAGGTATACTTGGCCGTAAAAATTGAAACGGAATTAACGCCAATAATAGTAGCCACGAGATACCAAACACCAAGAAAAAATTACCTTCCACTGCACAACCTATTTAAAATCTTTAACACAGGGTTCCTAACAATCTTTATAGGAGACCTCAATGCCAGGTGCAGTGCAAATGGATACCGCTCCAGAAACAACAGAGGACCTAACTTAGAAATGATGTTGGAAAGAAACATTTTCAAGAGAATAGGGCCAGACTTTCCAACATATGTCACAGGCAATGTAGCTACAAAACCAGACGCCGTGCTAAGTAACTTAAATATGCCATACAACATCCACATGCAATCAATTACATTTGCATGTAGCCACCATGTTGGAACACATTTGCTCATGAATCAATACCCAATACAGGTACCGGTACTGGCGAGGAAGGAGTACAAGAGAGTTACCTGGGCAGGTTACACACAAGATCTTAGTAAATTCGTTCCAAAGGATCTCACTGACGCCAACTTGGAATATATTGATGAGGAGAACTCAAGATTAACAAGAACTATCATTGAGGCCGACGAAAGATATATACCAAAGACAAGATACCGTACTCTGCCACATGCTCGATAGACAGAGGAAATGAAGAGAAAGAATAGGCAACTAAGAGGGATACTAGACCGAATAAATCTCCATGGACCAAATAGAGAGCGATACGAAGAACCCAGAAGAAGGATAGAAGAACTGAGGTATCTCATAGAAGAACAGCAAAGCCACATACGGGATAGCCTTATAGAGGAAATAGACGAAGAAAGAAGACCAAAAGAAAACTGTAGGCTAATAAATAGACTTAAAGCCAGACCCCCGAGAGAAAAAATAACAATTAAGAATGAACGGGGAGAAAAGATCCAAGAAGAGAGAACCACAGAAGAACTTTTCGTAATCATTGGAAATCAGTGTTCTACATAACACCAGAGGAGGGCGAAGACTTCAATCCAGAGATAGACGAAATGGTTCACACAGTTTTGCGAGAAAACATAAACAGGATCACTCCAGCAACAAGTGTAGAGCGACAAAGAGTGGAAATTCAGGGTACAGTGGCCTAGATAACAACGGAAGAGATCAAAGACGTAATAAAATCATTCAAACAGAAGGCGTCAGGCCCCTCAGCAATAACCAGAATTAATCTTACCAAGGTACCTAACATAATCATCAGAGCATTAAAGAATATTTTTAACGCGTGCCTAAACACCGGTTACTTCCCTGATAGCTATAAACTAGCGGAAATAATATTCGTCCCAAAGCCAGGAAAACAACCAAACCACCTCAGCAGTTACCGGCCAATATCGCTATTGAACTGTATGGGCAAATTCTTCGAGAAAATCCTTAACAGAAGACTAAAAGAATATCTTAAAGAAAATGACCTTTATAATGATTTTCAGTTCGGATTCAGAAGAGGCAAAAACACCACAATGGCACTTAGCATAATAACAGAGAAAATAGCAAAGGCCAAAGCAGAGAATAACTACATCGATCTGGTCCTGAGAGGTGTAGAAAAAAAATTCGACAAAGTCTGGGTCAGAGGAATGCAATATAAGATCTTAAATCTCCAGATGAATAGCAATCTGGAGAGAATTCCCTGCAATTATGTCACAGAGCGAAGAGCATATGTAAAGAGCAATGGTTATTCAGGACCAGAATTTGAATTGGAAGTCGGACTCCCGCAGGAGGGCTGTCTCAGCCCCACGCTGTACTCAATATACACAGCAGACCTGCCACCACCAATAATTCCTGGTTGCTTAAACATACAGTTCGTGGACGAAATAACCCAACTCGTCATCACTCCGTACAGGAACGTACGCTTTTAGGCAAGGACAACAACTTTAGAAATCAGCAACGTCAACAACTAAAAGAGGTTGAAAGATAAAGACGAACAGGGGGAAAGTTACAATAATTCCAATTGCCAGAAACATTACAGCTGAAATTGTAGTTGAAGATCAGAAATACAGATATCATAGTGAGGGCAAAGTGCTAGGACTCAAAATAACAAAAAGAGGCTACAAACAACATATAACTGAGAGGAAGAACAAGGCGATTACGATGCTTAACCTTCTGTACAATCTAAGAGGGTTAGGCATACAAAATAAAAGAAAAATCTATCTTGCACTAGGAAGAGAGGTACTACTATACCCGCCAACCTCTATCAACGGTGAAACATAGACCAAAAAATTCGAACTCTAGAATATACAAAATAAAGCTCTCCCTAATCACCAACACACGAAGGAGAGAGAGGAGAAGACTACAGGATCTACACCAAGAAGCAAGATTAGAAACGCTCAATATCAACATCAGGAACAGAGTGGAGAAAATATGGAGGAAGATAGTCGATCTAGCTCCGAAATTTGCAGAGCACACAAACACCAGAACTAGACCTCCCTTTAACACTCGATTTCCTAGCAGCAGACAACAGCTGAGAATCGAGGAGGTCCCCATGTTTACATAAGTTGAAATTCAAAAAGAGAGAAGGAACAAGAATAACAAGAAAGATATTTACCCAACTATATACAAACCCAACCAACAAAGTAACCAACCAAGACACCAGATTGATGCCCTAATAAGACAATCGAATTTAAACAACTTAAATAGGAAGAAACAACCGACTAAGAAGACAACACATAAAAAGTGTTAACAAAAATAATGCGAACAAAATGAACTAAAAGTATAATAAGTGAACTATATTAAAAAATTCAACAAAAAATGTTAGTGAAGTGAAAGTTAAGAGTAAAACAGAAATAAAAGTGGAATAAGTAAAATATAGTATTAAAAAGTTTAACAAAAATAATAGTGAAGTGGACAATAATAGTAAAACAATTGAACAAAGTGAAACTAAAGTGAAAAAGTGATAACAACAAGAGAAAGTGAAACAAAGTAAAGAAAGTAAAAACAAGTAACATAACAATACATAAACAAATCTCAGAGCTAAGATAACTCAAAACGGCATGAATGCTACAATAAACACATGAATGAAAGATGAAAAGAATAAGGGAACAGAGATTAGGCGGACCTCCCGCTTATGTATGAGGAACATAGGTGCTAAAGTGTAAGAAAGGAAGTAAGCATGATGATTGATGAGTAAATGCATGACGGTGGTTTGGAATCCACGTTAATCAGCAGGTCCCCCTTGTCACTCGGCAAAAAGGGTATTCCACCCTTTTGCACCTTTGACTACCACAGCTATAAACCCTCTTCTAAAGCTTATTCCGGACTTCCCATTAAGCACTTCACTATCGGTTCACTTGAACTGAGAGTCAGAAGTGTGGGGAGGGGTACAGAGGGAGGGAGTAACCGCGAGCCGTACCTTTTCTCCCCATAAAAAAAAAATGTAAAGGTCACTACAGAAAGAGTTATCATTATTATTCAAGAAGAAATGTTGTCATTACTGTTCCCCATTTCTAGACTTATTCCAGTTATTTACCAAAGAATAAAGAATCCGGCTATATATATTTTCCTTTATCCTAAGGAAGCTCGCTGATCACATAACACAGCGTACGAAACTAAAAGCGAGAGAGAGAGAATTCGTTACCGAGACCCTACAGGATGCTCTACTAAATAGCAAATGTTTAAAACTTATTTGCTTAATAACCTTCTTTGTGGAGGGTCGGATCGCTTATAAAGGTTTTGAGAAAGAAAATTGCGTTAATTAATTAGAGAATGAAAAGTTCTTATTAAATGCTTGAATAAAAAGAACAGTTTTCCTAATCGGGAGATATCATGTATGAGTTCGGAAGTTTGCTGGTAAGAAGAATAGAATGTAAATAATTCTACCTTGCTCTTGTTCTAAAAAATTGTACATTGAAAAAATAATAGGACAGAAGGTTAGAATTAGGTAATGCTTAACTCAATCACAAAAAAGAATCGATGTAATGACGTAAGGTAAAAGCTGATGCTGAACCTAAAAGTTTTTACGTCCACCATCAGTTGAATCATTTAATGTAGAATTAGGACGGGCAAGCAACTTAAGATCCACTCGATGCTAGTACGAAAAGTACAGTGGAGAATTGAAGACAGAGGTGATAGATAGGTAAGTGAAGAGAGGATAAGATAAAATTTCGTATTACAGCTCTTATTTCTGAAAAGAGTAATCAATTCTTTTTTAAAACGAATTTTCTATAGTGCTTCCAACGTCATTACTACGCAAGTGATTCTGTCTATTATTTTATAAGAAATATTTTTGTGCAAAGTCGTGGTAAATATTTGTTTAATAGTTTGATGCCGTTATTTTTTGTTGCCACTAGGTTATCCAGATGAAATATTGAATCATACTTTATATTGCTAAACCAATTTAGTATTTTAAAGACTAAAATAATTTTATCATCCAGATGTTTATATTTAACTGAAGCAAAGCCAGGTGACTCGGTCTTTCTTCGTATGATCAATCTCTAAAGCAGTAAATAATTTCGTCTGCCAAAGCTGGACGCGTTTCCATAATACAAGGTCCTTTTCAATAGAGAGATAGAAAATTGAAACCTCGCCGGTCAGTAAAACATGACGCCAGCTATTTTCTTCGCTTGGGATTTGTGCTAAACATTTATTTTAGGATTGTTACAGGCAGTCTGAATCGATGTGAGGGATTGCGCATTGACAGGCCCTTATCCTTGAAGGACCTTAAATAAACAAAAATGTGTATAAAATTTTGACTTTAATCTTCACACATTAATTACTCTAGTATTTCTCTGATGTCAAATCTAATTTAGGGTGTATTAAAGCGGTAAATCTCGAATGAATGATAAGACGTTTAGCATCATTTATCAATGATTATAATTTATTACTTTTAATTCATCATTTCTTAATAAATAACTCTTTTATTTGATTAATAGGACTTAACTCATAACGCTTCCTATATAAATGGAGCACATTTGCTTTAGAGAATAAGTCAGTTTGATGAATTCTAACTACGAGTATTTTAGGGGTTGTTAGATTCAAAATAAGAATTTAAGAAATAATAGAATTTAACCCCGAAATATGAGCAAGTGAGGTTGTAGCGGTAGGCTTCTGACACCGAAATTGTAAGATTTATTAGGCCCAGCGAGAAACTCCACGAATGGGCGCTCGGGGAATCTACCAAATCCTAAAAGGCTATTTAGTAAATTAAAGAAATAATTTGCCACTAAGGAGAATTAAGAAATGAAACAATATATATATACATAATATATATTTATATATATATATATATATATATATATATATATATATATATAGTACAAGAAAGAGAAATTGGACGTGAATGAGCAATGAGACAAGAAACAGGAGTTTTTTAGAGGTAAGAGAAAGGGATATTATGTAGAAGAAGACTAGAATCAAAGAGAGCAGAGGGCGGCACAATGAAGGCAATCCTTTTTACCGAGAAGACAGAGATAACGCCATGGGGAAAAAGTTTGAAATTCCTGGCCGGGACTCGAACCCGGGTCTGCTGATTGCCGGTCAGATGCTCTACCGCTGAGCTACCAGGCACAGTGACTCTACTTCGCCCAAAGCGTTACCCCATCAAACCCAGTATCTCTCTAAGCTAGGAACCTCCAAGGAATTTTTATACCACATCTTCTTACCCGCTCACAATTTAAAGGCTCATCCCCAAGTCACATACAAAGAAGAAGGAGCAATTTCTCTTGCTTGTACTATATTGTAATATAGTCTGCAATGCAAGGTTTCTGCACCTTTATTTCTGTCTTCAAAATTGTTTTGAAAGGCAGAAAATAAATATGGCGAAAGCCCTGTGGTGGTTGTTATCACCCGCAGAACTTGCATTTGCTCCTTCTTCTATATATATATATATATATATATATATATATATATATATATATATATATATATATATATATATATATATATATATATTTATATATATATATATATAAATGTACGTTAGTTAATGTAGAACAAACAATTCGTCGCATTATCAAAGGGTTGACAGCTGAGCAAACATATACACACAAACAAACAAAAGTGGATCCATTGCTGCGATACAAGGTCAGCTATTAACCAAAGCTTGGGAGGCAGGAGCGGACTGAAACAGATAGCAGTGATCCTTGTTTAATTAATAGCAGCCATTGTTTGCATGCGAAGAACTGCCAAAAATTCAGTCGTGCCTTAGTATTTGACCAAAAACGGATCTCTGTCTCGATAACAGGGAATGGAATAGGCGGCTCCTCCCCCAAAACAAGAGTGTAGAACAATAGGTCTCTCCCATTATTTCCAGCACATATATATTTATACATTTATACTACGAAATTCCCACTAAGGGGCAGAAGTTAGTAGACAGTCACAGTTAGAGTCAGAAGTCAGCCCTTAGTCAGAAGTAAAAAATGTAGAGATTCTCCCACTCCCTTCTCTCGTCCGTCCGTTATGATGTAGGCCTGGCGAAGCCTACTCACTGACCCCAAACACCTCGAGACGTTTTTCTTGCCCCGTTTGAGTAGCCCAATTTGAAAAATGAAGTTATATTTTTGCTGCGTCCTTTCGAAGTCTTTTCTTTCGCACTGAATACGAAAAAACCTTCAGTAAACCCAGCCTATCTGATACCAAAGCCAGCGGTCAAACGAATTTTCCTCTGCGCCAAATCCTACCAGAACGCTCGGCGCGCCTATACTCTTGACCCGTTAAAAACATTGAGCACTTTAAACTGGTAACCTCGGGGTCCTTCAACCTCTTGCGTATTTATTAACCTCCAGGACCTGCCATAAGGATGTTGCAACGAAAACGCAAGAGCATATTAAGAATCGAAAATCTGCACAAGAATACTGAAAGTATTGCTTGGAATATCTGTGCGACGGAATTTATCGAAACTTTTGCATCCTGTGGTTGTCATAGAAAAGATTGATGTTATTTTGGAGTTAACAACGAGTAATCAATGAAGAGTTAAAGTGGTCGCAGAATAAATGAATCTCTATTAAACAGTTTTGGCTCTCGGGATTTGAATATTGTACGAATGCAGTTGACTTCTCAATTATAAGTATGGGTCTCATTAGATTTCTTGTAGAATAAATAAAATTGGATTATTCTTTTGCGAAACATGATCTACTCTTCGGAAACTTTATTTGGGTGCAACATCTGATTCCGAAAATCTCTTGGCCACTAGTCCATATGTAACCATTATCTACATCGTTTAGCATTATTATAAATGATACTGAGAAAAATAGTTCATTTGTACTTCGGTTTCTCAGATCTAATCACACCCTTGGTATCGTTCTTGCCTGTAGAAAACGTTTGTAGAATCTCTTTACTTCTTAATTTTTAAAAGCAACAAATGGAAGGAAAAAGTCATAGCAGATATTACGTTTTCTCAAATGCTCTTATGTTTTTGCTGATGATTTATAATAAAAAATCATAATTTTATGTTTTATATTTTATCATAAAATAAGAAAATCTATTTAAACGTTCTATATTGAGGTTTATAATATGCTACTATGCTAGAATTTGAAAAAAAATGTAAGGAATGGAGAATAGAGATTACATTTGAGTGGCTTAAGCTTAGAGTGGAATATGAAAGCCATAAATAAAAGATATGTGGAATTGTTTTCGTTCAGTCTTTTGCAAAAGTTCATTTTTCCTACTTAAATTTGAATTATATGTAAATCAGTTGCCAATTACATATTATTACGAAAATTCAACGTTTTGAACGTAACATAAACAAGGCTAACGCTATCATGCCAGTCCTATGTATGATCTCGCGACAAGAAAATTGGAAAAGTACTTCACCAGAGATATCCAGACATAAGGTCTAACTGGAGACATGGGTAGGAATAAGTTGGAGAGCCACTTGAATGAAAGTGAAGGGTGATACATGGGACAAGGTAATAATATGTCAGGCAGGAGAATCGAAAACAACTAAATAGATAGCATCAGATAGAAACTTCAACAAGTTGTGAAGTCGACTTATGGTCATAACCTAAGTATATCACACTTAGTAGTGATACGTTGAAGCCAAGACCAGATTGATGTTTTCTCTTTCGCATACTTGCTATGAATGAGACTGATTTTGATCCAATTTAATTGATCTTTATATTGGACAGGTTGAAAGTAATCTCGATGATGAATAAACGAAAACAATTTAAACACTAATTTTAGACACAGATATTTGTTTCAATATATATTTGAGTCATATTTATGGTCTAACAATTCTTAGTCAAAGTAATAAAGTTATTACCTAAGATAAGCAGGCATAAAAATTATATAAAAAAATCCATTAAGTACTCATAATTTTATAAGGATAAACTTATAAATGCAGCTCGTAAAAGCCGCACCCGAAAAAATATATCTAACCTATGATTAATTACTAACAATGGTGCTCTTCCAATATCTTCCCGGCTTCCAGAATACCCTCTTATATCACTCTTCTTTTCACTCTTCAAACCGATACCCAGGGAACTAGTTACTTGCTTATATCCTTTTAGAAACTCTTATATTCTAACAAAGATCACTCCTTCCTTCTAAACATAATAACTTCTATACTTAGTGCCAGTTAACACATAGCATTTTATACAAATTCTGCATTTGAAAGCACCAAATTATAATATCTCCTCTTACCTCTTTGAATTTATTCTCTCATTAATATTCTCTCTCTCTCTCTCTCATATAAACATATTTAAACACTCTTCAATTTGTCATTCTATCACCCATTATTATTGTCACTTCCTCCCGTCTTCCGCTACACCAAGATGTACATTACCACATATCACCACTTTTGAGGTGGAAGCTCAAACCAGCGGGATGGCGAAGGTGAATTTGTCGACAGTGGATTAATTTTTATTTGCCCACTATCAATCGCGAAATAGAGATGTTCTCAAAACCTTAAAATTATTTCTCGCACATTTAATTGCTCTACATAACATGGCAATATTTATTCCGAAATCATATACCAGAAATCAATATTTAGAAATTATAATTTTGCGTGTATATTCAGGAGTCTCGTGTATACAGATATGTTATTAATATTTGAATATTCAACCGTTTGCGTCTACGCAATATCTTATGCACTGGAAATTAACCTGTGGTATTTAAGAGTTCCGCAACCCTGCTTTTTACTAACTAATGATATATTATTTTCCCTAAGGCTGTCCTTGAAATTGCCTGAGATATTAAAGTTATATTTTTTTAAAATTATAAGCGAGGAACAATGTGAGACTTCAAGGGAAAATAGTTTTGACACCTAACCCTCTCTTCTTCCCTGCTGTTGCATATGATGTATGTGTAATATGAATGCTTTGTAACGCAATCTGTTTTCTTTGCTAACTATTGCTGGAGAAGGAACTGCCCTCAATTTAAAATTAAGTGGTTCTAAGGTTTTGAGGTTTTGAAGCGCTATTCATCAGAGTACCAGCCAGCTTCCTCTTGGCTTACTTCGAGAGAGAATTTTTATTCTTTCATCTCACGCATCTCACTTTCTTCCTTAACAATTTTATTTTCCTCAAAATCAAAATAATTAAATAATATACTGGATTATAAGAGTTAGGGGCACTAGGAATGTATTAAATACAAAATTTGGATAAGAAGTTTTAATACACCTTGCAGTAAAATGGTTTTTATATTATTTGATAACTGATACATGGTCCATTCGTACTTGTGTCTATTTTGACCAATTTTATATTCATACATTCTAGTATAAGATAAGAAATCGGATTAGGTGTACAGAAATGATGTCTTGTCCTACGAATCTGAGACCACACTTTTTGTCACTTTTCTTCAGGATGGAATAAAAAATAGATCATTATGAAGGGATAATTCATGTTATTACATTCCGAGACACAAAGGAGAAATATTAAACTCAATCAACATCTCACTAGCCTCAGTTGAAGAAATCAACTACCAGTATTGCGACTCTGCAAGAGTGGAAACGGCAAATAAGTCTAAAGAATCCAAATTACCAGCAAACTATAGCTGTAAAATTTGTCAAATAAATGTGAGAAAGAACTATTTTAATTTTTGGTTGCATTTAGAGTTAATGGTTAAGCGAATATAATGAAGAGGGATTAAATATGATTTGTAACGGCGAAAAGAATATATGTAGTTTATTGTGGCAATAGTTTCCGTAAACTTGTGTCTCATGTTGTTGGTAGGATGTTTCCTAAGAAAAATACCTTTCATACTAGCAAACAAGAGGCTTGACGCATAATTTTAAAAAGTTTTTTTTACAGCTTATAGTAGAGGATCAGTTGGAAAAAATTAATGATACAATTAGGAAGAGTATTATAATCTTATATTTCTGGAAGGAAAAGCTCTACAAGATGCGAGAATTGACTAAACATGAGACTTGTTTGGTGAAGAAATGGTTTAAAAATTAAATATGTAATGTTGAAAAGGTCAGATCTAAACCCCTTAAAAATATGGGACGCAATTAAAGATCGTGGCTAAGAGAGAAATCGAAAGAATATAAGAATATGAAAGAATACTAGAGGCAATCAAAGGCGAGAGCTCTAACTGCTGACAAAAGTCATGCACCTTAAATTAACTGTTCCCTATTTGTATGTTTGAACATTAATTCTGCGTTCAATTAAGTAATATTGATGAAATAAGTTCCATTCTGTATCAGAAAAAAATTATATTAAATTTTTTAGGAACAGTCGTCAACCTCTTCAATTAAGATCTCGACGCAACTACTACTGCTGCCCTTAGATTTGGGTTGAAATTCTTGATTCCTTCTATACCAGGGGTGGGCAACCTTTTTAAGTGGGTGTGCCAAAATTGGCCAAATCTTCGCTACAAAAGTTTCTCACGTGCCAATACTTGACTAAAACACAATGAAAGGATATAAAATTAAAGATGTTCTTTTTATTAATTCCCAACCCTTTATGATGCATAAAAATTACAAGGAAAAGATAGTCATTTTACCTAAAAAAATACATATTATTATATTATATTAAACAGAATTGAGTCTTTATCATTTCATTTATTTACCATCAATGAGACTTCTGCTGCTGCCTCACTGATAACATAATTTATAACGGTTTGTACACAATGCGGTTGCTATATAAAATAAATTGGAGATACATTTATTTAGTTTTCTTAAGTTAAGCATTTGGCTTTGCGTGCCGGTAGAAGTTGCCACGTTTGGCACGCGTTTCAAAGGTTCCCCACCCTTGCTCTATACCATCTACTGTGTCTATTGCTCAAAGCTTTGCTTATTTGTAAAACTATTGTGATGTCCCTAGTGATTTAGTTTCGACCGCCTAAGGTTGTGTTTATCAGTGCCTATTTAGGCCTACCAACCTAAAATATCCTTTGCGTTTTTACTATGTTATATCTAATATTCGAAAAACTCACTCTGTACATATTACGAAAGCAGACCAATCTGGTGACGTTGTTATTAAGGACAAAGTGAATTATATTGAGAAAATAAACTTATTATTAAAAGATGAATCTACTTAGGATGTGCTACAAAAAGACCCTACATTAACTACTAACAGTGAATTTCATAAAAACATTCGATCCCTTTTAAAAGATTTTCCCGATTTAATTACTAAATTTAAATCTAGCAACGCCTCTCTTCCATATATGTACGGTTTGGTAAAAACTCATAAACCTGATAATTCTATGCGCCCCATTATTAGTTCGTTAGGCTCTGCTTCATATTCCTTATCAAAATGGCTTGAGAATCACTTAATCCCGCTTGTGGAGCCCATCTCCCAATCTCATATTAAAAATAGTTGTGAACTTATAGAGAAGCTTGATACAATACCTTACTCCAACAGTTTTATTCTTGTCAGCTTCGATGTTTGTTCTATGTTTACTAAAGTTCCTTTAGACGATCTTCTTCCTCTCCTTTGCGATAAATTACATAATTTAGATCTCTCTGTACTGGTCAATACTTTCCTAAGGCTTATTTCTCTTTGTGCTAAAAATTGTAAATTTTCATTCAATGACAAATTTTACGTTCAAAAATTCGTTCTTCCGGTGGGGGGTTGTCTCTCTCCTACCCTCTCTAATTTATATATGGAATTCTATGAAACGTTATTCTTGCCCCAAATCCTCGATTTTCCTATTGTATGGTACCGTTACATTGATGATATTATATGCCTTTTGCCTTCCTCAAAATATATTCACAATTTGCTTTGTAATCTTAATTCTCTAGTCCCTTCTATTAAATTTACACTTGAAATTGAGGAAAATGGGACTCTTCCTTTTCTTAACCGTTTGATACATTGGACGCCGTCACTGTTTATCGCAAACCGTCTAACTCCAGTTCATATATTCACTTTTGTTCTGATTAACGAGTAATTAGCTTCCCCTATTGCCCATTAACTTATATTCTGTCAGAATGATTTGTAATGTTTCATTTCAAAGCTGATTAACGAGTAATTAACGTTCCCCGATTGCAGATAAATCGGTATTCTCTCAGAGTTGTCCTATATTTTCATTACCTATATTTCCCGTATGTATATATATTTTAACTAATGACTCATTAAAAATAATATTTGGGGTTTTCATTCTTTAAAAATACCTTTGAACAGCAACTTGGTAAACTCAGTTAAACGCTATCGGGCTTCTGTAGTAAATCGCACCCGTATACCCTGTAACTAACGGATTACTTTTACGAAGTGAATGTACTTGTACGTAGCAAGGACGTGTACGTACATTAGAGGATATATAAATGTATAATTGTATATATACATATTATTTCCTTGGTCTTTATCTTTTTCCTACCAACCAATAGATGCAGATATATGTATATATATGTATATATATATATATATATATATATATATATATATATATATATATATATATATATATATATATATATATATATATATATATCCATATGGAGCTCGGCCGTGAAACCTGCATTTAATATTGAGGATAAATCCCAGAGCCACGAGAAACGGATGCAGCATCTTTTAATTTTTCACTACGTTTCGAAAACTACAAGTTTTCATTTTCAGGCTAGAATAAGTTTACAAAGTTAATACATATAAAGAAAACTTAAAAAGGCCAACAAGACATTATTTTAAAAGGTAACCAATTATAAAATATCAGTAAAATGTACTATGAGTTCAATTTTTTGTTATTAAATATGACTTGGCAACAGTTAAATTTGCTTTAAAACTGACTCAAAAATTAGTTAATAAATTTAAGGTTTATTGCAGAAATTAATTAAAAACTATAAGAGAAATTAACCTGGCATTATTAAAAGATAGTAAATTTAAACTTTGTTTCTAATATTTTAAAGACTGTAGGAGATAAAAAACATTTAATATAAAAACGGTAAATTTGGGTACTTACTAAAGTGGATCCATCCTAGAGAGTGAATGGTGGGTTTAACAAAATAAATATATATATATCTATCTATCTATATATATATATATATATATATATATATATATATATATATATATGTATTTACCTAGATTTATTCTACAAAGCTTAAGTCTTATATTCAGTAAGAAGGACAAAACGAAGAAGGCGGGTCCCATCTTTAATTCCAACGTTTCAGGTTATTATAAAACCCATCTTCAGGAGCTAAAAACAAATTTTAAATGAGTAATCTAAGCCTAAAAACATAAATAAAAGCACAAGTTCAAAAGTAAAAACCACAAATCAGAGAAAATCACAAAAACGACGTTAAAAATATAAAATGAACGTTACGTTAATGAATAAACAAAATAGTGAGGTAAAGAACCGCAAAAGTTGTATTAAGGAGTTCCTCTTCAGGCTTTATAACCACTCCACTTCTTTTAATGTCCCAAAGGAAATCAGGTATGTCCTGTTACCAGACATCGGCCCTTGTAATGACCTTCTCCGAAAACGTTTAATTTCCATTTTTAGGAAATTTTATTGTCAAATTATTTTTAAACTTATATTCATTAATAACAAAAATATTGGTAATTTCTTTAAAGTGAAGGAAAGTATTCCCACGACGTTTAGTTCGTGCATTGTATATAAATTCATTTGCCCTAGTTGTAAGTTGGGGACCTATATAGGAAGCACAGTACGTACTATTCAGTCGCGTCTTTGTTCTCACATGGAAATTAGCCATATAAACGGTAAAACATTAGGTAACAAAGAGTTTCCTTCCAACAGGAAACATGCTATTGGTTGTAAAACAGACGTGTCCTTAAATGATTTTTCTGTCTTAAAATTTGCTAAATCTGTATTAAATACAGCCACCCAAATTTAAATGAGGACATGTCATCCTTTCCTCTGTTTATAACTTAACCATGCTGTATTCATTCTTTGAATGCCGTCCTGTTTTCACTCGTCATTGTGATTCGACCATGTAAGGTAATCTTTCAGTGTCTATATTTTAGTTTTACCTTTTTTTTGTATCTAATTCTCTATTGTTCCATTTCAATTGTTTAATTTTGTAATATTTCGTTTACTTTGTTTGTCCTTAATTGATAGTATCTCTTTACAAATATTTTGCTGTTCTTTACCTAACTATTTTGTTTGTTGATTAACGTAAAGTTTATTTTATATTTTTAACGTCACTTTTGTGATTTTCTCTGATTTGTGGTTTTTACCTTTGAACTTGTACTGTTATTTATGTTTTTAGGCTTGGATTACTCATTTATAATTTGTTTTTAGCTTCTGAAGATGAGTTTTGTAATAACCCGAAACGTTGGAATTAAAGATGGGACCCGCCTTCTTCGTTTTGTACTTCTTACTGAATTAATATATATATATATATATATATATATATATATATATATATATATATATATATATATATATATATATATTTATATATATATATATATATATATATATATATATATATATTATAGAGAGAGAGAGAGAGAGAGAGAGAGAGAGAGAGAAAGAGCAAATAAAAGTTCTGCGGGTCATAACAACCACCACAGGGCTTTCGCCATATTTATTTTCCGCCGTTCAAAACAATTTTCAAGAGAGAAAGAAAGATGCAGAAACCTTGCATTGCAGACTATATAACAATATAGTACAAGAGTAGAGAAACGACGCAAATGAGCAATGAGAGAAGAAACTCGAGTTTTTGATAGGTAAGAGAAAAGGAAATTATATGAACAATGAATCAAAGAGAGCAGAAGGCGGCACAATGAAGTCAGATGCTCTACCGTTAAGCTGCCAGGCACAGTGATTCTACCTCGCTCAAAACGTTACCCCAGCAAAGCCACTATCTCCCTAAGCTATGAACCTCCAAGGAACTTTTATACCACTTCTTGCCCACTCGCAATACAAGGTTTCTGCATCTTTCTTTCTGTCTTTAAAATTGTTTTGAAAGGCGGAAAATAAATATAGCGAAAGCCCTGTGGTGGTTGTTATGACCCGCAGAACTTGTATTTGCTCTTTCTTTGTATGTGGCATTGATATTGAGCATTTAAATTGTGAGCGGGTATGGACTGGTATAAAAATTCCTTGGGGGTACCTAGCTTAGGGAGATACTGGGTTTGATTGGGTGACACTTTGGGCGAGGTAGTGTTACTGTGCCTGGTAGCTTAAACGGTAGAGCACCTGACCGGCAATCAGCAGAACTGGGTTCGAGTCCCACCCAGGAATTTAAAACTTTTTTCCCTTGGGGTTATTTCTATCTTCTCGGTAAAGGATTGCCTTCATTGTGTCGCCCTCTGCTCTCTTTGATTCTAATGTTCTTCTAATGTCTCTTTCTCTTACCTCTAAAAAAACTCCTGTTTCTTGTCTCATTGCAAATTCGCGACAAATTTCTCTTTCTCTTATATATATATATATATATATATATATATATATATATATATATATATATATATATATATATATATATATATATATTATCTAGTGAGGTGACCTATTACTCCTCAAAGAAAGCATGATGGGAACCCAGCGAAGTTACGATAGATTGAACACTGAACCATCTTTCCTCTAAGGAGGGAAAGTCTGTCATATCTACCACATCAATTGAAGTCATAAGTATAATTAAACATGGTTCACTTAAACCAGATGCTAAACGATTGCGGCCATTGAAGGTGACCCCGACCTTCTTCAAACGCAAGAGCTCCAAGCGCAAATTCTTGACATAATATTAACAATTTGAGCTTTATTATTTCATCCATATGTCAAAATCGCATCGATGAACACTGATGTTTTGATGTAATGGATACAGGGGGCAGATATGATTATTCGTAATACATATTTTTAACGCGCATATTTGATTTCGATGGCCTTTATTTCAAATCCCAGTATACAAGCAAGAGAAAAAAATAGACTTCACGAATTTAGCTAGTCTCAAGCCCAATTTTAACATGGTATGAGAATAAATTGCTCAGATAGAACATGCCATTATGAGACAGGTGAAAAACTTTCATAAGAAAAGAAAACAGCTGAATTGCAACAAATTTCCTTCTAACGGCGAAACTCTAACTACGGATATGAATTCAGTATACTCAGATTATGAAAGGACTTGTGCCAGTATAAATGAAACAAATATTTTTCCCCAGTGTTTTCTTTTTTAAGCGCGATTTTTCCACAACCAAGTTTATGTGTAACGATAGCCGTTATTAAAAGGCAATTTTGAGAAACAAAACTCCTACCAATCCTTTGTAACAAAATGACCTAACTCAAGTGATTTGAAAGTCATGGCGAAATAAAAGCCGCTTTCCTATTCTATGCATTGTCTATTTCGTAAATTTGGGTATTTTTCGTCTTTTTCTGAGAATTATTTCATGCATATTTTTGCCTTCAGTTTACGCCTGATCGGACTGCCAAAAGATACTATATTTTACCAGTGAATATATGGAAGGTGGTGGTAATCCATTCTTTCTTAAAATTCTGAAATAGGTTGTTTTTGAATAGCTAAATTCTGAGGTAAGATAGAAGTAATCTTAGAAGTTATGACATCCTGAGTGATAGTTTCGATTTGAAAAATAGTTTGAATAAAATTAATTCGACTAAATATTTAACATATTATCCTAAACCTTATCCAAGGTATTGGTTTAAAAAATGAAACAAAATTTCTTTGAAAATCTAAATATATTTTTAGGATAAATATTTCGAACTACCAACAAACTTCTCTCTCGTGTGCTACAAATGAAGACTAGTGAAGCCTAATTAGGCTATCACTGCTCTGTTTACGAATTCTAACTTAACCTTCTGTAAGAATAGTTGTTTATTTATCGGATAGGTTAGATAGCTTATTCTTATTCAATAGCCTAACTAGGCTAGCCTTGTCCTCGTATTTCCCCTCTCATTCCGAAGAGATGAGTCGTTAGATGGAAATATTTAGCATGTCAATGCATATTTATTTAAATAAGTTTGGTAGAGGATAAAATTTTGAATATTTAATATATTAAATCTGCTTTACTATCCTTTCTTCTTCGTTTTGGCATCCATTAGACCGAGATTGTGATGATATATTGACTCATATTACTCCATTTTTGTTTAATATGCCCCCAACTGCTCACAATTGGGTGGCTTCTTTTTATCAACCGTTAGTTTGATTGTCGCTTACAAATTCTCATTTGGGTTCAAATCAGCCGAATTCCTTTAGTAACATCCTTTAGTAAAAAGCTAAGGATTTTTTTATCTATGTTTCTTACTAAATAATTCGTTTTGGTTAGGATAAGTTAGGGAGGTTAGGTTATTAAAATTCTTTCAGTCAAAATATTTCACAATACACTAATAGTTCAACTCAACCCATAGCTGGTTTTGCAAGTTTTGTTAGACTCGGTTTTTATTGTTCAAAAGCTTACGTGCGTGATAGATAAAATTCCGTTCAAAACATAAAGTGCTACTTTTTTATCACGTGTGTAGGTGTGTCGAGATGGCAGTGAAAATAATCGAGATATCTGCTCTCCTGCGCGCGAGCATCAAGTCTGACATTGTCAAGCGGTTCAACGTCAGCCGGATGACCACCCACAAAGACAAGGAGAGTCTCTTAAAATGGTCAAATCTGAAAGATCAACCTTGTTCGGGCAGACGTAAAGTTTTCAAACGTTTCGCTGTGAGAAAGTTTTCGAAAGTAGTCTGAAGCTCAAAATGACTGCGCTCGCGAAGAACAAGAAAATCTCAGTGTCCAAGACAGAAAAGGAGGAGTGCGACAAAAGCTTCAAGTGCTTAGAAAAGCATCTGCTCACCTACTGTATGCCAGAACAACGTCGGGAACGATGTCCTCGCCTTAAAAACGACTGGAAGAGTCATGGAAATCGAATTCTCTTTTTCTCAGAAAAAAAGTTCATGGTCAATTCGGTCATCTATATTCAGAAAGACCGCCTGATAGGCTTTGACCTGAACGTCTTCGACTTACGGTACGTGTTCACGACCAAGCAACTGCCTCCATGATGATGCACAACGTCGTGGCTTCGAATGGCGAGAAGATGCCTCCAGTGTAGTTGGCGCCCGATTAAAGGCTCGCCGCAGCTGATTCAAGAGATATCATGGCCACGAAAGTCCTTCCCTGGGTAAGAAAGATCGTGAATTGGGCGTAGTACGTCTTTTAGCAGGACGTTGCCCTGGCTAATACCGCCAAGGCAATGCAAGAGAGGTTGGGGTCAAACATGAACTTCTGGTCTAATAACTTTTGGCCGGTGCAGTCGATCCACCTCAATCCCCTCGACTACAACGTGCTCTCATTGAAAATACATATATGGTGGGATTTAATAAAAACGATCACTTACACAAGGGCAAAATCTGATTGAAATTTTAAAACCTTTTTTGCCCTCGAAGAATAGGAAAAAATCTCAAAATAACGCTGCCAAGGCTTTATATATGGATATAAATCCTGGATGCTACCAGTCATTTGAGGCAAGGTATGTTATACCAAATTTTAACCATGTCTGTTTATAAGGGTGTTAACAATTTTGATTTATGGTTTGTTAATATAATTGGTATATGGAATTTAATTAAAATATAAATAACACTAAACAAGAAATTTTAACTTTGTCTCTGCTACTTGAGTAAATGTTGTTGTAACTAACTAATTTTGGTGCGCTGATTCAAAATATGTGCTCAGATTTGCCCTTGCAACTTAGCTACATGCTCACTTTGTCATCTTGTATTAATTAATGATATAACTATTACGAGTTTGAGAAGAATGAGACATTTTGGCGCAAAGGTTTGGAATCGGGGCACCTTATTTGGCATTTTGTACGTCCTTTTGCAGACCCAGACAAGATATGTATTACATATAAAAGAGGTAGTACTCACCTAACTATAAATTTCTTCAAAATTTTTGAGACTCTTGCTCTTGCGCTTGTACGTGAATATAGGATCCTTCCGTTGTAGGAACCAGCAGTAGTCACCCATCATGTTTTCGTTGAAGAGGCCTTGATACCTGCTTTCCATCATTGCGATATCTCGGTGGAACCTTTCCCCATGTTTGTCACTGATATCACCCATATTAGATGGAAAGAAATCTAGATGCGAATACAAGAAATGCATCTTAAGAGACATCCGACATCCTATTCGTTGATAGGCCTTTATCATGTTTTCGACTAATTCTTCATAGTTCCAGCCCTATGATTACTAAGGAAGTTCTTCACTACATGGACAAATGAACCCCATGCTGCCAACTCAAGTGGAGTTAGTTTATTTCTGAACTCCCTGTCAGGTATCAATTCTCTGATCTCCTGCCCTATAAAAATGCTAGCTTTAAGTTTAGCATCGGTTTTCTTTGCACCAAATCTTTTTGAGATACTGGAATCCAGCAAAATCATGGGCCATTGCTTTAACAAAATTCGTGATAAGGCCAAGTTTGATATGAAGTGGTGGAAGGTAGATCTTCTGTGGATGTAGAAAAAGCATGTGCTTCACATTGTGTCAGTCAACTATGTGTTCTTCTGTTTCAGGCTAGCTTTTGACAATATTAGGATTCCTGTCGTCACGGCTGTTCTATAGGCATAAGAAGCACATATTTTTTGTATATCCTAGCTTAAGTCCAAAAAAGTAATTAAATTACCTTTAGATCACCACATATATTCCACTTATGATGTGAGTAATGAACACCTTCCAAAATAAATTTCATTGAGTCATATGTCTCTATCATCCCAATAATAAGTGCGACAGGAATTCAAGGTTTTTTGTTACCATTGTTTAGCAACACACCTTTGAGGCTAGCAATGCTTGCATGGATGAATAGTCTCCATTCATCAGGTAAATGCTCGTTTTCTAGCTGATTAATGAGGCCATTAACATCAGTACAGAAACAAGCACCATCTTCTTCTTTATATAAGGCAGCTAAGGCCTCATGGCGTTTTCGGAAGGTAGATATTTTTGCTCGGTCCTTTAGAAGATTCCATTGCTGTAGTCTGGAGCTCAACAATTCTTCGTTCTCCTTTGACAATGACAAATCCCTCACCAAATCACTTAATCTTTCTTGACTTATCAACTGGATCTTCTTTTCCTTAGAATCATCCTCATACATTTCATTGTCATTGTTATCTTCCTCTTCAAACGATGAATCATCCTTTTTAACTGCACTAGCTGATGGAGGAACTTGGATTGGCATCTCCATATTATGGGGGACTGGTTTTATAGCTGACTTACAATCTGTATATAAAATCTTTGACTTATTCTTATTTGAGATTCCCGCAATATTTGTCATACAAAAGTAGCAATCAAAAACAAAAGACATACCCTTCCGTTTGCCATTTAACAACTGTATGAGCCCCGCATTTCTAAGCTGTACTCGTTCTCTTTGAAATAAATTTACGATTCGTAATTCCTACTGCAATTATGTTAATCTTATAAAGCTCTTGGTCCCTCCTCGCTCTTCACCATCCTTCCTTCACTACACTTTGGCCTCATCCACTTTCTCAGTTCATATATATGAACAATTCTCCTTATTCACTCAAAATTCAAGACAAACTTGATTACATAGTATTTTAAATGTATCTCTATAAGAAATCAAGTATATATAAGATGAGGATAAACGGTAGGTATAAAAATCAATGAGATGTGTTGTATTCTAATGCATCTAGAATACAACATATACATATACTGTCATGGCCCAATTTTGAGCCTATTTTTTCATATAAGAACATTAATAAAATTAATCAAACGTTTTATTTATTTTTAACATGATTGTATCATAAGTTGAATTTAAAATATAAAAAATAGAGTCCAAAATCATCTTATTAATATAATGAAAATTTTTCGTGCATTCACTATTAACAATGATGTTCTTTCTTCTCTAGACCTGCTTCAATTCGTCTTGGCATCCATTAGACCGAAATTGTGATGATATATATATATATATATATATATATATATATATATATATATATATATATATATATATATATATGTATATATATATATATATATATATATATATATATATATATATATATATATATATATATATATATATACATGGATGGCTTCTTTTTATCAACCGCCTGTTTGATTGTCGCCTGTAAATTCTCTTTTGGGTTAAAATCGGCCGAATTCCTGGGCCAAGGTCGTAAACTTTCAATGTTATTTTCAGCCAGAAACTTGGTTATTACTTTTTCTTTGCGTATAAGTCCACCATCATGCTGAAAAATATCGTTATTATCCCACAATTAGTACTAAACTGTTTAAGAAAGGTGCTAATGAAGCACCTTTTGAGTTCATGGCAGTCTTCTTGGCAAAATTGTTAGTGGGCCAGTTTCCTTAGATGAACACTTGCCCCTAAAATTAAGGGTGTATGGATGCTTCACTGTAGGCTCGACGTTGAAATTTCTCCTCTTTTCTCATCCTAACGAGTGAGCATCTAGAAAGTCCAAACAAGCGGAAGGAAGCTTCATCAGAGAAATTCGCATTGATCAATTCTTCAGCAGTCCATTATTTTTATTTCCTACAAAACTTGAAGCTATTCGTAGTGTTCTTCTTGGTGTGATTAGGCTTTTAAGAAGCGTTTCTCCGCTTTAAATCTTGGTTGAAAAATCTATGATAGATTGTGCACTCTGAACCGTTGTACCTGCTTCTTTCCAATCGTCAACAAATTGCCACTGGAGTGTAACCTGTCTTTTCAAAGTCATTACTGATTTTAAAGATGGCGCTGCTTAATGAAATACCTTTATCAACTACCCACCCGCTTGAATTCCAGCCAAATTTGCTGGCAAGCAACAATGATTGCACGCTTTTCTTTGGAAAGAACTATCTCTAGAATTGAAAGGGATTCCAAAATTTATTTTGGTAAAGATTATTAATAAATACATTATAATTACACAACATCACTCATTTTACTCATATTTTAGGAATTTTACCCTTTTGAACGTATAGCAAAGCTCCTATGACTGAAACTATCCTCCTACAGTAACAAGAACATAGTGTGATTTTCAATTCACAAAGGAATGCACTCATTTTAATTATTATTTATTAACAAACTTGCAATAATTTAAATACTAGAGGAATTATATATATATATATATATATATATATATATATATATATATATATATATATATATATATATATAAATATATATATATATATATATATATGCAACAAACCCAGAGGGAAAATTGATACAAGGATTCCAAGTACTTTCGAACTTTATTTCGAAATAAAGTTCGAAAGTACTTGGAATCCTCGTATTAATTTTCCCTGTGGGCTTTGTTGCATTCATTGCTTACTCACGCGATACTTTGTGAGTTTTCCATATATAATTATATATATATATATATATATACATATATATATATATATATATATATATATATATATATATATTTCTTACAAGCTTTTTAACGGGATCTTCGAGGCGAGAAAAAACATCCGCGAATGACATTCTTTATTCCTAGACGTCTTTCGACCGTGTTAGGTCATCTTCAGGGAATTAACAGAAATGTACTTATTCAATTCGTCAGAATTCGGAAATTCTAAGGTAGAAAAATGGTGTTTGATAGTCGTAGAGGTATAGTGAGAAAATGTGTATGATAGTAGAAGATAGGTGTGTCATTACGTCTGGCGATGGCTTCTTGTTGTAATCTTGTTTGTTTGATATCTTTAACTTAATTATTCACAAATTGCTACATTATATATATATATATATATATATATATATATATATATATATATATATATATATATATATATATATATATTATTTCTGCGCGAACATAAGTATTACAAAAATTGGCCAATCATGGCGCGGGAAACTTTTAAAGGGAAACTAAGCGCTACAAGAAACATAAAATTGAAAGGCTCAGATTATTTGACTATTTGACTGTTCTCGTTGCCAGAATTAAATCGCATTCTCTTTGGCTGGTGAAGAATTTTTACTTTTCATAAAGTCAAAAGCGAGTTAGTGTTTCTTGTACTCGTGAGTTAAGTGATTCTAATCGCTAAAGATTTACCAAGTGAAAAGTGAGATTTTTACGTCATTTACGAATTGTTAATACGTAAATTTGTTCACTCACTTTTTGAGCCCCATGGCGGGGCTCCCTTCGCAGTCTTCAACGAGTCACCTTCGTCTTCGGATAAACTCTAACCTTGCTCGGACTTTCGAAAATCGCCTCCGGTAAAGTGCTTGTTGGGGAAAAAAATTGGGGATTGGTTTTGAGACATATACTGTTAGAACTTTTTGCCTATTTTTTTTCAACCCTGGTGATAGACTCTCTTACATACACATATTCTCCCTCTTTTCTTAATAAGAACAGATGGAGACTAAATGATAGAGCCTCGGTGGATTACACTAAAGACCCTCTCCGATGGCTCCATGTCCGATCCTGGGATGGTCTTTACCAAAATCTTTGCGGATCTAAATATCCGCACTCACCTCCATTAAAGCAGCAGATTGCTCAAAAAATATAAATTTAAAACCTAATATACCATCTCAAATAAAAAGCCATCGCAGCTTCATCCTTCACCGCCTACATCCCTGGGTTGGGGGGGGGGGCCTCCGTGGAAGAAATTGACGCGAAGGTGGAGAAAAACCACACTTGGGATAAGGTTGATGAGGTAATTAAATTGAAAGACTATACTCATGGCGAACAAGGCTGCGGAGGGAGGTATGCTCTTCTTTAACGCTATAAATGCTATAAGTACGAGGAGCACACCACAGTTGCCTGCCCCAAGGGTGACGGTCTTTTATGTTTCATCTGTTCTTCAGATACACATTCATAGAGGAATTTCAATAGCACCTCCTTGAAGTGTCTTAACTTTGCAGGAGCTTATAAGACTCTATCCATGGCTTGCCCAGTTAAGAAAGATATGATTAGGAAGAAATCAAATGATAAAAGACAGGCTGAAGAAGCTAAAGTAAACAGCCTCTATGCCAAGGTTGCAAAAACTGCGATTGCGCAGTCTAGGGAAAGCAAGACATACCTGCACGTCGAGAATGAAAACTCGACGAAAATTAGGTGTTGCATCTATTATGTTCACATCGCAGGAAATGTGGTTTCCACATAACTCACAATCCAAGGAGGTTCTAAAAATTATTCTCAATCCCCAGTGCGCGACTAGTTGCCAGAAACTCCTCACTTCCGGCAGCGCTCCAACTCCTCCCAGAGACACCAGGTTTCAGGTGCAGGAAGCGCGAGATTCAAACTCACGCACTGAAAAACAAAACAACATACAAAACAAATAAACAAAGCAAACAAACAAACAAGCACAAACGGAAACGGAAGTTGAATTTAAAATATAAAAAATAGAGTCCAAAATCATCTTATTAATATAATGAAAATTTTTCGTGCATTCACTATTAACAATGATGTTCTTTCTTCTCTAGACCTGCTTCAATTCGTCTTGGCATCCATTAGACCGAAATTGTGATGATATATATATATATATATATATATATATATATATATATATATATATATGTATATATATATATATATATATATATATATATATATATATATATATATATATATATATATACATGGATGGCTTCTTTTTATCAACCGCCTGTTTGATTGTCGCCTGTAAATTCTCTTTTGGGTTAAAATCGGCCGAATTCCTGGGCCAAGGTCGTAAACTTTCAATGTTATTTTCAGCCAGAAACTTGGTTATTACTTTTTCTTTGCGTATAAGTCCACCATCATGCTGAAAAATATCGTTATTATCCCACAATTAGTACTAAACTGTTTAAGAAAGGTGCTAATGAAGCACCTTTTGAGTTCATGGCAGTCTTCTTGGCAAAATTGTTAGTGGGCCAGTTTCCTTAGATGAACACTTGCCCCTAAAATTAAGGGTGTATGGATGCTTCACTGTAGGCTTGACGTTGAAATTTCTCCTCTTTTCTCATCCTAACGAGTGAGCATCTAGAAAGTCCAAACAAGCGGAAGGAAGCTTCATCAGAGAAATTCGCATTGATCAATTCTTCAGCAGTCCATTATTTTTATTTCCTACAAAACTTGAAGCTATTCGTAGTGTTCTTCTTGGTGTGATTAGGCTTTTAAGAAGCGTTTCTCCGCTTTAAATCTTGGTTGAAAAATCTATGATAGATTGTGCACTCTGAACCGTTGTACCTGCTTCTTTCCAATCGTCAACAAATTGCCACTGGAGTGTAACCTGTCTTTTCAAAGTCATTACTGATTTTAAAGATGGCGCTGCTTAATGAAATACCTTTATCAACTACCCACCCGCTTGAATTCCAGCCAAATTTGCTGGCAAGCAACAATGATTGCACGCTTTTCTTTGGAAAGAACTATCTCTAGAATTGAAAGGGATTCCAAAATTTATTTTGGTAAAGATTATTAATAAATACATTATAATTACACAACATCACTCATTTTACTCATATTTTAGGAATTTTACCCTTTTGAACGTATAGCAAAGCTCCTATGACTGAAACTATCCTCCTACAGTAACAAGAACATAGTGTGATTTTCAATTCACAAAGGAATGCACTCATTTTAATTATTATTTATTAACAAACTTGCAATAATTTAAATACTAGAGGAATTATATATATATATATATATATATATATATATATATATATATATATATATATATAATATATATATATATATATATATATATGCAACAAACCCAGAGGGAAAATTGATACAAGGATTCCAAGTACTTTCGAACTTTATTTCGAAATAAAGTTCGAAAGTACTTGGAATCCTCGTATTAATTTTCCCTGTGGGCTTTGTTGCATTCATTGCTTACTCACGCGATACTTTGTGAGTTTTCCATATATAATTATATATATATATATATATACATATATATATATATATATATATATATATATTTCTTACAAGCTTTTTAACGGGATCTTCGAGGCGAGAAAAAACATCCGCGAATGACATTCTTTATTCCTAGAGGTCTTTCGACCGTGTTAGGTCATCTTCAGGGAATTAACAGAAATGTACTTATTCAATTCGTCAGAATTCGGAAATTCTAAGGTAGAAAAATGGTGTTTGATAGTCGTAGAGGTATAGTGAGAAAATGTGTATGATAGTAGAAGATAGGTGTGTCATTACGTCTGGCGATGGCTTCTTGTTGTAATCTTGTTTGTTTGATATCTTTAACTTAATTATTCACAAATTGCTACATTATATATATATATATATATATATATATATATATATATATATATATATATATATATATATATATATATATATATATTATTTCTGCGCGAACATAAGTATTACAAAAATTGGCCAATCATGGCGCGGGAAACTTTTAAAGGGAAACTAAGCGCTACAAGAAACATAAAATTGAAAGGCTCAGATTATTTGACTATTTGACTGTTCTCGTTGCCAGAATTAAATCGCATTCTCTTTGGCTGGTGAAGAATTTTTACTTTTCATAAAGTCAAAAGCGAGTTAGTGTTTCTTGTACTCGTGAGTTAAGTGATTCTAATCGCTAAAGATTTACCAAGTGAAAAGTGAGATTTTTACGTCATTTACGAATTGTTAATACGTAAATTTGTTCACTCACTTTTTGAGCCCCATGGCGGGGCTCCCTTCGCAGTCTTCAACGAGTCACCTTCGTCTTCGGATAAACTCTAACCTTGCTCGGACTTTCGAAAAGCGCCTCCGGTAAAGTGCTTGTTGGGGAAAAAAATTGGGGATTGGTTTTGAGACATATACTGTTAGAACTTTTTGCCTATTTTTTTTCAACCCTGGTGATAGACTCTCTTACATACACATATTCTCCCTCTTTTCTTAATAAGAACAGATGGAGACTAAATGATAGAGCCTCGGTGGATTACACTAAAGACCCTCTCCGATGGCTCCATGTCCGATCCTGGGATGGTCTTTACCAAAATCTTTGCGGATCTAAATATCCGCACTCACCTCCATTAAAGCAGCAGATTGCTCAAAAAATATAAATTTAAAACCTAATATACCATCTCAAATAAAAAGCCATCGCAGCTTCATCCTTCACCGCCTACATCCCTGGGTTGGGGGGGGGGGCCTCCGTGGAAGAAATTGACGCGAAGGTGGAGAAAAACCACACTTGGGATAAGGTTGATGAGGTAATTAAATTGAAAGACTATACTCATGGCGAACAAGGCTGCGAAGGGAGGTATGCTCTTCTTTAACGCTATAAATGCTATAAGTACGAGGAGCACACCACAGTTGCCTGCCCCAAGGGTGACGGTCTTTTATGTTTCATCTGTTCTTCAGATACACATTCATAGAGGAATTTCAATAGCACCTCCTTGAAGTGTCTTAACTTTGCAGGAGCTTATAAGACTCTATCCATGGCTTGCCCAGTTAAGAAAGATATGATTAGGAAGAAATCAAATGATAAAAGACAGGCTGAAGAAGCTAAAGTAAACAGCCTCTATGCCAAGGTTGCAAAAACTGCGATTGCGCAGTCTAGGGAAAGCAAGACATACCTGCACGTCGAGAATGAAAACTCGACGAAAATTAGGTGTTGCATCTATTATGTTCACATCGCAGGAAATGTGGTTTCCACATAACTCACAATCCAAGGAGGTTCTAAAAATTATTCTCAATCCCCAGTGCGCGACTAGTTGCCAGAAACTCCTCACTTCCGGCAGCGCTCCAACTCCTCCCAGAGACACCAGGTTTCAGGTGCAGGAAGCGCGAGATTCAAACTCACGCACTGAAAAACAAAACAACATACAAAACAAATAAACAAAGCAAACAAACAAACAAGCACAAACGGAAACGGAAGTTTTGGTGATTGAGACTGCGAGACCCAAGGGAGGAGCGCATTCGCCAGGCTGCCGGAAAGGCTCGCAGCCACAAAGACGTCCGAGATAGTCCTCTTCTTGTAAGAGGGAATCTAGGCACGTATACCACTCAATAAAAATAAACTTGAAGGTCTACGCCCCCTTCGAACGACTGCAAGGAAAAACAAGTCGAGGAGGCTTTACTCCAAGGCTCAATTAAAATGACTCCCGAAACCTTCACTACCCTCACAGATGGCGAATACAGAAAAAAACGCAATGGAAAAACGATTACGCCACCAAACACTTCACAAGGGCGTAAGTTCGTTAGAGAATAATCTTTACTGGAATAAGACAATAGACGAACTAAAAATACTATATTTTAATTCAAATGATTGGACCGAGAAAAGACTACTTTACGGTAACATAAAGCTACAAATTGACCCAGACTTTGTATTTATCTTAGAAAACGGGTTAAATACAGACAGAAACCCAATAAAAATTTTCCATACGAAGTCATAACTAGAAATCAGAGTGGAGAACGATTTGACGGATGTGCAATTGCTGTAAAAAAAGGTAGTGATTACATGAACGTTACAAGAGATCAGTCATCAACGCCTTAGTTTAAAGGACAATTTCTCATTCATCTACGTGGACGGCTGTTGATCTCGAACTTAAGAGGGTTTCCTGAGTTCCCGTTAACAACGGCTACCCACAAGAATCCATCGACGCCACCATGAAAGAGAAAATGAACTTGCCTGTTGGTCCTGGCATCAAGTCTACTCTGAAGAAGAATAATTTTGACTTTATTACAAGGCCAATATGAACATCGGCTATCGTGAAGACGAAGAGGGTCTCTAAGCCATTCTTCATCGTAACGTGATCTCAACCGACCCTAATACGGATATAAATCTAATTATATACGACAGGACCATGAAAACAAGTAGTTACTTGCGAACTCCAGGACACTAACGTCGTGTACGAATATTCGTGCAAAGTCGGTGACTGCGAACACCGCAATTCAAAGTACATCGGCGTAACCTACACAACCCTGTCAAGGCGACTGAAAGATCACCTTCAAAATGACGCGATTAAAAAAAAACGTCCACTCTCATGGCACTACCCTAACCCGTGAAAAACTGAATATGGATACCTCCATCACCCTGAGACTCCAAAACCGCAGAATATTGCGGATGGCCGAACCCGTCATTATTCAAATGAGGAATCCTGCAATTTACGTGTAACTTCAGTCGAAAACCATAGTCCCGACATCTCGGTGTCTCCGAGTTGCCCGCCGTTAAAAGAAGCGCGTTTTCAAACTTTAAATTTCCGTTGCTTCCTTTGCCAGAGAACTAGATCGGAGCTTCAAATAGTCAGAAATAAAATGAAATGAAAAGAGAAGTGGGAGACAAAGAAAAGCTCTTCCGACCATCCCCCCCTTCCCCTTGGGCCTCATGGAGCGGCCAAGGAGGGAGAAGGGAGGCCCGGTCCTCCTTTGTAGACCCCCATAGTCAGAATGTCTAGAGCACAAGTAGGCTCCAAGCACTGTGAGTACGACGGACAGGACTGAGAGGGATAGGAAGCAGAAAGTTTTAGGATAGAACAGCGAAGAAAATAGTAGGAGGCAAAAGTGGACTTAGTTATGGGACCACCAGTTTAACGTAGAATTCGAACCACAATGTGTCATTTGTCTCTAACTATAACTTTGCAGTATATCGTGGCCTCTGTCCCACGTATCTACTGTGAGTCCCGTGTGCGAATGTGATAGTAAAAAAGAATAGATGTTGAAGGCTGAAGGAAGTAAGAAGTTTGCAAAGAGATACTAGTTGCTTTGAGATCGGGCTTATCTCTGTCCATTATAGGTAGTTATAGCTAGCGTGATAAAGTTACAAAATTTGTGTTTGCGTGAGTGTCTCGAATTGCTGTTATTTTTTTATTTATTTAAAAAAAATTGTATTTGTATCTATTTATGAGGCGTTCAAACCTTTATTAGTAATTATTCTTACTAAAAACTGGTGTAGGTTTATATCTCTCTAACTATTATTTCGTATTCTTATCCTAGTTATAATTGACTATATGCTATTCTCTGATTTTCTTCGTTTAATTGATTACTCTTAGTCGTCGTCAAGTATTATTCTCTTTATCTATGTGTAGATTTCTTCTTCGTCTTCTTCTCCCCCCCCCATTTACCCTTGGGAAACTTTTTAACAATCTGTGTGATCTCCATCCTTCTTTCTGGGAAATTTGGTTGGTTAATTCAACTTCTACCTCATTCTGTGTCTTTTCTAAGACTTTTCTCGCTCTTTTTGCAATTATTCTATTAAGTAATTTTATCCTTGCCTCCCTATGCAGGTCTCTTAGTCTTCTTCTTTCTCCTTTTCTTGTGTTTGTTTTTTAAGTAGATAGCTTTGTTTTGGATTCTTTGAACTCTTAATAGGTTACTTCTCGAGATTGTGTACATCGCGATGGTTCGATAAATAATCGTGGACTCTACTATGAATTGATAAATTTTTCGCTTGTTTTACATGCTTAGGTTGACTAACTTGTACAGTAATGCCAGGCCACTCTTCCCTCAATTTACCTTCTCAGTTACGTTCTATTTATAACCTGATTTCGTAATGGTTAGTCCAAGCACCTTATATTCTTTATCGTGTCTATAGCGCTGACCTTTTACATATACATCTTAGATGCTCCTCCTGCAGACGGGTACTATTTTAAATTTATCCCTGTTGGTTTTAATTTTCCATTTTTCTTTGGAACTATTAATGCTTCTTATCTCTTCTGCAGTCTTCCTAGCTTGCATTTGGCCATTTCTGTTGGGGAAAACTATGATCTGGGTGAAGTCGGCGAAAAATTGGATGTTTAAGCAGCATTAAATTCTTTGTGGCGGTATATCTGCTGTGTAGATTGAATAGAGAGACGGACTCAGACATCTACCTTGGGGCAAGCCCGCAGTGAGCTCAAATAGTTCTCACTGATGTCGTCCTATTTCCACATAAGCGCGTCTCTCCATTACATAAAATCCTTTCGATCTTGTTGTTCATTCCTAAACTGATTATCTTGAGTTGCATACCCATCTACCATACTTTGTTGATTGCCTTGGACACGTCCCGGCATACGATGTCTACGCTCATTTTTTCTCTCTTTGCTTTTGCTATCTTTTCAAGGATGACTTCAAGGGTCATTCCTGTGCTTCTGTTTTTTTTTAAGCCAAATTGGCAGCTGTTTCTCCGGCGATTATCATCGAGGAATTTGGACAGTCTGTAATTAATTTTTTTTTCCAATACCTTACCGATGAAATCTAGTAGCGAGACAGGGCGGTAGTTACTCACTTGATCTGTTTTTTTTCGGCCTTTGGTTAAAAATATCATCTTCGCTACTTTAAGTTCATCAGGAAAGTATCCCGTGTTCAAGCACGCATTGAAGACGTTTCTCACTCACTCCAGTATGTTCGGGGGAGCTTAAAGGTAATTTAATCTGGTGAGTCCCAATCTGCCTAGGGCTCTCTGTAGGAAGATCTTTATCGTTGCTTTTAATTCCCTTAGATGTAATGATTGCGTCTATTCCGTCGTTGTTGTTTCTTCTTTCCTCGACAAAGTGGAAGGAGTATGTCCTTTCAATCTTCCCATTGAGTTCGTCTACGATCTGATGTTCGAATTCAATGTAATAGTCCTTGTTCTCTTCTTCGCTAATTTTGAATAAATTTCTCCAGTGCTCTCTAAATAATGCCTCTGTTTCTTCCAAATCTTCTAAATCTTGTTCCTTGAATCCTTAATTTTCATTTTATCCGTTGCTGTCAGTGTCTTTAATCTGTTGATATGTTTCCAGAATTCCCCTAGTGACGTTTCCACATCTATTTTCTCGATTTGCTGATCCCATTTCTCGTCCTGTTTTTTATAAATTTATGCTATTAGTTCTCTTTTCTATCTCCTGAGTGCGTTGTATGCCTTCCTTAATGTTCCGAATCTTTTATATTTTCTGCCGCTCGGTCGATCTCCTCGCTCAAACCGCCTATTTCTGGTGTTCACCTACTGGTAAATTGTTTAATGGTTTGGAACGAGTTAATGAGGAAGGCCCCCTTTTCTGCCCTTTTAATTGCTTCCCTGATCCTATCCCACTCCCCATCGACTTCCTCTAGAGTGGCTTTCCCGAGCGGGCTGGGGACGTACGTCTGAGATAATTCTTCAATCTGAGCCTTCCAATTTTATGTTTCTTGTAGCGCTTAGTGTCCCCTTAAAATTTCCCGCGCGATGATTGGCAAATTTTTGTAATACTTATGTTCGCATAGAAATAATATATATAATGTAGCAATTTGTGAATTGCATTTCTGTTCATTTCCTGAAGATGACCTAACATGGTCGAAAGACGTCTAGGAATAAACAATGTCATTCGCGGATTTTTTTTCTCGCCTCGAAGACCCCATTATATAACTTGTAATAAATATTAATCTAATACAATTTCAAATTAAGAACGTTGCTACAGCGTTATTAATATATATATATATATATATATATATATATATATATATATATATATATATATATATATATATATTAATTTCACTAAAGACTGATATCTGATGGAGGGAATTACATAGATACCGTTAATCTTCAAGCTTTCTTTTCGTCTTCGCTGCTTCCTACACATACAGTAATTAACCATTAATTTTCCCTGTTCTTCCTTCTTGAGCCACTGATCCATCCGCAAGAAGGAAGTAACTAAAAATTATCCTTTTTGCCCCAAATATTTGGCCCTTTCCTTAACCCATTTGCCCAGACCGATTTTAACAAGTTGGAAAAGAAATCTTTCGCCTCAAATGACGAATCAGAGGAAGTTGGAATTGTGAAGTGATTTTGCAGAGCAAATAATGGAGAAAATTTAAGAAGTGAACAAATTGGTATATTTAGGTTTTTCTTCTTTCCGAGCGTTCCATTTTTAGAATGATCAATATGTGTTTTTTTTCTGCTCATAAATATAAACAATTGGCACTTTATCATACTTTATTTGTTCTTTTCCTTTTAGGAAAAACGAGTTTCAGCATCTTTGAGGTATTCGCTTTTTTTCGTTTCACAGAATTTCACTCCTCAAAATTTCGAAAAATTGCATTCATTGGTTTCTGTAACGATGCTTATGGTAGAGCCTGGAAACATTTCCAAAGCATCTTTACGGTAGTACTAGGGATCTCGAAAAATTATGAAAAATCGGTTAATATTATGTACCTAGGGTGTAACCTATATTTGTGTTTTGCAAGATGGTATGCAGGCTTTGGTTGACTTAGGGCACATTATATTGCCTTATTGCCAGACAAAGTTTTGAATATACTAATTATTATGTGATGTGTTCTTAGTAATATTAGATCCAGTAGTATTAGAGGTAGTTAGTTTATTAGAGAATATTATATTAGGTTTCGGTCACAATCATCAATTTTGTAGGTAATATTAACTTAAATAAAATCGTTAGTTCGAAAGATGATAATGGAATTAGCTTTCTTGATTCAACAGCGCTCATTTTGCTTCATTATCCTTGACTGTACATCGAATTTAGAAATTGGAATCACAAAGATTTTCATAAATATAAGTATTTATATTTGATGCACTTTAAACTTGTATAACATGTTGGTTTACTCATTCATTCCCAGAATCTTATCTATGTAATTTTTCTGTCTCTTTAATACGAGGAGCCAGAAAATGCGATTAATATTACATTCGCTAGAAAAAAAAGAAAATGACAGAAAAGAAAATTCAATGAAACTCATCTGCATAACCTGATTAATAAGTAAAATATAATATTCCTAAGCTCTCTTCAATAATCGATTTTGCTTTTTGTCTTCTCATTCTGAGCTTGATATTTTCCGTTCGGAAAAGAAGAATACGAGAAACGACAAATAAAAATTAAGTTTTATTATCCGAAGTTTCGTTCATCTCGAGTTTCTTCGAGACGAGACAAGCGAAACGAAGGCTACTAAAATTTTCGAGTTTTATCTTCTCTTTTATGCTTCCCTTTTTATCTGTTTTCGTTAATTGCTGAATTACCAATTTTAATAGAGGCTTCTGATGTAAGTAGAGAAAGAGGCAACATTTTCTTTCAAATGGAAGTAATTACCCAACAATCTGAAGTCTTTTTGCGCTAAGTAGGTAGATTAAGAATTAATTTGCATGTAACAACACTATAAAAAATTGGGCATTATAAAAATAGTTATTAATTAAAAAAAAATATAAGTACGTTTTATGCTGGCAAGAAAATATCTCATAGAATTCTTTCTTTGGTATGATGAAAGCATTTCAGTAACTGTCGTGAAAAATGAACGGCAGCTATTCATTCCACCCCTGACTTTGTCCCCTCCATACTAATGGAAGACCAACTTTTCTTTTCGTCCTTTCAGATCTCTGTGTGTGAAAGATCTGTGTTATTAGAGGGTCACAGCTCTGTAAAAAGCCAATTATATCCTATATTATTGTTATTAATATAGCTAAATTATCTCATTTTAATTCGAATAATAACAGGCAGCTTTATTAGCAACAAAAGCATCATTGAAAAATTGTTTCGCAATAATACTGTAGTACTAATCAAAATTTCTGAGTACATAATTAATACAAACAAATGTTACCAAAAGTAACCAATTCGTTTAGCTCAAATAGAACGAAAATGAGCAAAGAAAACAATAATATATGAATTGAAATAGTCAAAAGAAATATTTCGGCTGAAAGGTAGCATTTAAAATAACTCAATATGATAAATAATATATTCATTGATTCACTTAAAAAACAATTTAGTGTAATCTGTAAAATTTATGCAACTCACTGAGGTTTATTGACGTCAATTGAATTTATCGTACAATAAAATCCTACGGGTTTAAAGAAATCAAAGGAGTTAAGGAATTTGGCCAGAGATTAATTCGGGCCAGAGAATCTCAGGCAAAAAATATTAATAATTCTTGATAATATACAATATTTCGTGAATATGGAAAAGGGTTAGAATTAATTTTAAGGGTTCGTTAAATTGATCGTAAAAAAATAAAACATTATTAAAAAATATAATCTTAGCGTATACGAGTATTAGGCAGAAAATGGACAAATGGAATTACGATTGTTTAATAATGCTCTAAAGATTCAAGAAAAGCCTTGCCCTTTGATGTTATGGATAGGAAACTTCTTCGTGAACTCGATGTAATCTTTAGGTCAGTGGCACCTATGGGTCTACCAAGGATGATACCCGGGAAGTTACTACATTTAACTCTAGGTCGCCGCACCTCTGATCCGAAAGGGGCTATAGCGCCGCGGGTATAGCGTTCGATCATTTTAGAGTACAATTCACGACCCGCTTGATGAGTGTATGTTTAAATAGATGGCTCAAAATATGAAGAGCTTATCGGCTATCTTTCCGTATCCCCTAAGTTTGAAGTCAGCAGGGCTCTGCCAGGCGCTGCCTCATCTTCACGACTGATCTTTTTCAATACACTGCTATTTAAAGGAGATAAACACTTTGTGCTCATTTCAGACACCAGACTACGGTTTATAGCTAGCCATAAAGCCCTCTCTGTGCTCTCTTAGCATTGAAATCTCCATACAACCTCTGGTAAACGGTATCTGTAACATTGTGGCTGCCTCGAGGCTGGAGAATGACGAGGTTAACTCATTCTGAGTTCCTGAACATGTGGGGATTGAGGGGTATAATGTTACTGGGTGAGAAGACCAGCGTATTCCACTTCATTATAATGACTACTAGGCATGAATCAGATCAGCTCTCCGGAGTCACTGGCAAAGAAGATGGGTGACGGCATATGAGAACCTAAAGTTGTGTTCCATCGCGCCATGCCAGTTCTTGTGAACAGACCTTTGAATGTCTCGGCAGCTTCAGTTCACCTTATGTTGTCTTTGAATTGTGCTTTCTCGAAGGACGGGTGCACGGATATTTGACGGAGCACTCCCGTGTACCTTACTACTACGACTGCTTTGTCCAACAGAATGTTCGACACATTGTTCCTTAGTAAGTTACTTTCTCTGTTCAAGGGACGAGTGAGATCACTAATGTTTGTCTTGTGTATTAGAAAAAACCTTTTGAGGGATGCTGGCCTGCTCCATTTTATTTAACCCTCCCAACGGTTAGGCAGTTCTCCCTCTGAAGCCCGAGCATGCTTTTTCTGCATATTCTTGGTTTCTTGATTGACTTTGTTGCTATTCTTGGTGTTTTTGGGTCAATAACTGTACCATTGAATATACCTATCTATTACAGACGTTATGTCGATGATACATTTGTATTTAGGAGATCCCGACACCGGGTGGAACAATTCCCAAAAACTTGAACTCTAGACATAAAAATATAAATTATACAATGGAGATCGAGAAAAATAGTACACTTCCATTTTGGGATATAGATATTAAACATTCAGAACAGAATTTGAAAGTTCAGTCTATAGGAAGCCTACATTTACAAGTTTAGGCACAAGCTTCTTTAGTTTATTGCCAGAAATCCTTAAGTTATCGTCGATAAAAACTATTATTCATCGAGCCTACAATATGTGTTCTTCATATAGACTGCTGCATTTAGAATTCTCTTTTCTAAAAACTTTCTAGAAAAATAATGGCCACCCTGGCCTATTAGTGGAAAAATCTATTAAAAAGTTTCTTAATGCTCACTATCAAAAAATCAAACAGAAATTCCTGTAGAGAAATTATTAATTTTCTTTACTCTCCCATACTTTTGTAAAAAATCAAACGACTTTTTAAATAAAATTAAGAAGACCCTAAATAAATTCTATCCATATCTCTACCCAAAGTTCATGTGCACAATATTGTATCCTATTTCAGCTATAAGGACCGAATTTCATTCCCTTGCCGCTCCTCTGTACTTTATAAATATAGTTGTGAATCTTGCGATTGGTCTCATATTGGTTATACCATTGGGTCAATCCATTGTCGCAACGAGCAGCATCGGGGAAGGTTGACCTGCACGGGGCTGATTCTAAGCAAACCAGAGCCCTCGCCCATACGAGGTCACATCAAAGTATGTAAGTCTGAAATCAATATGGATAATTTCCATACTTTAATATTTATACAAAATATTCAAATATACAAGATAAAGTGGGTTTTTTTTATATATATACATTCTAACAAAAGTTAAAACATAATCGACAACTTGCAGTCGAAACTTCAGTATAACCTATAACCTTTTGGTATGTTTATAATCGAAAGAGTAAAGAAAATCGAAAAATGGATTTCACATGAAAAATCGGCGCTACGTTGTGTTTAGCTTTTTTTGGTCGTATCTTATGTTAAGATGAAATGGTTATTTTGTGACAATGATAAACGATCTGGGCGAGTTTCTAAAAATATTCAAAGCATCCGTTCTCTCGCTCACGTCCCACACCCACAAAAAAGGTTCGAAAAATGCATGGTGGTTTGCAAAGGCATAATCCAGTTTTTATTTTTTCCACAAAGGAAATTTTATCTCATGGCTAAGGTCAAAATTGTCGGAAAATCAATAACCCTCCCAAAATTTGAAATAACTTCTGCTATATTTTCAGCTAGATTTATTAATTAATTATTAATCATCTTTAATGAGAGTATTAAAATAAATTAATATGTGGAGCGATAGCAAAATCGTTATTCAATGGCTAGTGTTCGATATATCCTATGAACTTTACATTCGAGATGAGTTCGACAAAATTAGAAACTTATCACAAGGAAACGCATGAAAACATCTTAAATCTGAATTAAACCATTTCAACCCATTAACGCGATGCTAAACAATTAAACAATTCACAAATTCATTATCGGATAAAAGTCCTCAATGGGTCCTCAATATTAAAATATCGTCCGATTCTACCATATTATCTCCTGCTACTAGGGGTGTATCAAATACAATTGTATTTGTATTTTAGAGCGTAACAAGGAGTAACAAGGAGAGAGAGTAACAAGGGGTAACAAGGAAAAGAGGTACCCTAGTAGACCATACGATCCATTCAAAGAGGGTATCTTTGAGTGGACACTTAAGCAGGCAACAAATGTTATTGTTCTAAGAGTGCGATTTGAATAGTTAGCTACAGCTGCGTGACCAAGGAATATTACAAACACAACGACAAGAATAGATTTTAATATACACTAGATAAAAGGGTCAGAGTAAATAAATATATATATATATATATATATATATATATATATATATATATATTTACACACGAAATAAGACGGAATTAGGTTCCGAATACTGATTGGATAACCAGGGTTATTAAATTATTATAATGGGAGATTTGATGTGATGAGATTTCAATTCCTTTGAGCCTCGAGAGTAAAGCGGGGCGAACTTTGTTGGAGGGGTCTTGGTGACCTTGATTACTCAGTGGTGTAAACCGCGAATAAGGTAATGCTACGTTCTCGAACTCTGATTTAATAAGATGAGGGCTTCTTGTTCTCAAGAGGTCACCGGACGAACTTCGGAGGGGGTGAATTTTCCAAACTCGGATTGAGCGAGCTATTTAGCCTCTTGTGCTTAAGAGGTCACCAGAAGAACGTCGGAGGACGGCTTCTCCAATCCTAAATCTGAAGGCGGCTGAGAAAGGCTGACGTTCCCCCAAGAGACTTTTCTCCCTGACCCGAAGTTACGAGTGTGATATCCAACTCTTCTGTGGCATGCGACCGTTACTAAGCACTTCTCAAGCGAGAACGTCATTCAAGAGAACCACCGTTCGGAGAAACGTCGTCTAACCGAATCTGCGGGTAATCATTGAGAGGGCGCATATATACCCGGATTTCTCCAAAGCAGGGAGAGAGAGAGAGAGAGAAAGAGAGAGAGAGAGAGAGAGAGAGAGAGAGAGAGAGAGAGTGACCTTCTCGCTTCGGTGGGGCCAATAGAGCGTGTCCTTACGGGAAGGTGTAAGAGACCTGGAGAAGAGGGTCTAAAGAAACAAACAGCGGCTGGAGCTGTAAAGGTTGTCTGGAGGTAAACCTACAAATATACGAATAAGCTCTCGATTCGGGGTAAGGGAAGATTAAGACGGTGAGGAGATATCCTTTAATTACAGCGTCATGCATCGGTGTGAATTTCTCATTGACCGGCGGTCAGTCCAAAAAGGGTGAAGTCGGATTTGGGGGGGGGGGGAGGTTAACGGCTCGCTTTCGCTCCAGAAGTAATATCTTAGGGGGGAGGAATATTACTATTTTAGTGGCTCCCTCTACACTCCTCCCTATCCAAAGACATTTTTACAGCAAGGAAAACTTTTGGGCAAAAGAAATGTTTACAGCTAATTTCATCAAGAGGGTAACTAATATTTACAATTTTAACGTTTTGCAAACAGAAAAAAATATAACACTACATATGTGTAACCACAGAGAACTTAATCTATACATACGCACACACAACATCGACAAAACAAAAAAAGAAAGTAGTATTTACAAAAATGAGTCACTCACGAAATTTTCTATACACTCAGGTTATTGAAGAGGTGTATTCTATTGGATTCCTACTCAAGCTATCGGCTAGGCAGTTGTCGGTGCCTTTAACATACATGATCCGAAATTGGTACTCCATAAGTAGTAGGCTCCAACGCATCAAACTGCCATTTTGGCTCTTACAGTTTTTTAGGTACACCAGAGGTTTGTGGCCGATTTCGACAATAAATTCTTTACCTATGAGATACATCCTAAACTTACGAATAGACCACACTATAGCTAAAGCCTCGAGCTCTATGATGGCATACGCCTTTTTGCGAGGGGACAGCCTCCTACTAGCATATCCTACAGGATATCCCACTCCATCGTCGTCGTATTGGACGATGGCACAACCTAGACCATCCTGGGAGTCATCGGTACGAACCGCGGAAGTTTTACTAGGATTCGGTAATCTAAAAATAGGGGCAGAGATTAGTTTGTCCTTCAACTAGTAGAAGCGATTTTCCACGGAAGATGTCCAATTTACTCGATCAGGGGCCGTTCTCTTAGGCATGTCGTTAAGGGGCGAGGCTATGGCAGCGAAATTCGGCACAAAACGACGATAGAATGACACGGATCCCCAAAAGGAACGAAGCTGTTTCTTGGTTCGGGGGACTGGCATTTCTGAGATAGCCTTTACCTCGTCGTTCTGGGGAATCATTTGATTACTATCAAGCTGGAACCAAGGAAGTTAATAGTGTCATAGGCGAATTGACACTTTATTGGGCCTACCGTGAACCCGTGTACGCGTAACAAGGTTAGTAGCGCGCACAGAGATTGTACGTGTTGGTCCTAGATACGAATAGCGACGTACACCATATCGAAATAAAGAGTCCCATTCATAAGCTATCTAACAACTGCCGCATGATCCGGTTATAACTTCCGCAAGCAGTTACTAACCCCAAAAGAGGCCGAGTAAACTGAAATATCCCTTTTTCAGTAGCGAAAGCGGTAAAGCGTTTTGGACGCTGTGAAATCATCACTTGGTGGTAGGCTTTGCAGAGCTAGATCTCGGATATGAATTTCTCGTCTTCGCAGGCATGAAAACGTTGGTCGATTATGGGTATCGGTTTCGCGTTCAATTTTCGAAATTCGACGCACATCATAAACGACTTATCAGGCTTCCTAACCATGAGAATGGGGGAGCAAAAATCTGACGACGAGGGTTCTATTATTCCTAATTTTAATAAGTTCTCGATATCTGCATTTAAAGTTGGCCGTAAATGTACGGGTATGGGATAAGGCTTTGTTCTTATCGCATCTTGAGTAGTGAGGACAATTTAGTGTGTATATTGGGTAGAGCAACCCAGGAATTCTGAAATGATGCCGAGAAAGTCTTCGAATAAGGCAAGCAATTGAGCCCTCTCATTAGGGGCGAGATTGGGGTTTACGTCCAAGTCGGAGTTAGGCTCCGCTTGTGGAGAACGAAGAAACGGCAGGGGATACTAATCGTCTGCTTGTATGCACATCGTTTGGACCAAATAGAAGGGTTCAACGGGATAGGCGGCTTCGAGGATGGGTTCTTCGTCCAGGGCGACTACGTTATTTAGGTAACCTTGGCAGTGGTATTTTTTAGGAGGTTGACGTGGTAAATCTTTTACTGGGCCGCGGTGATATTAAACAGGGAAACGTCCTTTCCAGTGGGAAAGGAGCTTATTTGCTTCGGAGGGAAGCAAGAGCAATACTTCTTCAGCTGGTTTGAACGAAAGCGCCTTTGATTTTAGGTTGAAGTAGTTGCGGTATTTTTCCAAGTTTACATCGGCATTTCGGAGAGCCATGTCGGCGCATTTTTCTAACCACATACGTAGGTCTTAAACATAGGCGTAAGAGGATTTAATTTCCTCATCCATTCTAGGATTGGACCACAATTCTTTCAAAATGCTCATCGGTCCTCGGACGTTACGTCCATTTAACAGCTCAAATGGAGCGAACCCTAAAGTCCTATAAGGGACATCGCCACGAGCAAATAACGCTACAGGTAAGTAGCGGTGCCACTCTTGGGGCTAGTCTTGGCACACCTTCTTGAGTACCATTTTGAGGCTGTCGTTTATTTTTTCGCACTTCCCGTTAGCGGAAAGGTGCCAGGGCGTCGTGAAGAGGGGCTTGATGAGAAAGAGTTAACCGCCATACTCCATCAATTCAGAGGTGAATTGACGTCCTCTGTCGGATAAGATCTCCTTTGAGATCCCTCCTCGGGAAAAGATTGAGATTAAAGCCTATGCACAAGAAATGCTATCAATCTTCTTCATGGGGATAGCCTCTGGAAAATAGGTGGCGCAATCAACGAGGGTTAAAATATAAGAGTGTCCCTCGCTTGACGGTGGACGAATGAGGCCTATTAGGTAGATTGATACCCGGGCGAAAGGCTCGGCCACTCTCGGGATCGTTTGAAGGTGGGCGTGGGCTACACGCCATTTAGAGGTGACCTTCTGGCAGAGGTCACAGGACTTGCATAAGGCGATAATTTTTTTTGGCCGCGCCTACCAAAAGAAATATTTGAATACCCGATGGGCCGTTTTGTTATGCCTGAAATGTCCGGCCATTAAGCAATCGTGATCCATCTTTAGAACGCGTTCGATATAAGTTCTCGGCACACACAACGCGTTTGTCGGGTGACTCTATGGTTCAACCGAAGAATGGTATAATAACGCGGCCTTCACGGTGTATTCGATTTTTCGTTTGCCTCGCACCGTTTCAGTCTCCTTCTTCCTAACTTTTTCCACAGGGGTTGTAATTTGGGGCAATTCTTCTGCGCTCCAGCAAATTGAACGTTGGTGGCAAGGTCGACATCTGGGGAAAATAGGGGTACCGGAAGCGATACTTCTTTCTTGGCCTGGGACCTGGTAACGACCGGCTGAGAAACTGGGATTAAAGAGAGCTGTGCGCTCTGTCCAAAGAGGACGGAGCAGAATTTTATCGGGGCCGTGACTACGTCGGTTCATCCTGTGAAGTACTAGCACTCAATATGGCACCATACCACTGGGAACCTGGTAGCACGACCTAAAATGTCATGTACCAAAGCAAACCTGTTATGCTAGGGGCTTGCGGGGGGTAGTAGTTTATCGGATACTACTATACAGGTGCAATCTGTATCTCTAACCAAGGTTGACACTCCGCACCTATTAACTGCACCATTTTAAATTGAAGACCACCGGGAAAACTCTTCTTGAACAGGAAATTTAACAATTGATCCGGGTGAGGGAGAAAGGGGCGCTGGTGATGCGAATGGCGGATTAGGCGAGGAAGCAGCAGAGATTTGGTGGACCTGTAAAGACTATGATGTCCTCAGTTGAGAATTGTGAGGGCAATTGTAACTTAAGTGCAAAGGGGTGCCAAACGTAAAGCATACAATCGTTTTACGGGGATAGTTGCTAGGCGTAAAGGGGAGTACTGGAGTCTTCACGTTCTTTTCTTCTCGCGGCGGGTGAGGCCTGTACTTGCTCGGTGCTTGCACTTTTACGAAGCCATTGTTGCGTTTCGGTTGGCTTCTGTTAAACCTAAACCTGTGTTTGGGGGAGGGGGGATGGTTCTTCTTGACCTTCTTAGGGTAAAGGTCGTGACTAGAAGCGTGAAGTTCGGCTTCTTCCACATCCTTCTTGAAAGTGGACGCTCTTCTGTCCGCTATGAGAGCCCTTAGTTCACAAGGGAGGGTCAACATTAGTTGATCCCTTAGAAAGGAGTAGATTAGCGACTCATGATCAGTAGACACTTGTGCGGAGTCCAGCCAGAATTGAAAGTTACGCCAAAGCGTGAATCCAAATTGTTTGTAGGTTTGGAATGGCTGTATTCAGTCAGAGCGGAATCTAAACCTATAAAATTCTAGATTCATGTTAATAGCAGAAACAAGTTCTGCATTTAGGGTTGAATAATCAAGGGTGGCCTCTGAAGGAAGCGAAGTGAATATGTCCCAAAGACGAGGGTTCGAGAGTGGAAGTAGCATGCGACACCATATGATACCAAGTCTCAATTGTTGACTTCAAAGATCTTCTCGAAGTGCGTTAAGTAGGAGCAAATATCTTCTCTATCTTTGTATGCGGGGAGTTTTAGTGAGGGTACTTGAGCCTTCTTATTTCGAGATCCTACGGAGTTTATCTAGACTTGGTCACGGCTTATCTCTTTCTTGTGCTGCCTAATTCTTTCTTTCTCTTGTGCTTCTCTCTGCACCTTTCTTTCTCTCTTCTTCTTCTTCTCTCTGCGCTTTTCTTTCCACACGTTCGTTAGGTTCCTCTTCCTGGAAGTAAGTGGTTAAATCTTTCCCAGATAAGCCTAGGATCTGCCCTTGCTTATGAAAACGATCGAATGAAGACATCCCGGATATGCTACTTTCGACCTTTGCACCACGAAATAGCTACCAGAGCTATTGAAGCTTTACCCAGAAAAATATATACCCTACTAACGGAAAAATTATTAAAAATTCCTGGTAAAAATTGGGCGAACTCACAAAAATAAATAATTTAATAAATAACGAAGAAATCTGACTCACGACACAAAAATGGCAGTTATTATTACTGCTTAGCTACTATCCTCCTTTAAGGAACTAGGAAAACTGTAGACACACCACACAAGAATTGATTTTGAAAATTGGTCAGTAACCGTCAATAAACAATTCGCCCTAATATATTGGTGTTCAAATATTCTTTGCAATGCAGCTGCTATTATTGAACTTAGTTCTTCAAAATCGGTTCGGACGGATTCTTAGGAATACCCAAAGCCTGCCGCCAAATTATATATAAATATATATATATATATATATATATATATATACAAGCCGCTGTTCTCTTTCTTAACAGGCACCCCTGCGGGGTGTGGCCTACGGCCTTATTTGCTAATCTTAACCGCCTTTTTTAATCCCCCTTATAGATTCTTTATTTTAACACCCTGAACACCCTATTCTTCTTCTTCTTCTTCTTTTTTTCTCATTTTTCTTTTTTCTTCTCTTTCTTTTTCTTCTTTTTTCTTTTCTTTTTTTTTCTTTGGTGACAACCGAACTAAAAGAAAAAATCTTATTCAAACACCTTCAAAAAATCTCGTTCTTAAAATATAGGGTTATGGATATAATGGCCAAGTGTGCGGGGATATACGCACCCAGGCTCTAAGGTAGGCTAAGCAAGGCAACAAATGTTATTGTTCTAAAAGTGAGATTTCGATAGTTAGCTGCAGCTGCGTGACCAAGGAATATTCCAAACACAATGACAAGAATAGATTTTAATATACACTAAATAAAAGTTACACACTATATATATATATATATATATATATATATATATATATATATATATGTATACACGAATAAGAGGGAATTAGGTTCCGAATACTGATTGGATAACCAGGGTTATTAAATGACTATAATGGGGGATTGGGGGTGGTGAGAGTTTCAGATCCTTTGAACCTCGAGAGTAAAGCTGGGCAAACTTGGGGGGTGGGGTGCCTTGGTGACCTTGATTACTTACGAGTGCAGACGGGAACTCAAATAGGGTGATGCTACGTTCTCCACACCTTGATTTAGTGAGATGCAGACTTCTTGTCTTCATGAGTTCACCGGACGAACTACTGAGTAGGTGACTTCTCCAAACTCAGATTGAGCGAGATATTGTGCATCTTGTCCTCAAGAGGTCACCAGAAAAACTTCGGATGGGGAAGAACTTCTCTAAACTTGGATTGAGCGAGCTATTGGGCCTTTTTTCCTCAAGAAGAACTTTGGATGACGGCTTCTCCAATCCTTGATCCGAAGGCGGCTGAGAAAGGCTGACGTTGCCCAAAGAGACTTTTCTCCCTGACCCGAAATTACGAGTGTGATGACCAGCTCTTCTATTGCCTGCGACCGTCACTAAACACTTCTCGGGCGAGAGCGTCGTTCAAGAGAACCTCCATTCGGGAAAGCATCGTCTAACCGAATTTGCGGGTAATCATTGAGAGGATGCATATATACCCGGATTTCTCCAAAACAGTGAGAGAGAGGGACCTTTTAGAACCTTCATTATGGCCGGGGCAACAGAGCGTGTCCATACGGGAAGGTGTAAGAGGGTGGGATCAGCGGGTCTGAAGGAACGACCAGCGTCTGGAGCTATAAAAGTTGTGGGGGGGGGGGAACCTACAAATAGATGAATAATCTTCCGAATCTGGGGGAGGGAAGATTAAACCGCAGGGAGATAGCCTTCAATTACAGCGTCATGCCTTGGTGTGAATTTCTCAGTGACCGGGCGGTCAGTCCAAAAGGGGTAAATTCGGAGGGGGGGGGGGGTAACGGCTTGCTTACTCTCATGAAGTAATATCTTAGGGGGAGGGATATTACTATTTCAGTGGGTCCCTCTACAAACAAGGAAAAGAGGTACCCTAGTAGATCTCACGATCCATTCAAAGAGGGTACCTTTGAGTGAACACTTGTGCAGACGCAGTCCTTTAAAGAATCAGATTGACGCTCTAGAAGAGCACTCGTGCCACCCTTCAAGTCTCCACGCGGCTATTTTTCAAGACTTTGTCTAGTCTCGACTTGAACTGTTCAACAGAATTGCTGTTGACAAATTCCACTGGAACTGCATTCAAGTGCCGCAGATGCTATATGTGAAAAAATTCTCACACAGATCACGCTGGTAACGCGTCAGTTCAAGTTTGTAGTTGTGATTTCTTTTTCTCCTCTGGCTAAGCTGGAAAATATCCTTGTAGTCTACAATGTCGAAGCCTCGAAGTATTTTGAACACTTCGGACAAGGGAGTTATACAAGCACAATACTATCTCCTTGTTCCGTTATCCAAACTGTCGCTTTATATAACCTAACATCCTTTGCGCTTTCTTCTCTGTCTCAATACATTGCTTCGAGAACTTGAGATCGCTAGTGACAGTTACACCCAAGTCCTTCTCCGTGTCGGAGGATTCAAGAGCAGTGCCCTTAAGGATATACTGAGATTGGGGGTTTCGTGGCCGATATGCATCACTTTGCATTTGTTCACGTTTATAGGCATTTGCCACATGTTCGATTACTCTCCAACGAATTGGAAGAATTCCACAGCATTCGCTAGGCATGACCGTTGCCTTCGGAACTCGTGCTCTAAATATGATGTCATTTTGTCCACCATGATGCTTTCCATGAGTTTACCAATTATTGAGGTTAAGCTAATAGGTCGGTAGTTTGACGGGTGGCTAGGGTCTCCTTTCTTGAAGATAGGAGTTACCTCCGCTTCCAGCTAGTCTCTAGGAACGCATTCGGCCAGGTTTGACATGTTGAAGATTGTGCTCAGATGCCGTGACACTTCATCGCGCACTTCTTTTAACACTTTGAGTAGACACCCGTCCGGCTCAGGGGACTTATTTTTCTTTAGATCAGTGATCTTTTTTTCTATTTCTCCTTGGGTGAAGTCCATTTCCTCCAGCTTTTCCCCAAGGAAGAATCCGTAAGCTGGGGGATGGGACCACATTCTTCAGTAAACACTGAAGAGAAGTAGCCGTTGAGGAGGTTAGCATTTTCTGCATCTGAGTGCTTCAATGACCCTCATTCACTAAACGTCCAATCTTGCGATGGATTGGTTTGCGGCTGTTTTCATATCTAAAGGACTCCTTGGGATTCTTCTTTCAAAGTCTCGCCACTGGGAGTTCCTACACACGCTTTGAAGCCCTTATGCTGGACTTCACTATCCTAGCTAGCCTACGGTAATCGTCAAAGTCACCAGAAATCTTTGACTGCCGGTACACCGTTCTTTTCTCTCTTAGCAGTTGACCAACTTCTCGATTAAACCACTTTGGCTGAACAAAAGACTGAAGAAGGCTTTTCAAAGGGATGAATCGTGATTGAAGACTCATAAACGTAGTTTTGAATCTAATCCACGAATTTTCAACATCTTCGCACACTTCTAGCCTCGCATCAGTCAATCCAGCGTGAAGACCTGCAAAGTCTGCTCTTCTCAAATCAAGTTTCCTGATTTACCAGTCACAGACTCTACCTTGGGGCCCTTGACTATAAATCTGACTAGTCGGTGATCACTGCCACCGAGCTCTTTGCCTACAAAGAGATCTTCAACGATGTCATACTCAGAGGTGAAAACCAAGTCGATAATATTATTGCCTCTCGTCGGCTTTCTAACCCATTGAGTCAGGAACTCGCTGTTCGCAAACTCCAGGAGTAGTGCGTTTTTGCCAGAGGGTTCTCTGGTTTCCACGTCAACTTTGGTATTGAAATCACCCATGGCAATACACACACTGTCTTGAACACGTTAACCCAGTAGCCGGTACAGATCCATGAACTTTTCAACGAGTTGGGCAGGGGGTCTGTAAAGCAGCAGGGTCATGTATCTGGCAGGACCTATATCTAGGTCAAAGCCTAGTAGCTCGTGGTCGGATACAATGTTGCAGTTCGTCTATTTGAGTGTATCCTTGACATACATCACACCCATACCATTTCTGTATGGCCTATCTTTTTGGAAGAGTTGGTAACCGAGAATCGTGAATTTACCTTCAAAATCTCGGTTTGAGGATTTTACCCACAGATCTGTTATGGATACCATTTCAGGCTCTTTCGTCGCTACAAGGCCACGAAGTTCAATAAACTTGTTCGTAATCGACCTCATATTAAACAAAATAACTTCCATTGAGTGCCTAAATGTAGGACTCTCTGCGCTCTTCCGTTTTCTGGCTTATTTATTGGCGAGGGCGCACCCCTCTTTGCGACCTCTAAGAAGATCGTTCTAGGAAGACACGGGCGTACTAGCGTACATCCGCCCTCACTCGGGGCCAGGCACTTCTTTGGGTCCGCTCCACGACATCTTGTATCATGTTACAGAGCACATCCTTTCCTTTAAAGGGAAGATGCACTCCATCCCTTCGGTAGAGATTGTTTCTACCATAAAAAGTGCGGTAAGGGTCCAAAAAAAGACCCCCTCCGCTGTACACAAATCTGCGAGGCGTCGGTTCAAAGAGATGTTCCTCGAGTGAGCTATCCGGGTTGGACCTCTTCTTGGGAGCATCCCGTCACAACACGTCTGCGGGTTCTCAACCTACAGTCGTCTACGGCTCCCATGGCCCTGGGTATAATATTTCCTTCAGGACCTATCTAACCTCCTTTGAGGTAGAGGTCGTTACCACTTGTCATCATGGCAATGACTGACTTCTCAGAAATCTGAGATATCTCCGCCTCTACCCTGATTCGGTGGTTTCCCCTCCTGGCAGGCAGCTTACCTTCACACTGGTGCGAAGCTGGGCCGCTAACATTGGTTGCAGACCCCGTGCTTGAAAGTCGCCAATAAGGTTGACTCTCGCACATTCGGCTGCAGAGGAAAGAGTTTTCCCTTTCGGAACTGACTTGTCCGTTTCCTCTTTAATCTCCATATTTTTCTTTTTTATTCTTCTTATTTCTTTTTTCTGTCTTTCTTTGGTTTTACTTCAGTTTCTGCTTTCTCTTCTTCTTTCTACTGTTTCTTCTTTTTTCTTTCCTTTCTTCCTCTTTTTTTCTTCTTTTTGGGCCCATTGAGCCAGTCCCGCAGCAGCTGATTCCAGCTCTGGGACGTTGGAAGGCTGGCGTGGCATTGCTGATGCAGCGATCGCTTATTGAGCGAGGGTCTCGTCGAAGAATTCACCCACGTCAGTGGGAGATACATCGTGAGCCGACTGGACCTCTAGGTTTGAGAACAACTAGACGATCTTATCCTCGAGACGGCGAAGCTGACGCGCGTGTTCATACTCTAGGTTCTGCAGCTTACTTTTAGTTCTTTAGATTTTTGCTCAGGACACAATCAGTGAAGATACTTGCCGGATGGCATTTGGAGTAACACCCCTCTGGGAAGTCCACGCACTACTTGTCCTTTTTGAACACCAAACATGTGTATTTAAGAGCAGCCGGTCCTTTCTTTCCAGTCATGCTGAACACTTTATATCTCTGAATACTTTGTGACCACTCAATAAAAAAGAAGGTGGGTTGGTGAGTTCGCCCCGCATGAGTCGCTCCCGCCTATCCATCGGAGACGTTTCGGATCTTTCAAAAGACACGATCCTTTTACTGCTGTTCGTCTGACCGAGTCGTCCAAGCCCGGCGTACTGTAGCTCACAACCAAGCAGCACTGACAGCCTCAGAAGGGGGATCATCGATTTCCTACCAGGTGAACAGCGGAACATACCCCGTACTAAACCCCTACTAGTTCCCTTCAGGACGGCCAGGATCTCGGTTTAGCGTTCAATGGATATCCCGCCATACCAAGAGACTCGACACAAGGCTTTGTGTTGGCCTGGCAACCAACCTGGAAACAAGGCCTGTCACCTCGGACAGTTGCTACCAGATGCACCCCTCAACGGTTACTGGAACTGGTCAGTAATTACGCGCCAGGGAAGGGGTTAACGGATCACTTACCCTCATCTCATTCATCGCGCCCCACGCACTAGGACCCCTCTAGTCCTAGTCTCTCGCAACCAGTGAGCGCCGATTGGCGCTATTTTTAGAGGTTCCAAATCCTCTCTTTTGACCCATGAGGTAGCTAGCTGCCTTGTCCTTAAATTTAGATAGATAAAAGATGAAGCTGAAAGGATAGTAGTGTTTTTTTTTTAAATCAGTCGAAGGGATAGAATAAACAGTAACATAATACAGGATAGAAGAGTAGAAGACGGACGCATTTTGTCTGGAACCTCATTCCCGACCAATTCAACAAGGGTAACAGTACCGGGTGTACCATAAAGGTACCCCCTGACGCCATAGCTCTAAAGGTTTATGGTACACGCAAGCTCTTTCCCCACGACAAGGGGGCGTCGAGAGAGAGAGAGAGTGTTACAATGAGTTACAATAAATTAGAGTACCTCAAAAGACATTTCTGTCCATACCAAGGAGATGCTCTCTTTAGCAATGACCTAACCTAAACTTCGGAGGTAAGCATAGAACATATCAAGGCTCTGCCTCCCACCTCTCCCACCCGAATCTTCAGGTAATGAAAAAGGAAAAGATACCTGATTTTGCTTGTGGGAAAAAAAATCAAAACAGTCAGGAAATTTTATAGTAAAGCTGAAATCTATCTAATTAGTTATTTAAATGCACATTGGGGTTCTATTTTGTGCTGCTTTTTTTCTATGTTATTTTTGGATTTTATTAGCATCATTGATTTTCCTCTTCAATACTTTAAGTTTCTGATAACTTTGTCTAAACTTTTTTTAAATGTTTCTACAGTTTCGCTCGCAACTATTTCTTTTGTCAGTTTATTCCACTCCACACTTTAACTATTTTATATGAAAAAAAGTTTCCACAAAGGGTTGTTTTATATTGTTTTAAAACAAGCTTCATACCACTGCAACGCGTATAGTTATTGTTTAGTTCGAACCAAATAGAGTAGTCGACATTATCGATTCCTTTCAAAATTTTGTATGTCTGTTTTCTAGACTGAATAGATTTAACTTTTCCAGTCGCTTTTTGTAATTGTAGTTTTTTGAATTCAGTATTAATTTTGTCGCTCTGGCTTGGACCCTCTCCAATCTTTCAATGTCTTTTTTTTTAAATATGGTCCTCAAACTTGCGCACAGTAGTCCATCTGTGGTCTTACTAAGGTATTAAATGTATTCAAGATTATTGTTTCATTTTTGTAGCTATGTTTCTTTTAATATAACTGAGTATCTTTTAGGCTTTCTTTTCCACCTCTACACATTGATGGTACAATTTGAGATCACTGGTTACGTAAATGCCTAGGTCTTTTTCTTTTTCAGTGCGTGTAATTGTTCTATTAAAAATCTTATATTCAGCTTTGGGATTTTTGTTGCCAAGGGGGATTATTTTACATTTAACCAAGTTTAAAGGTAAATCTCACTTTATAGACCAGCACACAATTTGATCAATATCTTCCTAAAAGTCTTTAATGTTATATTCACTAATTATACTTTTACTCAATTTACAGTCAGAGTAACGGTCCCAAAACTGACCCCTGTGGAACTCCACTACTAACATATGTCCAATCGTATGCTTGACCATTAATTACAACTCTTTGTCCACGACCTGTGAGCCAGTTCTCGATCCAATTCGCAACTCCTCCGATTATTCCTAATCTTCTAATTTTCATTATTAACTTTGAGTGTGGTACTTTGTCGAAGGCCTTCTGAAAATCAAAATACAATATGTCAACTGATCTTTCTGTGAAATAAATTGAATTTACGTTGAGAAAGAATTCTAAGAGATTAGTCAAACACGATCTTTGTTTTCTGAAACCATGTTGAGTGCCACGTAATAACGCATTTACTTCAATATGTTCCATTATTTTTTCTGCGATAAGGCGCTCAAGCATTTCTCCTACTACCGATGTTAGACTTATAGGGCGGTAATTCCTGGCTGACTCTTTGCATCCTTTCTTAAATATTGGCGTTATATTAGCCAACTTCCAATCTTCTGTAACACATCCTCTTTCGAGAGAAAGATTAAAAATTTCTGTTATATGTTCGGCTATAAAAACTTTAACTTCTTTTATTACCGTTGGCAAAATCATGTCCGGACTAGGCGATTTAAATTTATTCAATCTATCGATGAATCTTTTTACATCATTAACTGAACACACTATTGATTTTAGAGGATTATTGCCGGAAAATCTGGTGTTAGAAGTTTGAATAACTTCAGATTGATTTAAAACATTTGCTATTTTTACATCAATGTATTGTAAAACGCCATTTTTGTCTTTCATGGGCCCTATACTATTTTTAATTGATTTCCTACTATTTACTAGTGGAAAGAATTCTTTGGGGTTTCAATTACAGTGTAAGGCCACTCTAATCTCTTCTTTTCGCTCGGCTCTTTTAATTTCTCTTATAACTTTTCTTTTCAGTTGAGTTTTTTTATTTCAGCAGTTTATAAGCTCGGTCTTTGTCTTTAATACTATTCTTAATTTCTTCTGTTAACCATTTTGGTTAACAGAGAGAGAGAGAGAGAGAGAAAGAGAAAGATATATATATATATATATATATATATATATATATATATATATATATATATAGAGAGAGAGAGAGAGAGAGAGAGAGAGAGAGAGGAGAGAGAGAGAGAAACATGATTTACGAGATATTATAAAACCGGTTATATCTGCTACGCGCGTCGTGCGAACTCGTGAGAGTTTTGTAGAACATTCTCGAACGTTCAGGAATGTTCGGCGCAAAAACTGTATAGTTTATTAGGCCCGTGAACGGCGTACTTTTATTCAGCCTTTATATGAATGTTGCTGAGGGAAGGATACTCTCTCTCTCTTGTTCGGTGGGTTATTATCATAATAATAACACATAATAATATTATGGGCGTTAATTGAATGTTTAATTTTCGAAAGAGATATTCTTTTGGGTTAACTCATTGGTTTATCTTTCAGTTTCTCTTTATTAAGTTTAATTTTAAGGTTAATGACTTAAAGTACTAGTTAAATTTTATAATCAACAGGTTTCTCCATCTTTTTTTTCCTTTTCATACATATTTGTATATAATTTGTATATAATTATTTTCTTTAATTGATTTTTTCATTGTTATTTGAGGTTTTTTCATTTAATGTTTTATGTTGTTTTTTTAAATAGCTCTTATTTTTTTTAGATTTGTTATTAACCACTTTATACTTTTGTTTCTTTCCTGTGATGTTTCAATTTCATTTTAGTTTTCTTCTTTCAGACCATCTGTTTTAGTACTCAGATATTTGATTTATGATAAGGTAAATTTAAAATAAAAGAAGTATATGTTTATTTATAATAATATAGGAATTAAAATATAACCCAAATTCAAATTTAACCTAAATATAGCTCATATTTATTATATAACCTTCTATTGAATTGGCACATGAAAAACCCACCAGTAAATATATAAAATCTGAATCTACAATATTTGAATCTATTAAATAATAATTACGTGAACTTTAATTGCTTCTTACTTCTCAATTTTCACTTTGCAAATGGATAACCAAAACGTTGTTATACCAGATGACCCTTCAATCGGGGATGAGGAGGTCCGGGAGGACGTACAAATCAGCTATCAGCTGACTGGCAAATTTTTATTCTGTCAATGTCAAGTCTACTGACCAGGTATCCCATAGCCAACTGTTTGCAGTGCAAAAGGTCGTATTCGGCAGCAACGAAGGCAACATCGGACCTAGTTGTCCACCTTAGAAGAGTTCACAAAGTTCAGTTCGATGAATATGAGCCCTTGAGCACTGCAGAAGAAAAGAAGAAGCGTGAGGGATCTGCGTCACACTCACAGACCAAAAGGACCTCGTTCTTTGAAGTCAATAATGCACAAGAGAAAACATTTTACGCTCATCACATCAAACAAGGTCAATGGTAAATAAACTCTTAGACTCCCTCGCATGTGACCAACTGCCTTTGAGTATTATTGAAAGTAAGATTTTAGAGCTCTTCCACATGAAGCAGAACCGCAGTTAGAAGCAGTTTACTTCTGTAGAGAGCGAAAGACATCGAGTCGCAATTGATGACAGAATTCGAACATCTCAATCGTATGTACCTGACATTGGACCTCTGGACGAATCGGAAAATGATATCGTTTCTTGCTGTCACTGTACACTTCATCAACTCATCACGGAAGCTAAAGTCAGTGTCATTGCTTACGCTCAGTTCATAGAACGACATACAGCTGTGAACATCGCCAAAGCATATGAGGATATAGTCACTAAATTCGGAATTCGTAGCAAGGTGAGGAAGGTGGTTGCAGACAATGCCTCGTCTATGGTAAGAGCATTTGGTGTCTGTCTGCCAGGATTATATGGAAATGAAGTAAGGAATGAAAGTAACGGTGAAAATGAAGACACCACTGACGTTGAAAATTTGAAAGAAGGACTTTATCTGGATGAGTTGCTTGCCTTTCTTCCATAGGATCAGTCCAGTTCCTTTGCACACACACACAACAACTCTGCATACAAGATGCCTTCAATGATCCCTGTGTTAGAAACTGTACAATTGCAACTATGATACACAACTGATGTAGTATTGTACCTGCAATACGTCGTTCTACTGTGACAGCACCGTTCTTTGAAAAGATGGGGGTTTCACTGCATTCCACCAACGCTACTAGATGTAACTCTCAACTGACAATGCTTACGTCAGTTCTCAAGGAAACCGACGGAGTCAACTCAGTTATTCGTCTCCTAGGATCGAACTGAACTATCGAAGAGTTGAAAGGAATAGAAATAGCAAAGCTGAAATAAGTGATACAAGTTTTGGAACCGTTCCAAGAGGCGATGACGCAAATGAAATGAAAAAACATGGTTACATTTTCTTGCGTTGCACCAGTTGTATTTGGCCTTGAACACAGCTGAAACTATTCACGGAAAGTAAACCGATCTACTGCTTTAACTTGGAAAATGCACTACAGTCTTCTATCAAGAAGAGGTTGCATCCATTTCTTGAGAGGACTGATGTCATTGCCGCAGCTCTTATGGATCTCAGGTTTAAGCTGGCATAGATGCCATGTAAAGAAATGAAAAAGGAGAAGGATTTGACGATTTTTGACTTAATTCTTTCCGAGTCAACTCAATCGACCTTGAATAAGAAAGTAATTCAAGAGAGTGAACCTTTCGTCTGCATGAGCATGAATCAAGACGAGTCTATCGTGAATACAAAATGACCTCTTCTTTTTGCCTACATGCCTCTAGCTGGGCAAATGATGGCAAGTGCATTAAAAAACGACACTACAGTGGTGATGGCAGAACTTGAAACGTCCCTAGAAGATGGTGTTCCGCATTTTGAGGTCAACCCACTGAGGTACTGGCGTGATACAAAAAGTTGAAAAATTTTGAAGCATTTCGCCAAGAATATTCTAGGGTGCTGGGAAACGTCGGCACCATCTGAGAAGGTGTTTAGCGAGGCCGGCAATTTTTACACTCATGAGCGAGTAAAACTCGGCCCGCAAACCTTCCGGGAATTAATGATGATAAAATGCAATTGTGATATGTAAATTGTAAACTTGAGGAAAAAAAGTATCTGTTTATGTTTTTTGCATAATTTCAAGAGGATTTTTATTTGTATTTTTGAAATCTGGAATAGGATTATTTGTATTTTTATTTTATATCTTTTAACTAGTACTTGTATTTGTATTTGTATTTTTAGATTCAGAAAAAAAGCATTTGTATTTGACTTATGAAAATCAGTATTTTATCCAACCCTGCCTGCTACCAACACTTTTCCAAATTCAGTGGCCAACGCGTTAGCTCTTGAAATTTATTAGTATAACTGACTATATAAACTGCTGAAAATAACCATTTTGTCCTTATGTTTTTTCTTCTAGGCAAAGGCCTGGTGACTTCAAAATCTTCCCTAACAAAACCTGTCAGTCATAATATCGATAATGAAGAGCATGAAATGGTTAACATTTTCTGGATTAAAAAGATACTGAAGAAAATATATTCAGAAAAATGGAAACCGTTGACATCGGTTAAAATAAATCGGGTTCAAAGCGTGTCTATGAATGAAGGATTTTAAAATGCAATAGGCACCTTACCTATTATGATTATCCAAACAGCCCAAAATACCTTAAATTCTGGACGACCAATCGTGGCTTCACTGAACTGCTGTTGCTGCTCCTACATTATACGCATAGACCCACATTCTTCTGATGATAGCAAGATCGAGGTACTGGAATCCTAGGGCCAGGCAAGTGACCAAGAGAATCATCGATAAAGTATAATAAAATAAATTTGAAAAGCAGTATTGCGGAATAAAATAATTATGCAAGATGAAAATTTGACCCTCGTTGCTGAGGTAGAGAACTTACTAAATCCATGCTCTGAACTTACAAGTATATAGCGGATACCTCAACCGCAACTTCGGGGCCACTTCTACTTGCACTCTCCTCTCCTATTCCACCTTAGGATACTTCAACGCCAGGTTTGTGTCTCCTTCCGCCGGTGGAAACCAGAAAATGCAGTCTATTCTCCACTTCCACCGGAGAATAATCCTGCTGCAGGTCCTTCATCAAATCCACTTTTTAAAGCTAAAACCACAGAAACTATAAGGTCTACAAATGCAATAGTAGAGCCTTCTACTGATAATTAAGCCACATGCTTTTTATCTGACCCTAGCGTAAGTTCTTGACGTCCTCCCACTCATCGTTTTGGTTCTAATGCACGAAAGCTAATCAGAGCCACCATTCGGGGCAAGATGGAGACCCGTAATTCTAATTCATTTGTATTTGATTTTTTCATTTAATTTCTATGGATATATACCTGTTTGCAACTCCTATCTCGTCTCCTCTTCCCGCCTCCATGGTGTCGCAAATTATGTGACATTTTAAGTATCCTGGGTACCGAAGGGCAAATCAACCGACACATTTCGCTCTTACGACCGAAGGGAAAGGAACCACATGTGAGGTATCACTTTCTATTCTGTATCTTTGCTCGAGCCAGTGATCCACGGATTATGGATTCTTTTCCATAGGCTCGGTCATTTGGTTTATTTGCTTGGTGGCATTATTTATTTCACCTTTCCCAATCTAATTGCTTTGCATTCAGAGTTAATTCCTTGTTGTAATTAAATATTCAGTTTTAATTGTAAAGATATACATAAATTTAATTAAGATTTACACCCCATCTACTCTGATACCTTTTTTCCATGACCTTCCAAACTTGTTGGAATCATTCACCTTGCTCATTGTTGAATTCACCAAGGTTTTCCGAAAACATAGCAAGATGACTAAGCAGATAATGCAACTTGATGTTCATGTAGCAACCTTGCGTTTTGTAGCTCTACAATAGTTTATGGACAATTTCGGTGTAATTCTTTGGTCATGTTTCTAAAAGAAAGTTATGGACAATTTCCTGAAATGATAACTAATCATTCTTTTCTAGTTCTGCCATTGTATCGAGGAAATGTTTTTCTTAAATGAGCTGCCGAATCTGCGGACCATCAAACACAAATTGCTTCATGAGACGCAGTTTGATGTGCTGGAGTTGGAAAATAACTGTCATTCTGTCAACAAGTAGCATATGTAAATTGATGGGATCACCAGGTTTGAGATCAGATCTTGGAAGCATTTCCTCTTTATTCAATGTTTCTCACGAGCATTGTTTTCCCACATGCACAGAAAGCAGTGATACTCGTACTTCGTGTACCCGCATTGATACCAACAAGGAACATACCATAAAGTGGTTGACACATATGAACGGAATTGCTGTATGCTGTGGCAATATATTAGGATATATTATGATGCTAAAAGTATGAATCTATTTTAATAATCTCATCGCAAATCATTCAACTCATGCTAAGCGAATACCTTACGAGCTGATTCATCTTCAGTATCAAATTCGACTGCAAATGATTTAATTATTTTGTTTATTCTAACTATTTTGAAGTGTTATTAAATTATATATGGCCGCGGCGTCTTATTCTTTTTTGGCGCCCCACCGGAAAGCAAAACAAAAGGTAAAGACACTGATTATTTGAGAGGCATTTCAAATTAAAAAAAAAACCTTTATAATTGACACTAGTGCCATCTCGTTTATAGGCATTGCGGAACTGCAGCACTCCCTATTTCCACTCGATATTATCGATAACATTTAATATACTGAGGCCTTTTTTCTTTAATTCTATTTTTATACTTGTACATTATATAATCCTTAAACTTAATGTCAGTAGCCATCCCCTAGTTTTGAAAAAATACAAAAATATTTTTATAGAACTGTGCGCTTCACAGTTCCAGCAACGCAGTGTTTGGCTGTTGTGAGAATGCTCACATGTCCGAGATAAGAAGCTGCCCGCTCGACAGAGAGAGTATTGTGGTTTACGCAGTGCCGACCCTGGTGTGATGATGGAAGAAGGTAGTAGGTTTTTTTTTGTTGTATTTTTACTCTGCCTGTGTTGTGCTTAGAAACGTGTTTATATTCTTGAATGTAATAAAGTGTAGAATTTAATTCATATTTTTCTAGTTCTTTTATTAATTAATTAATTGGTTAATTAATTAATTAATTGAGCTGCTGAAATTTTTATTGAAAATAATCTAGATGATTTTCTTAGTGAAATTACGAAACTGATAAAATTCATCTTGACTATTCCTATGAGTACATCAGAGGCAGAACGCTGCTTTTCAACAATGAAAAGAATAAAAACACTTCTAAGGAGCACTATGATTTTTTAAAGACTAAATGCACTTGCAGTGATTTTAATGGAGAAAAGGTTCCTCAGTAGTTATCCAGAGATCAAGGAAAAAATAATGTATCTTTTCGTTCTTAAATCAATGGATCAAGCTCGAACTGTAACAATTTAGGCCATTAATTAGTAAATAAAAAAAGGTTTGAATTTGTTCTGTTTAGGATTTTATCAAGTTCATCTATTAATTTGATTTTTATATGTTTATTTGCTTTTAGACAATATTAAATAGTGCTAAAATTTCTGCTGCAACGCCCCCCACGAATTTTAGCTACGAGCCGTCACTGTTTGATGCATATGTTGAGAAACTGGGCAGTTTCGATCCATTTACTGGGTAGCCATAGCTTTGTCCGCCTATTCTTTATTAAACCACCTCATACACACAAATATGGAGCAAATGCATAAACACATTTACTCTCGAAAAATAAACAACAAATACTCGCATATGTACATAAACAGAAATATTTCGAATATAATGAAAAAAAACAGAGTAGGATCTTAAAAGAAGGAATAAAAAGGTATGTAGAAAAATAAGAAATAAGAAAGATTTGATGAGTAAAATACGAGAAACTTGGATTTCACGTGGGAGCATCTATCCCTCTACTCGAACAAGATATGCACTTGTTCATTAGAGGTACACAATGTCTCTACTCTGTGCCACTATAACGATTGGCCAGGACCAAACTTAGGAGGATAAACGTCAGCAAGGTTTCTTCATAGAACTTGCGTATTATCTAATCTCAATCTATTCTTATGTTTGCTCTTTTTTTATCTCTAAGGTTCCTTTAAACTTATATTCTGAGGTATAGAGAATGAAAAACTTAGAGGTAAAGTTGCTTATGTTCTTGCGCCTTAGAGAGCGCGAGAGAGCGAGGAGGAAGGGATATGAGACGTAAACTTTGCTAGTAAACTTTAAAAATAATTTCCCGCGCCCTTACAGTATTTTCTAGCATATTTGCTTAAGATAAGGTGTTCAAGACTATCGATGATATTTGCACAGCTAAGCTCTAAGGTAATGAGAGCATTAGCTACAAAACTCTGTTGCGTGTTCTATTTTTTCCCAAAATGAACAATTATGAATTAAAAAAAAAGCATGAAATAGATGATTACTCTCTTATGGTAGGAATCGTAAAGGGTGTTTTTACACGTAAGCCTGAGTTACTTGGTCATGCCTGATTTTTCTGGAGAGGAACATGTAATAAAAACAGAGGCTATTATATGTACATGGCTGGCCACCCTGGGGGCTACAGAGCAGGTCTTTCGGAAATAAGTGACCCGGCATTGCATAACTTTTAGTAAGTATCCTCGTGGTGATATTGTCAACGAATGCTACCTGAGACCGCGGATGTTACTTTTACGGAGATCATCTTTATGCGTGGTTGTTTCGCAATTCCGTAAAATTCTGTGAGGAGAAAAATAACCCAACACTTTCAATTTTATTTGTGAAAAAAATGCTGATCAATTTCAATTCAAATAATCTCATTTCAATCTATATTACTTTTAATAGTGCCATTCTATGATAATACCAAGCTATTTTGACGCCCATTTTTAGGAAGTATCCCGCTTTTAACATCAGTCTTGAAATAAGATTTATTAATATTTATTTTGTGTTGTTTGTTTAAATATACCCTATATTTAACATTTTATTTTCTTTATCTCTGAAAATATACATTTCAAGAAGTTTAACTTTGCCAAACTTTTTTACGATCTGTTTATCTTTTCAGGCCTAGTTCTGCTCCTTGATCTTTACAATGTACGCTAATAAATGTTTCACATAAATCGATATAAATATCAGGTTTCCAGCTATAAATTTTGGTCTAGTGTTTCACTGGGGAAAAAACTCTATGAAGATTGTGTTATAGGAAGTGACTTTTTTCCTACTAAACAAAACACTCTTATAGTCCATGGGCCTGAGACCATAATTTTCTTTTCTGTATCACCCAAAGGGACGAAGGCTAATTATATTTTTTAAATCGATATATGTATGTAGACTATATTTTTGTATGATAACCTTTCCAGATGCTTAGCTAATTTTTTGTATTGTGTTTGATATCATCTTAAATCAAACCTTTTAAGCTTTCATTTAAATACAATTGTGAATCTTTTTGCCAAATTTAAAGGGTCACTATAGGTCTTCGAATCAGCAAAAGTGCACATTATTTCACAATTTATGCCTAAACTATGTTCTTTCTTTTAGCTCTATGGCATCTGGAAACACCACATATACAAAACACAAGTATTAAAATATTCAACTGTCTGTAAGCTTTCAGAAACTGTATAACATGACCATATCATTTCATTGTAAGAATTCAATATATAGGCTATGGTGGCGGTGGCCATCTTTGTCAATTTTCAAGTTTTGATCTTGATGACCTAGATGGTCATCTAATACTAATTTTTATAGGTTTACTCTGGTGGGACGTCCATTTCCCAAGTTATCTTTGAGATACAAGATCAAAGTAAGGTCAAATGAAGGTCAAAGATGAAATTAGGAATTAGACTTACTCCAGTTAGAAGTAATCCCAGACCACTACAGCAGAAAGCAGCAGAGCTTCCAGGTAGATTTCTCTCCTCCCCCCCTTGCTGTTCTGCAACAAACAGATCACAAACAAAAACAACTTATACAACCAATTCTAAGACTATTCTATCAATAGACACATTTACATCAATTGTCTGGCTTTATATTTAATTTGCTTTGGATGAAGTACTGTGGAGTTGCTAAGACTGTTTCTAGTGGCTAGCTAGCTAGAAGGAACCGATTACTAGCCTAGCTAGCACCAGTGAAATCTTTGAACAGTCATAACTCGCCACAGAAATTGGATAGAGACTTACTCTTTGTTTTGAAATATCAGCTAATCATGCTCTACAATGCCATAGTTTTGCCGAAACTAGACGTAGAATTTCGTGATATTTTCAACTTCCGGTTTCGGCAAAACCGATTTTGTGGTGTTGTAGAGCATGATTAGTTGTTAGTGTCAAAACAAAAAGGAAGTCTCTAGCCCATTCCTGTGAGGAGTTATGAATGTTTAAATAATTAGTTAAGTCTCTAACAGTTTTAAATAAAATCACAGGGATTACCTATTTTTTTTTAGCATGCTCAGAAAATTCTAAGGAAGTATTAGAAATATACTTGTATCAAGATCAGCGAGGTCCTTTAAAGTAATTTATAATTATAGTATATACATAGAGTGTTTTGTTTGATACAGATGCTTATATAGGTTGGTTATGTTTACAGAAGCATCCACATCCATACCCAGAAACATTTGCCTAGGATAGCACATTCTGGAATCAGAGGGGTAGGTACGAGGGGCGGTCAATAAGTTTTGCAATTCGGATATAAGGAAACGAGATATAGGCAAAAGTTTTTTATTGTTTTTTCAATATAACTACCCTCGACTTCAATGCACTAGCGTCACTTGTCCCTGATGCTTTGAATTTTCGAAAACCAGAAATCTCCTGAATGCTGTTTAATCCACTCATGGACGACGAACTGGACATCTTCATCGTCCCCAAACCGGCGTCCACGCAGTGCAGTCTTGAGCTGGCGGAATAAACAGTAGTCGTTAGGGGCCAGATCTGGACTGTAGGGGGAATGGTTGAGCTCCTCGAACCCGCACTCGCGCAAAGCAGTTTGTGCAACTCTGGCCTCGACGACGTTGAAGTCTATGATGGGACGTGAGGTTTCTAGGGACCCAACGGGAACAGACCTAGGTCATGGCCAAATTGTCGTGGATGATGTTGATAACACTTCCATGTAATATAATAAGTTTTTGCTCGATTTCTTCGACCTTAACCCGTCGATTTTCGAGGATCCTCCTCGCCACACGGGCCACATTGTCCTCGTTGGTCACGTCTGACGGGCGTACTGGACGGGGGTCATCTTCAAGGGACTCACGACCATGGCGGAACTCCCTATTCCAGCGAGCAATGGTTGCATAGGAAGGAGCGGTGTCGGTGTACACTGCAACCATGCGTTCATGGATCTCTTTTTCATTCTTGCCTTCCTTGGTCAAAAATTTGATCACTGCGCGGTGCTCAACCTTCTCCATTGTTAAAAAAATTGTGACTGACGATCGGCGATCAGCTACTGCTTGTTAAATAGACGAGGCAGGAGCGTGCGCCTGCATGTCCTGACTTGTCCTAGCTTGTCCTAACACCCCCACAGACAGCCATTCCCCTTCCTCTGTTTTGCCCTACCCATTCGCAAAACCTATTGACCGCCCCTCGTATGTCTTAAATGTATAATGTATTTGCATTGTACACAGTCTTGTGGCTAAGGGTGTTATACTGGCTAGCAAGCTGGGACCAATTACTTGTATTAGCATAGCTGGCAACCACAACAACTAGTTGAAACGTGTTGAATACGGTTCTACTGATAAATAGAAGGCTGGCTAAATTTAAAATGAGGTCATATGTCCAAAATTCCAAAGCACCTATTACAACCATTTATAATTGTACTACAGGGCATGTTTACAGATGATGTCCACATCCATATCCATCAATATTTGCTTAGGTTGGAGAAGGCTCCATTCCTGGTGTTATGTATGGCCTCAAGTAAAACAGAGCCATGTGAATACACAAGCTCCTGTATGAGGCACTCATGCAGCTAACATGGAATGGGTTGCTGTCATGGTTTGAAGCCACTCACATGAATGACATGGTTCAACAGTAAGCGAAACTAAAGAGAATTGACTGTCTTGGGAACAGCATATCCCAAGACAATATGAAGGAGGTTTTCTAAAGCAGCACTTGCACACGGACGGCTGGAAAGTGTACATCAAGTTCCTGAGAGATGTAAACGGCAGCCTCTCATCCTTCTAAATATCCTATTTGGAAATGGTTGAAATCTTGTTGGTGCTCACTCGAGCAGCCAGAGAGGGAAACTGGATGGTACGCCTGAGAAGCATTCGTGCAATGGTCTCCTGGTGTTTTGCACACGGTAGCTTGCATATTACTATACCCAGACGTCTTAGCTGCCTATCACACACCCAGATGGGTACAGGGAATTCATGAATTGGGGCTTGTTAGTTCAAATTGGGGCCACAAATCCTTTTGTCGAATCCCTGTGGACAAACCCTCAGAAAAAACGGTAAACAAAGACACCCAGAGAGCCGGAGGAACAGAGGGATTCAGCTTGAAGCCAGGAACTGTTAGTAAATATTATCTAACGGCTAAGTACAGAAGCATGTACTTTATACAGTTGAGAAAACTTATAGGCTAAAGTGTGTCCAAAAAGTCCCAGACATATTTACAGGTTCCAAGGATCAAAAGAGATGAAGAAGATCTCCAGTCTCTCATTGACCTTATGCGGAACAACTGGCTCAATCCTTTATCACCTGATGAGAATGATCTGGTTAGCCCTGTCCACTGGTTAGATGATAAGTCCTCTTCAAAATTTTAGGACAGGATGACCAAGGGATAGTCTGAAGACATTCTCTAGTGTCAGCAAAAAGACATTTATTTGGAAGAAAGGAGACAAGCTGGTTCTCAAGGCAAATAAAAACCTTTTCAGTCACATGATCTTGGTGTCTGAACACAGGAAGGTGAAATTAAGGTTGTCCTTGTCTACCCACTGGGTCCACTGCCATGGTCACTGGCAAAGACTGATGAATCTTTGCAAAAAAACAAGGCTCTACTTGTTACAGAGCTTGAGAAGAATGTGCCTCCTGAAAACACATCTCGACACCATCTACAAACGTCATTGATGGGATGAGCCTCGTCCAAATTTATAGCAGAAGAGTGGAAACGCCCATGGTTTAGAGAAATGCTGCATGGAGAGGTTTTGTACGTAACCTGTGAGGAAACTTGCTACAGGATGACAGAGGATGAGTGTGAGCAATTATCAGAGCAGTACTCAACACATGAAGGAGCTGCATGCACTGGATGCCAGACATGCAGGCTCAATGGCCGTTATCATCACAGCTGAAGACACTGATGTCATGATGCTTTGTTTTGGCTTCCAGAAATACATCTCTTGTCTAATATACTTGAAGTGTGGTACACAGAACCACACGCGGTTTGTTCATATCAGCAAACTACGAAGTTCACTTGGAGACGTCTTTTGTGACCGTCTAATTAGTCCACGTGCTTTCCAAGGCTGTGACACTGTCGGCGCATTCGTTGGTCAAGGAAGGTTGAATGCCCTGAAGATGGTGACAAAGGACACTACCTGCCAAGAGACTTTTAGTCAACTAAGGCAGTCATGGAGTATGATTGATGAGCTCTTACAAAAAATGAATGGGTCACCTACCGCATGATGCTGCTAATAATATCAGCACTGGTGAGGTCAACGAATTGCGCTACCAGTTTTTCAGTACCAAAAGGGAGAAGTTGAGTCCCACCAGTTGCCACCATCTAGAGACAGCCTCTTTATGCATGCACAACGAGCCAACTACCAATCAGTAATATGGAACTAGTGACATGCGAGTGGGTTCGTTCATGCACAATGCCAAGCTGCACGTGTCTGTCAAATAGTCTGACATGCACAGACATGTGCAGATTACAGACCTGTAGTAACCGGAAACAACAGGCTGTTCCAGAAGCTCATTTTGATTCAGGGGAGTCAGACCCCAAGAATGACACAGTGTGGTGTTTCTGGACTTTTGAGGGATAGTGTTATGGTTTTTCACACTCGATTTTGGGGTAATAAACAAATCCAAAAGACTAAGCAACCAGATACCATATCCATATCGTATTACAAAAACACTTTATGTGAGATAACCGAAAGTATTATCTGGATGTTATTATTGTTCGAAAGATTAAAATAATACTTTTAAAATCATATTTAAGTTGTTTCTATTTCACTGTGGTATTCCTTAGTTATTACCCTTGATGTTCATTGTGTATTTAATAAATGTAGTGTATAAAGATGACTGTGTGACGTAACCAGCTAAGTCTAGTTTGTTTGCTGTAAAAAGAGACTTGTAATAACTTAATGCTTACAGTCACTTTTCCCAATAACATAATATTATACATTTTCTGAAACCTTAGTCATGCAAGTATTGTAGTACTATCTTTTACATACCAGGTGCCCTCATCTAAAAAATAACTTTGGAAATGGACTTCCAAGATTTAGCTGGTGACGAGTAAAGGTTCTCATACAAAATACTCGTATGATCTACAGACATACAGGAGTTGGACAAAATAATTGGAACACGTGTTAAATTCAATAAATAATTATTTACTACGGAGTTGGTCCTCCCTTTGATTTCCGAAATGCGTCGATGCGTCTTGGAATTGATTCATACAGCTTCCTGACTTCATTAAGAGGAATATCTTGAGCTATTCTTCTTACAATACCTGTTCCAGCTGTTTCAGATTCGACAGTGGAGGGTAACGACTTCTATCTTGTCGCTCCAAGACTCACCACAAATGCTCAATAATATTAAGATCTGGATATTGTGGAGGCCACTTATACTAATTCTTACCCACATGAGTGGTGTGTACTGGAGCATGTTAATCTTGGAAAAAACACTCACCATCAGGGAATAATGTCTGAACCAGGGCAAAGACTTGATCTTCCTCAAAAATATTCAGATATTCGTTGTTGTTGATACTACCATGCAGGGCAACGGTTGGACCAAGAGAATTCCAAGATATAGCTACTCAAACCATCACTGATCCTCCTGTGTGCTTTACTGTAGGAAGAAGGCAGTCAGGATTAAAAGCTTCCCCGGGCTGCCTCCGCAAATAAACTTGTTTTGTAGTGGGGAAAAGAGAAAAACTGGACTCATCGAAAAGTATTACTTGCTTCCATTGGTCTGTTGACCAGCCCTTGTGATCTCTACACCAGTTAAGCCTTTTCTGAATGTTTTTGCTGAGAAAGCAGAGGTTTCTTGATGGCGGCTCTTCCATGATATCCGGCTTTATTAAGCTCACGGTCGAAACTGGGCTAGTGAGATGTTGATTCAACTCTACAGTCATTTTAGGGGCAGTTGTTGTCCGAGGATTTTTCATCACAGTACGTTTCAACATTTGTCGGTCTCTTTCAGCGAGCTTCAAAGTCCTGCGGGAATTACTCCTCCTGTTGGAGGTTTTGCTCTGCTTCTTTAATTTTGTCATGGTTTTTAAGAAAGTAGCTCTCGAAAAACCAAGGAGTTTAGCTGTTCTGGTGACGGAAGCTCCTGCAATTCGAGTTCCAATGATTTGACCTTTTTCAAACACAGTGATGTCACGCATCTTAGCACCTATACCACGATCTGACAAAGAAATACAAATAATCATTAAAGTCGATAAATAAATCTATGTATCTACAATAAAAAGAAAACACTTAAAATGAAATTTGGATGGTTATTCTTAATATAATGGCTCATTGAATTATTGGTGTCAAATTTCTACTGTTCCAATTATTTTGTCCAGCCCCTGTATATCTATTCAAAAAATATTACTAGCTCCGTCCCTTTGGGTGATACCGAAATCGGGTCTGGCCCATGGACTATTAAGCACTTTTAAGTATATTATAGCTCTTATCTATTGATTTCTTGTTCTCTGAGGTAAAATTGGCTTATAAATGAAATAGATAGATGAAATGATTGGTTTTATTTATTTTCTCATCTCATCTCTTTATTCCTTATATAGATTACCACTTACCACAGGCTTACAAAAGCCTTGATTTCCTGCTAAATAATCTATAAAATTGAGAAAGTGTTTAATAATAAATAATAATTAATAATAAATAAACTTAGCCTATGTAATAAAAGGTGGCTGTGATATAGATGGAACTTTTGTGTGGAATTGGGAAAAGAATAGATATTAAGGGTAGGGTATAAAAAATGGCTAAATATCAGGCTAATCGTTGTCTTTGATTTTCTTTGAGTTGTGTGTGGGTTTATTTCCTTGGCGTTTAAACAGTTTTATTCTATGCAATTATATTCATCTTATTATTATACTCGCATTTCCAATGTATTGTGCTTTATAGTTAATGTGATTTTTAAAGTTTGTTCATGTTCCACTTTTCATGATCTTCGATTTGTCAGTTTTTACGTTCTGATTTCTTTTACCCGTAGCTCATGTTTAGGTTCGTTTTTATTTCTTTGTTAGGGTTTATTTTCCATTATTAGAGTTCGTTTGGTCAATTTCGGGTGACGTTTATATTTCATTTTATTGTCTTGATCGGGATATTTTCTTCAGTCGCTTTTCTTATTGTTTTTTCTGGTGTATCCTTTTGCTAGCCCCATTGTTTATAAGCTCAGATTGCTGCTTCTTCGGCGCGTTCTAATTTCTTCATGCAGCTAGGATATCTCGCTGAAAGCTATTATAGTTTGTTCTCTGAATGTTCCTTTTGCAAATTTCTTATTTATCATTAATTTTTCTTTGCTCTTTGTTCTAATAATTTATTAATTAGCTTTATTTTCGCTTCCCTGTGTAAATTTATTTTCTTCCCTACATTCATCCGGTGCCTGTAATTAATAAGCGCATTTATTTTGCACTCTTTGCCTCTTGAACTACTAAGTTTAGGGTACACAGAACATGGTGGCGCCGGATGATCAATTGTTTCTCTTATTATACCCAAGGAGCGAAGCCCACATGGACTGAGGAAATGATAGACGATATATGAGCGCAGGTAGTGCCGTTAAAGATCGTCATAATGAAGAAGAGTTTTATGTCGAAGCGTTGATCACAGCAGATGACAAATGCAAGAAACTATCACGATCATTTTTTTAGAAAGAGACCATTAAGGAAGATATAAATAGAGTTATAGCTTCTCATTAAAATTGAAGTAAATTATTTATCTATCGTTAGCGGTAGCTAGTAAGTTGGCACTACTTGCCACACTGCAGCATGAGTGAGACCGAAATATGATAAAAAAAAAAAATGAAGGTTTACAACCAAAGAGGGTGCTTGAAAGATGAAAAAAGAGAATGAAGGTTTACAACCAAAGAGGGTGCTTGAAAGATGAAAAAAGAGAATGAAGGTTTACAACCAAAGAGGGTGCTTGGACGATGGTAGAGATTGAAATAATTGCGTAGACAGGTCAACATGTGTAAGAGAATGTGTCTTCACGTTAAAAATATTAAGATTACAATAGGCAATGGTGGAACATTAACGAATACGAAATTGAGTTTATAACGTTAGGCAACCTTGAGGCTGACTTTCTTCGAACTACAGTGACTGAGTAGTTTTCTTTTTGTCTATCACAATCATCGCTTTGAGATATGAGAATAGCGAGTAATACGGAAGTACGCGAGATGATTATTGACAGAGAAATCGTACATATCTCATTCGGATTCATAGATAAGTAATGAGCAACTTGCGGAAGAAAATTATCTCTATTCTGTCGCCAGATTGATTCCTATTTGCGCAGATACCCCGCCAAAACTAATTAAGATCCAATGAACTCTGATTTAACCACCATAATATTCTTATCACCAATTTATCTTTTTTGAAATGGGTAGAGAATTTTTAAGATTGTTCCTGCTGATTATCGATTGTGAAGAAAAAGGTTCAGTGAATTTGAAACATATCCGTTTTTCAAATTTTATGTGTAGCACCAGAACTTGGATCGTTGCGAGTGATTAGAATCTCCCTTGTAAGAAAATAACGGACGTATAATGTTTGGAAAAGTTTGATGTTCACAATACTTCTAAGTATTTCCAGCTGAATTAAAAGTAATTTTCACTTTGTAATGGTAAATGACACTTGATACACATGCTCACACAAAATATATATGAACAAGTTAAAGGTCAGAAATATGTTAAGTTTGAAACAAATTTCGAAAACTACCATTCAGAATATTTTAATTATTAACCATAACTTAGTCCTAAGACAAACAAAAAACTTTGACTGGTGCCGTATATATATATTAAACTTAAGAACTTAAGCGTAACAGGCTTAAAATGGTGATAAAGACCACAAGAACTTCCTTTTATTTGGTATTACATTATTTAAATTCATATTCATCCACTTTTATTAGAAAGGACTATAAACGTCAAACTTCAGAGCTACCCATGAAAAAAAAACAAACAAACCAAAGCCATGGCGAGCCCACCGGCATCCTCAGTGAAGATATGTCAACTGTAAATGCAATAAAATCAAATGAAAGAAAGACAGAAACGCCAAGCTTTATAATGTCTCAAATTCAAATTTCTTTCTCAATACTCTTTTTAGAACCTTTACAAATTTCATCTACTCTTGTTTGATAACATTTTATAATTAATAATTAATTTTTATAATTTATGCTGCCATTTTGATTAAATTTCATATTTACAATACAGACAATCCACATTAGAGAACAAAACAACAAATCCTACATTTTCTTAGAAGTACTTATAATTTCTATGAAAAAGTCACAGAATATTCATTGAAATTTGCTTCTGATAGTGTCTTAAGTTTCATTTTATAGAACATGGGATCAAAGAAGAAATGAGGAGAGTAATGTGAATTTAAAAAATAGGATACGTCCAAAACTAGAGAATTGCCTTTTATAAAGTTTAGTTTACAGGTAGAAATTCGAAAAATCTATAAAAAAACATTGCCCTCGAGTCTTGTCGAGCGCTTCAAATGGTATATCTCATTTATTAGGATGGTAAGACTAGTTATGTTCGACAAATCCTTCCGAAGCAGGATGTCCCGAGAAAAAGTGTAGGAATAAAGGTCACCGAGGATAAAGGTTATTATTTTGCGGAACCAATAAAAGGAGTCGCTCTCGATAAACCACTCACAAAGAAGCTTTTACGATACGAAATATATAAATGATGCACCAAGTTGAAACAGTAACTACTATTTCACCTCAGGTTGCAGATGACCTGAACCTCATTTTCTCGCCAGAGTGTTTCTCTTTATGGTAAGTAACCTTCGATAATGAGCATGTCATTTCGAGTGTTTCAAACTGTGTACAGATGAACTTAAATATCAATTTTATTATTGTAATATGTTTAATATATTAAAGAAATGTACGTAGCATTTAAGTGAAGGAAATTAAAACTTTCGACATTTGTAAATGAACAAATTAAACCTTGACAAATCCAATAAAAGTGGATTTACAGAGTTATCTATAAGTCTGGATCCATAGGAAATATTTATTTTTATGTGTAGCAAATGCTGCTGATTTCTTCTTTATGTACAGCGATTATTCTAAGACGATTCTGATAAACTACGATGGTCAAATGCCACCTCCCCTCGAGCCTTGGAGGCTCTTCAACGGGACCTCACCTTCCGATACTTCTGTTTGAACAATATATTCCGAAAATGTCCTCAAGACAACAAAAATTGTAGTGGGGGCACAGTCATGTTGTAACTACATTTACCCTCGCCCTAACAAATTAATAACATTTACATAATTATTCTAGATGTAAAAGATGGTAAGATATAATGTTTGACCTTTTCAGGTGAATTACCCTAGAAGAAATTCGAACCAATTATACTCCCCCGCATTAAATTAGATCTATTTAAAAATGTGACTTCACCCCATGTCTGGTTGTTCTAGGACACATTACCTAAACCATGAATGTTAACTCTAACACTTAGATAAAACGTTACACCATCAATAGAAAAGAATGAAATCACATTTTTATATAATAAACCTCTTAAAAAATTTACTCCCCCATCTGAAACATCTCCATGCAGTCCTTGAACCAAGTACGTTTTAGAGGAATTAACTTCTGGAGCTGCGTGTTTCATTTAACCCTCTACTTGTTGACTTAACTATTTCTTAAATGCTGTTGTATTGATGAAGAAGTTTGTTCATTAGATGTAGACTTTAAACGAACAGAACGCGGTCGATTATGGATATTTTTTCTAGCATTTTATTGTATCGAATTCTCATCAGGATGCTTCCTATTGAATTTGGGGCAACTTTTCAGTGTGTAGCACTTTGTCTTGCGCAGATTAACAAAAGTTAAACCTGTTCTTCTCTTGTTAAAATCCATGATCTTTTGAGTCTGAGAATAAAATAAATTTTATATTTTAACCTATAGATCCATTAATTGGTGCCTATGTCTATATATATATATATATATATATATATATATATATATATATATATATATATATATATATATATATATATATATATATTATATATATATATATATATATATATATATATATATATATATATATATATATATATATATATATATGTATATATATATTAATTGTTATATTTGACAGCAGAAGAAGCATTTTTTAGTTTCTTGATAACTTCCATAAATGATTATCCCTAAAAAGAGGGGAGACTATAAATATCATTTTGAATCATTATTTATTATTCGCCCAAATAATATTTTTTGATTTAAAATGATATTTATGGTCTCCCCTCTTTTAACGGATAATCATTTATGGAAGTGATTAAGAAACTAAAAAATGCCTCTTCTTCTCTCAAATATACGAGTAACAATAACTATATCCAACATGGCCTCTTTATAATATATATATATATATATATATATATATATATATATATATATATATATACCAGGTAATGGCTTCGTCACTCCACCCTCCTGGAGGAGCTTGCGCTTCGCTACTAAGATTAAAATTTTAAATCTAAAAAAAAGCAGCCATGGTGAAATTTTTATAAATTTTCTGAACTTCGCCAATTATAATAAATTTAAAAAGGAACTAAGCTAAATTGCCCCATTTCAAAATATCACGTTGCTAAAATATAGTTATAGATAGAAGAACACATTTAAAAATAAATATTATGAACTGCACCATTTGTAATTCTTTGGGTTTTAACAAAATCACAAAATTTAGATACTTATATTTATTTCTTAACTTCACCACTTTGTTTTTGATATTATAAAAGAATTATTAGAGAAACCTTTTTCCAATATATCCTTTCTTCTCTACTCACCAAGTAGCAATTACTGGATTTACAAAGGATCAAGGGAATACCTGCTTCATGAGTTTTCTCGTTGGAGTAATAGAAGGGAAAGTTTTGTATATGGTTGTAAGGTATTTAAGATATATGATTGTCGCAAAAAACTCTGTCCATTCCTTTGAGTAATGCAAAAAATGTAAGAGATAGACAATGTTTAAATGAAGGTGATGACTGAATTCATCCCAATATTGCCTGGCCAATGATCAAAACGCAAATAAAATCATCACTTTAGCATAGTGGAACAACTTGCACTACGATGTCTTCTTGCCATCACATGAAATGTTATCTCACTCAAGGTTGGAAGAAGAAGATATAGGTATTGAGTATCGGTATTATCGACAGGACCATCGTGCTGAGTCTCAGAGAGTTGCTGAAGATCCCACTTAAACACAAACCAGAAGAGTATCCAAAGCTGCAAGAGCTGAAAGAGCGCATTAAAGAAGGGCCTCTGGAACTCCAGATGACAGAGGAAAGAGGAGAAAAGCTAATGCTGAAAGGATGAGAAGAGTCAGGGCTTCTGAAAACACTTATCAAAATAAAGCCAGAAGAACAACTAACACTGCGCAAATGAGACAAGTCAGAGGTGCTTTTTTGTCCGATCGACGTAGAGCAGCATTTAATTATGATCCCAAGGAAGATTATTCAAACCACCCCAAGGTGTCCATTGGAAGTTTAGAAAAGGAATGTAAGTATTGCAAATTCCTAAAGTTCCAGGATGAGACCAATGATCTTTTTTTGCAAAAAAAGAAGGTTCAGCTGGAAGAACTACCTATTCCAAGTCAACCATTACTTTCCTTATTAGGTGGATCAAATGCAGATTCAATTGAATTTTTAAGAATCATAGAGCCTACAACAACTGCTTTACTATGACATCATTTAGAGCCAATAAGGTAACTTTGCCAGGGTGGAAGGCAATATTCAGAGTCCAAGGCCAAGTGTATCACAGAATTGGTTCAATTTATCCATTGCAGAATGAGCCAAGCGAGTTTCTTCAAATCTACTTCATTGAGGACCATAAAGTTCAAGCACAGGATTTACATGTTTCAGGATTTACAATTAAACATAGTGCTTAGTTTCAAGACAGCCTTGGAAAGATGTTCAGATGAAGAAGTCAGGGTAAACATGTAGACGAGCGGCCCGGCCGGAAAAATTATTTTGTGTAAACATTATCGTTTACCCGAATCCATCATTTTCTGACTTCATATCCCACCCCCAACCCCTATTATAACTCGAAAAACGATTAAAGGCGCTGACATGATGTAGTTAAAGCATTCACCTCTGTAAACGTCAGAACATTATAAAAATTAGGATTATATACTGGAGGGCTGTGCCCCCCAGACCCCCCAAAAATTTAATGAAACTTAGGATCATCGTAGTGCGGTCCACGTATCGTGCTTCCCCCTACTACTAGCCGTCCCCTATAAATGTACTCCAAAAACGTGAAACATTTTAGAACACGAACGAAATAGTACACCTTATCGGCCGGGCCACTCGTCTACATATTTACCGAAGTCAGATTGATCATCAAAGCAGACAAGTCTCCAAATGGTGAACATCAAAGAAGATTCAATTCTACTACAACAAATGAAGTTCAAAAGTTGATTGTAGGAAAAGACTTTGAAAAAATAGCTATTGTTCTGCAATATAAAAATGAAAATCTGAAGAAAGTTATCAAAACTCATAGAGCTTATGACTCCTTACAGTAAGTACCCTTTGATATTCTGGCAAGAAAATGATAGTTATAATTTTCTTTTAAGGCAAAGAGATCCAAAAACTGGAACAAGGAATAACAAGAAAATATCTGCTCAGGACTTTTATGCTTATAGAATAATGATGAAGCAAGAAAAGTTATATTTGCTATTGAGAGTTAAGCAGCTTCTCAATGAACTCTTAGTTGATATGTTTGCCAAGATTGAGTCAGACACTGTTGTTCATCAACTGCATCAGCGATCCTCACCAATTTACCAACTTGAGCCACCATGAAACTTCTTTATTGTGTACGGTTTTGAAGTAGTTGGCACAAATTTGGGGTTGACTAGAATTAATAGATCTACAAGAGTATTCTTATAGTCATAGCGATGTGGATAACAAAACCTCCGTGGTACCGGCATGGATGCCTTGACTAGGAAGTGATAATAGTTAAGACATATAAACTAAGGCAACATATCTAAGGTAGGTTAAATATGATAAAGAATTATAGGTCCGTTAGGGCACGTCTATGCTTCTTAGTTACCCGGTCGAAACTGACCCGAACTTTGGTGGGCTAGCTCTTCATTTATATCATCAACTAAGTAGTTTCTCAATTCTTTGATATACGCCGCCCAGTTTTGCAAAGTTTAACGAAGGGTGAGGGGTTACCCACCCATGTGTGACTCTGTGTCTTGAAACATCTATATTTGCTACTCTGCTTATAGTTAGAACATTAACCATAAAGGTCCTGCGCGTGAAACAATAGTCTCTTGTTCTCTTACAAAGTAGAGCAGCGTCTTTGCATTGATGAAACATGTGTCCTTCAGAAATCATTGTCGTATCCATATCGCGAATTTAAAAGAAATGCTTAGAACCGACAGGATCGAAGACATACTCGTACGTTAGTCTTTCGATGAGTGACCCCTTGTTTTCCCGGAAGTCTGCTCTCTATTTTCGCTTAATTTTTTAATTGAAGTAGGATGGAGTGTGAGTTATTATATGTCATGTGGCATTAACACCATTATTCCTCTGTATTCGGCCCAAAATCTGAACGGATCTGCCATTTCTTAGATTAAGGCCAGGCTATCTACACTTAATAGAGAACAACTTTGAGATAAAACCCTAGTTGAAAGATGAAAATTTGAATCCCAGGTGACCAAAGACATAGGTCAACTTCTTTACTGCTAGGTGAATTTTGGTGGGGTCGTGGTGAAAAAAATGGGATGATAGCCTCTACAAAAGAGTGAGCGCAGTATGTTGTTAGGGCGTTAGCTGTGAGTAAAAACGCTTAAGGAGATAAGCTCTTACCATTTGAAAGTTCATAGAAGGAGCATTTCTTTTATATCTTCCGGCATCATCATCCCCATCACAATTCCTGCCCAATCCAGCACCAACATGGGAGGAGGGGTAATTGGTATGCAACGCTTATTCTATTGCTGCGATGGTTCTTCTTATTTTATTTACAATAATATTTATAATAAATGATCCCGGCTATGATTATATGTACTGCGAAAGTTTCTGATATAAGCTAAACCGAATTTGTTTTAACCATAAACATGGAATGGGTGGTTTTGCACTGAAAGTGCAGTGAAATCATTGAAGAGAGTAAGCATCCCAATACAGTTTCTACTTGTTATCTTTCAAAATCAGAAACTTAAAGCAGCAACCATAACTTCTACAAATAGCAAGAGAAAAGTGAGATGTAGAGTAGTATAGAAAATAAGAATAAAATAGGAATAGGTGTATCAACAAACAAATTAGGTGAGTGATAACGTTTTCTTTTTTAAATAGCTTCATATCACGATGCATAACTGTTGGGAATGAATCTAGTGCTAAAGGTACCATTCATGTTTAGGTTGAATTGGACTGAGAGATTACAATGTCACCTAAATATCAGTTGTGTTAGAGAAGATACCAGAGGAATTAAGACACAATCTAAAGTCGGAGTTTGTATAAAAGTGCATATCCAGAATTGAGAGACTGCAACAGGTTCTTCTTAAAGCTTGCTGTAATGAAACAGCTACCGCTACCATGATCTCTTGCATTACTGGTTAGGTTGTTGAAAGGAATCGGCGTCCACCAAATGCCAACTGCACCATAGTTGTTTAAACTAGAGCTGATGTGCCCTAGTTTACTGGTGTCTAGAGCGATCCCAGGATACCAGGTGTAACTGTTTCTAATATATCCAAAAGATATGAAGTGTTTGGAAGAAGATCATCTTCACTGGAATTTATCTTTATAAAATGGGTTTAGTAAAATAAGAGGACAAACCTGGAATTGCTCTACGTTATAATGAGTTTTAGACTAAAAGAGAAGTACTTGTGAATTATTTATGTAGGCGTAAATTACACTCTTTTTGGTGTAACTCTCGCACAACCTCCAAACAACCGCTTACACCTAGGTTTAGCACCTATAGTTTTTTGCGATAGAGGCTTCAATTAAACAACTTTATTCCTTCATCAAAGGTTCCCATACAGAGGAAAAATCAGTAAAAGTCAACAAATATATTATATATACAGCTGCCTGGTAATGGAGAGGTCTCATTGCATCCTCTTAGCAATTTGACTAATGAACGTTGCCCAGAATTTGACTCTTACAGTTTGAATTTTACACATAATTGTAACTTGTAGAAGGAAATTGGAACTGGACTTGACTCCTTGAGAGAATGAATACTAAAGATCCTTGAAGGGGGGTTCTGAGGAGAAGAGAAGAAGCTCGGCCAGTCCTTCGGGGACAAAACGATTTGAGGCTTTGCTCTCAACAGAGTAAGCATTCATAAAAGAGATGGATCTGCATGGTGAGATCCAACCTCGATGGTATACGCGAATACCAGGGACTTAGGGAAACAGATACACGATCTGAACCGAAGACGACGAGATCTCAAACTCAATCTGATGATCTATGAAAAATCCAGGGTATTTATATGATGACCATTTTTATAGTGCTCCTTTGCTGGAAAGCACAGATGTCTGTGATGAAGCTTCCGGCGCCGGGAGGGATTAGCTGTTTGTCGCGCGACACCGGTCTTAATCGTCTCCAACGATGTGGGCGAGAACTTTTGGTTATCCTGTTCCCGACTGCGGAGATTAGCATTTCATCGCCGAGGTGAAAGCTTTTAGCGCCGAGCTTAACTGATATTTAAATTCTTTCTTCTTTTATTTTTCTTCTTGGATACAGAGTTTTGTTTTGTTTTTTACTCTACGTGGAGTGATTTTTAGATGAGGTAGGGAGGGAAGGAATTCAAGAAGCAAAAGGGGGTATTCTTCTTGGCGTACCTTTTTCCCTCACAGGATTATTCTCAAAAGGAAGAAAACATAATTTTCATTTATTTGTCGTAGGAAGGATGAGCTCAATACGGAAATTGAATTCAGAGTGAAAGTAAATCCACCGTAATCTCGAAACAACTTCGGACATTTGTGCTAAGGTGGTATATAATTTTACGCTTCAGTGTTTATAAGAGTGAAGTGTAAAATTATATAACATTAGCACAAATGTCCGATTCAGGGAGAGACTATGAGGCAGTATCTCCCCCTTGTCCCCATTCCTCCTGAATCCTCTGCCATGGCAAATTGATAAAACTTAAAACCCTTTCACAAGTCACCCTATCACATCTTATTTACATAAAATTCCCTAACACTCAGCCTGTCGTCCAAACATATAAACATATTTCAACCTCAGATAAAAACAATGCAATCACGAGCTCGTCTCGAAATACGGATTTTAGAAAAACGAAGTCCTGTAACTATTTTCTAAACTACATCGAATAAACAGCAAACACAATAGAGACACTCGTATATTTGTACACAACAATGACAACATTCAACTTTAGAGCGAATCTCAGACCTAATTACTTGAGAATCGCTCTGGGCCATGTTTTAGACATCCCAGCTAAATTAATAATATAAAAGTCTCGCGATATATTCTCTACCATGATATTTGTCTATAAATCGTACTATTAACTAAATTAATTTAATAAAGGAATACCAAAGATCGCATCTTTATGGTTGGCCTTTATATGTTCTACGTAAAGAAAGCGGTCAATTTTGGGAGTATACAATGCGTAAAAGTTAAACAACCTGACGGCAAAATAGTGGCCCCTCTGCGGTTAATGATATAACTGCCAATCTACCTTCAATATAATCTCCCCTTACACATAGATCGGAAGGAGAGGTATTTTATTGTAGGCTGTGTCACTTGAGAAACTCTTATATGGAGACATGTGTTTCTATGCTGAGGAAAATTGCGCCTGAAATAACAGTATAGGACCTCAGTAATCTCAAGGAAAACCCATTGAAGCTAGATATTTGTACCATACCAAACATCATCCTACGAAAGACGATGAACACTGAATATATTTTATATACACTAAGTGTAACCAGTGGTTTTGCAACAAAATTCAACCCTGAGGTAGTCAATTATTGTATATTTCAAAAGTTAACTTCGCATTAAAGCCCTTCTATTTATTTTTTCAGGATCAGTTTTTTGATTCTGGCCCAAGAATGAGCGAATGCTCTTAATCAAACTTAAGTCTAGTCTTTTCAACATAAACATTATTGTTGTATATGTACCAACCCCTAGAAGCGAAGATCACGAAATAGATGCATTCTATAAATCCTTAGAGGAGTTGTGTGAGTCATGCAAGTCAGACGAGATCACAATTGTCGTGGGGGACTTTAACGCTAAGGTTGGCCAAAGTAAAGACGGAAAGACAATTGGCCACAAGGAGTAGGGGAAACAAATGAAAGAGGAGACAAATTCGTAGATTAGTTTAAAGATATCAGCTTTACCCTCGCCAACACTTTGTTCAACGTACATCCAAGAAGGAAGTACACATGTACCAGCCCAGGGGACATAACCTTAATTATATTGACTTAATTGCCATATATGCAAGGTATAGAAATGCAATTAAAAGTACAGAGGACTACCCAGGTGCAGATATTGACTCGTACCACAATCCAGTCATTGCAAAATGTCAACTATCGTTGAAAAGTCTTGAAAAGCCGAAACGTAAACCAAAGTTTTATTTCTCAGCTTGGGAGAATGATCACAAGATACGAATGAATTTTAAGTCAGAGGTACTCCGCAGTCTTCCAGATAATCTACCTGCTTAGATTGAGGAGCGGTACCAAGACATCATACAAACCAACCGAGAAACTGCTGACAAAACCTACAGTAGATAAACGGAAACTACCATTTCAATGGTTTAACCTATAACTCGAAAATCTGTCAAGGAAACAAAGAATGTAAAATCATATCCTATTCAATACAGACTAATCAATCAAAAGTATCGAAAGCAGTGCAAGAAAGCCAAGGAGAAGTGACTGGAAGAGAAATGCCAGGACGACTAGAATTTCATCTTCGGCCCTAAGACCATGTATCAAAAGATCAATGAGATTGCTGGCAGATGCTCAACACCACCTTCTCAATATATTAAGGCTGCAAATGGCTGTGCCTTGCAAGATCTACAAGACGTCTTAAATCGCTGGGAAGAATAAATCCAAGAAATCTTTGATGAAGACCAAATTGCAGAGGAGGTGATCACCCCAGGTGCAGTCGAAACAGATCCACCAATATTGAAGTCTAAAGTCAGCTTGGCCTTACAAATGATGGAAGCCGGAACAGTAGCTAGCCCGGATGAAGTATATATTGAGATAATTCGAGCTCTAGATGAGGAAGGAGTGAACATCATATTGGAGCCCTTATTTATCATCTATGAAAAGAGGACAATTACCCAGGGACATGCTAAAGTCCATCTTTGTGGCACTGTCCAAGACTCCTGGAACACTGGAATGCTCGAATCGCGGAACAATTAGTCTCATGTATTATATTCTTAAAATTCTCTAGAAAATCGTCCCCCAAGGATAAGGCACAAACTTCTGCATGAAATTCCACAAAACTAATTCGAATTTATGAAAGACACGAACTAGGAACGCGATTTTTGCCTTGAGTATGCTTAGTGAGAGAGCCATTGAAGACCAAAAAGATCTTTATCTCGTCTTCATCGACTATCTAAAGGCTTTTGATAAGGTTCGACATTCATAACTTTTCAAGACGCTGGCCTAACATCCAAATTGATGGCAAGGACATGCAAATAATAAGAGCGTTTATTATGAGCAAAATACCGCTGTCGGTTTACCAAATGGAACAACCAACTGGTTTTGCATCAAACAAGGAGTACGCCAAGGATATGTCATGTCGTCCGACCTCTTTAACCTTTAATCTGAGATCATCCTGAGAGAACTCTAAGATCAATCAGAAGAAATCGTTGTCAATAGTGGTAAGATTAACAACTTACGATATGCCGACGACACTACTGTCCTTGCTACATCGAGTGAGGATATCCAATAGCCTTTCGATGCTGCTGTGGTCTCTAGTGAAAGCCTCGGTCTCAAAGGTAATAGCAATAAGACGAAATTGATGGTCATTCAAAGTCACAAGTGCCTCCCGCTTGTTAACTGCGGTATGGAAACACACCAATTGAACAGGTTATCTCCTTTAATTCCTCGGAGCCCTTGTAACATTTGACGCCCGATGCAGGAAAGAGATCAGAAGAAGAATCGGACTGGTCAAAGATACACTTGCACGGCTAAGAACAATTTTTGTAGATAAAAAAAGCTGACAAACATAGTCTAGATTCACGTTTTAAAAGCCTATGTATGGTCAAGTATCCTTTATGGCTGCGATTCTTGGATGCTCACGGCCGAGGCCCGACGTAATATCGAGGTAGCAGAGTTTTGGTTCTACCGAAGGATGCTGTGGATCTCATATGTAGAAAAGGTCAGAAATGAGAAGATTTTGACTCGGTTCGGTGTGGAGAGGGAACTCCCGAACATTATCATGGACTGTCAAAAACAATTCCTCGGAACAATCAGAAAAAAATCAGAAAGAGGGCACTCAAAGACCTTTTTCTCAGTGGCAAAATCCCTGGGAATAGGCCAGAGGAGGTCAGCAGGAAACCTTTCTCGACAATTTTGACATCGCCACGAACATGCTTTGGAAACAAGCCAGGGACAGACAAGTATGCGAGCGCCCCATAGTTCGTGAAACGCCGCCTCGGCGAAGGCACTAAGAGAGTGAGAGAGATTTATTTTTTACATTTATCAAGCTCTAAAAAGTTTTGGCAGATAATTTATTCGCACTGTATTTCTCTCTTAGTTCATCCAAGACTTAGTTCATCCTTTCTTGTGTATGTCATTTGTATTCATTTTTCAACAATTAGCTAAGGGGAGGGGGAGTCATATATGTAAATACCGCCTAATAACAAGCCATTAACTTTATGCTTACTTCAGGACATCAAACCTAGCTTACATTTGAAAGATCATTATTATATTATACCAGAAACACCAGGGATTCTGAAGATAAGTTATCGTTTTCTTCTCGTTGTGTTATTTGGCTTTGCTTTTTGTTTCGATAAAACTTAACACTGATTTTTCTTTCAAGTTTAAAGGAACGTATGTATTTAAGATAAGTCATCAAGGGTAAGCAGTCTCCATCAAGGCAAGGATTCAAATGTTGCAATGGATAGGAAAGCAGCTAATTATTGTACCTCCTTCAGCCATCTAGAGAACCACCCTTTGCAATTGCCCATTATGAGGCATTTATATTTCTTCTATATTAATTCTTTCCATTCCATCATCACATTTATTTTTTTTCTATATTGATTTGAAATCTCAAAGAAAGTTTAATTTAAATGACTTAATCCGTTATTCGAATTTTTGTTTTTTTCTCAATGTTATTGTATTGAATTTTATTTTGCCTCATTAATATCTGTGAAAAGAAATTACCAATAGATGCCTGCATCACTGCATGAATATAATCTTTATTTATCCCAGATATAAAGATATTTTAATTGTATTTCTTCTGACAAATTTGGAAGATATCTTGAAAGACTGGATTGATAAGATTAATTTTCATTTTCCACATGATCATTTATCACTTTTTCGCTTCTAGTAGTCATTGTATTCATTTCATTTATTTCCCATCAATGACTATTTTTCTCCCCCAGCTGCCTCTTATAAATAATAATTTATTTAGAATATGCCCCATGAGATGTATCTAGTATAAAGACTTGCTAAAGTCAGAAAGCTAGCGATAGTACTCTTAATTTAGGAATGAAATATAAGGCCAACTACATTATTTAAATAAAATGAAGTAGAAAAAAAAACAACGAATCGTCAAAGAATGTTTGCAATTCATGTTATGAACTTGTTTCTAGACGGAAGAATGGGATTGGCTTCTCTTACTATATTTAACCCAAATGTACGATATCACTGCCATTTATTTCCCTTTTTATGGCTTACGATTTCTTTATTATGTTCAATGATTCTTTCAATCTCGAGGTTTAATTATATCAGTTTAATCAACTACATGTTGATACACCTATTTATGTATCTATATATCTATTTTGAAATCAAACTACATTTGAATCGATTCCGTGTATGTAGATTTGACATAGATACATTCCTTTTCAATCGTGGAATAAATCGCTTGCAAATGTCAATCTCTTGCAAGCCCGAGAGCACCATTTGGCGTTGCTCGTTGGGTTGGAGAGATTTGTGAGTACGAGGGGTTGGGGTGGGCTTTTGTTCCATGTCAGGAGTGTGTAGATATAAATCAGCCTTATGATGGTTAAGGGACGGAAGAGTAAAATTTTGTTTATGTGAAGACGGTGAATGTGGGTGATGATGTGGGTAAGGAGAAAAATACCCTCATTTGTGAGGGTGCCGATCGTCTCACATTAAAGGGACACCTCTCTTAATTACGCTAGAGTTGTGTGTTCAATGGACATAGGCTGGGATTGAACTCGTTACTTAGGCACTCAAATTCTAAGGTTTTTTTAAAATGATGTTAACATAGACCTTATTTTCAATTCTTTTCTAAAGAGATTAATTAACAAAAATATTAACCAGTCAATGAAAGTTAGCACCAAGACTAAATTAGAGATGAGTGTGGTATTTACGTTGACATGATTTTAAACTACGAGGGAGGAGAAAAGAAGATCAAAAAGAACAAATAAAAGGATTCTTTGTGAAGAAGAGGGACGATAGCCACATGCACCGATTAACTAGCTCATAGACTATAAAGAGTAAAACCCGTCTAGTAAACAATAATTAATAACATTCTGAATCTCATACACAATCCGGCTGTGCACAACACTGTTGACTATTATCAAGTGTAAAGCTTCAAATCCAGGGTAAATCACAAAAGAGGGAATCGACAGGGTTTCACTAAATGTGAATACCCCCCATTGATTTGAAATAATATAAAAATGATATTTAGTGACGAGATGTGTTAGAGGATTTTGGTTCACACCCACTAATTCCGAGTATTTATGTACACGAGTAATCAATTTATGTTTTTGAGAAGCTCATCGTTGGCACAAAGAAGAGATGTAAAGTTATATAAGACCCATTTCTGAGTTAAATTAGGTCTCCTGGGGTGACTAGAGTCTTCCAGGGAACAGTTTAATGGTCACTCTAGGAAATGAGATTGATGGAGAATTGCGGCGTAATTGGTGGCTGATAATTAACTTAAGGATAAATAGGAGAATATGAGAATTATTGTTAAATGCGATTTTTTCTTTTAAGACACCTTACTGACGATTGACACAGAGGAAGTAAGTCGCTTAGCTAATTATTAGGTAAAGTAAAAAACAAAATAACACAATATAAACAGGAAAAAAACAAACAGAACCAGAAAAAAACAAAACAATTCAAGATGAAGAATAATCAGGAAACATGCTCCATCATCAGCTAGAAGTCTGCATTCCCCCCTTCGCCGGAGAATCTGCTGAACACCAAAGAGTAAAAGAAAAGGAAGGAGTCCAACCTAATCCAAGAAGTCGTATACTTCACAAGTCTATGTAAACTATCCTTTTTCGAGTACAAGGAACAATCAGTAGCACACCAGCTCGCGTAAGTGTTGCGATAGTTAACGCGCGAGAAGAAACGCTACAGTTGGAGTCTCACCAAGAATGTGCTTAACACCCTGGGGGACAAAGAAATCGTCGCAGTAAGCTAGAAGAGAAAGATCCATCTTATGACGGTGCGTCCTACATAGATATTCAATTCGAAGACGAGATAAGAGATCCTGAAGCTGTCAGGCATCGGGGTATAAGTCCACGTGAACATTTGCAACGAGATGCCACGCAAAGTGTGTTCCCATCTGCCATCTCTCATCTTCTCTGCTCAAATGGCTGACAGGATTCCTGCGGTATAGTCTGAGTGATGAAGAACAAAACGCTGTCTTGATCGCTTAGTCCTCGCGGACTCTTTAGGTGCCCTCACCGGCCTCCTTATTTCACTCAATCCCTACATGTCCAGCAAAGCCATAGAAGATAATCTTGCCATCCACCTGGGTCACCGAAATCGTGGCGTCACGGATTCCAAAACTAAGGGCTGTAAAGAACTTACTACCCCTAGAACAGTCAAGATACTTTGTGAATGGCTGCAAATTACCATACTGTCTTGAAAACAGGCACGACGCGCTATCTCGTTTTGGCATGATGGAGACCAAATTTGTGAGGAAGTCTTTACATATCTATTCTTCTCCTACTTTGTCATCTTATTTTTTTCCTTACAAATAAATTCTTCTTCATATTTGTATTTCATTCTCTAACCTTTCAAATTCTTTAAAGAATCCCTTCACTGAACTTTTTTCGTCTTGAATTCATTCCTGCACATCTTTTTTTGACGATCATTTGCACAAAAAAGTGGTTTTTACTTGCCTTTTTCTTACGTTTCTTTGCACTTTTCACATCACAATTTCTTATCCAGTCATTTACTATTCTAGTATATTCATTCTTTGCCAATGAACTATTCTTGACCTACCCAAACGTGTTCCACTTTTTTCTATACTTATGTTTATTTATTCTTCTGCTCTCTTGGTAGCATATAATCTCATATACTCTTTCCACTCACGCTTCATTTTCGTCTTCTTACTCTCTTTATGTTTTCTCATTAACACACAAATTTAACCTTACGCAGCACAAACATATGTTGATTTAGTCGAACGCCCATCTATACCTCTCGCAGCTTAGACATAAAATAGAACTAGCATATTCTTTCTCATTGATTCAACCAATTATATTTGAACGAGACATACAGTATATCTTATAAACACCCCAATTGACCCATATGTAGTAATCTTGTTCTATGCTTTTTTACTTATCTCTCTCTTAGAATGTTCAAACGATATCAGAGTTGCTGATTTTCAATAACCTTTTGCCAGCTTACTTTCTATCCATGTTAACTCTTATGCTGTTTCCAGTCACATTCCCATTCTTGAAAAACCTAAACTTCACCCACATAATTATGTCTCACAGACTTATACCTAAAGATTGTATCGTACACTTCCTCACCTTATAATAATTATATCCCCAATTTTCCCTACTACCTCGAACTACACTTACTCGCATTTCCATTATTAGTTATAATAGAAAAAATTTATTTTCGTTATATTTGTATCACATAACGAAAATCTCTGTAATCGTTTAAACACATTCACTAACTCAGTCCTCTGTCCTTCAACATATACCCCTTCCCCCTTTTATTGATTCCCAATTTAATGCTTAATAACTATGTTAACTAAACACTCTCTGTGACAGCCACATACACCCTTAAACGCTATTATTTAAGGGAATCTTATGATAACGAGAGCCGAGCACAGCATATCATGCGACCTTTCTCTAAGCGGACGTCGTCGCTTTTTACGTTACGCGGCGTTGAGGGTCGGTGTATTTTATCAAGTTTGCACTTTTCAGGCTGACTAAATATTCCCACATTGGGATGCGTTCAGTCTCAATTTAATGGTAGAACCCCAAAAGGATGAACTTAGAAGTGCTTGGACTAAGTATTAATATTTTATGGTTATATGCGAGGAATCTTGCAGGCTAGAACAGAGGTCGCTGGAAATTTTGGCCTTAATTTAATTGGCATTTAGCCAGCCTGTGGGTTTAAGATAAGAGAGGAGTATGATAAAGACTTTGGGACTTTCGTAGGTGGATTAGAGTTATACGATCCGAAGCAGGTTGATATGTATAATGGGCAATGAAGAGAAATGGTCTAATTGTATATGGTTGTCAAGTGAATCATTGAAATAAAAATGGTGGATTACTGATGGTCAACTAGTCTCGGAGATGGTGTTTAGACATGAGAGAGTTCGCATGAGAGAATTATATTAAGAGAGATAGAAATAACAACTCGGTAACGAGACAGCTTCTAACTGGTTTAGTTGCTTTAAATTTAAAAATATGAATTCGAAAATCAATGATAACATGGGTTGATCTGCGAATAGCCACGCCCACTCCCATCTTTGGCGAATTGCTTTGTCCAGATAACGGCCTTATATCACAGATTGGGAGAGAATTAACATTCTGGCGTGCATTCAAGGCTCCCAATTCCTTACATTCGAACTCTTTCTGCGGCGACCCAAAAGTATCTCAGCCCCCTTTCTGTTTTCATGGGAATCCTATTATTCCCTTTTCCTTATGGCTTCCTATATTTGTTCTAGTGCTTTAACCTAATTCACGATAATGTAATATTTAGCAACCCCGTGCAAAGAGAGTGACGTTCTACTTCCATATCAAACTTACAAATTTACGATAATACTATTTGTAAGTAGCTCTGATTCAAACTTAACACATTCAATCTATGTACATAAAAATAAATTATTTATATTTCTCCAAACCACTATTTTCTCTTTCTTTTGATTTAAGCAACTAAGCCAAATTATCGAGTTAAAATTGGGAGCTAAAACTCGATGTGAATAAGCACTGAAATCATGCAAAATCTCATTTCAATCGAGAATTTAGGCATCCGATTATATTGCTTCCCTTTCTTTATTCTGTTGGACATTTTTACAATTTACAGTACTTTGGAAATAACCAGTACATTGGTGCAGCGTTCCAATCAAATGACTAAGAAGTAACACCCATTTATCTTACAGGAGAAAGGTATAATTGCTTGGCTGGTTCCTTCGAAGAATTATGAGATGGTGTAATTGTGAAGAAAACAAAGGCACAATTATATGTATGTATAAGTTGTTAAGTTGGAGAATTAGAGCGAAATAGAGTTTGTATAAGGTTTAATATATTGATAAAATTAAGTGAAAGTGTGTAGTTTATAAAAAAATTTTAGTTAATATATCTATAAAAGACGTAATTTTGGCTTAAATCAGACTAAAGATTGTGAAACACAATTTATTCCGCCAAAGGTCTTAACGCAAGTATATGTGATCGCCCGTATTCGTTTGTTTGTCAGAAAAAAACTGTTTTTATGCTCCCTTACAAAATATAAGACGTTTTGCTTATCTGTCTAGCTCGTTCTTCTTAATCTAACTAGACGTTTAATCTAAAACGGGTTTATCTCCAAACGTGATACGTACACGTGTATGCATCAATTGCTCTGCCAAAACGACCCATACTATGTCCCAACACTCTTTGGTGTGGAATAGGAAAAAACTCCCGGAAGAAGGTAATAATTTAAGAGAGATAGCCCCAAACAGGGAACGAAGAAAATTGGGAAAGTTATCATTTTAAAAAAGGGGTTTTTCTGGCAGTAAAACTCGCTAGCTGTTCTGTTGTGGCAGGTCGTGCAACTCACTATGCTTTCATCTAGATTAACGCAGAGCAAATTAAATACTTTGTTAGAGTAAATGAAAATACCAGCCTGCTCCAATATTTTTTTATCTATAGGGTGATTCTTGGTACGCAACACATGGTGGAACTTAATTCACACTTAAATACAAACTCACAACTGCTTTACTCGCATAATTTAGTTGCATTTACTTTGTACGTACTCTTTCGGTGGCAAACTTTGAGCTTAATGATATAGGTTCAACTCTCTTCACCCCCAAACACGAACTCTGTTTAACAAGCACCTGGTGGAGACAACAAACCTCTGCCAATTCTTGAAAACTCGAACAGCTCTTAATGGGATCTCTCATCGCGTAAACGACTGTCTACACAACAATAGTGTAGACAGTTTAGCCCCACTCGCACTCCTGTTCTCAGATCATCTTGCCCCACAATCAGTGAACACTCATCTCACCGCAGCTTTCCTTGGATGCTTTTCTTTTTAATCGGAACCCCAGAGTCCGCCCCCCCCCATGCACCATATAAGTCGTTTAAAATGGCTTCCATTTCATTTGCTCCTAACAAAGGCCTTTTCGTCACGACAAATCATTGCAACTCAATGTGTTTCTGATGTGACTACCCCACACAGTGCCTGGTTTACAACGTCGCATTCTTAAGGCATTTTCAACCTGTCAACCATGTGCTCACTTTGCATGGCTCTCAGAAAGCTCCACACACCTACAAGGACAAATTGGCCCCCGGGACGCTATGAGAAACAAGCACTAGGCGCAAGACGCAAAATAACGAGAAAAATAAAAGGTTTGACATGTTCAACCAAGCAATTAATTACAAACAAACCTATGGAATAGTGATGTCCCAACAAAGATTCATTGTTTAAATTTTTCTATCTACCTTTAAATCCAAATGGCAAGTACCATTTATTCACACAGCCACCCTAAAATTCAAAATCCATTTATGTCCTCAGTATGAAAATTCGAGTCAAGACCACCGTTCATTCCTGAAATCAGTTGAAATTCTTTGTTAGGAATTAATAGTTAAACAGTTCTTGTCATTTTTAAAATTCACTTTTACAGCTATGAAAACCTCGAACATGAACATTCTCTCTACACACACATATAGAGGATCGCACACAAATGTTATTCGCTCATTCAGGCTATCTACTTTCTATCTCATACCACCATACCCTAAAATTCGTATAATACATGTAGAGTTTTCTAAACTCTTATGAGCAGCACTATCACTGAAATTTTCCTCAGTAATATACTTAGTATTCAAATAATCACAGCTATCAATCAAAAATCATTGATTATTTTCTTTTCTCATAAAATACACACACAAACACATAAACATCGATTCCATTTAATTACTTATTTTCCCTTGACCTAATTCGTTCCATGTCCTTAACATCCTCTACCCATTCCTATGCTTAAAGTTTTCCTTGTCTTTCTGTGCAACGTGATTGACTGAAAATAAAATTATCTGATTTAACATAATGTCATATATGTTTATTGCCCGAAGTGGTATTTACATGTTCAGCCTCAATGATGCATATTTAAGTTGTGATTTCATCGAAAATATTTATTAGATATGTAGTTAGTGCTGCTGATTATGGAGGTGCCTGGACGAGTAGAACGACCCAAGAAACTGAGAAAGGACATGGCTGGTATCGGGTTATTGTATGGAGCGATTGAGATTTTCTATTATTGTTGCTGACATATGTGGTGGGGGAAGGTAGCCTTCTGTTATGTGTTTGTGTGGGATAGAGTTTTAATTCTGTATTGGCTTCTGTGATTGTCCCATCCAGTGTATTCTAGGAGCTCAGGAGGGCTAAGTGATATCTAAGTGATATCTACGAAAACTAAAAATCCAGCAGGGTTGCGGTTAGAGAGGCCGTACATGCAGCTAGTGTTATGTAAACGTAATTAAATTGAATCAGGAATGAAATGGTTGTGATTTGTTTCTTTAAGCGGGTTGGAGTGGGCGAGGTAAGAGATTTGACAGCTTATTTCAAGATTATCTCAAGGTAATCCTTGGCCTTTAAAATTTTGGTTAGTAGGTGTGGCTGGCTTGTGGAATTAGTAGCTAGGCAGCCTTTGGTTGTTATTAAGGATTTGTTTTATATGGTCTGAATGTAACGAGAAATTTTTAAGTGTTATGCGACCCAAGAATGGCTTGCCTATTTAATTTATGAGCGTATGAGTTGTTTATAGAATGTGGTTGTGGTTTGTTAGTTTTATCCGAAATCTGATCGGGTAAATGATTTTAAGGATTTAAGTCTTTGTTTTTATTTGGTGCAAGGGTGTGTATTTTTTGCTCTCATGTTTCATTGATGTAGTGTACCGGTATCTTTATATTTGTTTAGGGCTATTTTGAGTGGAAGTTTTGGTGCGTGCATATGAGAGTTATACATCTGTGCAAAAAGCCCTGTGTATTGAGTATGAATGTATTTGGGGTATTTCATACATTTAGAAGTTAAAGAGTGTGGGGGAGAGTAAGCACACTTTGAGAACAACTTTTGTGATAATTTTCACGTTGGATGTCTGGCAGAGATAGTGGACAGGGCTTGGATTGAAAGCTTTGTCTATATCTTAATTTACAAGGAGTGTTCTGTTTGTCAGCCAATGGTTGATGCTATCAGAGATTTTTTGTGTTTGACCGTAAAAACGGTAGTTTCTAGGTGTACTGGTCTGACACTATTTTATGCACGTACTCTGGGAATGTGTGGAGTGATCTGATTTAGGATGAGGCAGTCTAAGATTATGCATCCGCAGCCGAGCGTTTATTGCGGAAAGTGGATTCGATCCACCACACCGACCTTCGCCTTGTGACCGGTGCCTTCCGCACTTTCCCCATTGAGAGCCTGTTGGTCGATGCTGGGGAGATGCCACTCGCTCTACGCCGCGTACAGTGCATCACTCGCCTGTACGCGCAAGCCCGGCGCCTCCCTCAGTCACCAACATTTCTCACTGCATCCGCAGCTGATCTCAACGGTGCCTATGCTGCCGATAGATGCCAGTCATACCCTAAGCCCTTCGGGTTTAGGGCCAGGAAACTCCTTCGAGAGCTAGGTATAGCTTTCAGGCCGGTGGCGCCCATGGCTTTGCCCAGGACGCCACCCTGGAGGGTACCACATTTGGCTATTTGTCGCCACGCCTCTGCTCTCAAAGCTTGTACAGCGCCAGGAGTATTGCATTTGACCTTTTTGGAGCACACCTCGTGTCACGTTGGAACAGTGCCAGTGTATAGGGATGGCTCCAAGTCCGGAGATGGGGTCGGCTTCCATGCCGTATCCCCTCTGTTTGGAGTCAGCGGGGCTCTGCCAGGCGGTTTTATAATATCTCGTAATTCATGGTTTTCCCTGACTCTCAGTCTCTATCTCTCTCTCTCTCTCTCTCTCTCTCTCTCCCTTTCTGTGAGTTTGAATATGCTCCTCAAATGGCTTAGACTCGAAATAAAAATGCAAATACAAAATAATTTTTCTTCTGGGTGCCATAATGCAAATAGAAAATACTTTTTTCTTTGTATGTAAAATAGTAAACCATGGTAAGACAATAATTAAGTTTATCATAAATTGAGCAATGAAGTAAAACTTAAAATTTTGCGACGACAAACTAAATAGTTTTCCTTTTTTCTTTTTTATAATGCTGTCTTTCATTCTTCTCTCCCTGCTCTAGGAATTTTGTCTAAAGGGTTGACATGAACCTGCATATGACCATTCCTCTCAGCCGTTAAACATTCGTAAAACATAAAAGCTTCATATTTCTTCTCTCTGGATAACAAAATTTTATTCTCTATTTATTGGACTGCAACGAGATCTCCTATATCGAACAAGCTTTCAAATTCCAGCGCAAATCTCTTATTTTTCTTCCTAGGTTACTTGCACTTTCTTTCCTTTTCACCAAAGCTTAATGTTTCGCATTTAGTTTCATTGAGAGCTTCAATGCGTTGTACATACATTATCATTGTCTTGATCCTAGCCATCTAACATAATTGGATGATAGATTTAACTATTACATATGTAATGTCTTGAAATTAGGGCTTTCCTTCATTTCCAGTATATTATGCAGTTTAAGGAAATACTGGAACGCATGTCTGTTGGTAGGAAGCTGTGAACTACTCATCAAAGGTGAAGGGGTCAAACAAATAAAGGCTGAATGAGAGATCTGGTAGATGACCCAGTTCACGCCGTATAGTGGACATTACAATGAGATCCTGAGTTATCAATTGTGACTATACGTCATCTGTAGAAATTTATGAAGATTGAGTTTCTGTTAATTCTAAAAATATGATATATAATTATTATTAGTAATTATTGCTTATTTTTATTTATTATTATTTGTATTTATTAATTTTATCTCTTTCATTTGTTAAGATCAAAAGTTGTAAAGCAAAACATGATTCAAGGGAGACCGAACTAGTGCTTTTGACCGATTTCAAGATAGAAAATTTAAATTCACATGCGATAAGACTTCTCAACATCCAAAGTCAAAATAGTTGCGTTTCCGGATTCCCAGGTCAAAAAGCAGAGAAAAATGTACAGACACTTAAGAAAAGGCGAAAAAGAGGATTTGTGAATAGTAGTAGTTTTAAGGCTTGCAGACGGATGGGAGAAGCCGCGTTTTAAATAAAAGTTTCCGTTTCCATTAATTATCCTCATACAATAACAAACTTTCCGCCGAGTTGCAACGGATGCTACCTTTGGTTCAAGAACACTGCAGTCCCAGAATTCGTTAATCAAACATTAGATTAAGTGAGTTTAAATGACGTAAAAAATAAATCACTTATTTGTGATACATTCAAAGATTAAGCGTGAAAAGTTTAGATTACTTTAATATCTTTTAAAAGTTATTGTGGAGTAAATGTCATAAATATTATTTGTTTTATAATATGATATTCTAACCTGACCTTAACTAACCTAGACTGACTTTAAAATAATTTCTCCCCCCCCAAAAAAAAATAAAAGAAAGAGCATAATATGTAAATTTTGCCTGGAAACTAAAACAAACAATAAATCTTACGTTAGAGAAGAGAAAACAAATTGGATATATTCGTGACTGCTTTAGGTGGCGATAAATATTTCGGCGAAAAAAGACAAAAGGTGAGTGACATATTCTCTTGAACTTTAGAAATTCCCTCCCACTATATTATCATTAAATAACTGGAGGCATTATTTCATAAGCAAATATAACCTAAAAGCTAACTTATCTAACTTGCATTGCACGGATGAAAATTTAAATTGAGATGTACGGATCAGTATTTACATATTTCAGCTAGAGCTAATACAACTGCTAGCATTTTTTACTGCGCTGACTGTCTAAGCACTGTGAATGAGTTAACAGATATAATTTTTATCTATATCACTGCATGGACTCTGTCGAAAGATATACTTTTATCTGAAGTATCGATGCAAAAGTTACCTCTACAGAGTTCTAAACCCTACATTCGACTGTAATTTGTAATTGTTTCAGGTAAATCGATAAAAAATGTACACAGGAAGAGAAAACAAGTTGTGTACAAGAAAATTTACATAGAAATATTACGATATATATAGGTGCAAAATAATTCGAAATAACCATCTCCCTTGACGACACTTTCCACGCGAGAACCCTTGTTAGGGAGTCTTTGGCAGAGTTCCTAACACCATTTTCAAAGAAGCACCACACGAAATATTTTATGGCTTTTCAGTGCAGGGAGCAGAACAGCTACAAATCTAGTGAAAAGCGGTACAAAACGTAGTTAAAGAAACACGACTGTCCTCATTTAAGTTCTTTCCGCGGCTAATTGCTCCATACAAACCCATAACCACATTGTCTATCACCTCAATATAAACAGCCGCATTGAGAAGGCATAATGTAGCCCGCACTGCTGATAACGCCCACACCCATTAAGGTGGCGGAAAAATTGATGTGCATGAAACTATGCACTCCATCCTTTTACTTTGTGAACGAGGATCCTCAGGTTGTTCAATAAGCTTATAATCATTTTCCTGCTTCTTCCGGCGCAAAAGGCTGCAAGTTTTGCGTACTGTTTTTCAAAATTAGTTCGTATTCATAGAAGAAAGCTCATTTGATGTTAACCACTTGAAAGATAAACTCTTAGTGGCCTTGTCCAAGGTCATGTACCCTACATTGATGAGGTCATTAGAAATTAGGCACATTTTCAAATTTGTGGTTAGTATAACAATGATTAGCCAACTCTATACTTTATCGGGCACACCTAGAGCAAGCTCCTCATCTACTACAATCAATTGACTGTATCCTTTATATAAATCTAACAGCCTAAAAGGAACTGTATCTATTGCTTATTTTAACCTGTAGTGGCCCATTGCAAGGTGGATTAGTATCAATACAGAAGCCTCACAAATGAGTGCCATGTGAGTCCTATGAAGTCTTGAAATAGGCTCGCATATAATTTTCCATCTGCAAATAATCTACTGAAAGTTTATAACATTTTTTCATGGAAAAATGTAAATAATATATGTCAATATTGTATTCTTGTAAAGGCTGTATACGCAAAAATGAATTAAAGACGCTTTTACACGGTCACACGAATACACACTCACACGAGCAAAGGCGCTTCTCGCGTTATCTTTGCTGATCATTCGGGCCACGCCAAAATTCTGGAAGACGCCGAAACAGCTGTGCAGATATATTAATCTAACACCAAGCTAAGAAAGCGGAAAGACACTGCGCCTTTGTTTATTGTGACAGAGTCGTGAAACATGAAATCTTATTTTCTGTAATTATTTCTGTCCACAAGATAAATTTATCTAGCAGAGGCTTGAATTAAAGCTCCCTGCTCATTTTCTCTCTAGCTCCTTGTACACACGAATAAATTTTCCATTCAAGTAAGCTCCGCCAAAACCACATGATTGGCCAACAGTGAACCACGCCTACATTTCTCAACTCCATAAATAACATTCAAAATGACGCACAGAGAAGTTTCGTCATCAGTAACAAGGTTAGCTATCAGTTCGAGAAGAGTGAGCCTAGACCAAAAGTATACCCCGATATTAGTAGGCGAGCTTCAAATGCCCGACAGACACCGAACGAATTCCTTGAACCTAGGCCTACCGAATCTCCACCCCAAAAAAGAGGTTAAGAATTTGCTTTCCGATATTTCCTTTTCTTGCAGGAAATCAACCGATCCTCTTACCAAGCCTACAATGCCAAAATCAACGAGAGGATAGTCATCCCTAAATAAAGTCAGCCACAGGTTAGCGCTCAGTAACCAATTACCCCCAAACGCGCTACATTGCATTGAAAAAGTTTGAAACTAATAATTGGGCCTTCAATCACCTATAAGTGGTAACAGGATACACCCGTCAGAGAATAACGTCTTTAACACCACTATAACTGGTGATGCCTTTGTTCGAAGGAGAAGAGTGATCGAAAGATGGACTCGCAAAATAAATAACAAGTGGAGTATAGAAAAGCAGATTTCGTTAACACAATCACCATCAAGCCCTTCGTTTTTAATTAAACACCAGTGTCGGGATGGTTCAAGGTGGTAGAAGCTCAATTTTAAATTTCGAGAATTAATCGGGAAGACACAAAATTCTTTCATATCCTGGCTGCGTACCTTCTGAGACCGTCTACTGTCGACATTCTTCCAACTACATTTCTATCGTTGCAGAGTTATTAGTTTCTAAAGGCAGAATTAATTCGAGTTTTCAAAACGACCAAACCAGAACTATTCGAGAAGCTCATGGCATTCTCTCGACTTACTGGACAACCGTCAGTTAATCTGGAAGAATTGCTGAAAAAAGCACTACAAGTAGGAGTTGGTGAAGAACTTGTATGGACATGTTCCTCCATCCCTCCCTCAAAATATTGCGCCTATCATCACCACCTAGAAAAATTTAACTCTCGATAATCTTGCCAAAATTATAAATATATATTTAATTGTTTTATTATTTTTTAATAAACCAAATAAACTTTAACTTGAGGCGTTGTTTTGTGCCTCAGTGATCGATTAAGGATCGTTCTCTAAGAGTGCTAAACTTTATATTTATTCTAAGGAACGAATAAAAGTGGTTTCTTTCTTGACTTTATCAAATATTGCCACTTCAACTCGTTCGAGGATAATTAAAACAGTGCTTTTACTTAAAAATAGACTTTAATGAACATAAACCCTCTCACTAAATAACATAGGAAAATACAGGTCAAATACACGTAGAAAAAGAAAATGGGACTACTGGGCGAGCTCTCGAGGCTCGATTCGAGGTGAATTTTACGGGGGGAACAATTTTAAGTTAATATCTTTGTCCTTAGCCAGACATCCAATAAACTAATTTTTATGCATGGGGACATAAAAAAAAATTCTTTACCTACATAAGGTAATGGAGATTAATACCCGAGACCAGTTAGAATATCTTCGGAGATTTTGTTCCTGAGAGGCATCGTTCGAGTAGTTGGTTGTTTGCTTAATAGATGGCGTTCGTCGACCAGCCTGCCGATTTGACAGGTGACGTCACTATGGATCTGTGTTGAGGGAGGCGGCTTCAAGTGAAAGCTTAATCCTTCTCTTTCTAGTCTGTTGTGGTGACCTTGACCTCGTTTTCTTCCGGCCGAGGAGAAATAGTTGTCTTCTCTTGTTTTCTATCTAGTTGGGATTTGTCCAACTAAGATAGAGTAAGATTTAGAGTCCTCAAACTGGGTAGATTTATACTCAACAATCTTGGGGCTCGAACAGCACCGAGCTTCCTTGGTACAATCTGGTATTGTACAAGGACTGCAAGTTCTCCTCAACTTGCAATAACTTTGTACCGGTGATTTTTTATTTTTCTTGTCGAACTCGAAAATCTTCTGTCAACCGGTGACTTTCTTGTCTCTTCGGTGTGAACGAACAAAAAAAGCCCTGTTTCCTCGTGTCAACCTGTTATATACCCAAATTACTCCCGCGGGGTTATGGGGAGGTGGAGGGGGTACTCGCAAGGTGAGACCCTAGGGTGGTCTCCCGGGCTTGGCGTCTTGTAGCTCTGAGAGAGGGTAATACGAGATCGGCAGTTTGCACTTTTGAATTGATTATTTATAAGTTCACCCTCGAAGGGCCTGCCTTTTGAGCTGAGGTCAGGAATCTCTCTCCTAAAATTTACCATTTTTCCCGTTCTTCTATGTTACCGGAGATGTCTTTTGTTATTATTTCCTTGGCTCTCCTCACACACACATATATATATATATATATATATATATATATATATATATATATATATATATATATATATATATATACTAAACTCTCATACCTCTACATTCCTCCACCCTTAAAAATGATCGCCTGTGCTCTACGCAAAGAGCCTTACTAAAACATCTTTACACAAGCTACTCGACCGATAGTGGGAACGCTCCATTTACATCACTCTTATTATGTCCACCGTGCGTAGAATCGTAACCGATTTTACGAAATACAAAAAACTACAACATTAGAGATACACTTATACGTACAAAATACACCCAAAGAAAAAAAATCTAACTACACTCAAAAAAATACCGTATGTAAACTATATTAACCTGGTATTGCATTATGGCTAATCCTTTCTGTACTCCAGTCACTTACGTTGTTTTCCACATCGTGAGTTTTCAAATGGCATCTTTATTATGGCGCCTACCCTATTTTGTTTTGTGGGAAGACCGTTTTCTCCAATTTTTAATCCTAGCTTAGAGATGACATCATCAGGGAAGTGGTATTTAGAAGTTTCCACATTGGGAACGCGTTCGCGGTTTCGTTTTGGTATGAGGCTACGGGCATGTAAATGTCCTTCCCGTATAGTGGTAGTCACGTACACGTGGCTAGAATAGAAAGATGCCTCCTTCCAACCACTTACACATCTTCTTGCTTCTCAAACTCTTTTAATCTTTATTTGTCTATTTACTATTGAGTTTTCCTCTCGGGAATAGGGTGGATCTTCATCTTCATCAGGAAGAGGAGATTGATCTTCCAGATATTCTTCTTTGATCTCTGCTTTCATTAAACTCTCTTCAAAACCGTCCTTTTCTTGAAAGTAGCTTGGTACTTTCATTTCAACCAATGCATTTGACCTTGAGTTTTCGGTTACTATCTTTGTCTTCTAAGAATTATTTTCTTCAGGGTTTTGCTCCGGCAGCGATTCTGCAATTTTATTTTGATCTTGTGACGATTTCTCAGTTAGATCTTTTTCTTAAAATGTTTCTTTGATTGGCCTTTGATCAGGAGAAACTTTCTTGGTTACCACTTGCTTATTAGGCGTTGCGTTGCTCTTCTTCCATTTATTCTTTTTTCTTTTTTTTCATTCTCCTTCTTTGTTACCTCCCCCTCCGGGGGCGGGAGGGTCGGCACTACATCCGCCGCCATATTGACGACTCGTGAACATATCCCTTGTCCACATGTTTCTCGGACGAAAACAACTGGGTCGAGACTGTGTCTCTTATTCGCTGGCATTTGGGTGAGTACGAGTTGAGCTATCGGATTTAAGGAGAGCTGCGTGCTCTGGCCTAATAATACAGAGAAGAATCTAATAGGCGCTGCTACTACGTCGGTTCAGCCAGAAAAATACTTCGATTGTATGTGACATCGGACGACAGGGAAATTGGTTGGTCTACTCAGTAAATCCTGATCGACCACGAACTTCTGGGTGATGGGGGCTGATAAGAGGAAGCAATTTGTTTGATACCACGATACAGGTATACCCCGTATTGCGTAACACGGTTGAGACTGGGCGACCATTTACGGCCTCAGTATCGAATTTTAATCCTTTGGGAGAATTTTTGCTGTATACAAAATTCACCTGCTGTTCAGGGGAAATCGATGTGGTCAAAGAAGGTGAGGGATTTGAAGGTTGTTCTGGTTCAAACGTTAGGTTATGTACCTGCTGGGTCGAGGGAGACTTAAGTCTCGAATTTTGGGGGCAATTATAGCTCAGGTGGCCTTGGGTGACACAACTAAAGCAGGTTATGGGGTTTCTGAAGTTTACGGCGTTCCTGACGAACTTGGGGAAATTATTTTGCGGGGGTTTCTGGGGATAACCCCCATTCTTTGGGGAAAACGGTTTCTGATGATACCCACATTTCTTGGGGGACGAGGGCTTGTTTTTATTTCCTTCTCTGGGATATAACCGGTGGTTTGACGAATGCAAATCGGCTTCTGACAAACACTCATCGAAGGACTCTGCTCTCTTGTCCTCGACAAAGGCCCTTAATTCTGGAGGCAACGTGCATAATAGCTGATCCTTCAGTATGAAGTCGATGAGTGCGTCAAAATCATCCTCACTCTGGCTGACTCCAACCAAAATTGGAGTTGTCTCTTGAGAATAAAACCAAATTATCGGTAGGTTTGTCCGGGCTGAATCCTACCCTGCCTCAATTTTATCCTATAGTCTTCAGGATTTAGGTTAATGACTCCAAGTAGTTCTGCTTTTAGGATAAAATAGTCTATCGTCGCATCAGACGGTAGAGACACGAATATGTCTTTTACTCGGGTACTAAGTAGAGGGAGTAGTCTGGCTATACCATCTGTTTCGATATCCCAGTGATTCACTTCAAAAATCTTTTTCGAAGTGCGAGAGGTACGCGTATAGGTCGTCTTCGTCCTTGTACGCTGGCAGCTTCATAGTTGGGACCTGCGATAGTCTATCGTCGCATCAGACGGTAGAGACACGAATATGTCTTTTACTCGGGTGCTAAGTAGAGGGAGTAGTCTGGCTATACCATCTGTTTCGATATCCCAGTGATTCACTTCAAAAATCTTTTTCGAAGTGCGAGAGGTACGCGTATAGGTCGTCTTCGTCCTTGTACGCTGGCAGCTTCATAGTTGGGACCTGCGATATTCCAGTCCTGGACCCCGCGGACTGTACTTCCACTTGGTCCTTGCTCAATGCTCTCTCATGTTCTCGTATCTTTTCCCTCTCTTCCCTCTGTAACTTCCTCTCTTCTGCTTTCATCTGTAACTTTCTCTCATTTGCTTCCCTCTGTAACTTTTTCTCTTGTATTTCAGCTTCCCTTCTTTCTTTTTCCTGGATGTAGGCATTGAGTTCTTTGCCCATTAGTCTTAGGGTTTAACCTTGTTTAAAAAATATTTCAAACGAAGACATATTGGCTATGTTCGTCGAAACCTCACCGATGTAACGAACGTTACGTATGAAACTTTGAGGCCCTTAGCTTTTCCTACTCTAACCTTACCTTTTTCTAAGCCTCTTGATTGGATTATTCCTATCCAAAAACAAGACAAAACACTACACAACACTCCTCGTTAAGTTATAATTCCTACCTCCGTACCTACACTTCACTGAATCTTTAAGACTTGTTTGAAGTATCCTTATTTGAATTTTCCTCGAACGGGTTGGCAATTATTTGTTATTAGCAAGGGTTTTTTAAAATAATTTTAAATTTGGGTTCTTCTGACTTAATCACAATAATCTGACACCACTTAAATATGTCGGGGGTTAGCCGAGATTATAAATATATATTTAATTGTTTTATTATTTTTTAATAAACCAAATAAACTTTGACTTGAGGCGTTGTTTCGTGCCTTGGTGATCGATTGAGGATTATTCTCTAAGAGTGCTAAACTTTATATTTTTTCTGGGGAATGAATAAAAGGGGTTTCTTTCTTGACTTTATCAAATATTGCCACTTCAACTCGTTCGAAGATAATTAAAACAGTGCTTTTACTAAAAAAATAGACTTTAATGAACTTAAACCCTCTCATTAAATAACATAGAAAAATACAGATCTAATACACGTATAAAAAGAAAATGGGATCACTGGGCGAGATCTCGAGGCTCGATTCGAGATAGAATTTTACGGGGGGGAACAATTTTAAGTTAATATCTTTATCCTTAGCCAGACATCCAATAAACTAATTTTTATGCACTGGGACATAAAGAACAGGATTATTCTTTACTTACATAAGGTAATAGAGATTAATACCCGAGGCCACGTAGAATATCTTCGGAGATTTTGTCTCTTCGGTGTGAACGAACAAAAATCCCTCTTTCCTCGTGTCAACCTGTTATATACTCAAATTAATACCGCAGGGGAATGTGGAGGTGGAGGGGGTACTCGCAAGGTGAGACCCCAGGGTGGTCTCCCGGGCTTGGCGTCTTGTAGCTCTGAGAGAGGGTAATACGAGATCGGCTGTTTGCACTTTTGAATTGATTGTTTATAAGTACACCCTAGAAGGGCCTGAATTTTGAGCTGAGGTCAGGAATCTGTTTCCTAAAATTTATCATTTTACCTGTTTTTCTATGTTTTCGGAGAACATCGGAGGGGCAAAGCTAAGCCCATATATCTTTTGTTATTATTTCCTTGGCTCTCCCCACCAAAAGGGAGGCCTCGATATATATATATATATATATATATATATATATATATATATATATATATATATATATATATATACTAAACACTTATACTTCTACATTACCTCTACACCGTTCTATAGTGCACAATGCTTGAGTATAAATAGTAGTGTTAAAAATTAAAGTAGTGCTAACTCTTTTCCTATACACAATATTCATACAGCACTCATTCAGTGCACATGCGTGCGTACCCTGGTGGCAGTTGTTCCCACTTTGCGAGAAATATACCAGTCAGACTACGACCTTTTCGCGAAAATCAAAGGCCAGTACTGTATCGGTTACATTTGTATTTTGGTGCGAGTGGCAAATTTGGCAAACCATGATGCAGGTGACCAAAGCAGAATGAAGACGTGCAAATGCAACCATCCTCTAGGCCATCTTGGCCTTTCACTCGTAAAAATAAAACGCATGCCGCTGTGAATTTGACTGCCGGCCTGGTAATATTTCTCACTGTCGCTGCAAAATTAGATAGTAATAAATGTGAATTCCTAAACAATATGGGGGCAAGTGTTGCCATAATTCCAGTCAATTTTGTACAGCCTTGTGAAATGCGTGATTTCATCGTGAACATTGCAAATGCCAATGAAGGTAAAATAATAAAGGTACTCGATGAAGAACAGGCGGGCATAGTTATTCCTAGCCTGTGTTGCTCATTTAGATGGACATTAGTTGTTGCGGATACCACATTGCCATTATTGGGAGCCAATTTTCTGAGGCACTTTAATTTCTTGGTGGATTGTGCACGCGGCATCCTCATTGACAATTAGACGAGGCTCGTTTCCAAATGGAAACAGTCCGGGGAACCTGTAATATCGCTACTCATTAATGGTTTCCCGCATCTTTCGCCCACGTGTAAGGCAGTGTTAAAAATATACGAGTCATTGCACAGCATTACGGGTGTTGATGCCAGCTCTGCACCATCTAACTCCGCGGTGCATACAATCAAAACCGGGAGTGCTCCACCAACCTTCGCGCGACCGAGGCCTCTTTCGATGGAGAAATTACAGTTTGCCAGAGCAACATTCGAGGCTCTATTGAAGGAGGGGTTGTTGTGCCTAGAGAAATTGCCTTAGGCCTCACCCATTTACATGGTGCCGAAGAAGACCCAAGCCGATTACACAGTGGTTGGCAATTTTGGCTCACTTAAGGCGATTGCGAAGCCGACAGATATCATTTACCAGAAATTCAGAATACGGCAAATCATGTTCATAATAAAGCAGTTTTCGATCGATTAAAACTGGTTCGGGCCTACCTCCAGATCCCAATGAATTATTCAGAGAATATGAAGAAGACTGCTGTAGTATTCCCATTTGGGTTGTAGGAGTTTGTTGAAGTCGCCCTTTAGGCCTCAGAAATGAAGTTGTACCATCCAGCGCCATATGGATAATTTATTTCGTGGATTCGAGTTTGTCTTTGTGTATATCGATGAGGTTCTAATATTTTTAGCCAATATGAATGATTATTTAGATCATTTAGACTAAGTATTCAAAATCCTAGGCTGAAAGAGATCTATATATATAAAGAAAAGTCCGAGTTCATGAAAGAGGAAGTTGATTTCTTCGGCCATCGTGTTTCAGCTACAGGAATATACCCGCGTGCTAATAAGATAAAGTAGATCAGTGATATGCCACTAGCAACTGATTACAATGAACTATTTCAATACCTGGGCATGGTAGGCTACTACAGAAGAATAATACCGAATTTTGCTGCAATTGCAGCGCCTTTAACTGAACTCGAGCGACTTCATAAAAAGGCTTGTGAACTTGTTTAGAATGAAGCTGCACGTGAAGCATTTAATGCTACCAAAGTAGCTTTGACAAACTAAGACAAACTACAGTATATTATCGGCTACCCAATGATTCCCCATATCCATTAGTGACGGAAAGCTCTCAATACGCGGCAGGTGCTGCCCTTCATCAAATGGTAAATGGATCTTCCCAACCTGTGACTTTTTCCCAAGCAAATTGAGCAAGACATAGCAAAAATACTCCACATATCACAGGTAACTCCTGGCAGCGTATCTTGATGTAATCCATTTCAGACACATGATGGAATGTCGTCATGTGACAGTATACGGATCACAAACCGTTGTTGTTAGACTTTTCTTCACCGATGTGTACCATTACAGATAGGCAGCAACATAACTGAACGGTGATCTTGGAATATGTTATCGATGTAGCATAAGAACGTGGTCAAGATAATTTATTTGATGATTGCCTAGCACGGAACGTTAATTCAGTCCAGATTGACTTATTTGGCCTCCAATCTCACATTAGCACAAAAAAAGGATGAATAAATGAAGCCATTACAGTCTGGGTTGAAATTATTTCCTTTTTCCAGTGATGCTCAACTGTGTTGTGAAATAACATTTAGATACCCGCGACTGTTTGTGCCTACAGCTTGAAGGATGGTAATTTTCAAGCAATTACATAACTTATCTCATCATTAAGTTAAAGCATCTTTTTGCATGATGAAAACGAGGTACTTTTGGACTAATATGGACGGAGACATCTGCTCTTGGGCACAAGAATGCCTTTTCTGTCAATATTCCAAGATTAATCGCCATACCAATTTTCCAATTCTGCCTATTAATATTCCCACATCAAGGTTCGAGACGGCACAAATCGACATTGTTGGCCCATTGCCGATCCTAGATTTTAGTTCTTAGACGGATGGATCTCCAGGTTTGGGGTCCCATTATATGTAATAACTGACAGATGAGCCCAATTCGAATCTGAACTTTTCGAAGAATTGTCTGCCCTCGCTGGTTTTCAACTTTTCCGAACCACAACGTACGGAATAACCACGAACGGGATTGTTGGAAGGACACACAGGACTCTGAAGAGTTCCATAATAGCTCATCGGCAAGTATGGCTAATGGCCGTACCAATTGTTCTTTTGGGCATTTGTTACTTGCCCAATGATTCAGTTTTCTCGCCATTCACTGCAGCCACAGGGGCAACCCTTCTCTGCCACAAACCCTTAGTTTCGTCCTCCTCATCAAAAACTGATTACAAATTCATCAATGAATTATTTAAAGCCATGTCACAGATCGAATTCATACAGTTATCCGATGGACATCTGCAGTCGGTACCAAATCGTTCTTACATAAGGAACTACGAGACGTGACGCATGTTTGGGTCCGAGTCGATCGCGTTCTTAAGTCGTTAGAAGCGGCACATGCTGGCCAATTTCCGGTAGTCAAGCACGACGGAATAGTGATCAAACTAGAATCTCCCAAAGCTAATCAAGAGACAGTTTCGAGAAACAGGTTAAGCCAGAAAAACTCACGTTCTAATATAATAACAGAGAACCAAGTGATCGGCAACATTTAAGTACTCAAGCGGAGAAAAGATCTTAATTAGGTCGGAACGAGAAGCAGAAAATTCAAAAAGAAATCCTAACAAGGACAATAGTCAAGTGAAATCGTTCCGAATTACTTTAAGGAATAGGAAGAAGCCAAACGTTTACACGGTATCAGTTAGACGGGTTACGTTTGCCAGTGGTAAGTTAAGGTGAACACGAACCAATATATGTATACATAATTTCAGTTCAGTGCCAATGTTTATATTTAGTAAAGAGAAATCGTGTAGTACGCACGCCCTATTTAGATCCCCAAATTCAATGCAAAATAAAGAAAAAAAAATACTGAATAGATGTTTATTCTTAGGGTGTGTAAAATGTTGTAAGACTCCGAGTTCAATATAATTTGTAAAACTCCGTTTGCTCAGGAGGGATGTGGGAGTCGAACCTAGTAAACATTCGTTTGAAAATTTTAAACGGTTCACACATCGAACCTTATAAATAGGAAGATAAACTTCTCGCTTTGTAGTTTTTCTCTTTCGTAAATAGGAAGTTAAACTCACCAGTATGCAGTACTATATCATGGGTCAGCTATACGTGGCTCCCTCAAAAATAGATCTTGTTCTTGAAGTCCTCGTGGGGAAAAGGTAAAAATCGATGGCGTTTTCTTGAAGTACATCCCTTACCTTTTCCTCCTTTGCCAGCGGTGAACTTTTCGGTGAGCTTAATTTTCTTGTAGATTTCTTCCATGTCTAAAAATTCGAAAAATAGATTTCAGCCGTGTTTATGTGCAAACGGTTTGAGCGTTAGTAACCTTTTAAATCTACCATGGCACTGATTTGACAATTATTACAGTGCTTATGTCTAAAAGCTGATTTCTCACTTTGTCAACGCTAAGGCTATTATTCCATAATTGAACGTAAGAATGAAAAAACATCCAGAGGATAGGACCGGACTTTCCTACCTATATCACCTCTCAGGCAGCAACGAAGCCTACATAAACATGACAAGTGTTTGCTTCTCTTTCAATTACCATAGTGATCCTGGCCCAACAGTACCCAGCGACCACATAGCGATCTTGACGACCATCACACTCTCACCTATCCAGCTTCCAATCCCCCTCCACAAAAGTTACGCTGCTGCCAACTGGGACTGTTACAGGAAAATCCTTGCCAGTTACAAACCAGCGGACCTAAGCGAAGCAATACTGGAGGAAATCGATGAAGAACTGGAGAAAATAACTGCCCACATCATCCAGGTGGATCGCGAGTGTGTACCAATAAAAAGGTATAAAACTCTTCCACAACCCAAATGGACTGAGGAAATGAGTGAGATCGCTAGGATGCACAGGGAAGTGTAAGAAAAAAACAGAAAAGAGGGTACAAATCAGGTAAGAAGCTTGCTGCTACGCCACCTGAGTGAAGAACTAAAGTAGGCCATAAACCAGCAACAGGCTGTGATTTGACACAGCCTGATTGAACAAGTAGACAGCGAGATAAGACCCGACAAGTTCGGGTGATTAGTGAGAAACCTAGAAGGCCTACCAAGTAGAGAAAAGACCCGCATAAAGGCGAGCAATGACCACTTGAAGGATCTGGCGGTTTTGGAAGTGAAGTGAGATTCCACATGTTCTGGAAGGAAGTCTTCACAATTACACCTGAGCACGATGCGAAATTCGACCAGGAGTTGGAAGGCCAGCTGATTTAAGGTTGTGATAGAACGGGTTGAGGTGGCGTTAATTTCAACCCCTATCACATGATATTTAAAACCACGATGCTTCCCACGTGCATCTTCGCTTTGTAGCTTGGTGCCTTATCGAAGCCACCTGAGTCAATGTTTAAACAAGGAGGTTTATCATCCCCCGTTCGCCCCCACACGCCGACCTCGCAAGATTGAGTTAGGCTTATGGGCAGATAAGGCATTGTTCCCAGGCTCGGCTGTGCATTCCCTCGAAGCTCCCACTCCATTGTCTCCCACGTCAAGGGAGTGTCTCGACTATTTAGATGGAAACTTTACCACTAAGAGCAGATTAGAGATCCAAATTTTCGTCGCGAAACATCACCATGAGCCTCTCTCACTTTGTGCGCCAAGGGACCTTGACCTCGAGATTCACCATCACTTGTCCAGAAGAAGGACAATATCCCTTGAGTGCCAAGGTTCGAGCCTTTCGTGACGCAAAGTCCACAAGGCTTCCCCCTCGTTGTTCAGAAAGAGAACAACGTTAGAACAGCCATTGTTCGTTCGAGCCCGTTGACAAGAAACGGTTCTCACTCTTCCCCTGTTGTTAAGAAGAGAACAACGTAGAACAGCCATTGTTCTTTTGAGTCCGTTCGCCAAGAAACCGTTCTCACCCTTTCCCCTCGTTGTTCAGAAGAGAACAACATTAAAACAGCCATTGATCTTGAGCCCGTAGACAAGAGACGGTTCTCACCCCCTCCCCCCTGTTGTTCAGAAGAGAAAAACGTAGAACAGCCATTGTTCTTCAAGCCGTTCGTCGAAAAACGGCTCTCATTCTCAAAACGCCACGTCAGGATCATTTTATTCCCTCCCTTTGGCTGGAACTCGCCAGCGGACCGAAAATTCCTTCACGTCGACTTCCTCTGCACCACTAGTACAAAATTATGTAAGCAGAACGTTACCTTTGAGTATTTAACCCTTTTGTTAATTCTATCCTGTGCTTTAAATGGGTTAGCGAACCATCCCATCTCTTTAACTTATATTTGTTTTACCTTTTTAATTTTTCAATCCTCGGATTAGCCCGAGGCCCCACGACCCTTTCCATTCTCTGTTTATGTCAATATTTTCCGTTTTGTGTATTGTTGATAGTTATTATTAATAAAACTCTATTTTATTAATGATAGCAATATTATTATCCTTGAGCTCAGTTCCACTTCTTAAGCATATCGAAGATACATAATATCGGCCCGCCAGACATCCACGCACTCAAAAGATAATTAAAGAAGTTCCCTCAACGAATAGTTATATATGGTATATCGTCAAGAGTCCATTCTACGACAAAGATCTTAATCAACGAATACATCGAACGCACCCACACTCCTATGTCGACGAAGGGAGGGAGATGGCTAACCATGGCCGACTAATTACATCAGAATAGGTCATGAAACTGTAAAGACCTTTTAACCGAAGGCACCAGGATGGACGGAAATCACCGAAAACAACCTAGAGCATGCCGCCCGTCAGATCATTCGAGGAATCGCGAATATCTATAACACTTTGCTAAATACGAGTTACTTCCTCCACGGTCTAAAAGTGGCAAAAATTATTTTGATACCTATTTTTATACGGGCCAATATCACTCATTGAGTTCATAGGAAAAGTCTATGAGTAGCTTCTAGCAAATAGACTACAAGATCAGCTAACAGAGCTAGAAGCTCACAACCGTCAGCAAAACGAGTTTCGTAGGAGGAGGGGGATCAAACAGCCCTTGCCCTCTTCACCGAAAAACTCGCCCGCTGTAAAGCTGAAGGGAAATACGTAGAGGTGGTGTTACAAGATATTCAAAAGGCCTTCGACAAGGTTTGGCTAAGAGGTCTCCAATTTAAAGTCTTAGGCATCCAGCTAAACCCGATCCTAGAGAAGGTCCTCTGTGACTATGTCATGGAAAGGAAAGCCAAAGTCACGATTGAGGGCAACGATGGATCCGAATTCGAACTTAAGGCGGGTGTTCCACAATGTAGCTGTCTGAGTCCACTGCTGTACCTAGTGTAAACATTGAACCTACCTGCTCCAGTTGAGGAGAATGTGATGTATCTGCAGTTTGCAGATGACATCACCCAACTCATCCTAAGTACCCACAAAAATCCTGGAGTTTAAGCAAGGCAGACAGCCACCGAAATCGACAACATTAATCGATACGAACGAAAGTGGAAAATCAAGACCAACCGCCGAAAGTTCCAAATCCTTCCGATAAACCGCCGAAAACTTGACGCTGTTTTACTAAACGACGAAGTGTACCCGTACACTAACGAGGGTTAAGTCCTAGGTTTGCGCATCACCTCAAAAGAGTTCAAAGCGCACATAAAGAACAGAATCTCCCTGGCCGAAATACAACTTAGAAAACTTTATAGATTCCGAAACCTCAGTTCCAAGAATATTAAGAAGCTCTACATTGTTCCGGTACGCTCGACATTAGTGTACCCGACAGTGGTCGTGCAGGCTGCGAGTGTTACCACAATCAGGCAAATGCAGAGAGTGCAGAACAAAGCAGCCTTGCTAATAGCGGGAGTCCGCAGGGCGGACCATATTCGACAGACAGGCTTTCACGCAAGAGCAGGTCTGAAGCCATTGAATACGGAACTCCAGAAGCTAGGGAGTAAGAAATGAGACAAAATCGAGGAAGTTATAATTCCAAATATGGATATTGATCTTTACATTTCGAGAGCGAATCGGGGACGCACCACTAGGCCAGCCCTATTCCCAAGTGGAAGAATCTGCTCCCGATAGAACCTAATTGGAAAATTTACATAAAAATGACAACCGAACAAGAAGAAAAAGAGGCGAAGTGCCCACATCCAAAAGGAAATTTACAAAAGAAGCTAAATGCCCAAATACTTAGAATACAAGAATAAATTACCACAATACCGGTAAAACAATAATAAATTATCAGCAAAGTAAAAGATACAAAAAATATAAGTAGCAAATATAATACTTGAAAGACTAGAATACCGTGATGGAGGAAATAGAGTATATTTATATATATTAAAAAAAAACTACTACTAATAAAAAAATAAATAAATAAAGTTCAAAGAAAAACGAGATAGAAAAAATCAAAAGAAAAGGTCGCAACAAGCCCCTGAAGAAAACACTGACGGTGCACAAGAAGAGACAAAACAATATAGGATGAAAGAAGTACCTTAGAGATGCCCTCTACACCAGGGTAAACCTCAACATCTATTTACCTATATTTATCTTATACACTTTTTCACTCTTTATACATCAAATAAAATCAAATCAAACGTGAGAATGACTTTTAAATGTATATCAATCCTGATTGGTTGAATTTTGGTAGTGTTATGAGTAAATTAAATAACTATTTATATATGTGTATTTTTGTGTAAAAGATAGTCAGAAAGAGTCAGAAAAGTTATTCTTATTCAAGAAGAAAAGGTTTATTTCCTGTTCGCTACTTACCTTTAAAGGAAGCAACGATCACTTAATCCCGCTTTCAAAACTACAGAGAGTGAATACCTTACCTAGACCTTATAGGAAGTTTTGCATTGCCCAATTGCAAGCAGGATTAAGATTAACAAAGAAACCTCACAAATTAGTATCATGTGAGTCTTAGAAAGTCTTGAAATGGGCACACACATAATTATGCACATGCAATTAATCTACCCAAATTGTACATATAACATCTTTTCATTGAACCATATAAATAATATACGCAAATACTGTATTCTTGTAAAGGCTATATAGGCAAAAATGAATTTGAGACGCTTTAACATGGTCACACTCATACACACTCACACGAGCAAAGGTGCTTCTCGAGTTATCTTTGCTGACCATTAGGGCCGCGCCAAAATTCTGGGAGACGCCGAAACAGCAGGGCAGATCTATTTATCAAACACCAAGCTGAGAAAAAGGTTAGACGCTGGGCATTTGTTTATTGTCACAGAGCCGTGAAACGCGAAATCTCATTTGTTAAAATTTTCTCTGTCCCCAAGATAAAATTATCTAGCAGAGGCTTGAATCAAAGCTCCCTGCTCATTTTCTCTCTATCCCCTTGTAGACACGAATAAATTTTCGATGCGTGAAAAGGCCTCCTCTCACAGACTGCAATGCAAAAACAACGCCGGGAGCACTGGTATCGCCTTCTCAGCGACTTGAATAGTTACGGCATTTGAATTATCATTTTTTTCTGATGAAAAATCCTTCACGGTCGATCCATTCATTATCAAACCCAGCGACCTTGTGGTAGGCTTTGGTCAGGACGTCTCCGTAGCGACGTAAGTGTCTACAATCAAGCACTCTGCCACAGTGATGATGCTCGGCGGCGTTGCTTCGAATGGCAAGAAAATGCCGCCGATGTGTTTCGTGCCCGGTTACATGCTCACTGCGGCCGATTACAACGATATATTGGCCATGAAGCTCCTGCCCTGGTTGAGAAAGATCACGAAGCAGGAGGACTACGTATTTCAGCAGGATGGTGCCCCGTCCCACACGGACAAGCATATGCATGAGTGGTTGGGGTTGAAGATGCATTTCTGGTCAAAGGAATTTTGGCAGTCGCCCGACCTCAATCCTCTTGCCTACAGCGGGTGGCCAAATGTCGAGGGCAAGGCCTTTCAAGGTCCGCTACAGAAGATCGACGAGCTGAATCCTCCGTTAACAGCGTGTCAGAGAAGAGAGCGGGCTCGCCTCTGAGGTCGTCCACATTAATTAATATTACAATGTAAACACTTATTTATGTGTTCAAACAATAATAATGTATCTACCTAAATCAAAACTATCATTGTGTCCTTTGTTGAAAGCGTTGTAACGAGAGAAACCGAACTTTAGCAATACTCGGTAGGTGAGGTTGTTGAAAAGAAGAGAATGTGATGGAAGGGAATGTGAAAGGCAAGAATAGGGTGGTCTTTAAAAAGACGAGATTAAATGAGGCAAAATACTTTGAAAATGGTAATGGAGCAATTGCAGAAGTCTGGATTGATCGAATGTGTTGATGGAGGAAATTTTTAAAAGGGTTCGCATCTTTTGCAGGTGCAATAGTCAGAGAATGGGTTTTGCTAACTGCAGTTATTAATCGCAGCCATGTGGCGTTGCTGCACTTTGTAAATAAATATACTATTAATTCATCATTTGTTGACAAAAAATATTATTCATATCAATAAAATTTATGTCTATTTTAGGATGACTCTACAAAACAATTTATCTAATAAGAAACAAATAAAGATGTTATAATACAGGCCAAGATTTTAGATACAATTATTAAGGTGCACCAAGTCAAATATAATTTATTTGGTAGAAAACTACGGATATAATTAATGGTATTTAACAAATAAAACAACATCATCTCCATTATGTTAAATATCTTTGCTAACCAGATCTTTGCAAAAGTGCAAAGCTCGAACAAACAAACAGATAACTGGAAATCTAAAGTGAAATTTGTCGTTTTTCACACACCCGTAAATTTTGAGAAACAAGATCAATGAATTGGAGGTGGTAGTTGCAAAGGAATAATATCATATTCTTTCAGTTACGAAGACATGCATTGAAATTTCTAAAAAGGGATTTTATTACAGAAATTAACTTATCGAGCTAAAAAAAATACTGCTAGAGCTAGATAAAAAAAGAACTAGTTACTATAATTTGAGGTTATAGTTTTCGATTTTGTGGCAAATAATAATAAATTTGATTTCATCGTGGTTTATATACCTCCAAGGAAAACATGAAACTTTGTAATTTTGATATTTTCAATTATGATGAAATTATAAACATTGTAAATTTCTAGGTGATTTACAAGGATTTTAGTGTAAATTTTTTCTATGAATTATGAAATAATGCATTATTATCATAGTGTTTAAATAAGAAACCAAGTGCAGTGGATAATCCTTAGAATATTATGTAACTAACTTGCCTGTTTTTTCTTTGTATACAAAGGAGGAAAATGAAGGCTTGTGAACGCTATTACTTGTTTTGGGTGAGAGAAGTTTGAGGGTGATAGAAAGTGGATGTTCACGTATGAAGCAAGAAAGGGGTGGAGCTTGTATCGGGGTATGGATTAGGGGTTGTAAATTTAAGGAGGAGAGATTCCAGTGTTCTTAAGAGAATTTTTATTTTGGGTGTCTCTTATTTGAAAATTCTTGTTAGGAAGGTGTGTGGTTAAGGTGTTTGGTTTGTTACTTTACTTTGATCGCTGAAGTTTATGAGATAGTAACTTATGCTTCAGTCTAAGGTTTATCACAACGTTATTAGCTATGATCAGGAGGAAACAGGAAGCATGGTGGAAGTATAGAGAAAGGAAGATACCAGCACACCGTGAGCAGTACAATATTGAAAGAAATACAGTAACAAGAGAAGTAAGGAAAGCTAAATATGAATATGAGAAAAAAGTTGCCTTAGATTCCACAGAAAATGTCAAACACTTTTGGACATATGTTAGATCTGGGACCAGTGTGGAAGAGTCCATCAGTAGATTGCAAACCAGTACTAGAGAGGTAATAGAGGATGACAATATAATTGTCCAGGAAATGAACAAAGCCTTTAACCACGTCTTTGTAAAGGAAGACACGAGTCGTCTAACTCCAGTTCCAGAGTATATTTTCCAGAGAAACAAAGTAAGTACGGTTATAATAACAAGGGAGGAGGTCAAGAGGAGGCTAAAGAAACTTAGAGGGGACAAAGCGCCAGGCCTTGATAGAGCATCTCGAGTCATTGTAAAGGGATGCGCTGAAATACTGAGTCACCTACTTAGGGAGATATTTCAATCTTCTATGGACACTGGTGGTGTCTCAAGTGCCTAAAAAAACGCAAATATATCACATCCATAAGTAAGGCAGTAGAATAGAGCATCTTAATTATTGTCCTGTGTCATTAACTAGCATAATATCAAAGGTGTTGGAGAGTATCATCTGAGAGGCAATTGTAAAACACCTGTCTGACAATAACCACATTACTGGCTCGCAACATGGTTTCAGGAGCAGCAGGAGTTATGTAACTAATATTCTGTGTTAAATGGATGACCTTATTAATGCAGTAGATAAGGGATACTGTGTTTATGTAAATTATTTAGATTGTGTAAAGGCATTTGACAGAGTCCCTCATCAAAGATTGTTATCCAAAGTAGAAGCAGCAGGCATAGATGGAAACTTATCCGGTGGATAGAGGGATCTTTGTCTGAGAGGCTACATAAAGTATCAGTCCGTAATGTAGTTTCGGATTGGCAACCAGTGCTGAGCGGTGTTCTCCAGGGGTCAGTGTTGGGCATCATTCTCTTTCTGGTATATATCAATGACTTGGTGAATAATCTTGAGTCGTCAGTTAGTCTGTTTACGGATGATGCTAAGGTACGAGTAAATAGTGCAATCAAGACGGAGAAAGATGTTGAAGCATTGCCGCGAGACGTGGTACGCCTAGACGAATGGAGTAACAGATGGCTGTAGACTTTCAATGCCGATAAATATAAATCGCTGCATATCGGGCATAGCAATCAGCAAGCGGAATAAAAGCTAAAGGGAATGCTTCTAAAAAAAAAGTACACAGAGAGAAAATATGGGCATCATTGTGTCACATAACCTCAAGTAATCAGCTCACGTCGCCGCATTAGCTGCCAAGACCAATAGTCGCTTGGAAATTGTCAAAAGTAACTTCACTTTCTTCAAAAAGGAGATACTGCTCCCACTTTACCTCGCCCTAGTGCGTAATATCTTGGACTATGGTGTACATGCGTGGTGTCATTATATAGTGAGGGATATACAAGCATTAGATAGGATTCATAGCCGAGCAACAAACTTGTGCCGGAACCCTCCCAACTACCATATGAGGAACTGGGTCTGCAGACACTACAGGATAGACAAAGAAAATGGGATATGATACAGGTGTTTAAACTGATCAACGGCTTTGAGGATATCTCATACGACAAGTTTTTCTGTCTCAGCACTACCTACCTTATAGGAGATTCACTGAAACTATCTAAGCCGGACCATTGGGGAACTAAACTAAAAGGCAACTGGTTTATTACTAGGATAATATACCACTGGAATGCATTAAAGTAGAGGCAGACATGTCTTAGAGGTGGGGATCAAAACAAGAAGTACTTCTTATTTCTTCACTATCTCCCGATTAGGTAAGCACAAGGTGTGCGCTAATTCGAGAACGCAAAGTGTCATTTGCGTTGATCCGAAATAAACTACGAAGCAGCGTCGGCGTTAGATATTTTTTTTATAAAGAGGCGTCGTAATTTCCGTAGACTTTTACAAATGAGTTGAAAGTTGGTAGCGGGAAAAGTGTGTTATTGATTAGGAGTTTTAGAATAAAAAGCCTCGCCAAGCATAGTCATGTTGCCGCTACTATAGCAAACCTTTACATATCTACCTCAGAGGAGGAAGCACATAACAATTGCGCACTAGATTTCCGTCCTTTATTCGACAAGAAATACGTACACGAGAGGATATCCTTTAGTCTCGTCCCGCCAAATTGCTAGATTACATTATTCATCTACACCCACGTATAAATTTCATTCAAGAAAAATAAAATATTAACTCCATCCTCTTATTTTGAACTACAAATAACTGGAACGCCGCATAGTTTTGGGACATCTATTTAACGTAAAAACACATATCCAAGAACCGGATTTAATTTTCTCAGTTGCTCTGCCGCCAAATTTTAAACTAAAATATATGACGACATTTCTTTTTCGTGCTTTTAACCTCGCCACCGCCTGCCTCAGCATACAGAACGAAGTTACCTTATCTATAATTAGTTTATAGGGGGTCGAACGACGGGTCACCAGTTTATAGTGAGTTTTGGTAAACTGTTCATGGAAGGGGTACGTCACGGTAAATCACCACTTTATTAAAGGAACGACTAGATCCAGTTTTGAGGTAAGGGATATCTTTACGGCGAATTATTTATCTGATTCCAAAGATAATTGTTTTTAACGTTGTTCTTCTTGGCTGGGCTTGTCGAAGGTCCAAAGCAAAGATAGACTAACAAAATAAACTCTATTCTAATAATGGAGTTTTATGATTAAAATCGGGCAGAGGGACGGAGCGTATTAAGCGAGAGACTAGTAGTCTATATATTATTCGACGCTAGTAAGAGTTAAGGTAGAGAGAGAAGCAAGTGTCGGTGGATTTAAACGCGAGCGTGAACGCGGTCGTATTCGTTATTATTCTATCTGATACTTTCTGTTTTAACTGACTGTTTTCTTTATATTTATATTTACGCTCTAAATCCAGAAGGCTTGGCTTATACATGGGACAGCTACCCTCAGACAGCCTACCTCCGTTTCTTATCCTATCCCCAATCTCTGGGCTGGGCTAGGAAGCCTGTATACAATGTATGTACGCTTACATGTTAAACTTTTATTACTCTCTTGATACAACTTTCGCTGCGCATCTCTTATGGTCCGCAGCTGTGCTTACTCGCGCTCTTCCTAAATAAATATCAGTCTTCGATTACTCTTTCCTGAGACACAGCTTTATCAAACGCAGGTGTTCAACCATTTCTTTGTTCGTCTTTTTCTCCCCCGCTTCTTGCTACAGATGTATATTTATAAAACTCATTTAATTTCTACTACACAATTGGATCTATACATTTAATAGGGCATACTTTGATTTAATATGACCATTTGTCCTATTGAATCCAGCAATTTTGTGGGGCCAGAAGCCTACCTATGCGTAATCCTACCCCTACAAGGTCCGCCAAAATGGATGCCCCCTAAGCCTATTTATCCGAACTCATTGAAGCCTACCTATGCGTAATCCGGCCCCTACAAGGTCCACCAAAATGGATGCCCCCTAGGCCTATTCAACCGGACTCATTGTAATTTTTATAATGCAAAGTTTAACTCTATAACCTCCTCTTAAACATCCATAATGAGAGGGTATTCACGCCCTTTATGTATAAAGGATCTCACCTCCCTTTTCTTGTCTAAACTCTCACTTTTTCGAAAGCACACTTTTTTCTAAAACACACATTTCCCTCTATCAAGTTCCAACAAGTTTTTAAAAGCCACGCAAATTACGACTGCACTTTAACAACAAAGACAAAGTGCAAACGATGCTTCGATCATCAATCATTTACGAGCATAACTGATAACAAAGTAAATACAATATTACCTTAAGATAACTGAAGTGCAGTTTACATGCTCGTGTTAGCAAACAAATTGGTATATGCCATATAAATGAAGCCCCCATTACTAAAAAGAAAGATCCCCTATCAGATTATTTCAAAAAACCCAACCTTCTTACCATAAAAATTCCTTAGACGAATTTTCAATTAAAGACTCCCTGTCGTAGAATGACCCTTGGTTTTGATCCCTATACTCTTTGAAACCCTTTTAGTAGCGGTATGCTTTAAAGGGCGTGAGTTACTTCTAAGATGAAGTAGGTTTTGTTCTAAGAGTGCTAATTCAGTAGTTTTGTTCTTAAGGAAGAGCTATTTTTAAACACATAAGGATAAGAGGAAACACCAGAATCTACCAAAATAAACATGTTTTTTAAATGAAACACTTAACTATTACAAACCAACAGTTAACACATTTCTATCTTTGGCATCAAACATCTTTCAATGACACAAAATAAACAAATAGGCTTCCCGTAAACATACCATTTGCCGATTAGTTTTTTTTTATCGCGACTCTATTTGATTAGCGTTAAACATTAAATTAACGTACTCTCGTCTACAAACACATATGACCTAGGTTCAAGAACAATGGTTTCTACTCTCCTTTAAAACGTGGGACGTACTAAACTTCTACTATCGCAATAGGAATATGAATGTTATTTTTAACTTACAGGTAGGTATTAGGAATTGCCGGATGTCACTGGAGTACTTATCTCTCCCTTTGAAGTGTTGTGGCCGCTGGTTGAATTTTCGTCTAGGAGGGATTGCTTGTCGCCTGTGACGGGGGCTGATTCTTCAACGTAATTAAAGAACGGGAGCTCGTTGGGGCTGGGTTCTTCTTCTCTCACTCTTACGGTGCTTGAGATGTGAGAATCACTCGAGTGTGAGCGGCTTTGCCTTTCTTCAGTCGGACTTCTTTGCAGACGGAAAAGGCTTCTTCGGTATGGCACCGATATAAAGCTTGACTATTTAGGTTAATACGGCCCTGAAAAGGGGGATCGATTTTCTCAATCTGATCCTATCGTTTCTCACGGAAATAGTCTTGTATGGCTGAAGGATCTATCTTCACGAACTAACCCTTCTTCTGGTGTATCGATTTCTAATCTTCTTGTCTGGCTGAAAGATCGATCTTCACGAACTAATCTTTCTTCTGGCGAATCGACTTCTAATAATCTTCTTGTCTGGCTGATGGATCGATCTTCACGAACTAATCCTCCTCTGGCGTATCGACTTCTGATAATCTTGTTGTCTGGCCGATGGATCGATCTTCACGAACTAATCCTCCTCTGGCGTATCGACTTCTGATAATCCCTTCTCTTTCTTTGCGGGGCTTATTTATAGGCAGATTGCAGCCCCATCTAAAGGAGAAAGTGACCAGGCCACAGAGGCTAAGGGACGGGGGTGAATGGTGAGTTAGCATCTGGGGAGAGCGAGAATTTCTGAGGTGGCACTGGGGTGCCCAAGTCAGCTCGCAAATTAGAGGCTCGCAACCGCACCGCTACTTGGCGTGCCTTCTGACTCGCACCGCTTTTTTTTCCATAACCACGGGTTTATGGGTCTCGTAGGTAATTGGATCGTTAGAGCGTCGTTTAAGACCTTAGGTTGTCGCCTTAAAACAGATGTTAGCTCCAACTGCCCACAGCGGCGGGGAGATCACACATGGGAAGCAGTTTCGCCGGCTACCTTTCCCATGCTTTTCCTCATGAGGGGGGAAGGGGGCTTGAATGTACCTATACTCCTCCAGGATGCTTAAGGTAGCCATTTCTCTACATTTACCTTCCTCCTTAAGAAATTAACGGGAGGAAGGGGGGTTCCAATCCGACGCTTACAATAATATACATGGGTAACTTACGGAACATTATATTATACAATAAATTCTAGTTCACTCGGGAATGCCTCGATAACATTTCACCTGACCTTATATTAATTCCTATATTACTGTGCCAACTTAGGATTTTCTTACCTACCACTAGGGGGTTACTCGCCCCTACCTACTTACAATTCTACTGATTTACACTTAACTTTGCTATAATACAATAGTTGGGCTGCTCCTTAATCGTCGACAGGGTTCCGACTTAACGAGTCGGCCATACAATTGTTGGACTCTTTTATATAGCGAATGGAGTACTGGTACTCCATCAAGAGTAAACTCCATCTCAGGAGTCTTCCATTCTTACTCTAATTTTTACTTAAGTATGACAACGGTTTATGGTCGCATTCCAACTTAAACTCGCGCCCTATTAGATAATATTTGAATTTACCTATGGACCATATTATGGCCAAAGCTTCGATTTCGATAGTAGCGTAGGCTTTTTCTCTACTCAACAGTTTCCTACTGACATAAGCTATGGGATAGGCTGTTTCGTCATCTTCGTATTGAAGCAATACTCCCCCTAACCCGTCTTGACTAGCGTCCGTGCGAAGGCCGAAGATCTTGTTGGGATTTGGTAAGCGGAGAATGGGCGCAGTTACGAGTTTTCCTTTGAGAACCTCCAACTGAGTTATGGCATGGGGGTTCCACGTGACAGGGTCTGACGGTGTCTTTTTTAACAAATCATTCAGTGGGGCCGCAATGGAAGCGAAGTGTGGTACAAAACGCCTATAGAACTAGGCCGTTCCCATAAACGATCGGAGTTGTTTCTTTGTTTTCGGCCGGGGCATCTTGACTATGGCGTCCACTTTTTCTTGCTGGGTAGTCAAGTGTTTTTGTCCTATTTTGAATCCCACGTTTTTAATGGATTCGTAGGCAAAATAACACTTGGTAGGCCCGGCGGTTAGACAATGCTCCTTCAATTTCTCCAGCAATGAGCGTAATGCGTGTAAGTGTGACTCCCATATACGGGTAGCTACGTACACGTTGTCGAAGTAAAATGACACGTCACTAAGGCCAGCGATAATTCGCCTCATCATCCTATTATAATTGCTCCCGGCTGTAAGTAGCCCGAAGGGTAGCCTGGTAAACTGTAACAGACCTCTCTCAGTCGCAAAAGCCGTCAGTTTTTTGGACTCCTTAGCGAGAGGTATTTGATAGTACGCTTTACACAAATCCAATTCGGTGATGAATTTAGCGTCTTCAAATAAATGGAGATTTTGATCTATTAATGAGATGGGCTCGGCGTCGAAAACGGTCACTGAATTCAATTTTCGGAAGTCCACGCACATCTGAAATGATTGATCAGGTTTCTTAACCATTACTATGGGGGAGCAATAATCGGACTCCGATGGCTCTAAAATTCCCAATTTTAGTAAATTCCGGATTTCCTCATTAAAGGGTTCTCGTAGGTGGATCGGTAAAGAAAATGGTTTGCTTCGAACCACTGAATTAGTTTTTAGTTTTATTTCATGGATAAAATCCGTGGCACATCCGCGGTTTTCAGAAATGACTTCTGGGAATTCCATGAGCAAGTTCAACATTTCCGCTTTTTGTGGAATCTCTAAGTAGGGATTTATCTTTAAATCCACCGGAGGGTCTTCCGGGGTAGGTGAGAGCGAGGGAAGTTCGTATTTCTCGTTTTGTTCCACACACACGGTGTGTATGACTTGCAGGGGCGTACCCGGGTAAACGGCATCCATCGGTTCTTCTTCGTCTAGAAGGGTAATATTCTTTATGCACGCGCGGCGGTGATATTTTTTTAGCATGTTTATGTGATAGGTTCTTCACCCTGTTGGGGTATCTATGAAGTAATCGACCGGACCCCGTGCCTCGATTACTTCAAACGGTCCCTTCCACTGGGCCCATTACTTATTATTTTCAGTCGCGCCTTTGCTTTCATATCGAAGTAGTCCCGGTATTTGGCTAAATTTTTCTCGGCGTTCTCTCGAGCTAAGCCAGAGCAGTATTCTAGGCGCTTGCGCATATCCATCACGTAGGCGTAAGACGATTTGATTTCTTGGTCGAGCTTCGCGTTGGAAAACAATTCCTTAAGAATACTCATAGGACTTCGCACATTTCTCCCGTATAATAGTTTAAAGGGCGAGAATCCCAACGTCCGATGAGGTATTTCTCGGCAGGCGAAAAGGGCTGCAGGCAGGTATCTGTGCCACTGTGTAGGGTTGTTTTGACACAACTTCTTCAATATATTTTTGAGAGTCCCGTTTAATTTCTCGCAGATTCCGTTAGCGGATGGATAAAATGGACTCGTAAAAATTGGCTTGACTAACAGTAGTTTATTAAAATACTCCATCAATTCTGAGGTGAATTGGCGCCCTCTATCCGAAAGAATTTCTTTAGACAGGCCTACTCGTGCAAATATTGAAATTAATGCTTCCGCGCAGGGAATAGTGTCAATCTTCCGTAGTGCTACGGCATCTGGGAACCGGGTGGCACAATCCACTAGGGTGAGGATGTAGGAGTGTCCTCCACTTGAAGGGGGGTGAACTGTTCCCACCAAATCGATAGCCACTCGAAAGAATGGTTTGGTTATAACGGGCACCTTTTGTAAGGGTGCGGGAGGTACCCGTCCTCTGGAGGGATCCTTCTGACACACGTCGCATGATCGGCAATAGGCCACAATTTCCCTGGCGGCCTGGGGCCAATAAAAGTGTCGGAATATCTGCTGCGCCGTTTTGTTGTGCCCAAAGTGTCCGGCTAATATTCCATTATGCGCGGTATTCAAAATTGTTTGCGTGTATTCTTGAGGTACACACAGTGCTTTCTTGTTCTCCTTATCCTCCTCGCTGATAGTACGGTAGAGAAGTGAGTCTTCTACGATATACTGGATAGGCTTCTTTCCTTTCACTTGGAGAGTTTCACCTTTAATAGCTTTCTTCCATAGAGGTTTAAGAGTGGGGCATTCCTTCTGAGCACTGGCGAAGGAAGTCAATTTGAACCCATTGTCTTCGAGGGTAATCCTCGGGGTCAACTTAGCAGGTTGCTCTTTCCTCTGGGCTTCTTGTGCCCAGGTGACTACTTATTGGGCCACTTCTTGCTGGAATATTAGGGGGTTTTGTCCGATTAGTACTGCGCAGAACTTAATCGGGGCTACTACCACGTCCGTCCAACTAGTGAAATATCTGCATTGTATATGACATCTCACGACGGGGAATCGATTGTCGCGTCCTAATAAGTCGTGGACGATTGCGAATTTCTTATGGTTAGGGTTTACTGGGGGCAGCAACTTGTCGGATATCACTATGTAGGTACATCTGGTGTCTCTGACTAAAGTGGATACTCGGCACCCATTAACAGTGCCCTCTTCAAATTGTAGGCCGCCTGGCGAACTTTTGTTGAATAGAAAGTTTACCTGTTGCTGGGGCCCTTCGGATGTTGGCGCGGGGACGTAGGACGAATCAGCTTGTCCTGCTGGGATCGCGGCAGTCAGGTTTTGCACCTGTTGTCTCGAGGTCTCCCTCAGTCGGGAGTTCTGTGGGCACTGGAAACTCAGGTGACCTATTATCCCGCAGGTATAACAAGTGACGGGCTTCCTGAGATACGTGCCGGTATTAGGGTATGATCCTTGTGGAATCCTAACTTCTTTTTGATTTTTTTTCTCCTCCAAAATTTGGCTTATAAGTTACTTTTGCTACTGAGAACTTAAAGGGCTTCTTTTGCAAATGCCTGGGTGGCGGCCCATTTTTCTTTGGGGAGGGAGCCTTCTCTTTCTTCTACTTCCTCTGATATAACCGATGATTTACCGCATGGAGGTCAGCCTCGTCCAGACACTTGTTGAAGGTAGAAGCTTTTCGGTTTTTAACGAATGCACGGATTTCCTGGGGTAGTGTACTTAGTAACTGATCTCTAAGCATGAAGTCGACGACCGCAGCGACTTCGTTCTCTACCCCTTCTGACTCCATCCTAAACTGTAGGCTTCGACGAAGCTCAAAGCCAAAATGTTTGTATGTTTGTCCAGGTCTGATACGAGACTGCTTGAACTTCATCCTATATTCTTCCGGGTTAAGGTTTGTTGCTGAGAGAAGTTCGGCTTTTAGAGTGGAATCGTCCACAGTCGCTTCTGAGGGTAAAGATACGAATATCTCTCTCATCCTACGATTGAGTAGCGGTAATAGTCTGGCGACCCCATCTTCTTCTAGGTCCCAATTATTGACTTCAAATATTTTCTCAAAATGGGAGAGATATGAGCATAAATCTTCATCGTCCCTGTACTCCGGGAGTTTCATGCTGGCCGCTGGTGACACTCCTGTTCTGGATGACACTGACTGCACCTCTAACTCGTCTTTGATAAGAGCTCTTTCGTGTGCCCTTATCTTCTCTCTTTCATCAGCTTCCATTTTCGTCTTTTCTCTTCTTTCATCAGCTTCCATTTTCGCACTTTCTCTTCTTTCATCAGCTTCCATTCTCATTTTACGCTCCTCTCTCCATTCTTCTCATTCGTTACTCTCTTTCTCTTGAATAAACGAGTTCAGCTCGGTTCTTCCAGTCCGAGGCTTTGACCTTGCTTCCGATAAAGGTCAAACAATGCCATCGCGCTTATGTCAGTCATTTACCTTGTTTTTAATCAAGCCTGACCTACTCCACCACCGAAACTTACCACTTGGCCTAACAATTACCTTTAGATGGTATCCACCTCTAACTTTACCAATTTTCCACTCGTCAAATATTCTATTATTCCTGGTGTTCCTTTTATGTGTTAGCTCTTCCTTAAATAAACACTACTGGGTTCTTTCTAATATAATACCTCTAAACCTGACACCACTTTAATAATATGTCGTAAAATGACCCTTGGTTTTGATCCCTATACTCTTTGACACCCTTTTAGTAGCAGTATGCTTTAAGGGGCGTAAGTTACTTCTAAGATGAAGTAGGTTTTGTTCTAAGAGTGCTAATTCAGTAGTTTTGTTCTTAAGGAAGAGTTATTTTTAAACACATAAGGATAAGAGGAAACACCAGAATCTACCAAAATAAACATGTTTTTTAAATGAAACACTTAACTATTACAAACCAACAGTTAACACATTTCTATCTTTGGCATCAAACATCTTTCAATGACAAAAAATAAACAAATAGGCTTCCCGTAAACATACCAATTGCCGATTATTATTTTTTTATCGCGACTCTATTTGATTAGCGTTAAACATGCAAATTAACGTACTCTCGTCTACAAACACATATGACCTAGGTTCAAGAACAATGGTTTCTACTCTCCTTTAAAACGTGGGACGTACTAAACTTCTACTATCGCAATAGGAATATGAATGTTATTTTTAACTTACAGGTAGGTATTAGGAATTGCCGGATGTCACTGGAGTACTTATCTCTCGCTTTGAAGTGTTGTAGCCGCTGGTTGAATTTTCGTCTAGGAGGGATTGCTTGTCGCCTGTGACGGGGGCTGATTCTTCAACGTAATTAAAGAACGGGAGCTCGTTGGGGCTGGGTTATTCTCCTCTCACTCTTACGGTGCTTGAGATGTGAGAATCACTCGAGTATAAGTGGCTTTGCTTTTCTTCAGTCGGACTTCTTTGCAGATTGAAAGGGCTTCTTCGGTATGGCACCGATATAAAGCTTGACTATTTAGGTTAATACGGCCCTGAAAGGGGGGATCGATTTTCTCAATCTCTACACTCCCTCAACAAAGCAATTCATGTAAGAACACTGTATGGCTGAAGGATCGATCTTCACGAACTAACCATTCTTCTGGCGTATCGACTTCTAATCTTCTTGTGGCTGAAAGATCGATCTTCACGAACTAATCTTTCTTCTGGCGAATTGACTTCTAATAATCTTCTTGTCTGGCCGATGGATCGATCTTCCCGAACTAATCCTTCTCTGTCATATCGACTTCTGATAATCTTGTTGTCTGGCCGATGGATCGATCTTCACGAACTAATCCTCCTCTGGCGTATCGACCCCTGATAATCCTTTCTCTTTCTTTGCGGGGCTTATTTATAGGCAGATTGCAGCCCGATCTAAAGGGGGAAGTGACCAGGCCACAGAGGCAAAGACGGGGGGGGCGAATGTTGAGTTAGCATCTGGGGAGAGCGAGAATTCCTGAGGTGGCACTTGGGTGCCCAAGTAAGCTCGCAAATTAGAGGCTCGCAACCGCACTGCTACTTGGCATGCCTTCTGACTCGCACCGCTTTTTTTTCCATAACCACGGGTTTATGGGTCTCATAGGTAATTGGATCGTTAGAGCGTCGTTTAAGGACCTTAGGTGGTCGCCTTAAAACAGATGTTAGCTCCAACTGCTCACAGCGGCGGGAAGATCACACATGGTAAGCAGTTTTGCCAGCTACCTTTCCCACGCTTCTCCTCATGAGGGGGGGGGGGGCTTTAATGTACCTATACTTCTACAGAATGCTTAAGGTAGCCATTTCTCTACACTCCCTCAACAAAGCAATTCCTTTAAGAACACTGGAATCTCTCCACATCCATACCCCGATACAAGTTGTGTCCCTTTATTTCTTTTTAGGCTAAAACCACCCTGGTCACTCACCCTTAAATTACTGCCATCACGAACATGTAATAGCGGTCTCAAACTTTCATTTTATCTTTGGATACAAAAAGGCGACAAGTTAGACATATCACTGGTCTGCGTAAAAAATGTAGCTTAGGTTTTCTGTAGTGTTTCTTTATAAAAATGACCTCCTTCTTCCGAATCTGGCATCCGTTTTTCTCTATCAGGTCCATTTTTTGTGATACAGGGGGTGATAATAATTTTATAGTTTATACATATCCTATATTACATCAAAATTTCAATAGTTTTTGCACTACTGTATTCACAGTAAATTCTGTGTGCATTTTAAGTAATAATGTTAATAAGTTTATAGTTTAGCAGGTTAGAAATTGCTTAGCATTATAATAATACCTGGTAATGGCTTCGCTACTAAGATTTAAATTTGAAATCTAAACAAAAAGCAGCCATAGTTAAATTTTTATAAATTTTCTGAACTCCGCTTCTTGTTTTTTGATATTATAAATGAATTATTAGAAATAACTTTGATAAAAAAACATAAGTCATAACGAAACTAAGATGAAATTATTATTCAAATACTCAAAAAAATCCCCTTCTTAAATTATAGAGTTAGTGAATAATAAAATTAATAATGGTGGTTGAGTTAAAAATGAACAGAAAATGTAAGAATAGCTCCGACAGATTTTGCTATGTTTGTGGCAAAGGGACTCTTTCCGAGCAGCCATATACAATCTCTCCTGTAATTAAATCTTTGTATCATGCATATTTTGGAGTAAGGCTAAGAGATCAAGATAAAATGTTTGCACCGCATACGAGTATCTGCTGCAAGGGATGCTGCATAAGTTTAAGACGCTGAAGTCAAGGCGAACAGACTTCTCTCTCTTATGGTTTTCCCATGGTGTCGAGAGAGGGCAAGGACCACACTACGGACTGCTATTTTTGCATGACAAATCTTAAAGCTGAACATTCTATCAAGTATTTAAGCTTTTTGTAATATGTACAATGGCTCCTGAAAATGTCATTATTATGCATAGACTTAGCATAAAATTGAAAAAATAACATAGTTCACTTCAGCATGAACATATCTTTTACTAAACATTTATGTACTGTCTGCAACTCCAAATCAATTCCTTTATGTAATATGCAATTATATTTTTCACAGGAATAAATAAGAAGAATAAACATAGTGTGTCATATCCGGATGTTCCTTCTGCTATCAAATCTCTGACCCGTGGTCCAGGAATTCCTATATCTTCTTTCCCTAAACATATAGAGGCCCATGAAGAGATTAATATGGAAGTTTATCAAGATTATGACACATCTGAGTCTTATCAGGTGTCCACACATTATATGGTCGCAAGACCATTTACTCAAGTTTAATTAAATGACCTGACCAGGAATCTGTGGCTTTCAAAGGAAAAGGCACAACTCTTGGCTCTCGACTTCGTGTAAGTAATCTTCTCGCTAAAGAAATAAAAAATTTTTTGTACAGAAATAGAGAACAAGAGTTTCGAAGCTATTTTTTGCAGCATTCTTTCAGCTCTTTAGTATTCTGCGCCAATATTAAAGGACTTGTTGAGGCCCTTGGAATTCCCTACAACCCATTAGGATGGAGACTTTTCATAGATTCCTCCAGTAGAACTTTGTTACCCTTACCCGTTTCTAAAAAACTGTCTTTCTTCTGCTAAAAAGACATTTTATCAAACGGTCCCTACTCTCCCCTTTAATAGTAATAACAATTTAGTTCTACCTTTTTCTCTTTGTTTTAGTGATCTTCCCCGTCTTTTGAATAACTTTAGCATTTCTGTTGCTTTTAAATATGAGACGACCATTAAGAATATATTAGTACGTAATAATTGTAATAGGTTGGGGGGGATGGGGGTTTATTCAGTTGAGTGTTCTGGTTTTCGAAGTAAATATTATGGAAAAACAGGTAAACAACTTTCTGTTCGCAAAAATCAACATAAATATAATGTCCGAAGAGGGGAAGATAACAGTGTTTTCTTTGTCCATATGTCAGATAAGGACCATCTAATTAACTGGAACTCGGCAAAATTTATTTATCGTTCCAATCACCATATAAAAAGGAACATCATTGAATGTGCTTTTATAAGCCAATGTGATAATTTTAACCTTTCCCCTGGTTTATATAAAATAGATGCTATAATTAAAAGATTAATACCTAAAGAAATTAGTTCTGACTTTTGTTCTTAGTTTTTTATATACAATCTTTAGTTATGTGGCCCTAATTATATATATATATATATATATATATATTTTTTAAATTGTCACTGCTCTGTTATGTACATTGTATTTTCCCCACTCTTTTGCTCCTCGTGTCTTATAATCTCCCTCTGTCGTAGAATGACTCCCGACGATACTATATATAACACTATTCGTTGAGGGAACTTCCTTAATTATCTTTAGAGTGCGTTTTACTGTCTGGCGGCCGATATTATGTATCTTCAAAATGCTTAAGAAGTGGAACTGAGCTCAAGGATAATAATATTGCTATCATTAATAAAATAGAGTTTTATTAATAATAACTTTACACAATACACAAAAACGGAAAATATTGACAAACAGAATGGAAAGGGTCGTGGAGACTCGGGCTAATCCAAGGATTTAAGGGATAAAAAAAAAGTAAAACAAATATGGAGTTAAAGAGATGGGATGGTTCGATAAACCATTTAAAGCACAGGATAGAATTGACAAATAAGGGATCAGTACTCAAAAGGTGACGCTTGGCTTACGTAACTTCATTAGGGTGCAGTGGAAGGTACTTGAAGGAATATTCGGTCCGCTGGCGAGTTCCAGCCCAAGGGGGGGATAAAAGGATCCTGACGTGGCGTCTTGGAAAGGACAACCGTTACTCGACGAACGGCTTGACGAACAATGGCTGTTCTAGGTTGTTCTCTTCTGAACAAAGGGGGGGATGAGAACCGTCTCTTGTCTACGGGCTCAAGAACAATGGCTGTTCTAATGTTGTTCTCCTTTGAACAACAGGGGGGGTGAGAACCGTTTCTTGGCGAAGGGCTCAAAACGAACAATGGCTGTTCTAATGTTGTTCTCCTTGAACAACAGGGGGGATGAGAACCGTTTCTTGGCGAAGGGCTCAAAATGAACAATGGCTGTTCTAATGTTGTTCTCCCTTGAACAACAGGGGGGGGGAAGAACCGTTTCTTGGCGAAGGGCTCAAAACGAACAATGGCTGTTCTAATGTTGTTCTCCCTTGAACAACAGGGGGGGATGAGAACCGTTTCTTGGCGAAGGGCTCAAAACGAACAATGGCTGTTCTAATGTTGTTCTCCTTGAACAACAGGGGGGGATGCCTTGGGGACTTGGCGTCACTAAAGGCTCGAACCTTTGGCACTCAAGGAATATTGTCCTTCTTCTGGACAAGTGATGGTGAATCTCGAGTTCGAGGTCCCTTGGCGCACAAAGGGAGAGAGGGTCGTGGTGATGTTTCGCGACGAAAATCTGGATCTCCAATCTGATCTTAGTGGTAAAGTTTCCATATAAATAGCCAGGACATCTCCTTGGCGTGGGGGAGAATGGAGTGAAAGCTTGGAGGGAACGCACAGCTGGGCCGGAGAAAAATGCCTTATCTGTCCATAAGCCTAACTCGATCTGGCGAGGTCGGTGTATGGGGGCGAACGGGGGGGACGATAACCTCCTTGTTTAAACATTGACGTCCGGTAGCTGTTGATAAGACTCCAAGCCTCGAATCGAAGATGCACGTGGGCCTCCTCGAGGTTTTAACTAATATGGGATAGGAGTTGAATTTAACACAGATTCAACTCGTTCTATCTCACCCTCGTTAGGCTATCTCCATTTCTTTGAATCGGTTACCCTTTCCGTCTTCTCAGTTTGACCTTGCTACCTGTTTCTTGTCATTCTTAATGTGAACTTTACCTTAACCCTTCCGTCTTCCTCATTGGTGATTTCTTGTTTTTGAGGCGGTCTTTCATACTTTTCTTTCGTATAGATACCTATAATATAATATTATTTCTTGTAGTTATCCTTGATCAGGAACTTAATAAAGTTCGAAAGTACTTGGAAACACCTTTTCATTTTTTCCTGCGGGACATTGCATTCATATATATATATATATTAGGGTGACCCTTATTTGGCGACTATTTAATTTCAACTGGGAAGGGCAGTTAGAATGTCCATTTGTTCAAAAAACACAGTGTGTAAATATTTATACAAAATATTTATATTAAGAGGTCACTCAATGAGCTCAATTATGTTACTATAGTTCTTGGTTTATAATTATAGTTCATACATTAAATTTTGGCTGGTATCTTAAGTAGAAGACTAATAAACACAATAGAAATACCAATTTATGCACAAAACTAAATAAATAAAATTAAAATAAGGCGCAGCATTAACAAAGTTTCATTAGTTTCATAAACATCTGGCAAAATATGGTAAATGCCCAACACTGCCCTACTCCTGCTTCCGCTATGCTGTGGTGTCTAGTTGCTTCGGTGATGCTGTGAGAGATGGACGTACTGAGTTTTTTTTCAGCTCTACTAAACGCAGTTGTACAGTGCACCCTAGAAAATAAGGGACATTTTCTTTCCTATTTTTATTTGTTACAGGTACCATGGCGTCTATAACCAGAGCTATGACAAGTGTCTACCTACTTAATTCAGTCGAGCCTACCATCATTGGGAGCAAGCTACCATCAAGCAAACTGGTGTTTCAATATTATCTCTACCTCCACCTTAACCAGAAGATGACGACAAAGGAAGCAGCGGTGGAAACGGTCAAACTAATAAGTACTTTCTGGGATCGCGCACGCATCCTAATACAGAAAGTGCAGCAAGCAAGAGAGAAAGATATACGACTACATGATAACTGGAAAAGTCTAGACGAGAACAAAAACCGGCAAATAGAAAAACAACCAAAGAACGAGAATGATTTCCTTCTGTCGCTTGATCGCCTCTTTGACATCACACATAAAGATGCGATGTCAATGATTACAATCGTCGCGGTCATGGAGTTACTACGAGCCCAGAGGGAGGAGGTGCGCCGAGGCATAATGTCAACAACACGGGACATGTCTCTTTTACCTCGAGAAGAACAACAGCAGAGGGATGAAGAGGAACAAGAACAGCGTATGAAGTGCTATCAAGCTGAAAAGCTTAAACTGGAAGAAAACTCTGAACTCGTATCCAGCTCTACATCAAGTTCCAGCAGTTCCAGTCCCACTCCTTCCCCTTTTCAGTGTCGTGGTTCAGACAAGGTTGCTGACGGTTGTGTTTCAGGGTCATCTTCAGTTATCATACGCCCAATAAAGCGCACCAGGAGCTCGAAGGAAATCATTAATCCACAACTCTCAGACGCAATGGATAGGGCCAAGATATCTGATCGTACAGGAGTTTATATACTTGCAGCAGCTGCAAAAAGCCTTGGTCATGATCCCCAAAAGCTAGTGTTTTACCACGAGTCCTTCCGGTGAGAGTGGAGGAAGTTTCGTGCAGAGCCCCCAAGGAAATTAAAAACTAGTTCAGGCATTTGTTGTCGCTGGTTGTGCACTGGGCTGGAAAAATAGTGCAGACAGCGGCAGGTGGTTCTGCAGCTATATTCGACCGATTTGCTGTTCTGGTTTCAGGACATTTCATTGCAAAGCTATTGTGAGTCCCAGTCCTTCTAGGGGAAATCGTTAAGCAATGGCCGATGCCATGATGACTGTTCTTGAAGACTGGAGAGTAACGGATCGCATTTTCTGCCCTATCCTTTGACACCACAGCTTCGAACACAGGGATTTCGTCAGGAACATATACCATAATCTAGCAACGGGAATTCAAAGAATAAATGAGGAATAGTTAAACGCGTGGCAGATATACAAATGTATATATCTCTCAAAGTATCACGAGAGAATGATGAAAATGAATCCATTAAACCACATTGAAAGAGAAAACGGAATAATTTTTCCTTACAGTAATATTTTGATTACCTTTTTTTGAAAAATCCGTGCAGGAAAGCGATTTGAACCAGGCACACTGAGGCAGCGAGCACCGCTTTGATCACAGTTAAAAGTATGCCGTTAGTACACTACGCTACGCAGAGAACCAAAAAATTCTCTGAATTCCCAATTAATTTTCTATTTCTTTCATAGTCTCCGTTCGAGCTTGCGAAAGTGTTCCTTAAAAGCTATTCTATTCAGAGAATTGTTTGGTTCTCTGCGTAGCGTAGTGTATTAACGGCATACTTTTAACTGTGATCAAAGCGGTGCTCGCTGCCTCAGTGTGCCTGGTTCGAATCGCTTCCCTGCACAGATTTTTCGAAAAAAGGTAATAAAAATATTACTGCAAGGAAAAATTTTTCCGTTTTCTCTTTCAATGTGGTTTAATGGATTCATTTTCATCATTCTCTCGTGATACTTTGAGATATATATATATATATATATATATATATATATATATATAAATACGAGTAACTCAAAAAGTCGGACGTGAGGTCGACAACAATAGTGCGTTTTTATTCATATGTGGGAAAATAACCACTTAATTAATTGGAATTCAGCAAAATTTATTTTTTGCGCAAATGACGCAATTTAAAGAGACAATGTTCATGTATAAGACAATTTGATGCTGATATTAAAAAACATTCTTAACGAAATTAGTTTTCACTTATGTTCTTCGTTTTGTTTGCAATATTCATTGTTATGGGTACCAGATTTGTGAATTTAATTATCTCATTGGTTTTGTATTAACATTTTTTTATTACTTTCCCTCTCTCCTTGCCCCCCTACCCCCAACGTATCTTCTTGCTTCTTGTGTCTCTCCTAATCTCCCTCTTTAGACTATCCTCTTTTCCGTTAATCGTTTTAACCCCTTTGGCTTGTACCTGACCCTGTCTGCGTCTTGCTTTGTCCTTGCTACCTATTTATGCTAAATCTTAATGTGAATTTACCCGTCCTACTCCTACTACCTCATTAGTGATTTCTTGTCTTAGAGGCGGTCCATTATCTCTTACTGTCTTATATATACCCTTATTATATTATTTTCACTTGTGGTTATCCTTGAGAATGAACTGAATAAGGTTCGAAAGTACACGGAAGCACCTTTTCATTTTTCCTGCAGGACATTGCATTCATATATATATTTATATTGAGGATAAACCCCTGAGCGACCAGAAACGGATGCAACATCTTTTAATTTCTCACTACGTTTCGAAAACTACAAGTTTTCATCTTCAGACTAGAATAAGTTTACTAAAGTCAATACATTTGAAGAAACCATGAAGAGGCTAACAAGACATTGAATTATTTTAAAAGGTGACAAATTATAAAATAACAATAAAATGTATTATAAGTTAAATTTTTAAATAGGAGTTGGCAACAGTTAAATTTGCTTTAAGACTGACTCAAAAATTAGTTAATAAATTTAAGGATTATTGCAGAAATTAATTACAAACTATAAGAGAAATTGACCTGGCATTATTTAAAGATATTAAATTTAAACTTTGTTTTTAATTTTGTAAAGACTGTAAGAGTTAAAAAACATTTAATATAAAAAAGGTAAATTTGTGTACTTGCTAAACCGGAAGCATCCCAGAGAGTGAATGGTGTGTTTAACAAGGGGCTAGTATTTATAGGTTACAGTGACGCTTGGTTTATTAAAAGGCAAACCAACTGACAAACTGTAGTTAAAATTAGTTAATTAATAATGATATTGCACTTAAACCTTCATTGAGTGTAGGTTTGTAGTGTTTTATATATAGAGTTTCGAGGGTTCTTAGGCAATGTTTGTTGTTGTTAAAGGCTAATACTTTAAAATTCTCAATAGAAATGTCAGTTTTACAGCTTATGGTGTGTTCCCTAATAGATGACTTTTCCTTTTTATTTAATATTTTGTTTATGCGCCAACTAATCCTTATATGAGCAGAGAACCTAGCTCCAAGAGACCTAACAGTGCTGCCAATGTAAGAGGCTCCAGTACAACTGGGACATTTAAATAAATAGATATTATCACTGCGGAACTCCAAAGAGATAGGATCTTTACTGTTAAAAAAACTTGCTCTCGATAGTTTGTTTATAAAAACTATATGTAGGTTGATTTAGGGAAAATATATTAAAAAAAAAAATAGGATTTTCCTTTTAAAAGTATCCTTTAAAAAACCCATCTCTGAAATTAGTAAATATATGGGCATTTTAGGAACTTCGATGCAGGGTTGAGGGGGGTCAATAAGATTATCAAATAGCTTTTTTAAAACTCTATCATATAGGTCAGAAGGAAATAAATTTTTATAAAATACTTTCTAAGAAAAATAAATTCATCATGGATTGATTGGTAAGTGGATGATAGCGAGAAACTTCTATGTATTAAAGTTTTTACTGTGGATATTTTGTATTCGAAATCACAAAAACTAAAGTAGTTCAAACCTAGTCCTGTGAAAGTTTTTTTTCGGTAAATGGTTGTTTGAATTTTTCGTTGGTCATTAAAGCAAATTTAACTGTTGCCAAGTCATATTTAATAACAAAAAAGTTAACTTATAGTACTTTTTACTGATATTTTATAATTGTTCACCTTTTAAAATAATGTCTTGTTTGCCTTTTCAAGTTTTCTTCATATATATTAACTTTGTAAACTTATTCTAGCCTGAAGATGAAAACTTGTAGTTTTCGAAACGTAGTGAAAAATTAAAAGATGCTACATCCATTTCTCGTGGCTCTGGGATTTATCCTCAATATTAAATGCAGGCTTCACGGCTGAGCTCCATATGGATATATATATATATATATATATATATATATATGTCGAGGAATATATCAGCTCCCTAGACAATACGTATATAGATATATATGCACATATATGTATCTATTAGTTGGGAGGAAAGAGATAAAAGCCACTACAATATGTATATATACAGTTATATATACATATATCCTCTAATGTACGTGTGCGTCCTTTGCTACGTACAAATGTGTTCACTTCGTAAGAGTAATCCGTTGATTACGAGGTATAAGAGTGCGATTTACTACAGTAGCCGATTTCGTTTAATGAGTTTACCAAGTTGCAGTTCAAGGGTATATTTAAAAAGCTTAAACCAAAATATAATTTTAATAAGTCACTAGTTAACATATATATACATACGGAAAATATAGGTAATGTAAGTAAGGACAATTTTGACAAAGTATAGATTAATTGGTAATCGAGTAACGTTAATTACTCGCTAATCAGTTTTTAAGTGGGATACTATAAATCAATTATACAGATGGAATATTTATATGTTGGAAAGTCGGTCGATTAACGGGAGATACAAGCAAGGGCCCTTTTACTTTAATGGGGTCACCTCGAGGAAGGGAAATCCTTTAGCGATTCGGCCCTAGGAAATGAAGACAGACAATGGACGTGATTCTCGGCCGAATATCCTGATGGTGACGAAGATGAAGGGGGGTGGGACCAGAAGACGAGTTCACGATCCTCCTTCAAGACGGATGATGACACCTCTGCCCCAGAGAAGTGCAACCTCTAAAAATCGAGACTCTGACGCGGCTCGGCGTGAAATCTCACACGGGACACTAGAGATCCTTGAGGGACGAGGGGGGGGAGGGGGAGATATGAGACGAGAGTAATCCCGCCTAATCCTTCGGGGACGAAAACGGTTCAAGGTTTGCTAAGAACAGAGTAAGCCTTCACAAAAGAAATGGATCTGCCTAGTGAGATCCAACCTCGATGGTATAAACAAATACCAAGGACTTGGGGGAAACAGACACACGATCTGAACCGAACGATGGGTTCTCAAACTTAATCTGGAGATATTCGAAAACCTAGGGTCTTTTTTTGTTTTTTTCTCGTTGTCAGAATCAGACGACTTCCTGACCACTTCCGGCGGCCAGATGGATTAGCAGTTGTTGACTGACCCATGTCTTAATGGCCTTTACGATGTGGGCGGGGAACTTTCGCCTAGCAGCTGCCCGAGTACGGAAATTGGTGCTTCTTCAGTGAGGTAAAAGCTTTTAACACGCCCAACTTAAGTGAAGGGCTAACGGATATTCAAATTCTTTCTTCTTTTTTTTCTCTTTGGGCTCAGAGATTATTTCACGTGGAGATATACTTAGGAGACAGAGAGAGGAAAAGAATTCATGAAACAAATGGAGTGGGTATTCTTCTTGGCGTCCTTTTCTCTTACAGCCAATTTGGTCAAGAAATCCTCTAAATTTCGTCATTTACATGATAATAAATAATATATTGCTATGAATCTGAACTGCCAATCGTCATAATTCACATAACCTTCATTATAGAACACCAAAAATATTCTCTCGGATGATAAATAAGTTAGCATAAGAGAAGAAATTTCCATCTTTTGATCCCTCATCCACAATCACTTATGGCCACCTTATAACAATCGCAAGTGCAACAATTATAAAACAAACAGTTACCCCTAAAATTATCCACGTACTTAAATCTTTATGTGTGCACACCAACGGGCATAGCCGAAACACCATTTAAATATTTTTTTATTACAATTTAGTTGCAATCGATATACATTCCATTTTGACCTGGAATTATTAAACTTAGGTGCAGTGTAATGCGTGAGGTGTTTCGTCATTGGATAATTCTGGTCAAGTCGTAGAACGGTTTTATTAACCGATATATTGATGTCCATCATTGATTGTCGTTCCTCCAGTGACTACTTGGAGATGCTTTTATCAGAAAAGAGCTTCAAGTAGCTTCCACTTGGCGTACATTTGGGCCAAGTTGTAGGAATAAACATCACTTAATTTCAGCGTTTTGCAAGTAATCTAGCATTTCAATACATAGAACAACCTACCCTTTTGGTCTGAGTCTTCCTTCCTATGTGGGAGGGATGTAGACTAGAGATGCTGAGCCCAAAAATTCCTCTATTAGTTTAAAAGTTTTCAGACTTTATAAGTCTGGATGGATTAGGTTAGTTGCCTTGATTGGAAGGAAACTGATGTATTGGGATGAAGTAATTTCTCTTTAAGTTGAAGAAAAAAGAGTAAGGCGGATATAAGAGTTAAACTTAAAGAAAAAAAGAAATGCTAATATAAGAGAAGCAAGACTGTCTCCTACCTTGCAATTAACTAATTTCAACTCATTTAAAAGTGCGAATTCTTGACACCACCACATAGGGCCTAACTTATAAACAAAACATTTCCATTTAAACGAGTAAAATATCTCGATTTCACATTCTTCTTCTAATCTTTTAAAAAGTCGTTAGCTAGACTTTAAATATTTCTTTTAAACAAGCATAAATGTTTTACACTTACTGTACATTAGAACCATAAAATTATTGAAATGATAATTAATTGCAATTCTTTGCCACAGTGAATTCTTGGACAATTTAATGGCCAATGTTATTTTAAAAAAATGTTGTTTATCATTTAAACTTATCAGGCAGTCACTAGGATCTATTTTTCGTTTTCAAATGCAAACCATAGGGAGGAGAGCGATTATAGTTTCATTTCAAAAATTAAAATATTTTGTCATGAAAAAGAGAAAAGAGCATATTATTTTAAAGTCACTATGATCAATTTGATGGTTTATTTTTCGTCTATAGGATACAAAGATAGATTTTGCATATTTAAGTCTGAATATGATCAAAAACGATTTCGATATTGGATAAAAAGTAGTACTTATAAATAGCGGAAAATAAAATCTAAAAGTAGAAAAGGAAATAGAGGATGGTTAGAAGAATGAACATTCAAATCAGAGATAGAAACACTGCCATGTTAGCAGGAAGTGTTTTAACAAAATCGTACCCAATTAAGTCATTATCATTAACGTTTCCATTAAATGCAAAAATCAGATAAATTTGAATGACATTGTTCATTATAAATATATATGTCGTAGAATAGGGACAAGTCAATTCTTTCTGCATTTCTCAGCCGAGATCTATGTCGGCTAAGTGCGTGGGAGATTTATACTAAAAGCAGAGTGCAAATTAACTGACTGTAGGTTGGCCAAATAGTTGACTGTCTTAGAGGTTCCGGGACAATAAACAAACGGGTACAAAAATATACTTTACTAATATGCAAATTAATAATCTTTACAAGATTAAAAGTAGTTTTATAACAAGCTATATACACATTAGACGTACACTAGTCTCAGAGGCAAAAAAGGGGGGGGGGAGTGGCGGGACGGTCATTCGACCGAGGGTTGGTCGAATGACCTTGAGCGTATATGAAGCCGACGATGGAGGCTTACACTGGAAAGGGAGAGGGATAGTAAAGAGAGCACTTGCACAGGAGAGTTGCATGTTGCTGTTACCTAGGAGATTTGGTCCGAGGGAGTAATCCTTGCCTTGGCGCAAAGTTCAAATAGTAATCTCTTGACAATGACTATTACGGGATGAACTTAGATCTTGCTTTCGAATTTGGACACAAATTGAGACTAGGCGCGTTGCATTCGAGGAGCGGGTAGAACGAGTACAGGGTAGACTCACGTGAATTAATCAAGAATACCCGGAGCGTGAGGGGTTCTGCGAGAATAGTGCAAAGTCCAACGGGACGCAAAGGGCGGGTACTGAGGGGAGGGAGGTGGACACATGATACTGACTGGGCGGGCAGGCGGTGGATATTGCCTTCCAACTCTAGCGTCGAAGAATTTATAGTGGGGTCGAATTGGGGTTTTTCCCCTCAGCTCGAAGAAGACGGTTCAGTGGTTCGACGCATTGGCAGACGAGAGTAGTCTTGCCCTATTAGCACGATCGCGAGAAGGTTCCTAAGTATGCGAGTCGAAACTTTGTCCAACTCCAAATGGGACCTTTTGTGCTCTCAAACTTGTTGCAGGCTTTCTGCAATGGCGGCCCTTCAGTCCTCACGGCATCTCATGATTTCGCACTTCCATTAGCGCAGACAAAAAGTGTCGAGGAGGTGTCTGTTGTCTCTCTCTTCATTGAAGTCGCCGTAGCGCGCATCTTTTTCTACTTCTCTCTCTTTCTCACTCTAATCTCTGACAATATCTGATATGAAACGTTTGTAAAAGTATATTTTCACAAATAAAAAGAAATATAATAAGAAATTTCGTAAAAGAGAAAACCAAAATTTTTATAGTCTTTCGAACTGACCAATGTAATTCACAAAATTCTCTTTTACATTGACTTTGAATTTTGAAAAATACCATATAAATTCTTTATTCTCCTATTAATGGGTATTTTTATTTGAAATAGTTCATTTAGAAAATAAAAATGAATGTTATAATGATATCAATGAAATATGAAATAGGATGAAGTAGGGGATATTTCATAATTCAAGTTCGAAGACATCTTCAATTAAAGCATTGCAAATTTGATATATTTCTTCAGTTATCACCTTGTACAAAATTTTGTATGGAAGTTTCTTAAATTAAATTTATTTTCTACCATAATAAAGCCATTTGACTATATGCCAACTTTGGGTCGACAAGTATAACCTTACTGGTGAGATTGTGGCTAAGATTAAACACCTAACTCGTCGTATCAAAAAAATTATCCCTCATATTTGCCATTATTGTGTGCTTTTCTGTATCGTATATAGAACCTGTTGATCATAATCGATTAAAGTGACTAGCCTTTGTTATAGGACCCAAAAGTTTATAAACTGGATCAAATATTCCATACCTAACGACAGGTTAGCTAATCTTAGGTTATACAGATTACCTAATCTAACGATATAGTTTAATAGATAGCTATTACGGAAATTTTTCCATCTACTATGGGTGAGATTAGATTACAAAGCTATTTTTAATTAAATATATTTACTCAATTTAATGTAATTACTAGTTAAGCCATGGAAACTGCACATCGTTTCTTTGTAATTGAGTACATTACACCTAGGTAATTCGATTAAATAAACTTATATATATATGTGGTTAGGTAAGGGTAATCATAAGAATTCCTTAATCCACTAGAGAAGTCTCCTGGAGTTCTTTAACCCTCTTCAGGAGCGTTACATATACGATAAGTCTCATTGTTTTAAAAATGGTTACCGTATAAAAACTCTTCTGCTCAATCAACTTATGTTTCCAGCTACATTTTTCTCAAATACTCTTTATGCAGTGTAAATCAGTGAGTGAATTCTAGTCTCCGTTTCACTAGTTAATTATGTATTTGCAATCGATAACTTCACGTATAATGAATGGCACCTTTATTGTTCATGCATAATCAATCAATACTATTCACTATATAGGAAAAATTAAGTAACAAAATCTCTCTCATTTCCGGCATCCTCCAGATAGTAGAGTATACATTCAATCTCCTATTCGTTAATGCATCAGTCAATGTCCTCTTTTGTTTAGGAGTGAAATCATATTCAAGAAATAGCACCTTTCTCTTACAATATTTTTAGGTGTGGGTCTCACAGAGTTTTATTATTCTTCATATCAATTATTCTGTTTCCTATTTGTCACGGATGGCCGATTCGAAAATGAATACGTTTGGGATAAAGTGTGTGCTCGCCAATCTTATTCTCACATCATTTGGTATATTAATGATCGTTTTAAACAGAACTCAAATGGAGGTAGTTACCTAAACTTCTTTTAAAGATTTACTAAAAAATAGTGATCTAATGACATAAATTCATTGTTTGCACATTGGCAAATCTCTATCGAAACAAATGGGATTTTGCCTTAAATTCAATGATTTTAGGGTTATTTTATTTAACCTTTTATTTATTTTTCGTTGGAAAGAAAGTAAGGAATGAAATGTATGTGAAGAGAGCCCCACAATAGGAGCAAAGAAATTTGAGTTGCTCATTAATGAAAAAGGCGATCTTTCCGGCAGTAAGACTCTCTAGCTACCGCGGCAACCCACTGAGCTTTCACTTAGAGTAAGGCAGACCCAGTTGAACATATTGTCATGGCAAATCAAAATACCTGGCTAATTTTAATAACCATTTTGATTTATTGGTTGATCCTCGTGATGCATCATACTACAGCAATTCTCTCGGTAATTCTCACAGCCATCCTTGCACCTAGTAAAGTATGCTCATCCCCTTTGAGATCCTTGACAGCGAACACCTTATTGAGCCAGCATTATCACGATTCCTGAACCTCGCACAGTTACTCTATGATCCCCCTTCTGACAAACGACAGTGCCCGCAGAAGTAATGCGCCTCATATCGGCCCAAATTTTATGACCAATCTGCTAGCCCCATAAATCACATGCAGTCTCATCTTATCGTATCTTTCCGCGGATTTTGCCATCTTCCATGACACCCAACATCACAATGTACCTTTCAATTTCATGACATAGGAAGCAAGCAGTCGTCGAAAGTTGATAATACAACGAGACAAATAAATATGTTGACCTCCAAGTGCACCAGGAAACTCGTCTAGAGCAAGCCAAATATGTAGTAGTCCCACCACTGCGGTGCGAAAAACAACCATTCTAGAAACCTTCGAATTCAGACGGCAAGCGCCAAACTTTCTCACAGTCGCTTTCAAAGCACTTCTTATCTTTTCAAAAAAAATCGACACTAATTCTTTGTTATTAATAAAGGGTTGAGTTTCTTGTTAATTTCTCTCTTACAGTTACTGAAAACTCTATCATGACGATTCTCTTTCTGCACACATATGATTGCACACAAATGTAATTCGAAGGACAAGGAGATCTATTTTATAAGGCCTGCTACTATCTTCAATGCGCACTACAGGCTGTATCATTTAAAATTACTCCTATAATCAATCTCTACAGTTTCGACTATACACTCAACTAATCAATCATACTTTAGTTATTATATTTAATCATGAAACATATACACATGCACATTACCAACCTCATCAACTTTGTGTCTTTTTAATAAATAATTTTCTTTCGCCTGAATTAAGTCCTTACCTAAAAGATTTCCTTGCTGTTTCGAACAACGTTATTTACTTTCATAAAATTATGTACAAATTTACCACAGTACACAATATATATTTGATATCTGCAGCTATTAGAATTATTTAACGTATTCACTCAATGCTATTTTAAATTGTATTATCTTTTTATCAATTTCATTATTTCATATGATGATGTTGCGGCTTATCCTCAATGCATCTGTTTGAGCAGCACAGAGACTAACTATTAAGGATATTATGTAATTGATTACCCCGAGGTATCCACAGAGCGATCAGGTAGCCTATATTGTGTTGTTGACGCGTGTGATTAGTTTGGCGCATTGAAGCTTTCCATTATGATTGTGTGGGATGCCTCGGTGTATTTGGGTTAAGCATTCGTGATTGTCTCATCTAGCTTTCTTTGATAGCACCTCCTGACAGGTAGATGACATCCACAAGGCAGGCTCAACTGATCTTTGGGGAGAGAGAGCTTTTGTGCCTTGCTGGTTGCCAGATCAGCTAAAGATCTCGGATGAAGTCGTGGGCACTTAGCTTTACTATTTGCCTCAAGTCTGGCCGTTTTTAGTTGATTAGTAGGGCTTAGTAGGAAGACAGTTACACCTCAAGCACCTTTGTCGAAAAATCAGAAAACCAGTTCACTGGGGCTCTCGTGATGCTTAATTGGGAGCTGCGGCACGATTGGGGACGTCCGGCCCAGGGGAGACCTTAGGGTTGGTGTGCTTGATCAAAGGGTTTCTGTTCGCCGAACGACCGAAAACCTCCTGGAAATAGGCGGATGTGATTAGTGCGAGAGAAAATCACAACCAAAAACCCCTTTTTTAATGCGTATGGTCCGAGATTTTTGCAAGATGGCGAAGAAGAATTGTCCTCCGCCCCGAAAGCTAACCTGCAAAATATGCAAATTCTACAGATGGAGTGAAGACTTCGGGGAAAGGAGTTGCAAGGAACTCACAGATGGCGTCAGTGTCTGTGACTTCTGCAAACTCGAGAAGCGCCTGGGCGAGAGCATCGCTCAACTGAGAGAGGGGAACTCCCTCCTTAAAAGGGAAGTTCAACTCTTAAAAAGAGAGAGATGCAGATGCTCAGGCGAGAAGGCTCCTGACGTCCAACAGTCGATTTCTTCTGCTGAAGGGCTTCCTCAACAAGCCAAAAAGAAGAAAAGAAAGAAGAAAGAAGAGAAAGTAGAAATAGAAGAAGAGAAAGTAGAAAGAGAAGAAGAGAAAGTAAAAGGAGAAGAAGAGAAAGTAGAAAGAGAAGAAAAGAAACTGGAAACAGAAGAAGAGAAAGTAGAAGCAGAATAAGAGAAACGGGAAACAAACGAAGATATAACAAAGGAAGTCAAGAAGAAGAATAAGAGGAAGAATAAGAAGAAGAAGAAAAAAAATTTAGAGATACAAGAGGAAACCGGCAAGTCGCCTCCGAAAGGAAAGACTAAGTCGTCCGCAGACAAATGTGCAAGAGTCACCCTTATTGGTGATTCTCAAGTACGGGGTCTGAAGCCCCTGGTAGCTGCCCGCCTTCACACAAGCGTTAAGGTGAGATGCATCCCAGGCTGTGGGAATAAGCAGGTAAGAGCTGAGGCCGAGAAGTCTCAGATTTCTGAGACTTCAGTCGTTGCCCTTATGGTAAGTGGCAACGACCTCTACCTCAGAGGAGGTAGGGTAGGCCCTACAGGTGAGATTATGAGGACAGTTATGGGAGCTGTCGACGACTGTGGACTGAAAACCCACAGACGCGTCGTAGTGGGGATGCTCCCGAGGTGAGCTCCAATCCGGACTGCCCACTTGAGGCACATGTCGCTAAACAGGCGCCTTGCAGACCTCTGTACGGCTGAGGGTGTCTTTTTTGTGGACCCGTACGCCGTATTCTATGGTAGAAAAGACCTCTACAAAAGGGACGGGGTGCACCTCTCCTTCAAGGGCAAGGCGTTCCTAGCCAACCTCATCCAGGATGTCGTGGAGTGCACCCAAAGGAGTGTCTGGCCCATTGGGAAGGCGGACGTACGCCAGTACGCCCGAGTCACTCCCCAAACAACCTTCTCGGAGGTTGTCAAAAATGGTGCCACCGCGGCAAACAAGAAGCCGGGAAACGGAAGAGTATAGGGAATCCTACATTAGGGGACTCCCTGAAAGTTCTTCTGTTCAATGCGACGTCAATCAGGAACAAGTTTCCTCAGCTCCGTGGCCTCGTAGCGACGGAAGAACCCGAAATGGTAGCCATAACAGAATCGTGGATAAAAACCTCAAACCGAGACTTTGAAGGCGAATTCACGGTTCCTGGCCCCCAACTCTTCCACAAAGATAGGCCAAACAGAGAGGGTGGCGGTGTAATGTTGTATGTCAAGGATACAATCAAATCTACGAAATCCAACGTTATATCCGACCACGAGCTCCTAGACGTTGACCTAGAGATCGGTCCTGTCAGATACAGGACCCTGCTGCTTTACAGACCCCCTTTCCAACCCGTTGAGAAGGACATGGAACTGTACCAGCTGCTGGGTAAGCTGGTTTAAGGCAGAGTGTGCATCGTTATGTGCGATTTCAACAGCCAAGTTGACTGGGAAACCAGAGCAGCCGTTGGCGAGAGCCCGCTACTCCTGGAGTTCGCCAACAACGAGTTCCTCACTCAATGGGTCAGAGAACCGACGAGAGGAGACAATATCCTCGACTTGGTCTTCACCTCTGAGGATGATATCGTTGAGGATATCTCTGTAGACGAAGAGCTCGGTGGCAGTGATCACCAGCTAGTTAGATTTAGCGTCAAGATCCCGAAGGTAAGGTCTGTTGCCAGTCAATCAAAGAAACTTGACTTGAGAAGAGCAGACTTTGCAAGCCTTCGAGCTGGACTGACTGACGTGAGGCTAAAAGTGTGCGATGCCGTTGAAGACTCGTGGATTAGTTTCAAAACCACATTCATGAGTCTTCAATCGCGTTTCATCCCTCTGAAATGCCCCCGTCTGTCTTCTGTTCAACCTAAGTGGTTTAATCGAGAAATCGGCCAACAGCTTAGGGAGAAGAGAACTATGTACCGGCAATCGAAGATCTCGGGTGACTTTGACAAATACTGGAGGCTAGCCAGGAGAGTGAAGTCCAGCTTAAGGGCGGCTAAGCGGTCTGAGGAACTCTGAGTGGCGAGACTCTGTAAAGAGAATCCCAAGGAGTTCTTTGGATATGTAAACAGCCGTAAACCAATCCGTCGAACGATTGTCCCTTTGAGGAACGAGGAAGAGACATTAAAGCATTCAGATGCAGAAAATGCTAACCTCCTCAACGACTACTTCTCTTCAGTGTTTACTGAAGAATGTGGTCCCATCCCCCAGCCGACGGATTCCTACTCGGGAGAAAAGCTGGAGGATATGGACTTCACCGAAGTTGAAATCAAAAAGGAGACCAGTGACCTAATGACAAATAAGTCACCTGGCCCGGATGGGTTTCTACCTAAAGTGTTGAAAGAAGTGCGCGATCAAGTGTCACGACACCTGAGCGCAATCTTCAACATGTCAATCCGGACCAAATGCGTTCCTAGAGACTGGCGTGAGGAGGAGGTGACTCCAATCTTTAAGAAAGGAGATCGTAACCAACCGTCGAACTACCGACCTATCAGTCTGACTTCGATAGTCGGTAAACTCATGGAAAGAATCATAGTGGACAAAGTGACGTCGTATTTAGAGTCAAACCTGTTACTGAGGAGTTCCCAGCATGGCTTCCGAAGGCAACGGTCATGCCTGACGAACCTTGTAGAATTCTTCCACTTCGTTTTAAGTGAGCACGATCGGGACAAGGCGGTGGATGTGGTCTACCTAGACTTTCAGAAAGCCTTTGATAAGGTACCACATCGCCGCCTTCTCCGTAGAGTGCGAGCGCTTAGCATAGACGGAAAGGTAGCCGGCTAGATCGAGAACTGGCTAAGTGGCAGACGGCAACGGGTGGTAGTGAATGGACAGTCTTCTAAGCGGGTGCCCGTTACTAGCGGGGTGCCTCAAGGTTCTGTCCTTGACCACTACTATTCATCATCTACGTCAACGACATGGACGGTGACATGGTTGCCAAGATTTCCAAATTTGCCTACGATACCAAGCTTGGTATGAACGTTGCAAAGGATGGAAATACTGCCCGCCTGCAGGAAGATCTTGGGAAGATTGGGGAGTTTTCGGACACGTGGCAAATGCCTTTTAACGTGGGGAAATGCAAAGTGATGCATATCGGCCACAGAAACCCCCAATCTCAGTATATCCTTAAGGGCACTGCTATTGAATCCACTGACACTGAGAATGACTGGGGTGTAACAATCACTAGTGACCTCAACTTCTTGAAACAGTGCATTGAGGCGGAGAAAAAGGCCCAAAGGATGCTAGGCTATATTAAGCGCCAGTTTGGTTATCGGAACCAGGATATTGTACTGTGCCTGTACAACTCACTTGTCCGACCGCACCTGGAGTATGCCGTACAATTTTGGAGTCCTTCGTTTCGAAAGGACATCGCGAGATTGGAACGCGTACAAGCCAGGGAAACCAAGCTGATTCCCTCTATCCGACATAAAAGTTATGAGGATAGACTAAGGGAATTAGATCTGTTCTCGTTGGAAACCCGTAGACTGCGTGGTCAGCTCATCGAAGTTTTCAAAATACTTTGAGGGTTCGACAATGTTTGACTACCGGGATATTTTCACACTGAGTGAGAACAGAACACGCAATCACGGCTTCAAACTTGAACTGAAGCGTTACAACCGCAATCTGTGTGGAATTTTTTTCACTTACAGTATCTGCGGTATGTGGAACGCACTTCCAGTGGAAGTTGTCAACAGTGAATCTGTTGACCAGTTCAAGTCAAGTGGCCGTTTAGGGATGCAAAACAATTGAGCAGCCATGTGCCCGCTCGATTGCTAGTCCAAAGGTACCCTCTTTGAATGGACCGTAAGCTCTCCTAGGTTGCCTTATTTTCTTGTTGTTACTCCTTGTTGTTACTCAAGAGAGTGGAATGATTTTGAAGAATAGATGTTAGTGAGATGTGCATGAAGCACGATATTCTGTGATAATGATTTAATAGACTAGTGTGGAATTGGATGCAGGTATGTTATTCGAAGTGAATTTAGTGTGGGTGAGGTGGAACAGTTGATCGAAAATCCTCTAATGTAGCATATATTAGGTGTGGTTTTAATGTTTCTTAAATGGAGTGTGTGTTCTGTGTTGTAAAGTACTGGTCGGTTTAGGTTCGTGTAGGTTGTTTCTAGTATTTTTGGCTTCTAATATGAAAGTGATCCTTGACCCCGATGACTTTGTGTAGGTGGTTTGATGTTGTACAGCCTCTCATTTTAAATGGCTTAGTTTTCGATCGTTTGAATAATACTGATGAAACTGAGAAAATTACGGGAAAGAAGAACTTCTCACCTATTCCATTAAAGTGCGTGAATCGTTTATGACTTGTGGTTGGAATTTATTTGTTATTTATTGAATTAAAGAATTTTTATATGTGTGGTTTGAAGAGGATTGAGCTAGTTTTTGTTGCAGGGTTATATTGTATGGAGATGAAGTATATCGTTAGCTGAGGCGCGTATTTTTTTCGCCACGTTTCATTGGTGTGGAGGGTAACTTTTCATTTGTTTTAGGCTGTGTTGAGTCTGTTTGTAGTAATGAAGGCTTGTAATGTGTTAAGATAGGGTTGAAGGAAATGAGAGGATATTTATGGTTTTCAGTGTGTGTAGGTGAGAGTTTGAATGTCTGCATATTAAGTAATTTCTATCTGGATAGTCAGTATATTATGGGTTTGACATGCACGGGGAGGTTAAAGAGAGACAGTTTGCAAAGATATTGATGATATTTGTCTGGTCATAAAAAGTTAAATGAGTCTGTCTACTCTCAAAATAGTTGGCCAGCAATCTTTGTATCTATTGTGTATGTTGTATTTCTTATTAAGGTTGTAGAGGAATGGCATCTAAAGCTTTGCTGATTTCTATTGTGGTATTTGATGCTTAATTGATGCAATCATTGATTAATTTGTGAGGGGTTAATAAAAGAGTGATTTTTGTGTGTACTGGCATGAAAACCTGATGTGTAGAGGCTAAGGGAATGTGTTCAGTGATCTAGTTTAAGATGAGGCAATCTAATGCATTCGAGAGAGAAGATACAGAGAAGAATGCTGAGATGGTGTGAGTAATTTATTTTAGGGTGTTAATTGTGTTAGGGGAGAACTAAAACCTTAGTGAAAACTAAATGTAAAATCTAGGTATAATTATATATTTTAAGGAAAATAAAATAAACCAAACTTAGGCCTATGTATTACCCTAGCTCAGAGCCACTACAAATATATATATATATATATATATATATATATGATTTAATACCAGTACTATCAAGCTCAAAGTTTAGGTCGTATCTAGAATCTAATATAGATAGAGCTTAACCTACAAATTACCTAATTTTTCTTCATACAAGCAACAAAAAATTAATTTGACCCTAAATTTAAAGGTCCTAACTTACATATTATCAGGAACGAATTGTCCTACAATTAGCCTGTATTGTAATTTATGCCATACATCAAAAGTTGTCTTGAGAGTCAGCCGTAAAACACATAATGGCTCCCTTAAAGACTCTTGAACAACTTCAGCAAATACAAACGTTCCAGCCACGAGAACATTAATATGAATCTTCTTATTATTAACTATCAAACAAACGTATGGTTGTTACTTAAACATTTGCAAACTCTTTATATTTCATTTATTTAATAATTTGGAGATTTTGAGTGAGGTAATTATGTGAAAGTCTCCAATTTGTGTATTAATTATATGAGAGCGCATTAAAACTGTTAGTTAAGCCTGCTCGGGTAGGTAGTGTACACCAGCCATAGTTGAGTAAAACCAATACGTACAAGAGAGAGGAAACGATAAATATGAGTTGCTATTAATAAATTGCTAATCTTTAACTGATAATAAACTTTCTTACAATGTAAACATTATACTTTTGTATGTTTTTACAGATCTTTATTGGTTATTTTAAAAATATCATTTACAGTATAGTCTTTTAATTGTTTGCAAATAGTTCAGTCATCGGTTTAGACCAGATTGACTTCACGTTAACAAAGAGAGCTGCGAGGTTTTGTAAGAGTATTTTTCGTTCAGAGGATCCAGATCCTTCTTTAGTACAGAGGTAATGGAATCGAATATAAAGATTTAATCAGCACGAGGAAGGAAAATCTACAAACCGTCTAAGTATTTATGTGTCAATCACAAGCGCGCAGTTTGATTTAGATAAAAAAAATATTGAACACTTAAGAGTGTCAATTACCGCAGAATACTTCAGAGATTATTCAGAAATTACACTATAAATGCAAAGTTTTACTTGGAATTTATCGTAGGGACTATTTATTTGGTATAAACGATTTAATATATATGGGATTAACATAAATGGTAGTGTAAGTTTATTATATTTAAAAAACTAAACGTGATAATGATAGGTAGAAATATAGATATGATTGCAGATCATTTACCTATTTACGTGTCTATAGGCCACTAAGACAAAAGACAAAATGCCTAAGTTCTAGAATACGAACATAAATTTTAATAATGAAATAACAAACAATCAATAAACTTTATTCATGAAAGATTTAATGTGTCTAGGAGATACCGTAAACATTTCCATTTGAAATTTACCCCGCCGAAATATTAGTATTCAAGGTACATGTTATGGAATCTTTATCTCATTCAAAATAATTTTTCGCGGATTTTTAATCATATACTTAGTTATTTGCAGTCTTTAAAGGAAGTAGCTTTGCCATCATCCACAATTGCATAAATCAAGTAAGTCCCGATTTTATTTTAAATGCCTAAATCATTCGCGAAATATATGCGGCATTTTAGTAATATTGTTACACCAGAAATAGTGATCTAGTGCTTTATAAACCTATTGATTCTACTAGATCTAGAAAAGAGCCTTGGATAAATAGCGATATTTTAGAATGCAAAATGTAACGTTGCCGACGCAATGAAATTTTAACGGATAATAATACTGTTGAAAAATCCTAACTCATATTATTTCTTTTTGTCTTGTAAAGTGTTCGGGCCATGAAATGTGACTAGCATTGGCATCGAACGCAACCCTAATATTTTCTTAGGATATGATAATTATCGTATACCCATTAGGAAATACATCTACCCACTGGAAAAAGCTGATTCTCTACTAAATGACGACCCGACACGGATAGTGAAGTCATTATATGAACACTTCGCAAACTTCTTTACCCTTACAAATTCCAACAGTTAACAAAAATAAAACAGAAACTTAGTAATTTTTCGAATAGTAATTTAACAGAATTCAAAATGTGGTAATTTGAGGAAAAAGTAAATCAAGATAAATTCTTTCCAATTCATCTTAAAAAAGATTAGTTCCAAAGAAGTTAAAGAACTAAATGTGACTCCAATTAGCTAAAAAGTATCAAAAGTAAGGGCAAATTTTAGACAGATTCCTTCACTAACGTTATTTGCAGCATCGTAAAATAAATGAGTATCAGAAAACTCTCGGTTTAATTTAAAGGTTAATATAAAGTAATGATAAGGAGCACCGAAAACCTAATATGAATATTCGGTTTGTTATAATTAACCTTTTCAACTTTTAATTATTCGAATATTTTTCTTGTTTTTCCCTATGTTTTAATATTCCTTTTCGTTTTTAGTGTACGTAACCTCTAAAAATGTTTATTTTATCTAGAGTTTCAAAATCTCAATGAAATATTTCCCGTAAATTTTAAATATTACACTACTATCCTGCCGCATAAGCCCATAAATAAGGCTTTAACAGCCAATAATAAAATATAAAGGACAACAGAAAAACAGAGCAAAGCTCGTTCTCCAGTGTAAACACGTTCCGAACTAGTTTTTTGGAATATGAGACACGTCTGCAAGAATCGAATTAATGGAGGCAATAAAACCTTGCTGTGGCGCTTGGAACACAGAATACAGGGTAGAGTTTATTTAGAGATTTTGATATTTTCAAGGTAAAATAAACGTTAGGTAAAAAGGGGTTAAATGGGAAGAATAAAGAATTTTTCTCCTCTCTTCCACCATTTTGTCTTTGCTTGTGTCACCTTTTACAGATAAGGATTGTTTATAATTTTCTGAGAAATTTCAATAATGTAGCTAATACTTCAGTATCTAAAGAAGTGTAACCTTTTATACATGATATTTGTTAATTTGTTTTCGTATCCAAAGGAAACTCGTTGGGTTTAAATGCACATAAATTTGGTTTTCATATCTTTTTATGCCTTATATCGAGTATTAGTATTTTTTTAGTTTAAAGCTTATTTGTAATATAGTGTCAGTCACTGGCCAAATATAAACGTATCTAGAACTTTAAACACTTGAGTGGATAGTGTTGAGTAGCCATAACTTCCACGTGAGACATGATCTCTCCTGCAAACTTTGAGATTTAGCACAGTTGTGGGAGTCTGACATTCATCTGCTTGAATTTCTAAGAAAACCCTACAGCGAATGTATAGCATTCTAGAATCATATAAGCGAGGGCACAATTTCTTCAACCTTTGATCCTAAAGCTCCATTTTTAAGCTCGTTATTCTTCTGATTGCATTTCCTTTTTTTTTCTTTTTTTACCATGATCTTGAATTCAAGTGAATAATAATATCTCGTTTTATTTGACTGAGTCAAGTTTACCTATAAAGAAAGAGCGGGAAAATGGAAACTCACTACGTGGTAAAGATAACAAGGTGTTCTGGCCAAAAAGTCGGGTGCTCTCACCTATTCTGATTTATGACCTTACGACCTCTAAAACTTTCATTAATTCAAAGACTAAACTTAGGAGGAACCTGTAAGTTATATCATTCGTTATAAAAAGAAAAACAAAACAGGGACCGACTGACATAGTGAAATGTAGAATCGCCCGCGACTAAAAACGAGGAAATAAGCATAAATTCCAATGAGTGAGTAATAATGCCCCATTTTTCTTATCAGAAGGCACCCAAATATTTATAATTTAGTCACGCATTCGAACAAATACGGACTATTATGAGGACTCAAGAAAGGAAGCAATCGCAACATAGAAAAACCATAATCAATAAGTAACAATGAATGAATTACTACGCGGTACTGTGGGGAGACACGGAAATTAGGAAGAATATCAATGGAAAATAAGGTCAAAGAAGATGAAATTTTCTCTCTCAAGCTTGTTTTCTCAGCTTTTAACGGTTCTGCATTGAACTTTGTGCAAGAACGCCCAATTTGCTCATAGTTTTCTCCTGAAGTCGCTTTTTGAAGCTTCCTTCCAGCTACAGCAGCTAGCCTAAGAAATTGAACTGCAGAGAGAAAAAGGAAGGTAAATAAAATTATATTTATTCTTTTTAACGCGAATAATTTTACCTCAGGAAAGTCACAACTGTTTAACTTCCATAAATTTGAAGAAATATAAAAGAAATATTGTGAGAAAATTGAGGTATGAATTTTGTTTTCCTTTTGTTCCTGGTCATTTTCTCTCCTTACATTCTCAATTTGTTTTACCCAAATTTACTATTTCGCCTTTTTCGAAATATGACTATTTAAAAAAAAAGGAAATTAGCTTATATGTGAGTCATCCTCCATAAAATTTTAAACTTGATTATCTGATACTTTCCGAAGTGCAGGGCCAAGCATCTTTCAATTACTTTGCTTGTTGTTAGCTGTTTGAACGATTGGCTAGCTATTCTGAGTGCTTGAATAAGTGGACGTGACCAAAAGTGAGCGCATTTGTTTGTATCACTAATTCTGGGATAAAAATCAAAAGAACCGGAATTTAAATTCATTTGTTTCGATTTGAGGTAAAACTGCGTATGACGGAATCTTTTCGAATGTTAATTAAACTCCACGTTGAACAATAAATTATTAGTTATTAAAAGATATAGCATAGTGTCCTATGTGTGATGTAAAGATAGATAACTTTGTTTTGTTTTTGAGGAGAAAATAGCCTATAAATTCTATCTTGTCTTAAATTGCTTGTTTTTTGTTTACCTAACTAAACAAAATAAGATTATTGCTTGTTGAGTATTTGGGAGAAGAGCGGAACAACTGGTAAGAAGTAAGAGTGTGCGAATAAGGATATGTCTATTTATTAAAAGCGGAAAATATTTAGCATAGTGTGAAAGGAGAGGATGCGAAACTCTTTAAATTAAAATTGTTTTCAAGAAGCTTCTCCTCTCGATTAATACTTTCAGCTTGAGGAAACGATGCAAGTTTAGTAGAATATACTTGTTGGGCTGACATTAACTTCCACCCAATGTAAACCACGTCCAAAGCAACTACCTTTGTATACCATCTTTACAAGAAATCTAGCAAGAACTCATTTGAATTCCTACTTGACTTGAAACCCAGACCAAAAGTGTTGTATCTAGTGCATCTATACGCTTACATATTGGTTGTCTACCTTCCCGAAGGTCAGAAATGTTGATTCTTCTAGGTTTAATCTATAAATGATATGACTTCGCAATCGTAAATCAGTGATGAGTTGGAATCGAGAGAAGCGTATATAAAATGATGTAACGAGAGTAGTTTAAGGCCAGAGAGAAACCAAAAGAATCAAGAACAGATGGTATTTATAAAGATGGTAAACAAATCCAAGATGATGTCTCAAATTAATGCATTAAGATTTAGAATAGGATTAGAGACGGTAATAGTGTTTCATTAAGACTTTAAATTTACATTTTTACTTACAGCGAATCTGGCATACCTAGACCAAGTCGACAGAGTGAACTAAGATGTTTTAATTTCTGCTCTGGCTGGTTAAATGCAGTTTAATAGTATGATTTTGAAATTTGGCGACGGATAAAAGATTGGGGATTCCTCGAAAAAATTCATTCTCAGTTTGGTGACAGACGTAATCCTTATAAAGTAGTAACGCAAGGGGATTAAATTATTTAACAGTTTCTTTTATAGCGTCAGTGTTTTACTAGCATTTTGTGCGGGTGATTCAAATAATATTACTAATAAAATCACAATATAACCATAGGAAATCAAGGTTGTGTTGAGTGTATAATGCCATATCTCCTTCTACATTATACGCAAATACTTTATCAACAAGACATATCTAAGACCCATTTTTAGCATATAATCGAAGATTTTCCCATTTGCCTGGGGTACAACCTAATTCTAAATTAACTAAGTTATTTAGGTCGTTTTAACTAAATTCTACTTGATATTTAAGATCAAATGAGTTTGGCTTGGTCCAAAGAATAAATAGAACTTTTTCACCTAACTTTTCTTAATAAAAGTAAATCTGTGTAGTTAGAACATCTTGATGTTTGGGAGAATAGCTCTAATTTTGGTTTCATTAATCCATTTCTGCTGAATCCGCTAAAGTTTTCATCTTATCTTCTTCTATACTGCCATGTCATCATCATTATCTTGATTTTACTCAAATTAAAACCCAATAAATTTTGGTTATTTAGCTACATTATTTATTTCAATCATCCGGAAAATAAATCTAACTTTTTCTTTACTATTTGGAACAAATTTATTTAAATATCAGATAAAATAAAGTGGTCTTAATGAATTCAATAAACAACGCGAAATATATGTAAATTCATTTTATTACTCTTTGCCACCATCTGCTAGAGATTCTATTATGTTGGTCGCCAAACAGATCAAATCCCACTATCATGGCTCTATGAAAGAGAACAGAGCAACCTCCTTTTATCTTAATAAATCTAGGTATGTAGATGACATAATACCTTTCCACACCCTCAAAAGTTTTCAGTTTTCTAACGTTACCATTCCCCCAATATAATCTTCTTCACTGCATTTGCTGTGGCTGCTATCTTCAAAAATGATAGCAAGATTCATTTTATTATAATTTATCAACAAATACTTCTTTGATTACAACTTATTGACTGTAGACTTAGAGGCTCAACAATGAAAGAGAGAGTGTGGAAAATTATTGATAAAATATGAGTAAAAGTGAGAAATAGAAAAATACTCATGTATTTAAAATAAGAAAAAAAGGGTCTTAACATTGCAATTATACACACATATATAAACACAACGTAGATATTTTGATTTCTTCTCCTTTGAACGAAATATTCACACTTTTTCCTAATACACAGACACACGTATGACAAAATATTTAACCGATTGCTCCTTTCAGGACTTGGTATGACACCATTAGGTGAAAGTAGTCTATGAAATAACTACGAAATCAGGCTTATTGTACTGAGACTATTTTTTTTCATTTACTCTTAAGAGAGTAAAAGAAGTTGAAGGAACCAACGAGAGAATTTTCACTTTTAGGACCAAGAGGCGTTATCATAAACGGGAAAGAGATGAAGTTAAATAAATAAATTGAGTAAACCGTTAATAGACCACTTGTAACAAATTTAATGGTCTGGACATTCATTGAGAAGTTGCAATGGGAAAGTAAAGACAAAAATAAAAAGCCATCAAATGATATTTGGTTAATTAACTGACGGAAAAAAGGTCATGACGAAAATAATGCACAAGGTCCAAAGCTTCGAGATGAATGTATCTCCTTACTTTTATCACCTTATTTGCCTTATTTATACTTAAATGAAGTAGTAATATATTTTTTGGTTTGGAATGTTTTCTTTTATATTAAAACTATCATATTATATTACCTTAGTTTCATTATTTTATAGATTATGCAACATAATGTGCTATTATATTTTAACATGCATATACATATATACATAGAAATACATATGAATGTAACTTGTTCCTTCGAATTCATTCTACACCCATCTACACGCATACACAGACACAGATATATATGTATATATGTATATATATATATATATATATATATATATATATATATATATATATATATATATATATAGAAATATGTATATGTCTATAAAAGTAGCACGAGAGAATGATGAAAATGAATCCATTAAACCACATTGAAAGAGAAAACGGAATAATTTTTCCTTACAGTAATATTTTTATTACCTTTTTTCGAAAAAGTCCGTGCAGGGAAGCGCTTCGAACCAGGCACACTGAGGCAGTGAGCACCGCTTCGATCACAGTTAAAAGTATGCCGTTAGTACACTACGCTACGCAGAGAACCAAAAAATTCTCTGGAAGGAATAGCTTTGAAGGAACACTTTCGCCGGCTCGAACGGAGACTATGAAAGAAATAGAAAATTAATTGGGAATTCAAAGAATAAATGAGGAATAGGTAAACGCGTGGCAGATATACAAATGTATATATCTCTCAATGGATTCATATATATATATATATATATATATATATATATATATATATATATATATATATATATATATATATATATATATAAGTATATATATATATATATATATATATATATATATTATATATATATATATATATATATATATATATGTACATAGAGAATCAGACATGTATATTTTCTGAAAAATACCTAAAGACCAGAATTTCAGTAAACTCGGGAGTAAAAGCCTTTACATTCTTTCAAATTAATCCTCAAATTGAGTTTGAAGAGCGACCCCAAAAAGGTCCATCAAACCGATAACTAACCAACACGGGAATAATTTCCTTCAGAACAACATTTGGGACGCCCCGTGAAATTAAAATTATTAACAGGTACTCCAATGAGGTTCTAAGCGGGATGTTAGTGTACACAATGAGGGAATTCTTGCTCGTTGAAGGCTAATAGGACAAATATGAATAAAAATAGAGGAAGAATAGAATGAAAATAAATAGTGAAAAGGATGAATGATAAAAAGCGTGAAAAGGCAAACCTTGCCGCTCCTCAACTCTGAACCTGGCAGGTAAGTTAGCTGAAAGATCTCACGAGTGTCCTAAATTGTGAGCTTGAAACACATTAGTGTGAACGATACAGATGTATCGCACCTTTTGATGTAAGTACAAAAGAATTGTTAAGATGAAAAACTAAATTAATACATGTGTACATAGGGAATTATGATGCAGATGTACATAAATATATAGCCGTACATTAGCTTTGATTAACAGGAAACCATAGGATTGTGGAAATGATCAAGTACAGATGTAATACATGCGTGCATTTGCATATATCGATTCGTGTAGTGGAAAATATAACCGTACACACACCTACACGCCCCGACATAAATAAATGTTTATGAGCCAAAATAAAAAAGATGCTCCTTTGGAACGAATCAAAATTATCTCCAACCGATTAAGCTAAGGTCTTTGAGAGATCATCGGGAATTCATCCAGTGAAATAAGAAATGGAAACTATTAAATTGTCATATCCGGTTTTAGTAATAAATCTGTGTAGCTGCAACGAATTCTCTCTCTTAGAAATCATTAATTATTCTTGTCACAAATCGTCAATCCTTTGATTTTTGTGCTGAACTCACGTATAGTTAAAGCAAAGAGAGAATGTATGTCGAGAGTTGAGTGAATGGGTAGAGATATAAAATGAGAGAATACATGAGGAAAAATAGACGGATAGACAAGAAAAGAGTTGAAATAAGTTAAATATGTACGAAATAGCTGCAATCATCTTTAAGTTCCTTTGCCATCAAGTTGATTGTTTACCCGACCAGAAAAGGGGCACACCACATTTCATATTTACGTCTCTTATTTGATAATAATGATAGCTCTGACTACCAGACAAAGATTTCGTTGCTCTCCTTTTCTCTTGTCGCCCTCGACCTCGTTGTTAATTAATTTATTAACTATTTTACGCCATAGTCCCCCTCTATTTCTTCCCAATAAATTCATGTAGTAATTTAGAGAAGAATTCCCATTCCTGATCGGTCGGACAAGTCACTCGGTGGCGCAACAGGTTTGTGCTGTTTTATGCTTATATGTAGATGGCGAAAGGAAGTACATATTATGAAGAAAATGTATAAACTATTTTTCAGAAAAATAATTAATCATTACACCCTAAATATAAGTTTATGCATTAAGTTTGGAAGTCCTGTTCCTGAGATTCTTCAATAAGGTCTCGTAACTCCACTATTTTGATAAACAGGAGTTTTTAATGTAATGTTTGTTATCTATACCCCTTTTGAATATTCTTCCTGTTAAAATTTTAAAACTTACCCCTTTTTTAACTGCGCTTCTTATTTTTCATCCAGTGAGCGAAAATGCATTGATTTTGTAGTCAAATTCTTTCTTTCTCAGTTATAAAAGTCATTTGAAAGGAGCACCACAGAAACCACTTGGCTTCTAACACACTCAAAGATAAAGGAAGGATGAACAGAAAAGAAAGGAGGGAGGAGCGGTAGAAATAATGCATAAATATCAAGTATATGATCAGGCAATTCTTAACAAAAATTTCATTATGGCTCCTGAGAATAATATTTTGTAATGTTCATATTCCTACGTTCTGAAAATCAAAATAAAATTGAATTATAATATATTAAATCATAATTACGTCATCATATGATATACTTAATTCACGATGTTGAGAGATGAGTCTTCACAAATATTTGAGGATGTGATTATTATTATCTATTTTGCACCATTTTTCTCCCTCCTTTGCAATATTTACTTGATGACGTCAGGTTTTTCTAAACTTAGGTTTCAACCGAGGAGTTTTTATAAATGCTGCTCGGAATAAGCACATAAAAGGGCGAACATATTACAAAGTAATTTAATATTAGTAATGCTTACTAGAGAATGTAAATCCTAAAAAGATATTTTCTAAAGAAAATAACAATATGATTTAAATGGATTGTAAATAATGAGTAGTAAAGTAAATTGATCATTACTAGCGATTTCATCGTACTCAGAATGAACAAATAAGGAAAAGAGGATTAAAAATAAAATAGATATAGGAGGAACAGAGTCAAATAAAATGATATATAAAAAGTAATAATGATTCATCTTTCTCTCTTTTAAATCCGCACAGCAAATCAAAAGATATGGCACTTGTATGTGCTTAGATCAGCGCATTGATCATATTGTTATACGGTTGAACGGTTTCTCATCCCTTCATCTCTCCTCATAACATAAAGGTAAAATTGCAACAATATTTGGTGGAAAATTCCTTATATGCTCTCCTTCTTAAACCGCATCCAGAGGAAGAGAGCCTCCTAGATTATAAGAATATAAGCCTCTTCATGATTAATAGAGACCGAGATTTTAGTGCGAATTTATTAGTATCCGGGTAGGAATTCCTACAAGTCAGGAGAGAAACTACGATCATTTCTACTTACTGGGCTTGAAGAAAAATAAATAAAATACTCTAACAAATAACAAAAAGATAAAAAGCACTGAACTAGAACTTAAAGATTTATTGTTGAGTTTGAGAAAATACAATTTATTTGACAATAAGCAAGAAAGATTTAGTTTTTTTTAGTTCGTTAAGAAGAACAAAATAAAAGTATTAATAATCATGACAATGCTCTAGTTATTGAAAGGTGTCTTGTTTCAAGTCAGTGTCATCTGGGGAAATCCAAGGTATATTCGTACGTTGGCGATGATACAGGATGACGCCCCCCAAAACTTGCCCCAACTTTCGATAGGGCTTATTTCTTAATTTTCTGCAAGGATTGAATGAAACTTTGGTGATAACTAGCTTATTGTGTTTAAAAACATCAAATCAAAACATGAGAGTCGTTGGAATTTTCTTCTTTAATCTAGAGCACGTGTTCGAGATGACCTCCATTTAGCTTTGTGCATTTCTTGAGGCACAGCACAAAGTTGTCCATGACGTCCTAACAAACCGACCGACTAATGGCTCGGATCTCCTCTCTGATGGCTTGCATGAGTTCCGTGATGGTCCTGGGTCTCCCTACGTACACTCTGTCTTTAAGGTAGCCCTAGAAAAAGATATTTGGGGGCCTAAGGTCTGGGCTGTGAGGTGCCCAGTCAAAATCAGTCTTGAGACTGACCACATGGCCACCAAAGTTCTCTTTCAGCCAATCTCGGGAAAGGTTTGATGTGTGAGAGCTTGCTCCATCTTGCTGGAACCAGAACTTCCCCATAAACGACGGAAACAGGGTCTGCAGCTCCCTCTTAGAGGTTTTGAGGATCTCAACATAACGCTCCTTGGCGATTGTCACTGTCGCGCAAGATTCATCGAAGAATGGTCCGATGATGTCTCTGGCTGAGTGGCTGAGATTGCAGTCCATACCGTGCACCTAGGGAAGTGTAAGTGCTTGGTGGCTACCTCATTTAGTCTGGAGGTCCCTGAAAAGACATTTGTCTTCGAGTTTACTTACTGGCTACCTCATTTGGTCTGGAAGTCTCCCAGGAGACATTTATTATCAAGTATACTTTTTCTTCAAGAAGAAAGTGAGTTTCATCTGAGGTCTAAAGGAGGTTAAGGAAAGTTGGGGTTTCCTGAATCTTCTCCAGTATCTTGACTACCATGACCTTTTCTGCTCCGTGTCTGAGGCTGTAAGGGTCTGCTTCGTCTGTATTGTGTATCGGTAGGCCTTTACATCCATTACTAGCACTCTCCTGCAAGTCTTACGGGATATACCGAGGGACTGACTTTTCTTGCGCACAGAGTTTTTTAACTCTGAAGAAGTGACTCTCTTACGCTCTCGACCAGCTCGGTTGTACGCCTCCTGTGGCGTCCTGAATGGCTTGGACAATTGTCACTGGTTCCAATGAGGTTTTCCACTGACCCATAGTTTTCGAAGTGGTCCACCGAGTTCTGAATTCTGCTCTTGGAGGCGACTTTTTCACATTCAAACTGATGCACAAAAGTGTCCTGCACTTTCTTGAACGAGCCTATCTTGTAATTAATGTTTGATGCAGTATATTCATTGCTGGAGCTCCCATTGCTTATGTCATGTCCCACAAAGTAATGTGATTAGTGACTGAATGATGAACATGTCACAAAAGTGTGTGCAGGCTCGGTTTTGGGGGGTTACCCTGTATTCACACTTATATTCGGTTCAGTCTTATCCTCTTAAATGTGAAAATTTCGGGAATTAATCCAACGGAGGTGTTTATGATTTCATTGCGTGTGGGATGAATGTGTTTTAACATCGATGGAGTATTTATCGTAACTGAAGAGTATAGTTTGTAAGAGGAATTAGTTTGCAATGGGGTACTGGAATCCAGTGAATACGTACGAGGTTCTGACATAAAGAGAGGGATAGATAAATAGATAGATAGAAAGAGAGATGGTCTTAGAGAGTTCTAGGGAAACGGCCTCTAGCGAGGTCTTCTCTTATAGCATTGTGGGGGAATTCCACGTGAAATTTCTTTTCCAGCACAGAGGTGACGTCCATGCGCTGGAGAAGGTTCTAGAATTTGGTTAGGCTTAAATTGGTAAGCCTCTCCTCCTTCATCCACAAGCGTTAGCCTTGAACCGCGTTCACCTTGGGCTACCTTTTCGCGGGTTAGAATCGCCTCGACGTGAAGATTGGAGGCCATTCGAGAGTAGCGCTGTTTCCCCCACCCCTGCGGGGGGAGCCTCAGATATATAGGGCTCGTCTTCCAGGTGGGAGATACAGAGTTGATGAGTCTCGCCCGGACCCAAGAAGTTTCCCTTAGTTCCAAAGCAAAGTGATGGCTGAACTTTTGTGTCTTGGAATTAACCCAGCCAGTGTGGTAATTCCATTTGACGATCGCCCCTGAGCGATTTTTCCTACTCCACTCATCAACTCCTGTCAAAGCCCCCCTCGTTCTCCCCTCTTTTTCGGGTGACCGAAATACTCTGCCCTGGACTAGACGTTACCACCCCTCCCCCCCTTTTGGAGAACCATCATCACGTCAACTTCCCGCTCAGAAACTCCCAGCGCCCTCGCCATCACGTTTATTGCCTGCAGAAGACATCCGTCAAACCTTCCCCTGACGTCTCACCCAGAATCCTCCGTAAGCCAACCCCTTTTCCCCTTCAGCAACCCATTTGAGTTAATCCTCCCTATTTAAATAATCTCCTTCTGTAATGCATTAAATTTTAACTTCAGAGTCTGACGCATAACTCTGCGATTCCCCCCCTCATTTACCAATTTAATTTTGCCTATTGATTCTCTTATTTCATGTAAATAAAATTATATTTTTGTACATGCCTCTTTGAATAACCTTGAGCTTTGTCATTTCCCAAATTTTACCTGACCTCGTTTTGCACTCTTTTCACGCTGTTCCGCGCGTCGAAACTCGTGGCGTTCCGTCCCTTGTCGGTTCGCTTTTAAGTTATTGGTCCCTCCCCCATATATATATTATGGTATTAATATAATGTAATGTCATACCACGACAAGCATAGTGCGACGATTCGTAACCTTACCTTACCTTACTGAAATGCCGTGCCCCTGCAGACGTTGGCGACCAAGAAATGCCGCACCTATCTGTCTCTTACCATTTGTAGCATCTGTGCAGCCGTGCTTCCGTCTTCCACTGCCCTTGCTCTTTCACCCATATACTTCTCTCTCTGGCTGCCTCTTGCTCTTCTTCCTGGTATTCTTCAGGTTAGACTGAAATTTTCTATTTTTTCCTCTTCGCATAACACGTCCTAAAAATCTCATTTGACTTCTTCTTACATTTTCAGTAATTCTCTTTCAGTTTCCATTTGCCTTAGTACCTCTTCATTTTATATTCTCTCTATCCACGAGATCTTCAACATTCCCGTCGAACACCACATCTCGAATGCCTCCAACTCTTTCTTCATTTGCCTGTTGATCATTCAAGCTCCTGATTCATACAACAGAACAGACCATACATAAGTTTTAACAGTTCTCTTTCTTGTTTGTCTTGTTGGGTGTCTATTACATACATAAGATATTCCTCATCTTCTGAAATGCCTTCTTTTCCTCGCAGATTCTTCTCTAATTTTCTCGTTACATCTTCCGTCTTCCGTAATTTTTCTTCACAAATAGCAAATTTTTCTTACCTGCTTAATAGCTTTGTTATTCACTCTTATCATGTACCTAGGGACAGTGCCTTTTTATTAGTTACCATAACTTCTGTTTTATTCACATTTATTGACAAGCCCTTTTATTTACTCCTTTCCTTTACCACTCTTAAAATGTCTTGGAGTGTTTCCTGGGTGTCAACAATTAGTACCGTGTAATCAGCATACCTTATGTTGTATACATATATTTTGACTTTCCATGTTGAAGCATTGTCTTTCCTCAATTGATCTCGTTATCATCTTGCTGTGCAGGGAGAACAGATATGAAGAGAGAACTCACCCCTGTCTTACTCCTCTTCTTATATCTATCTAATCACTCAAATCTGCCCCCACTCTGACTGCTGCCTTCTGATTCCAATATAGTTCATGTATAATTCTCAAGTCTTTTCCGTTTACTCCCACAGCCTTCAAAACGTCAATTACCTCTTCATGTTTGACTCGATAGAATGCTTTTTTATAATCTATGAAACACGGGTACAAAGAATCCTTCTGCATCTCAACTCCTCGCTCACTAAACATCCTTAGTATAAATATTAGCATTTCTTGTTCCTTTTCCTTCTGTAAAGCCATATTGCTCTTCTACTATTTAATTGTCTTATCTTAGCTCTTATTCTCTCTAGAACTACCCTTAGGATTACTCTAAATAAGTGACTCACTATACTTATTAAGTAATTAGTTGTCCGTAGATTTTGGCGATGACGTCACTTCATGCCCTTAAAAAGAATAAGTTTGGCATAGAGAGAAACTTGCACAAAAGATGCTTAGAGTCAGAAGGGGGTGTGCATTCCTCAACTCACTATCCTGGCACTCCATAGTTTGGCTGGTGGTCCAACACGACCACCATTGTAGAGTGTTGCAGGGTACTACCAAGTCATCGGTCTAATAACGCTTGCCTAGTGTGAGTCGCTACCGCAGATTTTGCATTAAGGGTTGACTCCCGTAGTCTTTGTCCAATCAAGGACATCTACAAGACAGTGGGTCATGAGAGAAAACGTGAAATAATGTATGAGAAATTGAGAGTGTGAGCAAGTTAGCGTTTGAAAGTGTAGGTGGGTAAGAGAATTGAACCTTTTTCTGCGCCTCTCCAGATAATAGCAATCACAATATCGCTTTTATTTCTGCCAGAAGTAAACATGTCTGGCAACGGAACTCATAGAAGACAAACAACACTTCCCTAATTTGGAGAAGAGTAAATTCCACTTGTCGAAAAGCACTTCAAAGTATTTGGCGTATTAAATTAATAGGATTAACTTCCTCATCTTTTTACTTGAAACATTCGAGGCTAAGGGTATATTCCTTAAACGTCCTCAAAAACCCTACCGATAGTTTTTGAGGCGATTACCGAAAAGAGGTGACTACTTGGAGGCTATCGATTGGGGAAGGAGTCCCTTATTCAAGCTTCTGTGCCCTAATTCTTGAAAGAAGCCGGTCTCATTCGGAGGATCGTGCAGTGTTTTTCATCTTATTAAACCCCTCAGCCAAGAAGTAAAGGTTGAAGTTTACCCTTCAATCCTTTATTCACCCCTAAAACATGATATGTATCTTGGAATGGCCAGACACTCTCTATCCCTCTCTCTCTCTCTCAGTAGAGGAAGAGGTGACGCCCCCTTGTCGTGAGAAGAGAGCTTGTGTGTACCTTTTACTTTTCGAGCTATGTCGGCGGGGGTACCTCTTCTGAGTACCCCTGGGGTGGCTTCCCTTGTCGATTTGGTCGGAAACGAGGTTCCAGACTAAGTGCGTCATTTCTTTCTTTTTCTACTCTATCCTTCTACTTTTTTACTTTTATCCTATCTCTCCCACATATACAAAAAGAAAAAAACAACAAAAAAGAGCCTACTCCTATCGTGTCACTCCCTTTTTTCCTTCTATTTACATATAAGGACCTGGCAGCTACCTCATGCGTAAGAAGACAGTGTTTGGAACCTCTATAAACAATGCCAATCGACGCTCACTTCTTGCGAGAGAGAAGGACTAGAGGTGTCCTAGGCGTTGGGGCACGATGAATGGGATGAGGGTAGTGCCACGTTAACCCCTTCCTTAGCGCGTAATTATTGACCATTTTCAGTGACCGTTGACAGGTGCCTCTGGTAGCATCGGCCCGAGGTGACGGCCCTTTGTTCCCAGTTTGGTTGCCAGGCCAATAAAAAGCCTTGGGTCAAGTCTCTTGGTGTGGCGGGATATCCATTGAACGCTGCTCCGAGATCATGGCCATCGTAAAGGAACCTAGGAGGAGTTTAGTACGGGGCGGGGTCCGTTGTTCACCTGGTGAGAAATCGATGGCCCCTTCGGGCACCGTCAGTGCTGGTTGGTTGGGAACCACGGCACGCAGAGGTTTGACGACTCGGTCTGACGAACAGCAGCACATGGAGCGTGGCCTTCTGAAAGATCCGAAACCTCTCCGATGGATAGGCGGGAGCGACTCACGCGGGGAGAACTCACCAACCCCCCTTTTTATCATTGATTGGTCGCAAAGTATTGAGAGAGAAAAAGTGTTCAAAATGACCGGCAAGAAAGGACCAGGAGCTCTAAAATACACGAGCGCAATATGCCAGATAGATAAGTGGTGTGTGGACTTTCCGGAGGGGTGTTTTTAAAAATGCCACCCAGCCAGTTCCTGCACCGACTGTATTCTAAACGGCCAAATCAAGGAGCTAAAAGAAACATGCAGGGCTTCCAAAGAAAGGTCTAGGAAGTTGGAGGAGAAAATAAACAGCCTGGAATTGGAACACGCCTGACTGATTCTCAGGATAGAGTTCAGAATAGCAGAGCTAACGTCAAGCCCTGTACTAAACACTGCATCTGCAGTATTACCCACAGAGCTAGGTCTGCATGCTACGGATAAACCCTCAAAGAAAAAGAAACGGAAGGAAAAGAAAAAGGAAGAAGAGAAAGTTGAAACAGAAGTTAAAGTAAAAGCTAAAGAAGAGAAAGTTGAAGCAGAAGAAGAAAAGATAAAAACAGAATAGTATATAACAAAGGAAGATAGGGGGGAAAAGATGAATAAGAAAAATAAGAAGAAAAAGGAAGAACAAGAAAAATAAGATGGATAAGAAAGAGGGAACCGAGAGTTCGCTTCCGCAAGGAAAGCCTCAAACTTCTGCACGGAAATGTCCGAGCGTTACCCTTGTGGGCGATTTCCAAACACAAGTTTTGCAGCCCCTTCTAGCGGCCTGCATTCGCACTAGTGTGAAGGTATGCTGCCACCCAGGACGGGGAAACCACCACATCAGGGTAGAGGCTGAGAAATCTCAGATCTCCGAGAATTCAGTCGTTGCCCTGATGGTGAGTGGAAGTGACCTCTACCTCCGAGGAGGCAAAGTAAGCCCCAGCGATAAAATACTCACACGGTCATGGGAGCTGTGGACGACTGCGGATTGAGAACTCGCAAACGGTTCGTTGTAGGGATGCTCCCAAGAAAAGTTCCTAGCCGGACAGCTTACTTAAGGAACGGGACCTTGAACAAGCACCTGTCCGACCTTTGTACGGCAGAGAAAGTCTCCTTTCTGGACCCTTACCGCACCTTTTACGGGAGAAACGACCTTTACCAAAGGGACGAAGTGCACCTTTCATTCAAGGGAAATGCTGTACTCTGTAACTTGATCCAGGATGTGGTAGAGCGGACGCAGAGGAGTGTCCGACCCAGACTGAAGGCTGACATAAGACAGTATGCCCGTGTCACTCTTGGAACGACGTTCTTAGATGTGGCAAAGACGGGTACTGCCTCACAAAAGAAGCCGGGAAACGCAAGAGCGTAGGGAGTTCTACACTGGGGAACTCCCTGAAAGTTCTTCTGTTCAATGCGAGGTCAATCAGGAATAAGTTTCTTAAGCTCCGTGGCCTCATAGCAACAGAGGAACCTGAGATGTTGGCCATAACGGAGTCGTGGATAAAAACCTCAAGCAGAGATTTTGAAGGTGAATTCCCGATTCGTGGTTACCAGCTCTTCCTGAAAGATAGGCCAGACAGAGAGGGTGGCGGTGTGATGTTGTATTTTAAGGATACTCTCAACTCGACGGATTGCAAAATCGTATCCGACCATGAACTACTAAGTGTTGACCTAGAGATAAGGCCGGCCAAATACCGGACCCTGATGCTTTATAGACCTCCTCCCCAACAAGTTGAAAAGGACAGAGATCTGTATCAGCTACTAGGAGAACTTGTCGAAGACACAAGTTGACTGGGAAACCAGAGAACCCTGTGGCGAGAACGCACTAGTCCTGAGTTCGCGAAAAACAAGTTCCTGACTAAATGGGTGAGAGAGCCAACGAGAGGAGACAATATCCTCGAATTGGTTTTGACCTCTGAGGATGACATCGTTGAGGACCTCTCTGTTGGCCAAGAGCTCGGTGGCAGTGACCACCGACTAATTAGATTTGTAGTCAAGGTCCCCAAGGCAGAGCCTGCAAATAGTAAATCGAGGAAACTTAATTTGAGAAGAGCAGACTTAGCAGTTCTCATCGCTGGACTGACTGACGCGAGGGTAGAAGAGTGCGAGGCTGTTGAAGACTCGTGGAACAGTTTCAAAACCACAGTCATGAGTCTTCAATCGCGTTTAATCCCTCTGAAATGTCTCCGTCGGTCTTCTGTTCAACCAAAGCGGTCTAATCGAGAAATCGGCACACTTCTTAGGGAGGAGAGAAATGTTTACCGGCAATCGAAGATCTCGGGTGACTTTGACAAATACCGCAGGCTAGCCTGGAGAGTGAAGTCCAGCGGTCTGAGGAACTCCGAGTAGCGAGACTCTGTAAAGAGAATCCCAAGGAGTTCTTTGGATATGTAAACAGCCGTAAACCAATCCATCGAACGATTGGCCCTTTGAGGAATGAGGTAAGGACATTAGAGCACTCAGATGCCGAAAATGATAACCTCCTCAACGACTACTTCTCTTCAGTGTTTAATGAAAAGTGTGGTCCCCATCCTCCAGCCAATGGATTCCCACCCAGGGGAAAAGCTGGAGGATTTGGACTTTACCGAAGAGGAAATCAAAAAGAAGATCAGTGATCTAATGACGAATAAGTCACCTAGCCCTGATGGGTTTCTACCTAAAGTGTTAAAAGAAGTGCGCGATCAAGTGTCAAGACACCTGAGCGCAATCTTCAACATGTCAATCCGGACCGAATGCGTTCCTAGAGACTGGCGTGAAGCGGAGGTGACTCCTATCTTCAAGAGAGGAGACCGTAGCCAACCGTCGAACTACCGACCTATCAGTCTGATCTCGATAGTCTGTAAACTCATGGAAAGCATGATGGTGAACAAAATGACTTCGCATTTAGAGTCAAACCTGCTACTCAGGAGTCTCCAGCACGGCTTACGAAGGCAACGGTCATGCCTGACGAACCTTGTGGAATTCTTCCACTTCGTGTTAGTGAGCACGATCGGGACAAGGCGGTGGATGTGGTGTACTTAGACTTTCAGAAAGCCTTTGATAAGGTATCACACCGCTGCCTTCTCCGGAAAGTGCGGTAGTTGGAACGCATTTCCGACGGAAGTTGTCAACATTGAATCTGTTGACCAGTTCAAGTTAAGACTAGATAAAGTCTTGCGAAATCACCGTTAAGATCCTTGCGAGTGATCTTTGAGGTTGCCAACGAACACCTTCAAAGATTGCGCCAAAAATACCCTCGTTGTATGGACCGTAAGGTCTTCTAGGGTACTTATTTTCCTTGTAGCTCCTTGTAGCTCTCTCTCTCCTCTCTCTCTCTCTTTCTATCTCCCCACTCTCTCTCTCCTCTATTTCTCTCTTTCTCTCTCTCTCTCTCTCTCCTCTCTTTCTCTCTCTCTCTCTCTCTCTCTCTCTCTCTCTCTCTCTCTCTCTCTCTTTCTCTGGTTGAAGACCGTTAGTGAATGGGGAAATTGCTATGAGTCCAGTGGGGATGGTCTATTATTAACTTTGCGAGGTCCTTTTTAAAACGGATATTTCAGAGAGCAAGTTGGCCAAAGATTAACAGGTAGCTGGTACGCATTGGGATTGTAAAAGAAAGACAATGACGAAAATATATCTTTACTAGCAACAAAATAATACATAAATATACACAAATATTGGTTTTAAAGGGAATGGTCGCACAGACGGAGTTAAATGTCTACTTGAGATACAAGTGGGTTAATTAGGGGATTAAAGAAGTCGGAATCAGGTTGGTGATTTGAAGGGGGATTTAAAACCGGGGCGATTGAGTACGCCAGATTTTAGATCAATCTGCAAGCAGCAACGGTTACAATTGCTCACGTAACCTATGACTGCGAAGGGGGAAGTCGGGTTACCCCTCGATTCAGATGAGGGAGCACTCGTAGATGGCCTTCGCAGATGGGAATCTTCGTCAGATACCCACTGATTGACTATAGCAGAGTTCACGGATGTCAATTTAGCCTTCGTCCTCGAATCGAAATCGCTGATGGGGGGAGGCGAGAGTCTTTCAGCTCGTTCGCCGTAGTAGGTGGGAAATCTATTGGTTCAGCTTACTAAACTGAATCGAAGGATTATATAGACGCCTGGTGATTGGCTTTTGGTAGCTTTGGAGGCCCTCCACACACAGGTACGATTTGGGGGAAAAGTTGGCGACTCCTTAGGGAAGGGGGAAATTGTGATAACGTTGGCGTAGAATGTTCAACGGACTTGGATCTTATGATAAAGGCAGGGCGCTGGCTGAAAGCTGGCCGTGGAAGACGATGAAATCGGTCCCTAAGCAAATACAGTTGGGGCGTGATAATGGCGTAGGCTACACCCTCAACCTGGTTCAGCCGTGCTTTCAAAGCTCCATGCGGTGATCTCAGCACCACGTGGGTGCAGAAGGGCACGTGGCCGCCCTTTGACCTTATTCTGCTACAATATGGTTTTGTAAATATTCGTTTTAACACATATTTTATAATGAATTTAAAAATATGTTCTTATGCAGTTTTATGGGTACTTTTCAGATCTGACACTCGTTCTTCACGAAAATAAATACTACACCCATAATCGACTGAAGTTCTATAATAGGAAAAGTATGGATTTCCATCAAAAACTAGTTTCAGATAAGAAAAGTACACTTAAATTTGCATAAGAAAAACAGATTTTCAGATTTATTTAAAAGATCCAGACCTAGACCTACCTAACCTAACCTTATCTTATCTTACATTACCTAGCCCTAATTATATTGCTAATTGTTAAAATTAGTGGCGCACAATTTTATTTATCAATTTTTGCGTTTTAAGAGGAAATTCGGAATGGGGAGCTTCACCCCCATACTCCCCTTTAATTTTAGGAGGTTGCACCCCTAGTAGTAATCATCGGCCACTAATCTTAACAATAACAAAGATATTTTCCTCAGCTTCTGCCAAAGTTTATAAACAAGAAATTTCGTCCTTGGTTAAATTTGCAATTCTTGTAGCATGTAAGACATTTAATAACTTGGGGGATTATACTGTGACCTTTATTTATTTCTAAGACCTGAATATCATCCTTAAAGACTTAAAGTATTATTTGGTAATGTAATTTAGAACAACCACCGCGCGCAATCGTAACAATTAAACTGAAGACACAGCGATGAGCGATGCGTCCGAAATATAACAGAGAATGGTATTAGCTAAGTAGCCTAAAGATGCATACGCAGATCGCTTTCGGATATAACATAGCATGGTATTGCCTAACTAATCAGGCCAAGTGTTGAGGGAATGACGACTGAAAATGGTGCGAAAAGATTCACATTTAGCAAAATCATAACATATTTTCGAAAATTGAATAACTATGTTATTATTTAGTTCCGGAAGGTGGAAATGATATTGTTGAACATCAGTTATCTCTTTGAAAATTCAAAAACTGCAATTGTGTTAAAACGAATATTATCCTGAGGTTTATTCCACCCAATGAGGGATTTTGAGTTGTGTCATTTTGAACAAATAAAATAACCAACAAGGGCAATTTGAGTCAGGGGCAGAAAGACTGGAGTAAAAGATTAATGAAAAAAGAACAAAAAAATATGAGGAAAGACTGAAGGAAACCCCTCAAACCAGATAATTGGGCTCTGTCGGGAACACTTTAAACATCCAGGAACAATTTTGTACAAGGACAAACGTTGCTCAAAGGTAATCAAATGAGCCTCTACACAGCGATTCTCAATTGGCAACTGACAAAAAAACGATATTGGCAATCAGAGGCTATTCAAAGCCGAATATTAAACAAAAGTTATTTAAAATATATCGGTGGAGAGGATTAATATGAAAGAGACCTGAGTTAGTTGTATCATGAGTAAACTAACAGAGACTTAAAGACGTTTGAATCGAAGGCTGAGGTTGACGGGAGGGAGCAGCTGATGGAAAAGTGAAGGGGTTTTCATGTAAGATAAGAAAATTTTAAAAAGGGAGGTAAGGTTTTATGGAAAGGTTAAGAAAGTACAATAAAAAATATCGGGTAATTTAAGACGACGATAGCGCCACATACTTTAGGCTATTTGCACCAAAAATTAAAAGATTTTATGTACTTCCAAAATAGGGTGATTAGCCTCCCATACTCCCCACTTAATTGTGGTGGGTTGCACCCCCACTCCGCCAATCTTAAAAAATTACTCGTAATATTAGTAATTTAAAAGCCTACCGCAGATTCGAATGCATAAGGCGATTGTTAAACATTTGTGGCACCGAAAATTACCTAAATTATTCAATTTCAGAATAGCGTTACACTTAGGAAGGTTATATTTGTCTTTAAGAACACCGTGATCAACTAAGAATGCAACAGTAGACTCGAGATTGCATAAAACTTTGGGAAAATAAACGCTCCAAATTAATGTTGCTCGGGCAAAAGCATGATGCGTCTAAAACTATCTGACTTGCGATTGGTCAAAAATTGATGTTGTGACAGGTCACGCATGCGATGGTGTGTTGCTGCCAGGCCACGCATGCGTCGGTGGTTCTTTCTAATATTGCGCATGTGTGGGCGGCGTGCTGCCGGACGGAAGCGGAAGGGAGACCCATTGAAAAGACAAGAACTCTCCGGACTTAGAAAAACTTAACAAAATTTCGAAAACTACATTTCTTCAGAATTGCATAAAAAAATAGGTATTCCTATGTAATTTGATAAGCTAAATAACATTGCTTCTATACCTTCTTTTGAACCTGTAGAACCTTGGAAATGAAGGCGCTATCTTCGTCTTAAATGACAGAATATCGGCCTCAAACCAGGAACACTTTGGAAAGAAAGAATTTTTAAATGAGCAGCGAATAATTTTCCTCCAAGGAACAATTTTCTCGAGAATAAAATTTCGAAATGGGAAGGTAATTTTCTATGATTAAATTTTTTATTCTAATTAATTTAAATAAATTTGCAGCGCTGGATGCAAAGGTTATTATGGTGGGAAATCCTTACTTCGTACATATAGTTTAATTTAAAAACAATACTGCTTGAAGTATTGCATTGGTTTTAATGGCCTATATATGTTTTATGAATTACGCGTAATTATTCTCCTTAGAATCATTTATAATACTTATGGGGCAGTGATTTTTAATCCAAGAGTCTTTTATTCTTATCTATGCTTTTTCTTATTAATTATTATATTTTTATCTTTCTTTTCCCAACGTTCTTGTACACCGAGTATTTATGGCCTATATAGTTAACGCGTTACGCAAGTTAAAAGTGACTTTCGGAATTGATTGCTAATTCCTCAAATTTGCAGATGTGTTTATAGAGGATGACGACCGCTATAAGACGATGAGGGACAGAGGCAATTTTCACCTTTCTAAATGAGAATAAAAAAAAGATCCCGATGACTTGACGAGTTTTTTTCAAATTTCTGGAAAAATGTTGCCAGATAATTTCGAGAAACTTCTAGAATGTTTCTGATAAAAATCGTTCTCTTGCACGTGGTAGTATTATATTTGGTTAGTTTATTTAGTATAATTTCTTGAATATGCGATTGTATCATATGAAATATTCCTTAAATATATTAAATGCATGCCGTTATGTGCCATAGAAATTCTATTTACCTACTCGTCATGTTTTTGAAAAGAAATTAATAGAAATACTGTATATATATATATATATATATATATATATATATATATATATATATATATATATATATATATTTATTATTCTAAAAAGAAAATTATTAGAACTAATCAAACTTTTCATTTTGTTTTAGTATGTTTGTATCATAATTTGTACGAAAAATATAAAAATTATACCACAAACTTATTTTATTAGTAAATATAGTAATTGATGCGCGCACTTAATTTATACAATGAGATTTCCTGTTCTCCAAGACTCCGTCAATTCTTTTGACACGATGAATACCAAATTGTGACTGATTTTACTTCATTTTTTTTGATAAGGCCCCGCAACTGCTCACAATTCGATGTCTTAGGTTTATCAAACTCATGTCGAGTATAATCGCCCATAAATTATCCATGAGGTCAGATCTGGCGAATTATTGAGCCAAAATCTCAAATATACGACGTTGTTCTTAACCAAGAAGTTTGTTAATACTTTTACTTTGTTACCAACTCTAAATTGGTCCTGAACTGTTTGTAAAAGGTGCTGATGAAGCAGGTTTTGGTAACAGTTTGAATTTTGAGTTACTACTCTTGCTCTCTTAGAGGAGAAGCAGCTCCACAATGGAGTGTATATATGCTTCAGCATGGCATGAGACAGGATTCGTGAAAGAGGTCCCATTTTCTTCCCCTTACGAGAGCTCTACCAGAGGCTCCAAACATACGGAAAGAAGCTTCATCAGAGAATATCAGTTTGCCACATTCTTCACCAGTCCTTTCCTTAAAATTGCCACAAGGGTTGAGTAGCGACTTAGAGGCAGCTACTGGTCTGCGTTATTTTCTTCATTCAAATCTTCTGATGCCAAGGAAAAGGTTGGTAAGAGAAACTCGTATTATAGTGTATAGATATGTAGCCAAGTTGGTGGTTTAATCTCTATCGTTCGAAGCAGATGTTATTAATTGGACAATCCATCCCTGTTCTATCTTAGCAAAGGACTGCTACCTGATAATAAAATGCGAGGGTGGGTAAGAAAAAGATGGCTCTGTTTGTCACATACCGAGAATGAAGAGTGATGTTGTGTGTGAGAAGAGCAGTAGCTGGCGGTAAGTTAATTTGAAATTTGTCTGTTTGCGTGCGTGGATAAAGCGGTCCGTACCCAAACACATGGCCTAGCGCTCGTTATAGTTGACTAGCTCCCTACGGATTACGATGCAGATTTGCCTCCTCGCCGTGATCGAACCCGGGTGAATGAGTACTTACTTCATCGAGCGTGTCAACTCGAAACCCATCTTGTCTGTGATTAGGGGACAAGCCCCACACCTCCATAACCTTCCCCACTTAGAAACGACCTTGCAGGGTTACAGGTTCGCCACTACTAGCAAGGAGATCAGCCTAGATTATGTCCTCCCGGTCTCGAATGCACCAAGTAGTCTTCTCTTGAGACTACTCTGAGTATAAACCTCTCACACATTTTCACTCCTATAACTTCCGCCCTTTTCTTTTGAAACATTATCTCAAATCTCTCTCACGGATGCCTTTGCTGGTTTCTCTTTCGAGTTTTATAGAAATAAATGATACCGATACTTAATTACACGCTCCTCTGCAGAATCCTCTCGTTGGTTTCGTACATTATAAAAGGAAGAAGCGAGAAAGACTTCGTGTGTCTAGGTATGACCCAATCTCTACCCACTTGAGTAAAATCATTACCAATCTTTCTTCGGCATTGCACTTTCAACACTTGATTCCTACCAACTTCCAGAAAATCCTCCTAAATAATGGAGTAGCAGGAAAGTATCACTGCCCTCCCCCCCTCCAATATTTTCTTGATGCCTGGGATTATAAATTTTATCATAGATATTTTGATGCTACTGATTCAGAATTTACAATTAGTTTTGTTATATCAGCACCAGCTTTTAGATACTACATACGAGGGGCGGTCAATAAGTTTTGCAATTTGGATATAAGGAAACGAGATATGAGAAAAAGTGTTTTATTATTTTTCAATATAACTACCATCGACTTCAATGCACTTGCGCCACTTGTCCCTGAGGCTTCGAATTCCCGAAAACCAGAAATCTCCCGACTGCTGTTCAATCCACTCCTGGACGGCGAGCTGGACATCTTCATCGTCCCCAAACCGGCGTCCATGCAGTGCAGCCTTGAGCTGGCGGAATAAAAAGTAGTCGCTAGGGGTCAGATCTGGACTGTAGGGGTGAGGGGTAAGCTCCTCGAATCCGCACTTGCGCAGGGCAGCTTGTGTAATTCTGGCCTTGTGGACAGGTGCATTGTCGTGGAGGAGCAGGACACCGGGTGTCAACTTGCCGCGGCCGCTTCTGACAGATGCACTTCTTCAACCCAGCCAGTTCCTCAGTATAATATTGGCCTGTGATGTTCCTTACACGAGGCGAATAGTCTACCATCAACATTCCCTCATAATCCCAGATGATTGTGGCCATGATCTTCCCGGCTGAGGGTTGGGTCGGGAACTTGATGGGGGTCGGAGAGCCCCTGTGCTTCCCTGCCATGCTTTCGAGCTTGTTCTCTGGATCAAAGTGATATACCCCCGTTTAATCACCTGTCACTATGCGTGACTCGAATGCCGCGGGGTCTTGGTTGTACAGGAGCAGCAGCTCCTCCAAACTTTGACGACGTTGAAGTCGATCATAGGGCGTAAGGTTTCTAGGGACCCAACGAGCAGAGACCTTGGTCATGGCCAAATTGTCGTGGATGATGTTGATAACACTTCTATGTGATATTCCAAGTTTTCAGTCGATTTTTTCGACCTTTCCCCGTCGATTTTCGAGGATCATCCTCTCCACACGGCCACATTGTCCTCGTTGGTCACGTTTGATGGGTGTCCTGGACGGGGTTCATCTTCAAGGTACTCACGACCATGGTGGAACTGCCTATTCCAGCGAGCAATGATAGCATAGGAAGGGGTGGTGTCGGTGTACACTGTAACCATGCGTTCATGGATCTCTTTTTCATTCTTGCCTTCTTTGGTAAAAAATTTGATCACTGCGCGGTGCTCAACCTTCTCCATTGTTGAAAAATTTGTGACTCTTGATCTGCGATCAGCTACTGCTTCTTAAATAGACGAGGCAGGAGCGTGCGGCTGCAGGTCGTGACTCGTCATAACTTGTCCTAACACCCCCATAAAAAGCCGTTCCCCTTCCTCCGTTTTGCCTTACCGATTCGCAAAACATATTGACCGCCCCTCGTACGTCAGTGATTACCTACTTCATTACGTTTCTGGAACGGTATTATGTGTTACTTGTAATTCTAAATATACCTTAATAATTAAATTGCTGTTATGCTTTGCGGATGTTGATGTTGTGCGTGTGTATTTTATGTCTTCATCACGATAAAGGCTTTTAAATGATTTTTTGTTTTATTTGATAATTCTAGGAATTCATTGGACAGAGAAGTATCATTTTGCCTCTTTCAAAGTACAACTAAAGGAGGTGCTAGATTAGCCAAGGGTCTCCTTCTTTCGTTGTAATAGCATCTGCGTCATTGGGGTAACGGAAAGAAGAGAAGATGCCTTTAATTCGGAAGAGAATTGTACGGAGAGAACTTTTCTTTCTTTATTTCAGACACATTATCCTTATGATTCTTCAAGCCCTATCATACCCAGACAATCACCTACCAGCATTATTCTCCACTCAGAAAGTTTCGCCACGTTTTGTGTTTTCACTCAAAACCTCATAGATCATTGGATTTAAAAAGGCAGCTATTGCTTGAAACGGTATTCCTGGTCATCCAATAGAGCTGCACTCCCATAAGCTTTTTCCACACATCACACGATTCATGTCATCAGCATATAAATTGCGTAAGGAAAACACTTCCATCACACAGATACAAGTCTTGTACATCCAAATAACATAATCGTAACACATCCTTTCACAATTACCTCTCAAACTTTGATGAATTTCAACCGCCCTTAAACTAGAACATGAGCAAGACCCCTTTTACTAGTTAATTTTTAAGGCTTTCTAGTCTCCTCACACGTTAGGATTCATTGGCAGCACTTTATCTTTTCTAAGCAATAAATTTGTTCACTGAATCAATATAATTAATGACCAGATTTCATCTATCACAAACGCGCAGACGTCTATGAGTCTATTAATTCAATAGAAACCTCGGACGTAAACTCTAAAATCATTTAGAATTAATTAATTCCTTTTTTTATCGGAATTTTGAGATAAAACTTCGGCGTTTGAGAGGCATCGGTTTAATGCAATTTCTCACGTTGAGTTCGATGAATCGGGATTTTAGATGAACCCGTAGGAAAGTCCGCTTTGGGGTAATTACTAGGTGGAGATTATAATTTCTTACTCTAGTGTTTGGCTGGTTTTAGATTTGAGGGTGGAAACTATAAAGGATTATGAGATTAAGATCTGTAGAAGAACGTGTAAATCAAATATTTGTGTTTTTTTCCATAAATGTCAAAAGAGAAATCAACGAAGGCATCTGTGAGAGAAAGTTTGAGGTAAGCTTGCATAACTAAAGAATGAAGTTATTGGAAGTGAAAGGTTTATACTCAAAGTATTCTCAAGAGTAGACTACTTGGTACATTTGAGATAGTAAAGAAAATAATCAAGGCTAAACCCTATGCGAAGAGTAGCGAACCCAAAGCCATTTATATTCGAAAAGGAGACATAAGGTAAATGGCATCAGACAACAAAGAGAACAGAGAGTTTCTCTCCTTTACGAATGAACTTTAACTCCAGACTTCTGTTTAACCGAGATAAAGATAAAATTAATAAAGATATGTAAAGGTAATTAATTCTTCACTGAATCCCAATTGTATTTGAATTGTGTCCATTTATACATTATTCACCACTAACTCACGTGGAAATATTTAAAAGATGTCTTTTTATATTGGGAAAGAATTAAAATTCTGTGGGTAAGAGTAAATAAAATAGTGAAGACGAGAAGGTGAATAAGCTTGGAGGGGACGAGAGTCATTCAGGAGCACAAGAACGCAAAGATCTGCAGAACATTCAACATTCAAGAAAAGCTCCCTCTAGGATTTGGGTTAGGAAGGGCATGTAGTCCTGCAGATCATAGGTGAGTTGAACCTAAATTTGCATTGGCGAGGAGAATGAGAATCGCGGACCGAAATAATAAATCTGAGCCACTTGCGGTCACGCTATGGCGATCTGATTCGTGGCGAGTATTATTTCTTTGCAATTCCCGCATCAAGGGTTCCTGATATGTGCCGCATGGTGTAAATGCATTTGCTAACGTGATAGAAATATGTGGCACATACGCTGGCAACTCCCCACACAAGTTAAAGACACTTTATTACAGTTATAAGAGTGAGGCGTAATTAATTGTCTTACATGGCTTCAAACTCGTCAACGACGGGAAATTGGGCAGAAGCCCCGTTTATTCTAATGTTTCACTTTACATCTGCATTTATCTGCGGTTATAAATGTGATATCTTGTAAATAATTATTTGAATTCCAAGGCGTTTCACGTGCCTAAACATAGCCTTAAATTGTATAAATGATTATTTTTTAGCAGAAATTGCTGACATTTTAAACAGTGAATATTTTTTAAAAAGAATCCAGAGGAAGATTCGATAGTCCATGATTAGTGTCCTTGCGCGGCAATCGTTGGTTCGGCAAGTTCGAATCTCCCTTCAGATTCTTTTTTTAAAAACCTGACACTATTTACTAGGGAGGTTACCTCCGTGACTGGGCATAACGGTGGGGACGGGTAGTTGGAGTTCCTAGCCATGCCAGGCAGTCTAACTAAGAGAAGGATAACTTTGACTTCAAAACCCTGGATGTTTTGGGTATGACTTAAAACTGTAGCCGATGACCAGGCTCTGATTAGGAACTCATCTATTTTCTACAACGATGGCTTGACCACAAATTGGTTCTGAATTATCTTGAAAGTATTTTTAACGCCCTTTTTGAAAAAGTTAAATATTTTCCAGACGATAGTCTATTTCTGAACCATGCCATTTTATTGACTGGTTCTTTCACTTCAAAGATGCATGGCGAATATCTGTGTCTTGAGAGGTATATTTGAATTAGCAAAAAAGGATTTAGACCGAACGGCACTTCCATCAAAATTTGCCTTGAGCTTAAGAATATTTTGTCTAGTTGAAAGTTTGATCACAGCTACAACAATTCATAATCACTTGGGAGAAATGATGACAGTATCGGTAAAACAACTAGAGGTAAATAAGTTGAGAGTCAGTGAATGTTCATCGATGATAAGAAATAGTATCGAGGTGAATCCCAATTGGTTCAGCTTAATTGCTTCTGTCTTATCTCCGCTTAAAATTTGAGTCTTTGAATGTACGAAATGTCATAAAGCTGGTCATATGCACTTGATCTTCATTTTTCTATTATAAGTTGCATAGAATAACAAGCTAAATTCAATTTAAAAATATTATATTTTTAGTTATAATTAAGAAGAAAAACGAACGCGGACCGCGTCTCTTAAAGGTCTAAGAGAAGTACTTGTGAGCAGCTCACAAGTACTTTCCTAGAATATAAAACTTCGGCAATGGATCAGGGAGTGATCTTACTTCTGCAAATGTCAAGATCAGTATGTGTCCCTTCCGGAAGAGACCGGGTAAAAATTATGTCGCTTATTCCGCCGAACAATATTTAGCCATCTTTTTTTTAGGAGGAGAAGGATTCCCAACCAGGACCATCTCGTGACCAAAAATCATAACTATTAAAATATTTCACCATGCAATCTTGTTCCTTAGGGAAATGACCCCATTGTTACGTTACTCATGTTATCTACACCCAAAAGGGATATGTATCACTTCTAAACCAAAAAGGCATCCTTACTGAAGTTAATGGGAAGATTATTTTTAGTAACTCTGGAAGGCGGAAATCAATCTAAATACATTAGTCCTTAAATTTTCATTTAAACGAAATTTTCATATGGTATTTGCATAATTAATTTTAAACAAAGCCAATATAAACCAAAATGGGTATAAAGATACCAATGAAACTAAACTGTTAGGTTAGAGGAAGAGTATATCCTCAAATATGATCAACCGCACGCACAGGATCATCTCCAAAACATAGGTTTCTATGAATTACATTATAATGGAAATATATGATTAGCTATTTAAATAAGCAATAATAAAACTTGGAGAAAATTAATTAGCAACTAAGAAAAATAACGTCACACATGACTAAATTGCGAAAATTCTTAGACACCTAAAAAAATAGAAAGATAGAACTTGAATTGCTCTAAAGCCTTACCATAGAATTTGTTGTCCTTTAATATAAACTGATATTCAATCATTATTTGAAAAGCGGTAACTTTCTAAATAACCGATATAATGCTCTTATTTATTATGAGAAGCAGATATTTGTTTTCCGTCAAATTCATTGAATTTAGAGAAAATTGAGATTTCTTATATCATAAACAATTAGAAATTACTGTGAATGAAACTCTCGATAGAATAAAATGGAGACCGGTTGTTACTGAATTATAAAATTAATCAGGTGATGACACAGAAAAAAAGACAAAACCCAGAGATAAAATTCGAACTGAATGATATTGACTTAAATAAAAACCAGCAGTGGTGTTATATTTTCATTTCAAGGCAATATAAAAGACTTTAGACAATACCTTGACTTAGAAAATTACCCTCTCAAATAAATCCAATATAAGAAGCTAAACCTCGTAGAAGGCGAAATAGTACTATCAAATTTACTGCTTGATCTTAAAAAAACTTTCATTGCTAAATAATTTTCCTGCCATCGATTTATTCATGTCCCATAGCCAAGAGTACTTCATTTGGAATTTCATATATTTAACCAGAACCATAAAAATAATACAACGGGACTCTACAACACAAGATTTTGAAGAGAAGATATAATAAAGTGGTACATTTTTCTTGGAAGAAATGGAATACGGAACTTACCACCCATAAATTAATGGGATGCCGGGCTGAGGGAGAGGAAAGCGCATCCACGTTTTTGTTTCGAAACAAAGACAGGTCTCATCGTTAAGTAAACTAACGGGCTTGATTTATGGAACAAGGTGAATGACTTAAGCTTGAGATGCACTTGGGTTCGGTTTTAGACATTGCACGAGATGTTTTTCGGACGAAAGTCACCAAAATGATTAACAAAGCGAGGCAAATAGGAAAATTAAAACATTTTCTTTTGTTCTAAATTTTGGTCGATTTGACCTCACTACGCAAGTGGTCTTCCTAATTTGCGCTTTTCTGAATAATCATGTTGATGTATCTAATAAACACCTATCATCACAATGTCATTGTCGAAATAATGATGGCAACATTTTATGTAGGATATGAAATATTCCTGGGTCAGTTACAGTATGATTCCCCATGGTAAAACTGATACTCTTTTTTTTTAAGGTCATGGACTCTATATGTACTATATTTTAATATTAAAACTCTAATATACCATCATAGATATTTAAATCCGTGTAACTTATATAACAATATAAAAATACATGATAAAACTACACTGATACTTATGTCATAAAATATATTACATGCATCAGGTATATCCTCTATTTTACATATAAATTCAGAACTTGTTTTTGTTGAATTAAACAAAATGTTAATATATATAAGTAAAATAACTCAATGGCGAGTTATAGTATATGATAGTGAAACCACTGTATAGGAGACAAAAATTTAATTTACGAGACTAATTTCAGTATGTACTTTATACTGAGAATGCAATTATTACAAAAATCTATCAATAGCATACTGATCAGAAAAATAAAAAGAAAAAAACACAAAGAAACACAAATCGGGGGAAAAAGTTACTAATCAAAGCTGCGAGTCTAAGATCGTTAACTAAGCTGTTTACGATGAGGTTACGGGAATGGGGGCTGCATTTCAATTGCCCATCTGACAAATTAAAATTGGGAATTTCTCCTATTAATATAGATTCTACTATTTATCTTTTAGGGAAATCTTCACAATTATATATGATTTGGGCCTTTGAATAGTCAATTTGGTGGTTGAAATTGCTAATATGATTAAAAATAATGGATGTGGTACTACCTCGTCTAACATCACCTTTATTTTCATAAATTCGTTTGGTTAAGGTTCTTCCGGTGTCTCCTATTTAAAATGAGGGACAGTTTGTAGAGCTACATGGGATTAAATATACACCTAGTTCATTTGGCTGATCCACGGGCTTGGTCAAAGGGAAAGATTTAAGGATAAAAAAGGGGTATTTAAATGTGGTTAGGTCTGGAGAAATAACTTTGTTCACTCCTTTGAGAAGGGGATAAAAAGGGAGGGAAAGACACTTCGTATTACTAAATTTGTCTTTATCATTGGGACGGTAATGAGTAGATTTTGCTTTAGATAAACTTTCATTGATCACGTGGAGGGGATAATTTAATTCAATGAAACTGCAGGTTATATACTACAGGTTATATACGGTCTTCTAGAAAACAAGGATTACATATCCTAAGTGCTCTCAAACACATACCTGATGCAACCGCTCGCTTAATGTTAATATCATGATGAGAAAAGAAATGGATATACGAGTTAGAATGGGTTGGTTTTCGGTACACAGGGAAGTAAATTTTGTCAATCTCTCTAACAATTTTTACATCAAGAAAGGATATACAATTATCTTTTTACCACTCTACTTTAAACATGATAGTGGGATGGAGGTCGTTAAGATTTTTAAACCCCTTACCCACGTTGAGCCATAGGCAAGTTAACCGTCTGGTCTGTGATAACTTTATGAAAATAATCCTGGATTTTCTCTGCTCCGTTAGGCAGCCCTTTTCAAAAGAAAGAAAAACGACTCAGTAGGAGACCTGATGAGCCCAAGTGCGCCTTTCTCTCTTTTCAATAGCTTTCTAAGGCAGTAAGTGCCCCCGAGGATGAAGAGCAGATTAAAACCTTTCCCAAATATTGGTGCTATCTTATCAGTTATGGACTTCCCCATTTCAGAGAGAACATAACAGAGGCTGGTTCGTCCACTGTTGTGGCCGTTACGGTGGTAAAGATAAGGGGGTTCCTTTCTCGTCCTATTCAATTACAAATAAGAAAAATGCAAAAAGAAGACCAAAATGACAATGAGCATCTCTCCTTCCAGAGGGGTTCCAGAGACGGTTGGGTCCACATTGATTTCGATAGGTTATCAAGACCATGACTAGCACGTCCGCCCCCCTAGCATCCTTGGGCGCCTGATAACGTCGGAAATACTTATTCAGAATGTAGCTGCCAGTTTTGAACCTGCTGGCTTTAAACGGTTCTTATTGATGGTAGTTTCTTGGAAAAGAGCCATCTGTCCCTTCAGGGAGTTGCTTTAGTTAGGCTGATTTATCGAATGAGACGTTTCTGGCAAATGCGGTGGACCCTTCCCAGGCGGCAAATATTTGTGTTTTTCTCTTAGTCAATGGCTCGCCTGTTTAAATAACAATGGATATTTCAAACGAGGTGGTTAATGTGAGGGGAGCTCGTTGAATACTTTTAAGAACACTTCACCGAAAAAGTAGCTGACCAAGGCGAAGGGGGTCAAGATCTAATTTTTATGCAAGCGTTTCCAAATGCTCTAGGAAAATTTCTTGCTGAGTCCTCATCGACGCCTTTCGTTACCTCGTCGATCCGGAAAGCGGCTCAACCAGTATTCATGGCACTTCGTGATGTTACTGAAGACCGGCGAATGTTCTTTATCAACAGAGGCAGAAAACCCTTCAACGACCTGTGTATGTTGCAAAAATTGCGTTCTCGCTTCGTTTGCTGACATGCCCCTGGGATGGATGATATCCCGTATGCTATGCTTCAACCTTCCTTGAACTAAGCAAAGGCTTTCTGTTAGATTTTATTTCCAAAATATGAATAGAAGGCATGCTCTTAGACTCTAAGCGAATGGCTCCTATGCTCATTTTTTTCTCAAACTAGGGTGAGACGAGTTTCCCCAAAATTTATCTAACCTCCTTCTTATGCAATTTGATGAAGTAATTGGTAAATGTTAGAGTAGCCTTCTTCATTGACAGAAGAGGCAACCTTTCTTCTACATTATGTGGTTTCAGCAAATTACACTTCAATCAATAAAGATGGTCAGCTCCGTCTTGGAAATGCTATCTTCGAGACATTCCTTCGTAGACAGCACTGCACGATGGTGCTTTTCGAACTAGAGAAGGCATATACTATATATTGGCGTAGGAGTGGCGTAACCGTCTCGGAATTAAGAAGAGTCAAATAACTATCCAAGAGAAGTGTCTTCAGTGTCACAATCTCTACATTGAGCATTTAGGTATTAACTTAGTGTTGCAGGAAGTGGTTTCTGCTACGTTCTGCGTTGATGATCTTTCAATCCTTTTGGTTCTGCTCAAATGCCACCTCTGGGGCGTCGAATCCAACCGATTTTAAACTGCTTCTCTCGCTATGCCAAAGAGGAATGTTTTTCTGTTTTCCCTGACGAAGGGTAAGAATGTGCAGTTCTGCGACCAACCATGGATCGACCACGAACCGACCTTTTTCCGAAACCTGCTTCGACTGGAATTGGTATATTTGCACCATATCCTTGTTCTTGTTTTCGACAGGTGTCTAAAATTACAGGCCAATATCCACAGCTTTTGTGTTTCTTCTACACACATCGTGGCTATTCTTCGTTCTGTGACGTTCAGTTACTGATAGGTGATCTGCCTTGTTTTAATCGTTTGTTTGTTCTCTCAAATCATGACTACAGACTACAGAACTCCATGTGGGACTCCTTAGTGTGATCCATCTAGCCCTTAGGCTGGTGGCGCTTCTCGATGTGCCCAGGACGATACACTAGAGGGTACATTTCATGACTATTTGTCTTTACGGCTATGCTCATAAAGATTCGACAGTACCAGAAGTATTACTTAAGATCTTATTGGAGCACAATACATATTACGCTGAACTATGAAAGTTTTAACGTATGGCTAAAATTTTGAAGATAGGGCGGTGGGCTTCAACAACCGAGTTGGTGGGATACATCGCTTGGTACGAGAGACAAGGCGTTGTGCCATGCTTGGAAACCGGATTCTGACCTAGTGGAACTCATTAAGCGCCCTGAGTGCCCCGACTTATTGTAACCTTTACGTTTCCTTGTTTTCGCTATCTGTAACACGACGGCTGCCGCACGTAAGGCGGAAATCAAGATTATCATCTGCTGGGTTCCTGAAAATGAATGGATTGCTTAGAATGAACCTGCTGATTATGGACTAAAATAGTCCATAAAGACTAAGCGACCAGACCAGCGTTTCATTCTTTCTTACACTGAATAATTGACAGAATTCAAGTCAGCCCTCTGGGATTCGTGGCAAAAAACGATGGGAGACGGCCGACAGGAACAAATTTTCGAGCAATCGCACCACGACTGTTTCAGTGGACCCCGAATGACTCAGCTGCTCCAGGCCGCTTTCTGTTGTATCTGAAATGGTTACACTCGCAATGTGTACCGCTATCTGATGGACCTTTATCCTGCAATTTACTGCTACGAATGCATATTTTTCCAGATTCTTTTTCACATTCTCTTTGAGTATCCCAGTGCGAGGAAATTACCTCTCCTGTTACTGGAACGAGTAGAGATGCAACTACGTGTCCCTTGTACTCACGAGGAGTTCATTTACTTCTAAAAGAACACTAGTAGACTTTTTGGAATAAGTTGGCCTCTTCTATTATATTTCACTTCTTTAACAGTGTTAGTTGTCTAGTCTGGCGCTCATGAGAGGCGGGTCTTCATTCGACCCCAGAACATTGCATTTTGTCTTATTTCTCCTTGTTCGTTTTGCCTGGTTTTCTCATTTTCATTTTGGGAGCATAGGCTTTTTTCCGTCAGTTATACCCTGTAAGGCAGTCGCCAGATAACCTCTTTATAAAAAGGATACCAATTTCATTCACCTACTTTCGATTAAGCAACATTCTTATTTTTCAACCTCAATCAAAGGTCAGAACTTAAATGGAGGTACGAGGGTCTAATTCATCTTCAATCAAGTCATCCCGAAAACATAAGGAACAGGGTTGTTTTAAGATACGGTCTTCCACAAGGAAAGACCCCGTGTTCAGAGACCAAGTGTCCGAAGGTCACCCTCATTGGTGACTCTCAAACACGAAATCTGCAGCCGCTGCTAGCGGCCCGCCTTCGCACTTGCGTGAAGGTAAGCTGCCTGCCAGGACAGGGTAACCACAACATCAGAGTAGATGCAGAGAAAGCTCAGATTTCTGAGAATTCAGTTGTCGCTCTGATGGTAAGTGGCAACGACCTCTATCTCAGAGGAGGTAAGGTTGTCCTTAGTGGCAAGACCATCCAAAAGGTCATGGGAGCCGTGGATGACATTGGGCTTAAAACTCGAAAACGTGTCGTGGTTGAGATGCTTCCGAGAAGAGGTCCATCCTGAGCCGCTTACGAGAGAAACGTCGCAGTAAACCGATGGTTGGCGGATCTTTGCACGGCAGAAGGAGTCTTCTTTGTAGACCCCTACCGCACCTTTTACGGGAGAAACGACCTGTATAAAAGGGACAGAGTGCATCTTTCCTTTAAAGGGAGAGCTGTACTTGACAACATAATCCAAGATGTTGTGGAGCGGACCCAAAGAAGTGTCAGGTCCCGAGTAAAGGAGGACGTACGCCAGTACACCCGTGTTACTCCAGGTAATACCTTTACTGAGGTCACAAAGAGGGAAGTGACCCCGCCACAGAGAAACAAAGCGAAAAACGGAAGAGCGTAGGGAGTCCTACAGTCGGGGACTCCCTCAAAGTTCTTCTGTGTAATGCGAGGTCTATCAGCAACATTTTTCTAGAACTTCGTGGCCTCGTAGCAACAGAAGAACCGGAGATGGTGGCCATAAAGGAGTCGTGGATAAAAACCTCAAGCTAAGATTTTGAAGGTGAATTCACGATTCTTGGTTACCAGCTCTTCCTGAAAGATAGGCCAGACAGAGAGGGTGGCGGTGTGATGTTGTATGTCAAGGATACTCTCAATTTGACGGATTGCAACATCGTATCCGACCATGAACTACTAGGTGTTGACCTAGAGATAGGTCCTGCCAAATACAGGACCATGGTACTTTATAGACCTCCTCCCCAACTCGTTGAAAAGGACAGAGATCTGTAACAGCTACTTGTAGAACTTGTCAAAGATAGAGTGTGTATCGTCATTGGTGATTTTAACACAGAAGTTGACTGGGAAACGAGAGAACCCAGTGGCGAGAACGCACCACTCCCGGAGTTCGCGAACAACGAATTTCTGACTCAATGGGTGAGAGAGCCAACGAGAGGAGACAATATCCTTGACTTGGTTTTCACCTCTGAGGATGACATCGTTGAGGACCTCTCTGTTGGCACAGAGCTCGGTGGCAGTGACCACGGACTAATTATATTTGTAGTCAAAGTCCCCAAGGCAGTGCCTAGAACTAGGATATCCAGGAAACTCGATTTGAAAAGAGCAGACTTTGCAGGTCTACGTGCTGGACTGACGGACGTGAGGCTATAAATGTGAGATGTTGTTCAGGGCCTCGTGGAACAATTTCAAAACAACATTCATGAGTCTTTAATCACGTTTCATCCCTCTGAAATGTCCCCATCGGTCTTCTGTTCAACCAAAGCGGTTTAATCAAGAAATCTGTCAACTGCTTAGGAAGAAGAGCACTGTGTACCGGCAATCGAAAATCTCGGGTGACTCTGACAAATACCGAAGGCTATGCAGGAGAGTGAAGTCCAGCATAAGGGCGGCTAAGCGGTCTGAGGAACTCCGAGTGGTGAGACTCTGTAAAGAGAATCCCAAGGAGTTTTTTGGATATGTGAACAACCGTAAACCAATCCGTCGAACGATTCGCCCTTCGAGAAATGAGAAGGGGGCATTAAAGCACTTAGATGTAGAAAATGCTAACCTCCTTAACGACTACTTCAGTTCAGTGTCTACTGAAGAGTGTGGCCCCATTCCCCAGCCAATGGATTCCTACTCGGGGGGAAAGCTGGAGGATATGGACTTCACCGAAGGGAAAATAAAAAAGAAGATCAGTGACCTAATGACGAATAAGTCACCTGGCCCTGATGGGTTTCTACCTAAAGTGTTGAAAGAAGTGCGCGATCAACTGTCACGACACCTGAGCGCAATCTTCAACATGTCAATCCGGACTGAATGCGTTCCTAGAGACTGGTGTGAAGCGGAGGTGACTCCTATCTTCAAGAAAGGAGACCGTAGCCAACCTTCAATCTCTTGACCTATCAGTTTGACTTCGATAGTGTGTAAACTCATGGAAGGCATGATGGTGGACACAAGACATCGTATTTAGAGTCAAACCTGATACTAAAGAGTTCCCAGCACGGCTTCCGAAGGCAACGGTCATGCCTGACGAACCTTGTGGAATTCTTCCACTTCGTATTCAGTGAGCACGATCGGGACAAGGCAGTGGATGTGGTGTACTTAGACTTTCAGAAAGCCTTTGATAAGTTACCACACCGCCGCCTTGTCCGGAAAGTGCGAGCGCTGGGCATAGATGGAAAAGTAGCCGGCTGGATCGAGAACTGGCTAAGTGGCAGACGGCAACGGGTGGTGGTGAATGGACAGGCTTCCAAATGGGTGGCCGTTACTAGCGGGGTGCCTCAAGGTTCTGTCATGGGACCACTACTATTCATCATCTACGTCAACGACATGGACGGTGACATGGTTGCCAAGATTTCCAAATTTGCCGACGATACCAAGCTTGGTATAAACGTTGCAAAGGATGGAAATACTGCCCGCCTGCAGGAAGATCTTGGGAAGATTGGGGAGTGATCGGACATGTGGCAAATGCCTTTTAACGTGAACAAATGCAAAGTGATGCATATCGGCCACACAAACCCCCAATCTCAGTTTATCCTTTTATGGCACTGCTCTTGAATTGAGTGACACCGGGAAGGACTTGGGTGTAACTATCACTAGCGACCTCAAGTTCTCGAAACAGCGCATTGATATGGAGAAGAAAGCCTAAAGGATGTTAGGGCTACATAAAGCGCCAGTTTGGATACCGTAACAAGGAGATAGTACTTTGTCTGTACAACTCCTTCGTTCAGACGCACCTGGAGTATGCCGTACAATTTTTGAGTCCTTCGTTTCGAAAGGATATCGCAAGATTGAAACGCGTACAAGCCAGGGCAACCAAGCTGATCCATTCTATCCGACATAAAAGTTATGATGATAGACTAAGGGAATTAAATCTGTTCTCGCTGGAAACCCCTAGACTGCGTGGTCAGCTAATCGAAGTTTTCAAAATACTTCGAGGGTTCGACAATGTTGACTACCGGGATATTTTCACACTGAGTGAGAACAGAACGCGCAATCACGGCTTCAAACTTGAACTGAAGCGTTACAACCGCAAGCTGTGTGGAAATTTTTTCCCTTACAGTATCTGCAGTAAGTGGAACGCACTTCCAGTGGAAGTTGTCAACAGTGAGTCTGTTGACCAGTTAAAATCAAGACTAGACAAAGTCTTGAAAAGTGGCCGTTAAGGGACGCAAAACAATTAAGCAGCCATGTGCCTACTTGATTGCTAGTCCAAAGGTACCCTTTTTGAATGGACCGTAAGGTCTCCTAGGGTACTTTCTTTCCTTGTTACTCCTTGTTACTCTCAATCCTGCGCAAGGTCTTCAAATTCAGCAAACAATTCATCCGTTGCCAGACGACTTTACAGAGCTCACCATTTACTCAATAAAATTCCCTCTATAATAATAATTATATGATTTTTATGGATTTAATTATATAAAAATTGTTTTACTGAGCTTCATTTTTTAAAATGAAATTATCTTTAATATGGAACTATTTAAGTGTTAGTAATTGTCATCTTAATTGATTTTTAAATAGTAAAATGTGATTTAATTAAAAAAAATTACCCTATAAAACGAAATTCGTTCTCATCAGAAAATCCCTTTTTCAAATGGCAACATACGCAATATGGAACTACACATTATTTATAAATTTCCTATGCGTACATATGTATAAACTTTTGCGCTGTCTTCAATTTCGTCATATTGCTGAAATGAATCTTTCGAAGTGAGGCTACATTTATAGCAGATTATTTTTTTTACGCTTTGAATGAATATCCAACCTTTATCATAAAATTATTCAATTAATGTCGAGTATTTTTTCAAAAAGCTTTAGCATAAACGTGTCATAGAGGCTAGTAAAGAGGAAGATTCATATGTACTCTGATGTGCAGAAATTAGAAAGAAAAATATAAACGTCTTTATAATGTAATTAAAAGAATTTAATAGTTTTATTTCTATTCCTTTTATGTTCAGATGCAAAGGTGGGAATATAAAAAATTTAACACAAGCCAATTAACTGTTTTAAATATCTATCTTTTGAAGGATCAACTTCAAGAAATGGAAAATTTCGGCGACTAAAAGAATCTTGACACGAGGGTGCCTATATCTCATGGCAGTAGGATTGAGTGTCTTTACAAGGGAGAAAAATTTGCACAGGCGAAGATTTTGTCATTAATTTAATTAAGAAAGACGTAGTATTTGTAATAATGGATAACATGGGATGGAATAAACACGTGATAACAGTGAGGAATGGCAAAAAGAAAAGGTCAGAACCAGTGATTCGCTATTCTGTCGGTGTTGCAAATGTGTCTTGTTGGTACTTAGCACATTTGAAGTCATTTAAAGTAATTAGAGGTAAAGTGAGTCAAAGTGGATAACAAGTGAGTCCAAGAAATCTGGTATGGTGATCTATTGGATAATGAGTCCATTATCCAATAAAGGCACTATAATTTATCTCTGTCCCTTCAATGGCAAGAACAGAAGTCCTTGTTGTGATTGAAGTCATTTAAAGTAATTAGAGGTAAAGTGAGTCCAAGCGAATAACGGCTTGGACACACTAACTAGAGCACCACTAGTGTTAGTATTTTAATGTGATAAGAGAAAAATACGGTTACAGGAAAGGAAAAGAATTCTTTGCAAATTAAGTATAAATGAAGAAAAATAATCGCATATTATCAAGATGACCATAAACACTCAGTACGAGGGGCGGTCAATAGGTTTTTCGAATCGGTAGGGCAAAACAGAGTAAAGGGGATGGCTCTTGGTGGGGGTGTTAGGACAAGTCAGGGCCTGCAGCCACACGCTCCTGCCTCGTCTATCTAAGAAGCAGTAGCTGATCGCAGATCGTCGATGGGAGTTCCGCCATGGTTGTGAGTCCCTTGGAGATGACCCCCTTCCAGACGCCCGTCAGACGTGACCAACGGGGAAAATGTGACTCGTGTGGAGAATATGATCCTCGAAAATCGACGGGTGAAGTTCGAAGAAATCGAGCGAGAACTTGGAATATTACATGGAAGTGTTATCAACATCACCCACGACAATTGGGCCATGACCAAGGTCTCTGCCCGTTGGGTCCCTAGAACCCTTACGCCCCATGATCGACTTCAACGTCGTCAAAGTCTACAAGGCCAGAGTTGCACAAGCTGCCCTGCGCGAGTGCGGATTCGAGGAGCTCAACCATACCCCCTACAGTCCAGATCTGGCCCCTAGCGACTACTTTTTTATTTCGCCAGCTCAAGGCTGCACTGCGTGGACGCCAGTTTGGGGACGATGTAGATGTCCAGCTTGCCGTCAGAAGTGGATTGAACAGCAGTCGGGAGATTTCTGGTTGTCAGAAATTCGAATCCTCAGGGACAATTGGCGCAAGTGCTTTGAAGTCGAGGGTAGTTAGATTGACAAATAATAAAACACTTTTCCTCATATCTCGTTTCTTTATATCCGAATTGCTACTTTCACGGGTACAGTACAACTGAGATCAAAGGGGAAAAGTAAAAAGAGATAAAATCGTTTTACAGAAAGAAGAGAGACAACAGTTTCGCTTCGAGGCATTAATGGACTTATTAGACGAAACTTCCTCTTTGAACTGGCTATGGACAAGCGCGAAAACAAAAGCGTCCTTATGACAGACGAGCAGCGTTTGAAGACAAATCAGTGTTTGTGAGGAGACGTAAACAGCCTTAATCGAGACAAAGAAAGTGGCTAATTGTGTCCTGCCCTTGAAGGAAACGGTCACTCTATCAAGGATAATAGAGAGGGAGTCCTACAATTAAACGAACTTTCCTCTTTACTAGAGAAGTAGGGACATTGACGTTTTACATTCCTTGCCATCTGCTGCCCAGTAATCTGGGAACGGTCAAAATTGTCTGCAGTTATTCCTTTTTCGGGATTGGATCGTATTCCTGTTCAAGCTTCCCAAAAAGGGTTGATCTGATAGCACATTGTAATCATTTGTAACTAACCTCGTTGGTGTAAAGTCCTAAGCTAATATCATAATTTATTTTAGGAAAGGTCATAAAGTTTTGGCAACAATCAGCAGTGGTTCTAATTCTAAACTTGCGGTTAAAGCCATTAAAGTTTGCACGCTTAAAACTTGGCACTTTACATAATATAATTATTTTCCTTGTTACCATTCAAATTAATATCAAATTCTATTGATTTGTGATCGCTGGAACCTTCACTACATTTCCCAATAATAATACTTGAGATAAGATTGACGTTGTTAGTTAGAATTACGTCTAGGATATTTTCCCTTCGGGTTGGTTTTAAGTAGTTTTATTCCATAAGCTTCAATTGCCTCTGCTCCTCCCCGTCCGCAATCCACGTTTCATACTCAATATATCTACAATTTAAGTTCACAATTAATAAAGTGCAATTATTTTTAATGTTACTGCAAATAATGTTATATAATTCTATGTCAATCTCGATCTGTTGTGGTAAGGGTTTATATACTACAAAATTATTAATTGGAAAATTATTCGATTTTAAATCGACGCATATTACTCAACTTTTTAGTTTAATTTCTGTTAAACATATATGATTTTTGGTGTAGGGTAGTATTCCTGCATCTCGTTTATACGTAGAGTCTTTATTGATTAATTCATACCCTGGTAGTTGCAATTCGCCGATATAGTCTCTTCTAGATCAGCGGTCGCCAACCTTTAGAACTTAGTGGACCATTAAATGTATAATTTTTTATTTGGCGGACCACTAATATGAATTTAGATTAAAAGCTACTGTAAATATATTTATACAATATTAATCATAAAAGTTTTATTTTTTTAATACGAAATACACACATTAAAGCTAAAAAGGTTATATAGTAATTATTCCCCCAAAACCCCTGAAGTTTAGTTAAATATTACCCATTTTTAGTGTGATGGTTGTTGCTTTTTATTTAACATCAGTATGTAGAGATTTGTCCCCAATGACGTCACTGTAAGACGGAGAGCTGCGTCTATTTCAAGCTGAGAGCGGTACCGAGTTTTAATTACTGTGACTGATGAAAATGTCTTTTCGCATGAATATGTTGTTGAAAATTGAATCAAAATATTCATTGCTTTCTCACTCAGTGATGGGTATTCATTTTTTACAGAGACAGAAATGTGGTCTTGATAAAGATGACTCGAATTGAGCTTTGAGACTGTCGTCGCAAGATAGATCGATGAGGCTTTCTTTTTCATTCATGCTTAATTTGCTTTCTTCGATGTTAGCTACTAATGGATCTATTATCCACATATTTCAGGCCTAGGATCTTCTTCACTTGGGTAATAAAAATCAAAATCTTCTGTCAGTGATTGTAAGTGCTGTTGAATAATGGATACCACTTGCTGGTTGAGACCCTTTTCTCCCATATATTCATCAAAATCTATAAGCATTTGTAGATCTCCTTCTGCAACCGCGTTTGCCACAGTAATATTTTCTTTCGAAAAGCATCTATTTTACCTCGTACTGTAAACACGTCCTTAAGCTGTCCTTGCAAAGGATATGTTTAGTTCATTTAACAGAGAAAATTTTTTTTCCAGGTATGCAAGCTTGGCTACCCACTCATCGTGGGACAAGAGTTTTTAAAATTTCTGATTTATTTTTGCTGCTGCAAAAATAATTTAATTTCTTCATGCAGGACGAACAGTCGACTCAGTATTTTACCCCTCGAAAGCCATCTTACCTCAGCGTGAAGAAGAAGGTGAGTATACCGGGAACCCATTTCCTTGCAGAGGGTTTCAAATATTCGAGAATTTAGCGCTTTGTGTCGAATTTTATTTATGATTTTAATAACATCTGATAATACTTCGTGTAGTTCTGGGGACATTCTTTTCGCAACAAGATCCTCACGATGTAGAATACAGTGCGTAGACAAAATGTCTGGGTGACTAACATTTTTTATCTTTGCAACAACTCCTGAGCGATGTCCAGTCATGTTTGAAGCACCGTCTGTACATATGTCAATACATTTTTATCCATTCAATTCTGTGTTCCAGGAAATAACTATCAAGTGCTTCAAAAATCTCAAAGTCAAAAGTTCTGCCTGGAAAGTTGAGTGAGCAAAGAAGTTCTTCCTGTAATTCTTCTTCGCACTCACCTCTCACAAAACAAAGGGGAAGTGCCTTGTTACTTACGTCCGTAGATTCATCAGGTTGAATTGAATAAAATGGTAAATTTTTACCATTTTTATAACGTGATTTTTAATATCTTCAGCCATTTCTTCAATTCTGCGCTTAACAGTGCTAGCAGACATAGGAATTACCTTCAGTCTTTGGACAGCTTGTTTTCCCAAAACTGCTTCACAGGCTTGTAACATGCAAGGTTTGATTAAGTCTTCTCCAATCGTATATGGCTTTTTATTTTTCGCAATTTGAAGTGCTATCAAATAGGAATCCTTTAATAGTGACTTATCCTCAACAACCATATTTTTTAAAGCACCTATTTGTTTATTGTAAGTGTCTTTGAAGTTTTGACGGTTTCATAGCATCGTTAGATAAACTTTCACAACACATAATACAAAGAGGCCGTGGGTCCAGCTCACTACCAGGTTATTGAATAAATCCAAATTTCAAGTAGATTGAATCATATTTTCTTGATATTTTGTGTTTTTTCTTTTCGCCACCAGTTTGAATCTTCTTTCTAATGCCAACTCTCATTTTCAAATGTCGCTAAGTATACCTGCAAAAGTACCTAAAAAGTCACTCATTCAGAAGGAATTTCACTAATAAAAGTAGCTTAAAAAAAGTATAATCTATGTCAGTGGTTTTCAACCTTTTTTGAACCATGCACCCTTTAACCATATGTCAGAATGGTATTCCCCTTAGAAAATTGCCTGTCTCAAGGCCTACCTAACCTAATGTTTTCGTTGCTTTCAAAACTTTATTTTTCCTTTCTACATCCTAGGTGAGTCAGGACTTCATGGCCTTCCTGATAAATACTTACAGTGATAATTAATTAACTCTGAAAACATTATTATTAATTATTGATATTTATAGATGCGTGTCACTAGGTTGTTGTTAGAGTACACACATGCTAGCGGAAAGAAAACCTAGCGTGACCTCTCAGTAGTGCGGGTCGATGCAGGCTGCGTTTTTTGCGGCCTTAGGCCAGCTTGAGCCTGCCAATCTGTGATCCTCATTTTTATCCTGAAAATCTTGCAATTCACCCCTGGTTGAGAACCACTGATCTATGTCTATGATAAGTTTTGTTAATCGTAATTTTTTATTTGAATGTTCATGAAATATAAATAATGATACATTTTTTTCGTGGGCCAACTAAATATTTTCACGGACCACCAGTGGTCCGTGGACCAAAGGTTGACGACCGCTGTTCTAGATTACTTTCTGCCCATGATTCCGTTATTGCTATAATATTTCAAGCTGCGTAAGTATACTAAATTTTACTAAAAATTTCTAATGTTACGCGTGTTACAGTGGTTGACATGTAAATTCGTTTTTCGAAAGGGTACATTATTATTACGGCGTGGTTATTCACTCTCTCCTATATGCTCTTTACTCTCCGATGCTGTTCTGTCTGAAATTTACAAGAGAATTATTTATTATTCTTCCCAGCCTTGCCGCGCCCACCCCGTTTAGATGAACGCCGTCTCGCCAGAATAGCTTCATTTGTTCGTAAAAATCATCATTGTTAATATACGATGCTCTTCCATAAAAAAACATTCACCCTGCCTATTTTGCGAAGGATACCTATAAACTTGTAGATAAAGCATTATTAGTACCGATATGTATTATATAGGCTGTTAACTGTGTCTTGGGCATTTCCGCTTGTAAAATATTCCATTGAATCAACAAGATCCCTAACTCTTCCTCTAGGATAGCGGTACCTCCTGTGTTTGGTTGGTTTTCTGCCGCAGAATTCCTCAAGTTGGCCCCTAATAATAAAATTCCCTACAAGTCGAACTTCGCATTTATCGTCTTGCTCTGTACCTAAAACGGAAATTTTTTTAGTCACGATTATCGTCAGTCTCTGCCTAGGCCGACTTGGAGAGGCTCCTCCTCGAACCGTAATGAACCCATCATCTCTGGTTCTAGAAAGCCAGCCAGTTAGGCTATCTTGAGGGGCTGGAATAGCCGCGGTCGAACGTCGTCGTTCATCTCGCTGTGCACCTTCCGTTACCTGAGTATCGAACTCAACCATGGCTGAGGGTCGGTGGTCATCTGCCCGGCATCTCCAGACGGACCCTCCCTTACCTGAGTGTCGAGCTGCGTCCTCAATAACAGCACATCAAATCGCAACACCTTCATTTCCTGTTCGAAAGACATAATTTTGACTTTCAAATCCTTTCTCATTTCGCAGCCTCTGCAGCTTTTACTCTCTCCAACGAATTATGCAACCAGGAAAACACCACTATAGATGGAATAAGTTCGCTTTTTTGGCGGCAATCCTGCAGAGAATTGCACCTAAATGAGAGTGAGAAGAGCGATAGGAATGATCCGTTAATCCACGCAGTTACTATTCCTGAAGAAGTTAGAGAATAGAAATAAGATATTAACACGGTCAAAGAAACTGGATGCTTCCTCGGGTTATCAAGAGGAATGATCTAAAATATATTTGTGTATGTCGTGGTATAGCAAAGACCGAGGGATGGTGTAAGTACTTATATGTTTGTCACGTACTTCAAAAATTCCGTGATTAAGTTTTCTCTAAGAGTGCTATATTGGATTATTATTATATTTTAATCTCTGAAGGTTTCTAGTGCCATGCTCAGCGTTTCGAGGATTAAATTAAATTCTTTTAATTAAAACATGAACAAAAATTGAAATCTAACAAACAAACTACACAGTTTTGAATTAAACAAGTTTAAGTGAGGTTTACTAAATTACACAATTGAATATACAGTAATGGTTGACCCAAAGCTCACTTTAATATTGAACGCTAATTGACCTTCAAAGAAACAGATAATGGTATTTATTTACCTCTAAAGTCTCGCACAGGAATCGGGTTTGAGATTGACCTTGGCCTCAATTTTTAGGTAACCTCAAGAATATTGTTTTCGGGCAGGCGCGTGGACGTCTTTACTGCCACTCCAGATAGTTTGCTTGGCGCGAGGATAGCTTTAAAGCCACATATGAATTCAGTGCGTGCAATGAAAGGCTTTGTCTTAGTAAGACGATTTTACCAACGGGACCGGGAAAGTATGCTTCTTCCAATCTTCGGGTTAATCTGGGAATAATTCGTACTGACGAGCGATGAGCAAACCGGTGAATCCTTTGACGAAGGAGAGTGCTTGAGGAAGTTCACTTTGGGGCATTCCTCAATGGCGAGGACTATCTCTGGGCTTTGTGGTATACCAGAATAGAGGTTTTCTCTGACGAAAGATAGTTATGTTTGTTTCTCAATACAAGTTAACTTAAAGTTCGGTGTGACCACCAGGAACTGGCTCAGGGTGAGTTTCTTATGTTTCCTTTTCGTAGGGTTGCCGGGCACTGAGCCGGACTTCGTTGTCTCGATCGCAAACTCGATCTTCCACGTTTTTCTGCAGTTATTCAATTATATACTTCGCCACCCTACTGGGGGTAGGGAAAGGGGAAGGGGGTTAGGACGGCGGAATTAAGTCTCCTCCTGTAACGGTTTTTCTCAGAGTGTCTTTTAGCTAGCCCTAAAGGCACCTTCTGGCATTTGGTTGTCGCTCCTCTTATTTCGCATAGGAAGTGAAATTAAATACCAACTCTTAGGGAAAATATTGCTGGTTTAACCAATGTTAGGCTCGGCGGACCCGAAATGTGATTATTAGTGCATTATGTGGTTGGGCGAAGGCCTTTCTGGCGATACTCGCGATGAAGGGAGAGAGAGAGGGGGAGTTGGCGTAAGTAATAAGATTACGCTGCCAAAATGCCAGGACGTTGCGGTTACCGCAACGTTCCCTACAGTGTACAATAAGGATACAGAGGACGAATGAGATGTAATTTTCAAGCTGGTATGCCAAGTAAACTAGAAAAATATTGTAAAACTATAAGATTAGAGAAAAAGCGCTTAGATAAATCCACGCACACTGAACGGATCATTCAATGATGAAACAATGGGAGCAAATTTAATTCAATAAAATATGGAACGAGGAAAAAGAAAATATAAGCAAAAGAGAGGAGATACACTTAGCTTTGCAAATAAACTCAGCTGTGTTCAACTTTAAAACACAGCAGTGATCAGCAATATATGATAATATAACTAACTACTTTAAAAAGATAGGGAGATACAAAGTAATAAAGAGAAGGAACAGAGAGAGTGAAGTGGCTAATGATGACGCGAAATTCTCGATAACTCTAAACAAAAGGCATGGACAGAGTATTATAATACTCTGGTAACATGTTTCTGCGTAGATCAATAGTCCCCAACATAGATGTCTGGCTTTTTAGACAGAGCACATGTCTCGCCTTAGAGCACTACATAGATAACACTGGGGAACAATGTATTTGATGAATTGACAAAAGTGCATTTTCCTAACTAATTCGAGCATACTGAATACAGATCTGAAATCAGAGTCTCTCTAAATGCTACAGATTTTTCGTAATATTAATAACTATTATTATACAATAATTTTCATTTTATCACGCCTATCATCATGCTCTGAAGTAAATTTTAATCATCCTTTTGCGTTATTTATAGTAAGGCAGGTTTTTTGCACAAACATTTTATTGCATATAGAAGAAACTTGAATTACACATTATGATTGCAAATACTGTAATCAAATAGATGCTAATTTATTAATGACCGTGCATCAGACTGGAAGACCTCTTCTTGATTTCAATCGAGAAAAATCTGCGTTTGTAACTCTTTCTCTTGTAAGTCTTCTCTAGCTAATCTCTTCTAATCGTCCAGCAGTAGTCCACCATTATGTGTCTATCGCAGTGGCCTTAGTAGCGCTCTTCCATCCTCAACAAATTCTGATGAAGGCGTTCCCCTTGTTCGTCACTCACGGCTCCCAGATTCTCTAGGAATCGGTCGAGGTGACTATTTAGGAAATGCAGCTTCACACTCATGTTACATCCCAGATCACAATATGCTAAAAGCATATTAGTAACTAGATCCTCGTAGTTATGCGCTTCTTTGTTTCCCAAGAAGTTACGAACAAGGACAGATAATGAGAGCCAGGCTGCCTTCTCTTTTTGATTCATGGTCTTCATGAATCTATAATAACTCAGAAGTCTTCGGATTTGGGGATCACCAAATACTCCTGCTTTTATTTTTTCGTATGACAAAGCAGGAAACGCCGATATTATGCACTAAAAACAATCATTGTCAGTGATCAACGACTTAACATACTGCTTCATTAACCCCAGTTTGAGATGAAGTGAAGGGAAAACGATCTTCTCTCGACTTACGATTGGCTCATTAACAATGTTTGGCATTCCTGCTTCCAAAGTTTCCTGAACTAGCCAATCTTTTGGGGACCAGAGTTTGTCACGGGCTTGACTGTCCCACATACAGATATATCATGGAAACTTTGTATATCCTTTCTGCTGGCCAAGGAGTAAATTGGACATCTTAAGTTAAACACATAGGATCCAATTGTGTTCATGGTACTTAAGTAAATCCATGACCATTCTTAGGTCATCGTGAGTTTCTCGCAGATTGAAAGATTGACAGGAGAGGAAAGGCACCAAAGTCATTAGCATTATGGAAAATGACACACTTGAGGCTACGCTTGGAGTATCCAAAAACAATCCCCACTCAGCAGGGCTATAGATGCCAAGTTCCAACCCGGTAAACAGACCAGGAACATCGTGGCAGTGTACAAATTGTTTGTCCTCAGAGAAATACTCAACAAATGTACTCTCCCTTGTTTGGTAATATGATACCCGTACCGACCTGTCAAGCATATGTCTTTCACTCAATATGAAGGCTAAAAGTTCTGCAGCTTTCCTGGAGAGCGCCAAATCACGTATCAAGTCATTCAAATCCTCTTGATTGAAACAGTGAGGAGCTAATGACTGTACAGCATCTGATGATAAATCTGCAGACTCTGAATCCTTTCCGTGGCCGTCCATATTAAGTACATCCTTTTCATCCTCGGAGGAAGCATATTCACTGAAAATTAAAACTGGTTAAGACTTAGAATGAAGTATTGGCCGGATCACCGAGGGAATGTTGGGGTAGTTGATCTTATGCCGATTTTTCTTGCCAATCCCTTTAGTATTCACCAGACAGAAATAACAGTCCGATACATGATCCTTTTGCTCTCGCCACACCATGGATATTCCAAAAGAAAGACCATTTCTCTTTCCTTTCGTCCACTCACGAAGATGTTCCACACAACTATGGCGAACAGCATGCGGGGCCCACTCCTTATCTTGATCGCCAAGAGGAACATCAAAATATGCCTTATAAGTACGGATCACAAAGTTTGATATATTGCGCCTTTGACGAACTAGCATGTAACAGGCACATATGTAGCAGAAGGTGTCTGGATCATTAACGCAGTTTCCTCTTGACTAAGCCATCATTCTAACATGAGACCTGAAACAAAAAACAATAATGTCAATATTTTGCACAAAATCACTTATTACTTACTATCTTACTACTATGTACTGTGAAGTATTTGCTTTCTACAAGCACCGTCTCTGTCCGTCCGGAGGGCAGTCTTCGGGGAAACGAGAAAATAGAAATTACAGAATAACTATAGCATGTAGATAAAAATGGATTATATATTTGAAATCAGCATGGGAAAAACGAATTAAAATTGGCAGATAAATATAAGTCACCAGAAAATGTGATTAAAATTGTTCTCCTGTGTAATTGATCCTTTACCTAGATCTTTGGTCGTCTACATAGAGAACTGGTCCTCTCCGTGGACTAATGTTACTCTACAAAGAATAATGGTCCTCTACCAAGAGCTCTGGTCCTCTAACTAGACCACTGGTGCTAAAAATAGTTCACTGGACTTCAACCTAGATGACTGAATTTTGCATAGATTATTAGTAACTGACCTTCTCATAGTGCATTCACCTTCTCTATAAAAATGTGGCCCTCTCCATAGAAAATTTATCCTCAACATAGATTACTGCTCCTCTTCATAGAATAATGATCCTCCACTTAGATAACTGGTCCTTTACTTGTATCATTGATCCTCCAATTAAAACTCTGGTTCTTTACGTAGTTCACTCTTCCACTACATAAAGCATACGTCGTCACTACTGAGCAATGATCATCCACGTATCTCTCTGGTCTTCATAGAGAAAGAGTCCTCAATGCATGTGATTCGAAAGAAAGATGAAGACTTAAAAACTGATAAAAGAAAAAAACATTGAAGAGAAAAGGTACACAATAGTTGACAAAAGAGACCAAAACATGAAAATACAACGACGAAACTTATGCATAAGTCTAGAAGAAACTATAAAAGAGAGGAGAAGTTAAGAAACGATAATAATAGCAAATTATTTTAAGATGACCAAAAATATTGATTAGGTACAAAATTGGTAGCAAATTGTATAGCTTTGTCGGGTGTTTGCAGACTTAACTCTTCTGTTCTTCTTCATTTTATATTTAAGGAGGGGTATACTTAAAATATTTAATCACTTTACTCCCATAATATTTAGCCTCAAATAAGAATAAGTTTGATTTATGCGCTACATTTAACTCAAATTCTACTAGTTGGGGAACAATAGACCATTGGATGTTTAAAAGATTATTCCTGAACCAGTGTTTGGTGTTCTAAGCTAACACAAGAAGTGGAACTGACTTTAATGATGGGTCAATGACCATTATGTGCCATCTTATCTGCTCAACCATAACATTAGTATGCTATAAAGGATTGACAGGAACTATATTATATTATATTATGCAAGATTGAATGAAGAGATAAATGAATGAGACTGGGTAGAAAGAGGCCAAATTAAGGCAGCACATGAGCCAGGAACTTACTCAAAAGAATACAGCTTAGAAATTATTGAATTTCGTGTGAGAAAATATGTGTGAAGTTTCTTGGTTAGAAGAGATAAATTGGAGCATATAAATCGGGATGGCACACCACTCGTTCAAACCTACTCCTCTTTTGGAGCAAAGGAAGGGGAATTGTGGAGTATCTGTTGAAAACAGTTTTTCGCATGCAATCTTTAAACCTTTCTGCCATTTGCCACCAGGAGATTAAACTTTTCTCCGGTCATACACTTCCCGCCCAAAAAAGTTGATCCGAGCAGGAGTCATCAATATCACTGATTACCTTCTTATTTCAACTAACGCATAGCCCATTAAATATGTACTTGCGACCAGACTGAAGAAAAATATCAGAAAGCGCAAACGCACCTCATAACTGGACGTGCCATCTCTACTACAAACGAGTAGCATTTTACTGACACAAAAGCAATTCGGTTAACAACATAACTTCCAGTGGTAGCTCGTACTAAGTTGATTGCGTGCGAAGAAGATCAATATGAATGAAAGCGACAGAGTATTCGAGATAGACAAACTTCGTATATTAGTAATCTAAATATAATGAAGGGTTCACTATTATTTTATTAAACGTACTCAAGCAAGTGTCCGGCTTCTAATAATTTTAAACCAGAGTAGCTAGATCACCCAATTAATCCTAGTAATTTAGAAATTAGTCTAATCCAGCAAATAGGTTTTCTTGATGAAGAAGGTTTGAGAAAGAAACCGAATCCATAAGTGTGAACCATACAAATTTCATGCAGGTGCATTATACCACCACCTCCTTCGAGATTTGTGCACAAGGGGCGTCGGAAGATCAAAACTAGATCTAATGGGCACGCAGAGGGTTATGGACTCGTGATTTTATAGTTACGGACAAACACCTACAGTTCTTTGTCATAAATATAAGTGTAGGAGCCATAATCCAGAGGATGAGTTTTGATGCCTTGGAGGGACCAATTAGATAAAATCAAAATTCTTTTTGCCGCAATTAAACGAAGGTCATTGAGAGGTAATTGAAAGGTCATCTAAAATTCGAACAAAAAATTGCCTCAAATCCTCCAGGAGGTGAGAATGATAATCTATTATATTATCATAACTTAGAGGCATTTCCATCAATAAATCTTCGCAGGTGCAACGAATTCTATATCTTTAAATTCACTTTTGCTCTTCCAAATCGTCAATATCTGTCTTTTATCTGCTCAACTAAAGGCTTCCTGCCTTCGAGCGTTTTATGATTCATAGCTCTCTTAAATAATCTTGAATTCCCAAACCTGTCTCTTTCAGGTTGTCATTATTATTCCAATCTCTGAGGGGGAGAATAATAAAGAAAGCGTTCGATCAGAAAGTGGAATGAGAGGGTAGAAAGGTGTAGAGAAATTGCTACATTAAGCATCGCGGAGGAGTATAGGTACATTAAAGCCCCCCCATAATTAGAAGCGTGGGAACGGTAGCCGGCGAATAACCGTAACTGCCTACCCTGTTTGATCTCCCCACCGCTTTGAGCAGTTGGAGCTAACATCTGTTTTAAGGCGACCGCATAAGGCCCTTAAACGACGCTCTAACGATCCAAGTACCTACGAGACCCATAAACCCGTTTTTATGAAAAAAAGCAGTGCTAGTCCAAAGGCACGCCAAGTAGCGGTGTGGTTGAGAGTCTCTCTAATTAGCGAGTGGACTTGGGCAGCCAGTGCCAACCTCGGCACTTCTCGCTCTGACCATTCGCGTTCCCCTCCCGGTGGCCTGGTCAATTCTTCCTTAGATGGGGCGGTGATCCGCCTATAAATAAGCCCCGCAAAGAAAGAGAGAGGGCTATAAGTCGATACGAAAGTAGAAGGATCAGTTCGTGAAGATCGATCCTTCAGCCAGACAAAAAGATTAGAATTCGATAAGAGAGAAGAAGGTTCAGATCGTGAAGATCGATCCTTCAACCATACAAGACTATTTCCGTTCGGAATGATAGGATCAGATTGAGAAAATCAATCCCCCCTTCCCGAGCAGTTTTAATATAGATAGTCAATCTTTATATCGGTGCCATACCGAAGAATCCTTTACAGACTGAGAAGAAGTCTGACTGAAGAAAAGTAAACCCGCTCACACTTGAGTGACTCTTACATCTCAAGCTCCGTAAGAGTGAGAGGAGAAGAGCCCATCCCAACGAGCTCCCGTTCTGTAATTACGTTGAAGAATCAGACACCGAGAGGCGTCAAGCCATCCCTCCTCGACGAAATTCAACCATCGGCCACAACACTCCAAAGCAAGAGATAAGCCCTCCAGCGACATCCGGCCATCCCTAATACCTCCTGCCATGTAGGTTAGAAGAACTTTTATATTCATATTGCAATAGTAAAAGTTTAGTACGTCTCACGTTTAAAGGGGAGTAGAAACCATTGTTCGTGAATCTCAGTCATATTTGCGTGTAGACGAGAGTACGTTAATTTAATGTTTAACGCTAATCAAATAGAGTCGCGATAAAAATACTAATCGGCAATTGGTGTGTTTACGTGTAGCCTATTTGTTTATTTTTGTCATCGCATCCGTGCGATAGGCCTAGATGCCAACAGGAATAGTCGAGTTTAGCATTGAGACAAGGATAGAAATGTGTTAACTGTTTGTTTGTCATAGTTAAGTGTTTCGTTTAAAATATATGTTTATTTTAGTATAAATCCTGTGTTTTCTCTTATCCTCACGTGTTGAATTAGCTCTTCTTGAAAAACAAAACAACCGATTTGCACTCTTAGATCAAAGCTTACTTCATCAAAGAATTATATCACTACCACAAGGAATAACATGACACAAAAGTGGTGTCAAAAGAGTGGAGTGTTTTGAAAAACCTGCATCCTGCTACAAGAGGTAAGAAGGATGAAGAACGAGGGAAAGGATGGATCGACAAGGGCAGAGATGAAATACGTTAATGGGGAGACGCTTTAAAAACCGTTCGGAATTCATGCCATCCATTTTTTTTTTTGCCGTAAAGTTAATTGCCATTCTGAACTTTATGTTGGTTTCGCTATCCGTGCTCCTCCTTGTCAAACTACGATTGCCCGCAGCGACAACTCATTCTTACTCCACCACTAGAAGAAGAAAGCCTTGCCAAATGCGGTGAAAATACTGTTCATCCATTTTGAGAGATTTAAAAACTTACAGTGATGAAATTCAATTAAGGAAAACAAGAACAAATTCGTTTCGAGAAAATAGAATTAATTTAAGAATGAAGAAACAAAGGTTTAGTTCCAGAAATCGAGTTAAGAAGAATAATATAACGGGATCAATTATGATTATACCTGTCAACGACCTCAGTAAATTCGTTGAAGTACGTTCTTCTGTCGGCGATTGATATTCCCGCCTATATACGAGTATGGTCCATTTGACTGATCGTAAATGTGAAAACTTGAGGAAGTAATCCAACAGAGGAGTTACTGATTTAATTGCTTGTTGACTGAATGTTTGCCAACAGCGATGGGCAATGAAATCTACATTTAATTCTTTTAAACAAGTACTCGTGAATACCTTGTAAGTGACGAGGACTTTGTGATATTCTGCAATCAAATCCTTACACGCGGAGCGAGAGATGGCAGAAGAGTGTCTGGGGAAACAGGGAACGAACGTAGTCGAGGCAGGACCAGTCGGTCCCCGTCAGGGGAGTGTAGAACAAAACTCCCATTTGGCAAGTTCCGGCACGGAAGAGTGATGTGTGTGAGAAAGGAGATTGGAGGAGGAGATGGCCGGATTTTATTTGTAAATTTATGTGTCATTATGTGCGTGAAAAGAGCTGCCTGCACCCACGCACACGGTTCAGTAAGCCGCCTTGGGTGACTAGCTCCCTACGTAGTACTATGCCCTTTTGCGTTCTCACAGTAATGGAACCCGTATCAATAATTGCTTGGCCCGTCAAGTGCATTAACTCGAAAACCATCTTCGTGTAGAGCGGGGGTGAGTTACCCCCACCCCTATCATCAAGAGCTGAATTTGAAGCGCTATGAATTTGCTAGTATTCAAAAGAGATTAATTAGTGTATTCTTGAGACTATCCTTGCACACCTTTTCACTTCCTATAACTTAAGGCTTTTCTTTTAGAAACTTACGTCAAACTTTCTCTCACGGAGGCTTTCGTTGGTTTTTCTTTAGAGTTTTATAGTAATAAATATTACCAATATTTTATTTACACTTTCCTATCTTGACTGTAATCCTAGAATCTTTCTTAGCTTCTACCCTCAAATCTCAAACCAGCCAAACAATAGGGCAAGCAATTACAATCTCCACCAAGTAATCACCTCAGTGCGGCCTCATGCATCCGGGTTCATCTGAAATCCCGATCTCGCGAACTCAATGTCGAAAATCGCGTTAAATCGACGCCTCTAAAACGCGGGAGTTTTATCCCGAAATTCCGATACAAAAATGGAATGAAATAAATCAAAATCGTTTTAGTTTTAGACTACAGGTGTTATTAAATTAATAGATTCATGGACATATGAATGTGTGTCTAGAGGAAATCTGATCATTAACTATTGATTCAGTGAGCAACTTGCAAGCATAAATGCATTAAAGTGCAAATTTATCGCTTAAAAGAGATAAATTGCCATTGATTCAATATTAATTCCTCTAAGATGTAGCGAGGAAAGAAGGCCTTAAAAATTAAATGGTGAAAGGGGACTTGCTTATATACCAGATTAGAGGTGGTTTAAATGCCTAAAAAAAATGAGGAAATTGGGAAAAAATTTGTTGGAATTATGTTATTTGGAGGTACAAGACTTGTTGCTGAGTGATGGAAGTGTTTTTCATACGTGATCCAAATGCTGATGAAAGAAATTGTGTTAAAGGTGGAGAAAGCGCATGGAACAGCAGGTACGAGTAATAAAAGCAAAATAATCAGTGGTTAGAAGAGTACTAAATCTAAAATTATCATGTGTAACTCGTGCAAGCTATTTAAAAAACAACGAAATTTCATGTAATAAACTTTTTCACCTTCCTTTCTCCGTTGTATTAATGTATATTACACTTCTGGCCTATAACCTTTACTGGGTGACCAGATACACCGGTACAAAGAAAGAGCGGCCTTTTTAAAAGCAATGATACATGATGTTTTTAATATAAACGCAAAATATGGAGAAAGTTTCTCAGTGTAGAAGAAAACTGGCAGGTGACAGGGGGTGAATGTTATAACTCGTTCGAAATAAAGCAAGAAAAGTTCTCTCCCTACCATAGATCTACCAAATTAAAGGCACGTTCTCTTTCCGTTGCCTCATCGCTGCAGATTCTCTTTACTCGTTTTTTACACGACGGAAGGAGACCCTAGCTAATCTCGCTCCTTTAGTAGTACTTTGAAAAAGTCTAAATAAGTTCTTTTGACAAATCAGTAATGGTTCTTCTTCAACACATTAAACAAAAATATACAATTGCATGATTTAAAGGCCATTTTACTAATGAAAACATGTAAAATATACATGCAAAACATCCACATCAGCAAAAGCATAGCAACCATTTAATTATTTAGATGCATTTAGGATCTTATTATACCGTTCTAGTAAACGTAATGAAGTAGGTACTGAATTACATACTGACGGAAGTAATATCTAAAAACCGATGTTTCAAGAACCAAACGGTTGAAATATTCTGAATCAGTTTTGATTAAAAAAAATTGATACAATATGGAAAGTACTCTTATCAAATAATTTTGAAAAACTAATTATTGGAATTTATTTTGCAATTTGTCAAATTTGGAATTTATTTAAAATTCGTGGAAACTTTGTTTTGCCCAAGGTGAATAATTTCACGGTCGGAAGTATCAGTTCGACAGAGTGGTGAAAGAAAGGCTTGTAAATCTGCCTAATACCCATCTTTTAGGACTCATTAGACCAATTGTTTTCAACAGGTACTACTATTCCGCCCTCCTCTTAAGGCCTTAAAAAAGAGGAAACAATACTTAAGCTTTGTCTTATTTTGACATCTGAAATGTCTGTGTATCGGTTCATTTTGTAGCTGAATTGATAGATCTTATCCCGCAGAATAGTTATGTTGCCGCTATTTGTGGACTGGTAATAAACAGAGGTTTGGTTTCCTGTTAAAGTTGTTTCTTGATTCTGAAGGAATCCTTCTTAGGATTCGAAGAGTCCTATCATTAATTCAGAATTGCCAGCCATGATATATCTACACTGAGTAAGTTTCACCCCTTTTTTGTGTTTGCACTCAAAACCATTTGAAATGCAGCTATTTCTTTTTACCCGTCTTACTGGTCACCCATACATGGGCATAGATAGGAAATGTAATAATATGTACATATTCATGCAAGGGATATGGAAAATAATTGATCGCATTCAATTTTTTGTTTTCAGATTTCTGCTTTGTGACATGGTGGAGATTTCATAATCTTGCTCAATTATTTGGCGTGTTTGAGATTTGAGTGTGAAAGCTGTGGAGTACTCTGGGATTACAATCTGGAGAAGAACGTGTAAATCAAGTATCGGTATTAACCCTAAAGAAAAGGGTTAAGTTATAGGAATTGAAAATGTGTGAAATATTTATACGCAGAGTAGTCTCAAGAGTAGACTATTGGTGCATTCGAGACCAGGAGGACGCCATTGAGGCTAATCCTCTTGTTAGTAGTGGTGACTACGTCGCCATTCATGGTTGTATCTAAGTGAAGAGAGGTTCTGGGTTAATTCGCCCTTCGATCCCCGCCACGATGGATTTCGAGTTTACACGCTAGACGGGCCAAGCAATCATTCACGAAGGTTCGATCCCCGTGAGAACGCAAAAGGGCATCGTAATTCGTAGGGAGCTAGTCACCTATGACGGCGCACTGAGTCATGTGTGTGGCCACAGGCAGCTCCAACTACGCAAGTAATCACACACATATTGTCAAATTAAATAACACCATCTTCTTCTCTCTTCTCCCTACTATAACACAACAATACTCTTCGATTGCGGTATGCTGACAAATGGGGCCAGCTCTTTCTGCGCCATCCTTCCCTTCTCAGATTTAACTGGCACATTGGCTTTTAAGAGATTCTCATTCAGTTCTTTATGTAAATTTCATTATCACGTAAGCGGATCTTGTCCACGATAGAAAATAGACAGATTGACGAAATAATGACATCTGCTTCGTGCGATGAAGATCGAAACATCAAATTGGCAACGATTCTCCACACTACGCTATAAGTAGAGACTTCGCTAGAGGGCACTTCGCTTGGCGATTGAAGATTCGAATGAAGAAGATGACGAAGTCTTATTGCTGCCCCCGAGTCGATCCAAACGAAGTCCTCGCGTAAAGCAAGGTATTCACAAGTCTTGTTCCCCCTCGCCAGCTTCCCATCGCCTGTCGCTAACTCCATTCTCCTATAAACTAGACTCTGTAGTTACGTTGCAAGAATAGCTTCATCAATTAAAGTTTTCTTATAACTTAAACTAAATCAAGTCTCTTGTTTTCTTTCGTAGGGTGTTCGACAAATGGATGCGGATAATTAGCTTAAAATGCGCTTAAGTTATGGTTATCCTAATTTAAACTCATTAAATTCCAATCAACTTCCGGAAAATTGAAATCCACTACAATGCATACATTTTTTTAATTATTGGTTAGATTAATATCATTAATTAGTGCAATTTACTTTTCATATGAGCTTTTCGACGTTCTTTATACCAGCTCAATAAATAAGAAAAATATTTTTGGTAATTTTTATCCAGATTGACTCGCTGTGTTCTCAATTTAGAACCTCATATTTTATTTTTTGCCCTTTAAGGAAAAACACATCATTTCCTTCTCTTAAGGCCTATTTTTTATTAGTTAGTGTGTATAGAAAAAATCAAACTTTGTATTTTGTTTTATTATGTTTATTATCATAATTTGAGGTGAAATATAAACAAATGAGACCCCCAAACCTAGTTTATTAATAAATAGTCAACTAATGTGTGCATTTAATATTTACAATAAGGTTACTTGTTCTTCAGGAATACTTTAATAACACTGCTCAACAATTTTTGAAAAGTTGTTTGGTTCTTAAATGAGAGTAGTTAATTCTTATATATTTTCATTCACTGAATCCAAATATCACCTTAAACAAATCCTTATTGGCTATAGGTTTTAAAGATACGCGGCATGTAATATCTGATTATTTTATTATAAGGTACAGTATGTGACATTATTTTTTAAACTTTAATCCACTCTCTGCCTATTTGCTTGCCGATTATAGTGATCTGAAGAATCTTCTCTTGTCAATGCCCAGCAATAGTTTGCAATCATTTTTGTGCTCCATTTAACCTGGTACCGCTTTCCATGGTTGAAATATCTTGGTTAAACCCTTAACCATGATCTTCACCAACTGCACCACAGTTCGCTGGAAAAAAGTCTAAATGTGAGTCCAAAAGGTGGATTTTTGGTGACATATTACATACTATGTTCGTGTAACCCTTGATGAGGTTTTCCACCAATTCTTTATAGCTTCCTTACATTCTGTTTCCGTAAAATTCCTTTGCCACTAACTTGAATGCTTCTCAAGCAACTTTCTCCTCCCCATAAAGGGCTGATTCAAAGTCACGATCTTTAAAAAGCTCTTGAATCTGACGACCAATAAAAAATCCCTCTTTTATCTTAGCGTCACTTAATGAGGGAAATTTCAATGTTAAATACTTGAATCCCTGACCAAATTTGTCCATTGCTTTTACAAAGTTTTTCATGAGACACGGGTTTATGTGCATAACCTATCCTAGCATTAACTATCCTAGACATATACTATTGTACTCTGGTCAAGCATAGCTTATTATTGTCTAGCCTAACATACTATATGCTATCCTAGCATAGCATATTATATCCTAAATTAGCATAGTATATCTTACCCTTGTACATTATATCTTAGAATAGCTTAGCATAGTATAGCCTAAATTAGCATAGTATATCTTACTCTTGTACATTATATCTTAGAATAGCTTAGCATAGTATAGCCTAGCCTATAATAGCCCAGCATAGTATGGGCTATTTTAGGCTTGCCTAGCAGAGTATAGCATATTATAGCCTAGTCTAGTCTAGCAGAGTATCAGCCGAAAAGTTATGATGTTATTGCCAAAACAAAATAATTCCCGGGCTAACCTTAGGAGGACTTTGGCAATTATATCCGTCGGAAGAGAATGTAAAACAACATAATAGTTTTGAATTTCGTTAGAATCGGCCGAATAGTTACAATGTTATTACAAAAAATAAAGCAAAACGGACCAACCGACATAGTGAGGTGTAGAGTCACTCGTGACCTGACTTGCACGCGACTAAAAATGTTGCAAAAATGCCACGATATTCATATCTTCATAAGTCAACATAGCAAAATACCTATATCAATATGATAAGAAAATTATGCTTTAATCTATTATGATGTAATTTGATTTGGTTGTTCAGAACGTGAAGATATGCATAATACTAATACTAGTTAGCTAGTAAGCATATTGGAAATCCTATTAAGATTTGAATGGTCATCTGTTCTTTGTGCATTATCTCTACCGCTCTTCTCTATTGTGCTTTCTTCTCATTTTTGCTTTCTATTTCCTTATGATCGCAACTAAATGGTTTATGTGCTTCTTCTTTTTAATAAGTCTTAAATTTAATGAGAAATGAGAAGAAATTTATTCATAAAGCAAGGCATTTTTGCTCATTCAATACATTATGAAAAGCGCATATGAATGATGGGAAATGTTTAGAAGTTGGAAGAAGAATAATAGTAAGAATGTTTAAATCTTGGAATTAGGGAGGCCTATTTAAACACCTCAGGAACAGGCAATCCATATTTCATGCATAAACCTCTTTTCTAGATGTGAACCTACCAATGATTATAATTTGTTCTGATCAATAATTTATACATTTTCTTCATAATACATACAAACTTCCTCTTACCATCTAAATAAAGAACACGAAACAAGCACTAACCTATTTTCCCGCCGAGCGACTTAAGCGACTGATCAGGAATGGAAAATCACCTCTACATAAATGACGACACGAATTCAGTTGGGGAGAAAGGGAGAGGAGACATGGTGGTGAAGAGCTAATGGATTTATCAACAAATTGTTCGAGAGCGGCAAATACAGATACCCTTCATTACAGGGGTCCTATTCTACAGTCATAATGATAAATTATAGTTTTTGTTGCATAACATTTAACTGAAATTGACTACGCCCATTTTCTCAAAAGGTAGGCAATTATCTTCATAGTAAAAGGAGGTAAAGTAGATTAAAGTTTTTCGTACTATTCACAAAGTCTCACAAATTTAACCTATTACATCTTTGTCTTTGAAATTCTGTCTATTTTCTCCCTCATGTTTTCTTTTCTTATTATCTCTCTACCCATAGATTTCACTGTCTACTCGCCTTTTCTCTTTATTATTCCAATTTTAAAATTAACGATTTTTTAGAGGGAGAAATTAGCAACAAATTGCCCGAATCGAGAAAATCGTGCCTTCTGCGGAAAAATCAAGGGATTAACGATTTGGAGAATCCCTTTTTTTGAGTTCGTTGAAATTTGGATAAATTCTCAATGACATCTCAAATCCTTATCTTCATGATCATTTATTTATGCTGGAGCTTCTAGGTGTATGGACATATTTTCTACTCTAGGAGCCCATATTATACGCTCCTTTCGACAATCATATCGTTCCCTTTATCCTGTATTTCACACCTTTTTATGCAAAGCTAATGCAATGCATGTATGTTTATAGTTATTTACCTCTTCATCATGAATCACTATGTACAAATTGATTAGGTTAGTTTTTCATCTTCCCAATTCTCTTGTGCAAAAAAATCAAGGTACGAGGTTGTGTGATACACCTGTCTCACATCTGTAGCGTTCAAACTTATGGTTTTTAAAGTCACATATTGGGAGACCTGTTAACTCTTTGGTGAACTTTCCTCCTTTGGGGTCAAACTAGAAATGGGGCAAGGATTGCCTTTTTACGCTTTTCCTCATAATTCTCTTTTCACTATTCATTTGAGTTCTATTCATCCAGCATTATCATTTATCTGTATTTCCGCCCAGCCTTCACCAAGAAATAAAGCCCTCATTGTTCACACTAAAATTCCTCTTTCCCTTATATGTTAATTTTCTCAATTTAGTTAATAAAATCCACTTAGAACACCACTGAAGTAGCCGTTTATATTTTCCATTCTTACGGGGTCCCAAATGATGTTTTCAAGGAAATTAATCTCGCATTGCAATTCTGTTTTCCTCTGAAGTTCTCAATTCGATGTATCTTTTAGGGGCACTCTTGAAACTGACTTTGATAATAAACTTGGTGAATGGTCGGTTGGCGACATGACACGTAGATGTTTTCAAAATATTGACGTTAACTGTTCACCTTCTTTCTATCCTTATTCTTTCTCACTAGGTGTTCTATGTACATATATTTAGTATTTCCCCGAAAAATCAAATTAATTAATTACAATCACTCATTACTCATTGGTGACTGATGAAAGCTGATTCCATTCATCTAAATAAACTTTGGAGGGTCACAAGATGTCTGGATCAAGATGTCTGAACCAAGATGTCTGAACCAAGATATCTGAATCAAGATGTCTGGAACTTAAAACGTGAGTCAGTAGTTGTTTTCATCGTTTATTTTTTACCAAGATTCATATTATTTCTAAAGGGTTATATTTTCATCTATCGATCATTCCTAAAGGCTTTTACGATTTCATTGTACTGAACTTCTGGTATACTAGGGATTTTTCGGAAATCATATATCCTCATACATATGCTACATCCAGTATATAACTTTTTCAAACGAATTTTATCAGGTGTTTAGAAAATCTAGGTGCTTTGTGGTGGATATAAGGATAAATTGTTACAGGAGTATTTTTTTTATTAATGTGCTTGGAAAGCAGACATATATATTTTGTCGTTTAATTGTCTTTTGATTCGTCGTGAGCTCAAATATAATTAAATAAACATCATTATTTGTCATATAAGTTTTATCTCTTCTCTTTTTTAGCCTTCCTCTCTACTTGCTTTTTTGTGTTCAAGTCCAATATATAAGCATTGATCCCTTAAAGAGTTGGTTTAGATTTCCACTTTGCCACTTCTAAATACGATCGGTCTATTCGGAGCGCGAATGTCTCGAGCCTTGGAGTGAAATAATAAAATTTGTCTCATCCAAACACTTGTTGTGCATCTTGTGCCAGAAGGGGGATTTGATGGAATGGCTAATTGGAACACTGATTCCAATGCGGTCGGAATGACTCAGATTTAGTCTAAATAGGTAGAATATAAGAAAAATACATTTGAGAACAAAGACAAAAGAAAAGCACGGGAACATAAAAGGGAATAAGTTCAAAGTTTATACGAAGAAACGAATACTGCGAAAAAGAGTATCAAATAATAAAAAATACCAGTATTTAAGAGTAATAGGTACGACACCCGCGCATAGAAAATGCATGATTTTTTACAGATATAGAGTAAAACACCAAAAGAATTACGGCCCACATTGCTAAAACAGACACATCACTCACAGTCCGTTCAAAGGCCCAAGATCGCACACAGAAACACGTTGTAAATATATGGCGGGTGAAATAATTGTCGTCTAACCAAGGCTCTCTAAGCCTCCTTGCAGAACGCAGGAGCTCAATGTGAAATTGAAACGATCGCTTCTGCGAAAGAGGCCTCAAGAATTTATTAGTTGATTGCCTTTCCGCAAGGGGATTTCATGTGGAGCTATGGCAACCAGGCTGTGATTGATAACTAGGGTATCGCGTGCCCTCCTAGCCCAAACACCCGCTCTTTACCCAACACAAATTCATGCATAAGCATCTGCGCATATATAATTTCCACGCACGCAATTTCATTTCTTCTAGTCCTCGCCACCCTCTTTCCAGAACTCTCCTTACACTTTCTTCTTGATACGACATTTTTGCTATTGAGCTGTAAATTGGCGAAAAAACATCCTTTAACAAATGATATTCTAAATATGAACATTTTTCTTGAATGTATGATGGACTGAACAATGTGTCCACAATTAACTTTTATATCCACGATTCTCTGTCGCACGAAGTTCACCATATTTTCACAAAGTTCTGACATGATCTTTCACCACTCATGTTTCAATTTTTTGTAATGCTCTATTTCATTTGTGTTACTTATTGTATTTCAAACCACGCTCCACAAGCGATTGTATTTAATTCATGGGGGTTGGGGGATGAATTCATAAGGGTACCAATTTTTGGTGTGGTCGCATTGTCCTAACTTCATTTCTTGGTGAAGTCTGAAGTAATTTCTATCAAACTTGTGAAAACATGGTTGTATAAGTTGTGGAGTTCATTCATCACTGGCGTAAAAACAACTCCCCAGGCCTTAATGCCCGCATGCGGCTCTATAGCATGATAGAAGCACCTCGAAGTTTCAGAGTTGATACCATACAGCCGTGGTGTAATGCATTTTCACTACTTCCTCTCGCAAAAGTACTCTCAGACGTACAGAAAATTGCAAAATTGTTACAAAAATGAAATTATTTTCAATAATTTTCTTCCATGATATATTGAATTACATGAATTAAATGTAGAACAACAATACAATCCTCATTATTACATACCTAATAATTACTTTCATCTGATCAGATAACTTTGACCATTGTTCATGTGTCTACATTTTGTGATCTTTGGCCCACAAAAGACCCTTTTTATGTTCTCGCTTTGGATCTTTTTAGCCATTTTGATCTTTAAGACATTTCTAACTGCACCTACCTATATGTTTGAACTTAAATCCTGAATGAACTCTAAATCAAATTCAAGTATTTTTCTGCGATTCTCTAGCTTTAATGCAAAGCTCGTGGACTAATTTTTTACAGTTGTTTCAACAGTTGTAGAATTATAGCGCTCAAAAAGCAAGTAAATTAGGCCTGTGACATCCAAATTGAAAGAGAGGTAGGCCCAGCGAAGAACTTCCACAAAGGGATGCTTGGTGAATCTATGAAATCCATTTCCCCCAACCTTGAATCCTGTCTGCTTCTTTAAGACTTAATCACATAGTTTTTAAAAGAAAGACTCACGTATGCACCGCGCAGAATTCGAACATTTCTGCTTGCTGCCAGTTTGGTAGGCCTAGCGATAAGAAATAAAGCCTATGATAGCCGTTTTCCCTTGAAGTCCTTTTCCTTTCCAACGATTACTGAGGTACCTTAGGCAACCCAGCCTAAAAGAAAATTCTCATGGAGGACAAATTAGTCCTACTACCTACAGACCCTCAATTCCTGTCACGTTAACCTCTGCTAACGTCATCAGTCACTCGCCGCCAGGTTTAACGGGTGGCTTCGAGAAGCACAATTGCATCGGGGACGCTTCACCTTCTTTCCAAATACTTTGTACTTAACGCTCCCACAAACCTGGGTAACCAACCTATAAACTGGTAATCCTGCATCTATATTCTGGTAACCAGCGGACTTCAGAATCATCGCTAATAAACATGTTACATATATATATATATATATATATATATATATATATATATATATATATATATATATATATATATATATATATATATATATATATATATATATATATATATATATATATCTATATATATATCTATATATCTATATATATATATATATATATATATATATATATATATATATATATATATATATAATGTTGAGAATGAATCCCAGAGCCACCAGAAACCGATGCAATATCATTTACTTTTCCAAACAACGTTTCGAAAACGACAAGTTTTCACTTTCAAGGTAAAAATTTATACTCGAGTAAAGAAATTTACCAATGAAACAAGCAATTTTCAAAGCCACACTTGTTTAAAAAACTACTAGATATGAGAAAATTATGGAATATGAACTTAGATAAAATGTTAATACGAAATGAAAAACAAGAGGGGAAGAGGAGGAGAATGAATAGTCAATAAAATGAGAAATAATAATAAGAGATAACAAGCTGATCTAAGTTGGCCTCCTTCCTAAATAAGGAACGGTTGGCAAAACCGTTCCTACGCCTTATGTTGCAACAGCCATCTAAATTCTAGATGCATTATCTCAGTCTCGAGTTAATTGTAGCTTTCATACCCTTGTGTAAGTAATTGTTAGAGTTTTCACCTTAACAGAGTATCCCTTCATATTTTCGTGTGTTTGTAGTGAAGGAATCGTTTCTTTGATTAATGCATGTGTTATTTGTCTGATTAATGACTGACGGATCTTCCTCGGCCTCGTCCAACGCTGATAGGAGAAAGAACCAATCGCTACTCTGTTTCTTAGGAAGATGAGGATCCTTGTTATTTATATTTATTTTTTGTTTTTTTTTTCGATTGCCCTACTGCCTTCGAAATCACATAACCCAGAGACGAAATCGAAATTGTCGATAGCTCTCATCAGGTCGTGAGCAACCCGCGATGACTTTTCTCCATTCTGTGGTCGAAGTCTTTGACCCAAAGTTGGGCGGGGCTCAAGGAGAATATACGTGCGCGAAGCATCGTGAATCCTCTCCAGGACCTGCTTTAATTAGGATTTTAGCTTGTTGCGAGCTTTGACTTCCTTCTATCTGCCAATGCCCATATTTTTTCAACAATATTAACAAGTCGTGGTCCTATTACTCTCCTATTTCATAGTTTAATGAGGGGCCGGTGAGAAACCATAGGCTATACCACTTCTAAACCACTTAGTAACGGATCCCAAATTTAAGAAAAATACCTTAGCGCTACACGAATTTAGCAGGGGTCCCGCTGATATGAAAGGGACGACGGCCTACGCCATAAATAGAGCGTTGCTTGGGGAAATCTTTGAGGAAGACTCGTAAAGAGGAAACCACTTCCCCATTTCAGAGCGTGAGGTGGTATGCCCCAACAAGTCATAGGTCTGTGGTAGTTCTCTTTTCATCCCCCTCCTACTACCAAGGTGAAAAGAGGGGGCATTTTGCGGCTACGATTCCTCTATTACTGCTGTGCTTCTTTTTTTTATTGTAGTCATAATATTTATATTAAAAAAAATCTGAATGGAACGAAGTTACTATGGTTTGTCATTGGCTTGCGAGTTATAGAAATAGTCCCTATATGATCAGAAACTTTCCCGCTATGTTCATTAACCTATACACAACCTCGGATATAGTCTAAAATGGACTTTCTCTATCCGATAAATTCTTTTCATTTGCAATTTTGCTCCTAAAGATTGGGCCGTCTTAGACACCTTCTAAGTACACTGAAAGTATTAAAGAAGGTCACCAACCCAGCACATTTTGTATGTCACAAATTTTCAAGTCATCAGGTTTTTAGTCGCGGGTGACTACATCTCACTATGTCGGTCGGTTGGTCGTCGTTTGGCTTTCTTTTTTTGGTGGGGGGGGGATATAACATTGTACCTATTCGGCCGATTCTAACGATATTTGAAAGCCTTATGTTTTTTTTATATTTTCTCTCGACTGATATAAGTGTTAAGGTCCTCCCAAGGTTAGTCCGGGAATTATTAAATGTTTGAAGATTGAAAGCTCATAAATCAGAATAAATGAGAGCACGCGACTTTTGGTCAGCAGGCTTTGTTGTTTCTCGTGTGAGTAAAGATTTAGTGGTGACTTCAACCAATTGACTGGGTTAAAAGAAAAAGGCAGAGATGCAACCAGCCCCCCTGACCTCTCTAAATAACAAAATAAAAAGTTAGGAGATGTAGAGTAGTATAGGTTGTAAGGAGGATTAGGGAAAGCTGTGTCCACTAACAATTAGGTTAACTGATCATCTACCTATTACATTGCCTATCTAAGTTAGGTAATCGGAGGTTATCGATTTTTAGATAAAAAATATTTTCCTGATGACTTTTGCCTTTTAAATTTGAATCTCAGAACCTATAAAAGATAAATGAAAATGGAAAATAACATAAAATACCCCCAAACAAAATCTCATTACGGCAAATCCTGATTTAAAAATAATTGTCGAATTCAGTTACATAAGCTTAACCTCTCTTAAATCTTACTTCAAGGCTCAAAACTACAAGTGTTAATTGCCTAGTATACTAATTCAATTATATTGGCCACACCCCAACCAACTTACTAGCAAGAGTACAGAAACACCGAAAATCTAAGAAAAATACAACGAAGGATAAAATAAGAAATATATTCCCAAATTTCAAGGGCATTTTTTAACCTGATCTTATTATTTAAAGCTGCCAAAATTTGCCAATACATTCTTTTACATCATTTTTGGTTTAAATAGCTTTTTGTAGATAAAGACGGGAAGTACAAAATATTAGCGAGAACGATTTTGTTTCCAATATCAACGCCATCTCATTCGTTCCCCATTGAGTAAAAATTACATCTTGGATTATACCAATCAATTCGTTATCTTAAATAAGAAAATTATTACTGGAAATGTATTTAAGCTTATTCACGTAATTATATTACACCTTTCCTTGGATTTACTAGGGTAATTTCTTTCATAAATTTTATTTATTTAAACGCACTTTCCATTACAACTTTTCAGACTGACAGTACAAAGGTGACTCAACTTTAAGCGCGATTATTCGTTAAACAAGATTTTACCAATGATTAATTAATCCGGCTAATCAGCTTGCAGTGGCAAAGTGATGATCAAAGTTTCTTCTGTTATGTTATACAAAAATGCCTTGAGTTATACAGATTTGAATTGAAGTAGAAGCATAAATAGGACGTATAAAAATAATTTGATCAGATTTCAGCGCATGATTATGGGGGTACTTGTTATGGTGTGCTCGAAGGTAATATGTGTCTAAACGTTCTTGTGTTCTTGTTGTAGAGGATTCAAGGACTTTTAAATTTAGGCCGCGTAGAACTTGGTTGGCTTCGGAGTAGAGAGGAATTCGCTTGACCGAGGATTGAGATTAGGTAGGCTGGGTAGCAGGACCAAAATGGATTACTTGTAGCAAGAAAATCCAAAACAGAGGAATCTCGAACTCTTTATTAGGGCGTAGAACTCGGGTTTCTTCGGCGTAAGAAGAATTCGAAACGGGCATGTCTGTGTTCAAGCGGGCCTAATACTCCATGACGGCTCAGTGTCTTAGTGTGGAGATGTATATTTGTGTTGGAAAGAGTGGGCATGGCCTATTGTTATCCAATGGTGTTGTTTGGGTGGAGTCGACGAGAAAAGCTTACACTGGGGCGATGAGAGGTATTAGAGAGACCACTGGCACAAAAGGGTTGCGCGTTGCTGTTACCTCGGAGATTTGGTCTGAGGGAGTAATGCTTGCCTTGGTGCAAAGTTCAAATAAGTCTTTTGACAATGACTATTACGGGATGAACTTAGATCTTGCTTTCGAGTTAGAACACGAATCCAGACTGGGCGCGTTGCGTACGAGGAGCGGGCAGAACAAGTACGGGTTAGACTCACGTGAATTAATCGAGAATACCAGGAGCTTGAGGTGTTCTGCGAGAATTGTACAGAGTCCAGCGGGACGCATATAGCAGGGACTGATGGGGGGCGGGCAGAAGATACTGACGGGGCCGGAAGGTGGCGAATACTGCCTTCCAACTCTGGCGCCAGAGGATTTATAGTGGGTTTGAATGGGGTTTTCCCACCTCCATCAAAAGGGGAGAGTTCCAGAGTCCGACGCATTGGCAGGCGAGTGTAATCTCGCTCTATTAGCACGATGGCGATAAGGTTCCTAAGTCGGCTAGGTGAAACTTTGACCGACTCCACATAGGAACATTTGGGTCCTCAAACTTGTCGCGGCCTTCTGTGATGGCTGGCTTTCAGGCCACCACGGCGTCTCATGATTTCGCACTTCTATTAGCGCAGACAAAAAGGGCCGACCAGGTGTCTGTTTTTTTTCTCTCTCTCTATTTAAGGCGCGGCAGCGCGCATCTTTCCTCGAAAATCACTGAATTCTTCTCTGCACAAGAATGTAGTCGATTCCCTCTCGACTAAAAATGACGATAAAAGCTAACCTACTGGACGGCAGCTTTAGAAACAATATACCTGTCAACTCCGAAGTATCAAATATATGTATACTCCAAAATTATTGAGACGGGGAAAGAGATTCTTCGTAAACATAATTCCTTAATTGCCTTGGGTCGCGATAAGGGTCCATAGCAGGAAGTCGCGATACCCCCTTAATTGTCTCTCTATTTATCTAATTTTCGCAGTATATAGGGCAAATAAATGCAGCACTGTGAACTGGACGTGAGGCCGACTAAATTCGTCTGCGACAATGGCGTTTCACCATCGCGCGAATTGGTCAACGGCGAACTGAGGAATTGAGAAGGATAGGGCGAGGTACCGGAGATGGTAGGGAGAGGAAAAATAATTCCTTTTTTCTCTCCTTATTTTTTCACACTCCTCCCTTTTCAGAAATCCATTTTTTTAAAAAGTCGGTTGCGAAAAAAAATGTCTCGAACTAATTTTTCTTCAAGGGGAAGATGCTATCAAAATTGAACTAGCAAAAGGAGATACAAACAAAATTCGCACATTAGCGGGGTTAGCAAATAATAATAATTATTTCAGACAATACGCAGATGTAGAATAAAAAAAAACAAAAACAAACCCAAATTAAAATTAAGCCATTGAGTTTCTAAAAAAAAAAATGAACCATTACTAGATACAGAGAATAACTATACAACACTTCAAACAATTAATCTACATATAAAACAAATCAGCAAACATATTTACAAGGATATACGCTAATGATACCCTTGATATACACAATACGGGATTGATATTTTATGAGCAACAGACTCCAACGCATTAATCGTCTATTGTGACTCTTGAAATTACGAAGGTACGACAATGGTTTATGGTCACTCTCAATTATGGATTCGGTTCCTCTAAGGTACATTCTAAAATGTTGAATGGACCATACTATAACTAAAGTCTTGAGTTCAATGGTGGCGTACGCCTTCTCGCGGGCAGACAGCTTCCTGCTCCCATTCGCAACATGATATCCACTTCCATCGTTTTCATACTGCATGAGGGTACAACCTATATTATCACGAGGGGCACCAGTACGAATCCCAAAATTTTTGTTCGGATTCGGGCGTCTCATAATAGGAGAAGGGATCAGCTTCTCCTTCAGTTGGTTAAATCTAGACACCACGGGAGGAGTCCAACTAACAGGATCGGGTCCCGTTTTCCTTAAAATATCATTAATGGATGACGCTATACGTAGTGGCACAATTGGGAACGAAGCGTCTGTAAAATGAAGAACAATCCAGAAATGAAGGCAGCTGCTTCTTCGTCCGCGGAAGTAGCATTTCAGCTATGGCTTTAACTTTGTCTTCTTAGGGGACAACCTAGTTCTTTCCGATCTTACAACCAAAATATTTAATCGTATCATATGTGAAATGACAATTCGACGGGCCTATCGTGAGTTCATGTGCGCGCAAACGGAATAAAAAAGAGCGAATGGACTGTACGTGCTGGTCCCATGTACGGGTGGCAACGTACGCGTTGTCAAAATAAAAGGTTACACTGACTAGGGCGTCTACAGTTCGACGCATCATTCGATTGTAGCATCCACACGCAGTTACAAAACTAAAGAGAAGACGGTAAACTGCATTAAGCCTTTCTCTGTAGCAAAGGCTGTAAAGCGCTTAGAAGATTCGGAGAGCGGAATCTGATGGTAGGCCTTACAAAGATCAATTTCGGAGATGAATTTTGAATCTTCAAAAACATGTTGGTTTTGATCATTCAAAGGTATGGGCTCGGCGTCGAACTGGATGACTGAATTTAATTTATGAAAATTGACGCACATTCTAAATGATTGATCGGCCTTTCTAACCATCACAATCAGGGCATCAAAGTCAGATGAGGAAGGTTCTATGATCACAAACCTGAGAAACTTTCTACTTCAGCGTTAAATGTGAGGCGTAAATGAACGAGAATAAGGTAAGGCTTAGTTCTTACTGATTCTTGCGTTTTTAAAACAACATCATGGGTGAATTGGGTTGAACAACCTGGGGTTTGGTAGAATACGTTCGAGAATTCACCTAGTAGGCTCGCCAATTTAGCCTTCTCGATGGGTAGAAGATGGGGGTTAAAATCTAGTTTAAGGGCTGAGACCAATAAGGGGGAATGGACAAACCGCAAAGGGTATTCGTCATCTGTTTCCACGCAGAACGTTTGAACAAGGCAGAGGGATCCGACTGGGTAAGTTACCTCTAAGATGAGTTCTTCGTGTAAAGCGACCACATTATTAAGGCACGCACGTCGTGGTACCTTTTTAAATGGTTGAAGTGGTACACTTCATTAACTGAGGGGGTCTGAATTAAGTAGTCAAACGGGCTCGGGGTTCTACTGCTGGAAAAGGTCCTTTCAACTGAGATAAGAGCTTATTAGACTCAGAGGGCAACAGAAGTAGTACTTCGTCGCCTGCTTCGAATTTCCTTACTTTGGATTCGATGTCAAAATACGTTCTGTATTTTTCCAAATTCACCTCAGAATTCTTGTAGGCGATGTCTGCATAATTTTTTAGGCGAGTACGCAAATCCACACATTAGCGTAGGAGGACTTAATCTTCTTATCAAGCTTGCGGTTTTACCATAATTCTCTTAGGATGGTCATCGGGCCGCGGACGTTTTGTCCATACAATAGCTCAAACGGGGCAAATTCGAGCGTTTGGTGTGGGATTTGTCGACACGCGAATAAAGCCATGGGGAGGTAGCGCTGCTATTTTGGCGGTTGGGCGTGGTACAATTTCTTGAGAACCGATTTGAGAGTGCTGTTTAATTTCTCGCAAAGGGTTGAGCAAAGGGGTTTGACCAGCAGGAGCTTTCCTACATATTTCATCAATTCTGAAGTGAATTGACGGCCTATGTCCGATAGGATCTCCTTCGAGATACCTACTCGGGAAAAATAGAAATCAACGCCTCTGCACACGAAATACTATCAATTTTCTTCAAGGGGACTCCACCCGGGAAACAAGTGGCACAATCTACGTTCGGGGTTGACGAAGACGTTAAAGGTACCGGGGTAACTGTATTTTTCGCAGCTTTGGCCCTGATGATCACTTGTTGCGTGATGGGTTTTGGTGAGAGCTGCTCACCCTGTCCGATAGGAACAAAGCAAAACTTTCTCGGGGCGGCGATAAAGGTAATAATGACACTGTATGTAGCACTTTACCACAGGGAGCTTAGTAGCACCACCTAAAAAGTCGTTAATGATTACAAATCTCTTATGTTGGGGACTTACCAGCATAACTCAAAGTTGAGCCCACAGGGGATGCTTTATTGAACAGGAAATTCACCTGTTGTTCCGAGTGAGAGGGAGCAGGTGGCGACTGCGATGACGAGGCAGAAAGGTTAGGGGGGAGAGGATCGGTTACCTGGGGAATCTGTACATTATGGGTGGTCCTTAGTTGCGAGTTCTGGGTGCAACCATAACTCAGGTGACCAGGGGTACCACACATAAAGCATACAATGGGTTTAATTGGGTAGTGCGAAGGCGCATAAGGGAATGTTGAAGGATTTACGTCTTTTTGTTCACGCTGAGGATGAGGCTTGGGTTTATGGGGCGCCTGAATCTTCATGAAGCTACCATAATTCTTAGCATGTAACTTTCTAGGCCCAAACTTATGTTTAGGGGAAGGGGAGTGACTCTTCTTGATCTCCTTGTGATACGGCTCACGACTGGGAGCGTGAAGGTCGGATTCTTCTAAACACTCTTTAAACGAAGAAGCTCTCCTATCAGTTAATAATTTAAATTATTTTATCATTTCTATCTATACCCATAGACTCAGCGTTAAAAACTAAATATCTAGTATAAGTTTCATTCAATACGAAGAAGGTCATGAAAGTATAATTTCTATTTTCGTGGAAGGGTAGCCATGAGTTGGTGCCTTAAAATAGAGTCGACTAATGACTCATAGTCGTTAGTCACTTGTGAGGAGTCCAGCCAAAACTTTAAATTGCGGCGAAGTTTGAACCCAAATTGCTTAAACATTTGTCCCGGCTGTATCCTAGCCGAGTGGAATCTAACCCGATAGAACTCTGAATTCATATTAATAACAGAGAAGAGCTCTGTTTTTAGGGTTGAATAATCCAGGGTTGCTTCCCAGGGGAGAGAAATGAATATTTCACGAAGACGAGTGTTTAGAGTGGGAGTAGATGGGCAATTCTATCTGATTCTAAATCCCAATTGTTGACTTCGATATTTTCTCAAAGTGGATCAGATAAGAACAAAAATCTTCTCCGTCTTTATACGCGGGGAGTTTTAACGAGGTTGCATGTGGCTGATGGTTACGTGATCCCGCAGAAGTCATTTCGACATGATCACGGCTTAATTCTCTCTCGTGCTGTCGTATTTGCTCTCTCTCTTATACTTCTCTCTGTCTTTCTTCTGCTTCTCTCTGTTCTTGTTCTGTCCTTTCTGCGCGTTCGTTTCATTCTACCTCTTGAAGGTAAGCAATTAAATCCTTTACTGATAATCTTAGAATCTGTCACTGCTTATGAAAACGATCGAACGAAGACATCCTGAATATGCTGCGTTCGTCTTTCGGTAAACGAGAAAGGTTACCAGAACAAGTCAGGATCTTCCTAACAGATCTAACCTACTGGTAATTAACAATCAACACAAAAAACTTATAAAGGTTCCAATTAATTATGCACACCAGAAAAAGAAAATAACTAACGAAGAAACCTGCCCCAGGACTGAGTCTTCTGGTAATTTTACCACTGCAAAACCAAAATTTGGCGGCTATTATTGCCATTTAATTAAAGGTATCCTGATTCACGTAAATACACTCAACTAAAAAAAATATAATTGCCTATTAAAAAGAATTGTCCTATTATTTTTGCTTGAATATTATTGACACTTGCAATTGTATAGAGTGGAAATAATGATCTTTAAGGAAATAGAAACAGATCAGGTAGGGTGAAATCTTTTACAAACCCTAAGACCTGACGCCAGTTATATATATATATAAATATATATATATATATATATATATATATATATATATATATATATATATATATATATATATAAAGCATCTGACCGGCAATCAGCAGACCCGGGTTCGATTCCCGGCCAGGAATTTTCAAAACCTTCTTCTCGGTAAAGGATCCCCTTCACTGTGCCGCCCTCTGCTCCCTTTGATTCTGGATTCTTCTAATGTTCCTATCTCTTGCCTTTGAATAACTCCAGGTACTTGTCTCATTTGCTGATTCGCGTCTAATTCTTCTTCCTCTTGTACTATATATATATATATATATATATATATATATATATATATATATATATATATATATATATATGTCGTGGTATGATCAGGTGTACGCTGCTATACGCAAACTGGCCTACTGGTCGACCGAAATTAAGGCCCTACCTAGGGATGGCTCTAAGAGTGCTTTAAATACACAGTTGCTTGGCCAAGAAATATTCATACACGTCTAAAAAAATAAACTTTAATAGGACTAAAGGTTATATGCACATATAGGGCAAGTTAAATGGCATTGCAATTAAATATTGACACTATCAATTAAGTTTGAATTGAGGGATAATTAATTAAGAAATGATCTTACAATTATGCAAGTTCTAGAGCAAAGGGGATCCTTGATGTTCGACGTGGTAAAGGTGGGAAGAGCGTGACGAAGCGGTGGTTAAATCCCTTTCACTTTGATGTGCGGCAAATAGAACCTTGAACTTGTGGGCGTCTCACGAGACGCTCAATCCAACTTCGGGAAATTCAAGGTGGGCCCTCTTATCCTTAAGAGGCAAACGGAGGATGCTTCGGGGATGGCTTTTCCGATCTTTAAAATCCGAAGATGTGGAGAGAATGGTTGAAGTGCGCCTAAAACTATCTTTACGAACAACACTGAGTGACGACTAGCTCTTCCTTGGCTCTTCGAAAATCACTCAATTCTTCTCTGGACAAGAATGTAGTCGATTCCCTCTCGACTAACGAAGAAGTTAACGGCTAACGTACTACACTGCGGCTCCAGACACAATCTACATATTTACTCCGAAGTATCGAAAATATACTTCGAAATTATCTAAACGGGGAGAGAGATTCATCGTAAACAGAATTCCTTAATTTCCTTGGGTCGCGATAAGGGTCCATAGCAGGAAGTCGCGATTAGGAGGAAACAACTCGGGGCTCAAGGGAAAGCCACTTTTGCCACGGTACCCCGGTGTGAGAATCCACAGCCCCATCTACGAGGAAGTCGAGATATCAGGGATTAATCCTGGAAAATCTCAATGATATTTAGCCGCAGATCCTTTTTCGATGATTGAGACCTGAAGAGCACGCATCTCTAAAGATGTTCAATGCAGCGTGCTGCTCAAGTTATACCCGAGACCTGCTTTCAGCTTTTTATCCTCCCCGCCATAGTTGTCTTAGGGGTTACCCTGTAGTCTCCCTCTTTATCTTATGGATAACAGAAATCACTCGTTTAAAGGATCACCCAAAACAAAAAGGAGCGACAAGCACAAAAAACATCGAGGCAATATTTATGTATAAGAAGGTGGATGGCTTCATTTAGGGTTCAGGTAATATTTATTTTTGAGGCGATAATTTACCTAACCATGGGAAAAATCGAAAAAATGAGAATATTCCTTTTCAGGAGAGCAATGACGGCTAATACAGCTGGGTGATGACTTTTTTTCCTGCTTCCATGTAATGATGTGTTGTAAAAACTGATGCTGAACCTAAAAGTTTTCCCTCATTGATTAAATACAGTGTACAACAATGGCAAAACGGAAATGAGAATAGCCTTTTCTAGGGGTAATTTTTGCGTAAATCACGAATATATATGTCTCTTTCTGACACCCTTCAGTTTCTCATAAATTACCATCTTAATGAATGCAAACAGGATTAGGTCGAAACTAACAATTTGAAAAGTTATTAACGGATTTTGATATAATTTTAAGGATGTGTTTCTAAGGTTTTTGTCAACCTAACCTATGAAACTTAAGAAAGTATGCTCAATATATCTTTTGTTATTTGAGTCCAAATCTGTGGTAGCTCTTACGTAATGCTTGATAATTTTGTAAGTTCCTGTAAATGCTTCCTATTATTACTTTTTTATTTAATATTTTTGCTGTTACTATTTCTATTATTTTTCACATATTAAAGTTTTTTATGTACAGGAGACGGAGCTCAAATGCCTAGAGAATGTGTGAAAGAATAGTCAAGGAAGCCCCACGTGGGCATCACACACGAGGTCAAAGGACGAGAGAACGGCTGAAAACCACGCAAAGAAGCTTCGGAACGCAGATGTATTTACTTATGGCGGTTTCCCTCCCCCCAAGCCTTGAGGCAATCTTGCCCCCCCTACCATCTGGAAGCATCCGAGAGTAAGGGAAGACATCTGTTATCAGAAATTCCTGGGTGGAAGACGTCCATCCCCCAGACCTGTGTTTACCTTAGGAGAATCACCTCCGTGGCCGGAAGCAATTTTAACGCAGCGTCAGCTGGTCTTTAACGTCAGGCTCGTCCGGATCAAAGCAGTACAGACTAGAAATACAGCATGAGACACATCTCTTCTCGATTTGGCTCCGCTTTCGTCTCCACGAGCGTAAAAGCATGAAGCTTTCCCGTGGGAATTCTGCTCCAGTCAATTAGCGATTTCCCAGTAAAGGTAGTTCTCGTTCACTAGAGCAAATACTCCTTGATCAAGATATTCCGAGGTAAATCTCAACCTTTTGCAATTCTCCTCTTCGAATCCTTGCCCCCTCGCTCTCCGATCTCTTCCCTTCGTCGTCCAAGCATTAACTTTTGCAAGACGTCGACGCGTGTGGATCCCTTTAATCCGGCCATCCCCTAAATATTTATTTGTAATTTGGCTCAGCACAGCCTTTGAAGACTCAATTCAAGGAGTTTGGTCATTTACCTGACTCAAGCTCATTAGCTTCTCCCTTTCCCCCGACTATCGAGCTCCAAAGTCCAGGATAATTCAATTTCATTTTATTTGTGTAAATATTTATTTATTTCTTGTTGTGTTATTAAATATTATTTTTATACTTCTCTTTTAATTAACCCAGAACAGCATTCAGCAATAGCTAATAATTAACGCGCAACCTGCACTCGCTATTTTTTCTTATTTGCCTGCTTTACTCGGGGAACAGTTTGCATCCATTTATTCCCCTTCATTATCTTACCTCTTCATCTGGTAACGGAGCCGAGGTCAGGTTTCTTGGGCCTCCTTTCACTCTAGTCTTCACCACTCTGCTAATCTAATTCCTGCCCATAGATAGATATATATTGGCTATACCTCGACAGAATGCAACAATTTCCTAGACAGTTTCTGTTATAACGGGTGGCCCAAAAGTTACTTCACATTTTAAAAATTTAATAACACAAAATAATTTCATCTTAGTTTGGTTATGACTTATGTTTTTTTATCAAAGTTATTTCTAATAATTCTTTTATAATTTTAAAAAACAAAATGGTGAAGTTCAGGAATAAATATAACGGCCGTATGCTAAGAAAAATGTGAAATGCACTTTTATTAGATTTAGTGTAGCCTCACAATTATTTCTAAATTTATTATATGAAAAATGAACCGAGTGTTTAAGTGATTTTAAAAGGTATGCTTAGGATTTTGTTGTTTGTATGGATGTTGTATATTTTGTAAGGTATGTGAAGTGTGGTGATGATATGTATGTACCTGTGATGTCCTTGGTTGGTATGATTGGTCTGGTGAAGGTTGTGCATGATAATTATGGGCATATGGGTAAGTTTGAGCTGTGGGAGTGTATGAAGGAGCGTGTGTTCCATCCGTTTCTGAGAACTGTTGTGAATGATGTTGCAACCACGTGTGTAGGGTTTAGAAGCGAAAGGTGCAAGGTGTGCAAGTGAAACCACCGATGTTGTAAGTTGATGCGAAAGAACCGTTTGAATTGGTAGTGATTGATTGTGTGTCTTTGCCGCGTACGAGTGTTGGGAATGTCGGTATGGTTGATCATAAAGGTAAGTTTGTGTATGCAGCGCCTGTGAGATATAAAAGGAGTGTGACTATTGCGCGTGTGGTTGAGCAGTTGTTTTTTCCTATGTGTGTATGGAAGCCTAACAGATGTCTGAGTAATAATAGGCCTGATTTTGTAGGAGGAGTGTTTTAGCAAATGTTGAGAGAGAATGGTGTGGAGCATGTAAGAACAACACCGAATGTACCGTCTTCAAATGGGTTGGCTGAACGTACAATAAGAACCATGTGTGAGATATTGAGAATGATGAGTACGACCTTGAATGACTAGGATGTATGGCTGGGAAGAGTGTTGTGGGCGTATAATTCGACTGTGCATAGTGCAACTGAAATGTCCCCATGTCAGTTTGTAATGAATTTTAAAAGGCTAGTGAAAGATAGCTTTCGTTTGAGTGAAAGTGAGCAGAGTGTATGGCGTGAGGCACATGAAAAGTTCCGTTCATTTGAATTAGATGCGAAACTATTGAAGGTGAAAGAAGTGAAGAGTAGGTTGAATGTGTCAAAGATGAGTGAGAAGTTTGATGGACCTTATAGGGTTGTGAGAGTTTGGGAAAATGGGGTGACGTATGTTTTGGAGAGTTTGAATGACGGTATGACTGAGAGAGGGCGGGCTCATCAGAGTCAGTTAAGGAGATGGAGAGAACCTCCTGAATACCTGGTGAGTCATCCAGTGTATGAACTGTGCAGAGAGAGAGGTAAAGTGCATGATAATAAGATTGAATGTGATAGTATGGATCTGTCTGGGAAAGAGCTAGTTTTAGTCTCGAGAAGTAGAAAGCATACAAAGAAGAGTGAAAGGAAGAATGCAAGTACGAATGAAAGTAAGTCTGAGCATAGTCTTTCTGGTATCGGGGAGCTTGAAAGAGAGATTGGGTATTTGTAAAAACAGGTGAGTGATTTGGCTGGTATAAGTAGACGAGTGAGTGAGATGCCTGTGCCTGGTTTTTCTGGTTTTGGGAAAAGTATGAACGATAGTGTGTTTGGGCAGAATGAACCTAGTGTGGCTTATTTTTCGGGTTTTATGAATGATAATAGTAGGGGTCAGTTTGATGTAGTGAATGATGAAGTCGCTGATTTTTCAGGTTTCTGGTGGGAACCAGTCGAAGGGGTTTCTGGTATGCCTGTTGAGAATACAGGGGATGTAAGTGACCTGTCTGTTTCGCAAGAGTGTGCTTTGAGTTTTATGAGGGTTGAGAGCGAGAAGCTGATGAATGGGGGTATGAAGAGTGAAGGTTCTGAACGGAAGAGTATGAAAGAGTTCTGTCGTGAGATGGGAGAACTGGTAATGGGGGCTAAGAGTATGGTGGACGAGATGATCAATAGTGAAGATGAGACTTACAGGACGACTGATGAACAACCCTGACTGATTGCTACGCGTAGCCAGGGACCAGTAGACGAGTGTTAATGGGTGCAGAAGGGTGCAATTGAGTATAAAAGGTACCGTGAGTAAGGATTGAGAGTGTATTGTGAGTGACTGTGGTCGAATAGCTTAAGGAAGGAGGGGTGAGGGTGGAGCGAATGTGAGTGTGTGTATAAATGGGCCATTCTCCCACCCTTTTTCCCAATACACTCTCCCTCCTTCTGTAAGAATGTGTGAATGTGAATGGGTTTATTTTGTTTTTTTGTTTATTTTATGTATAAAATTGATTCCTATGTTTTTTTCTTTCTTTCCAGGCGCCATATTCTGGAAAGATAAAACACTTGTAAATTACCCCTGTAATAGAAGCTAACTATTTATTATTGTTAAATACCAAAGGCCACTAGTATATGACAAAGGTTCCAGGCCATGTTCTGTCTTACTTGGTTGAGTGTAAAATAGTTTAGCTTTAATGAAGGAGGACTTAAAATAGCCACACAATTGTGACAAGGTCAGTTATCTTAGTCCAAGCTTGGAGGCGCTAGTTTTGAATACAAAGATTTTGTTGTACCACGTGGGGCCATCTTTTGTGGTTCATTGACTGTAGTAGTCCAAATTTTATTTGGGTCGTTCGATTTTTTTATAGAATTGTTTCTTAGGATCGATTAATAGTATTTTTTTTATTGCATATATATAGGAAATTTAGCTGCATTTTTTTGTGAATAGTAACGAGATCTCCAATATAATCACCCCTCTCTATTGTAATTATTATTGTATTTTTTTTTTTAAGTAAAGGAATGTATATACAATCCGTTTCATTCTCCTTCGATTTCTCACTTCTGAATTAGTGTAGGAAGTGGGTTAACACGATTAAGATTAGAGTATAGATTTTCGACTCGCTACAACGTGACAAGTTGATAACCACTTTTTCCGCATCCATAAAGGTTGGGAAGGACAATCCCAAATTTGTCAACTTTCTGGTGTGTCTTTGTATACATACATTTTGGTGAGATATTTTGGTTTTATGCAAAAAATACCTTATTAGGAGAATGTCTAAAAGAGACAAATGCGTCTTCAAATTGGCAATCCTTCGGATATATTATGTTGATGAAGAGTAAACTTTTTTGATTTAAAAGTTATTTCTAGGTTAATAAGTTGATCTAAGGAATCTCTATAGAAATACGAGTTATAAAGAGATTTGCGATGTAGCTTAAAATAAAGAAATTTAGGATATCTTTTTGAGTTGATTCAAACTTCAAGGAATACGTTGTACTGTCTGGCCTTAATCATCTTCATAATTTCCTTCTCAAGATGGAGAATAACTGTGATAACTTGCTGCCCATATTTGGTATAGATATATCCATATGGAGCTCGGCTGTGAAGCTTGCCATTTAATAGTGAGGATGAATCCCAGAGCCACGAGAAACGGATGCAACATCTTTAAATTTTTCAAAACGTTTCGAAAACTACAAGTTTTCATCTTGAGGCTAGAATGAGTTTACAAAGTTAATACATAAGAAGAAAACTTGAAACCTTTAACAAGACATTATTTTTGAAGGTGACCAATTATAAAATGTTAGTAAAATGTACTATGAGTTAAAATTTTAAATATGACTTGCTTTAAAACTAACTCAAAAAATTGTTAATACATATGAAGAAAACTTGAAAAGGCTGACAAGACATTATTTTAAAAGGTACCAATTATAAAATATCAGTAAAATGTATGTACTATAAGTTTAAATTTTAAATATGACTTGGCAACAGTTAAATTTGTATTAAAACTGACTAAAAAAATTAGTAAATAAATTTAAAGTTTATTGCAGAAATTAATTAAAAACTATAAGAGAAATTGACCTGACGATAGTTAAAGACTTAAACTTTGTTTTTAATTTTGTAAACACTGTGAATGTTAAAAAAATTTAATATAAAAACGGTTAATTTCGGTACTTACTAAAGTGGATCCATCCTAGAGAGTGAATGGTGGGTTTAACAAGGGGCTAGTATTTATAGGTTACAGTGACGCTTGGGAGAGTGGAACATCCACTGACCCAACAGTAGTTAAAAAAACAAAAGAACTAACAACTCTAATTAAAATTAGTTAATTAATAAAGATATTGCATTTAAATCTTCATTGAGTGTAGGTTTGTAGTGTTTGATATATAAAGATACGAGGGTTTCTAGGTAATGTTGGTTGTTGTTAAAGGCTAATACTTGAAAATTATCAATAGAAATGCCAGTTTTACAGCTTATGTTGTGTTTCCTAATAGAAGACTTTTCCTTTTTATTTAAGATTTTGCTTGTGCGCCAACTAATCCCCATATTAGCAGAGAACCTAGCTCCAAGAGACCTGAGAGTACTGCCAATGTAAGAGGCTCCTCATGGTAAAACCTTTGTTTAGCACCCAATATCACCCAGCCGCAAACGGAGTTTGCGAAAAGCTAAATGGCACATTGAAAGCAATCCTCAGAAAATTGTGTATCGATCAGCCCCGAGAATGGCACCGCTTTTTCCCCGTGGTACTGTTTGCGTATTGTTAAATCCCCCATAGAGCCCTGGGATTCGGCCCCTTAAAATTACTGTATGACCGTAATGTCCGCGGCCGCCATGCTACTTTAAAGGAACTTTTCACCAATCCCCGTCTGGATAACGAAATCCAATCGTCCTATTCGTATCTCCTAGACTTCCAAAAGCGCCTCGAGATATGTGCCGACATAGCGTACCAAAATGTTGGGGTAAATTTTGATAAGTTTCGAACTTATTTCGATTTAAAGTCGAAGGAAAGAAGATATAAGCCTGGCGAGGAGGTGATTGATGTTGCTACTTCCCACGGAGAGTAATAAACTCATGAGTCCGTTGAAGGGCCCCTTTTCCGTTTTAGAGGTAAAAGGACTAGTGGATTACCTGATTCGAACCCTCTCAGGAGATAAGGTTTTGCACATCAATATGTTAAAAAAATATCAACGTCCTGCCTGTATAAACAATATTGTGGCCCTCGATGAAGAGTCTGCTTTGAAAGCGGTGTATATCGCTGACCCCCTCAATGTCATGCAAGTAGTATGCATTGAACAAGATGGTGATTACCATATCCCATCTTTACCTGGACCCCGGAATCATCATCCCCAATACTGGATGTCTCCCCCAGGATAGTGCCTTTTCAAAAGAGTCAGCTGCAGCAGTTGCTAAATGGATTCAAATATGTCATCTCCGAGGCCCCTGGTTGGTCCAATCAATTTGAGCATAACATCGTCCTTACTAGTCAAGAGCTTGTTTGCCCGAAAAAATCAGATAGGCCCCCAGGATGAAAAGGTCAGGGCCATTGTCGAGATGCCCCTTTCCCGTACGAAGAAACGGTTGAGGTTATTCATGGGATCGACCTCATTCACCGTAGATTTATCCCTAACTTTGCCCCTTTAAGTCTCCTCCTTCAGAATAGATCTCCATATCCCCTTTCATTGATTTCCGAAGCTACTGACAGATTTAAGATGGACAAGGATAAGTTAGTGTCCGCCCACATTTTGATGCTCCCTAATCCCTCTAAACCCTTTGGGAACCGGACGGATGCGAGTGACAAGGGAATTGGATGCGTGCTGCTCCAATACTACGATGAAGGTGAAAGCCACCCGGTGGCTTACGCGAGCCGAAAGCTACTGCCCCGTGAACGTAATTACTCGGTAATAGAACGGGAAGCTTTAGCTATAGTATGGTGTATTACTAAGTTTAGCATGTATTTGGTAGGGAAAAAATTATTGTGTCGTACCTCCGAAATACTAAGAGCAAAAACGGATGTATAATGTGATGGCTTTTGATACTGGAACAATATCAGTTCAAAGTTTGGTATATACGTGGTACCGAAAATTGTATAGCTGATAATCTTAGTCGGAATCCATTAGCTGACAATGGTAGATAATCCACTAAATTATAGATCGCCTGTAAACCCGTCAGCTAATCATATATATATATATATATATATATATATATATATATATATATATATATATATATATATATATATATATATATATATATATATATAGTGGTTTTTTGTTGTTGTTGTTGTTCCACTACCCTTTTAGACAAAGTTCTAACTTTGTTCCTTAATTTAAATGTAATCTTTTTTTGTCTACCTATTTACATTAGTTTTTGCTTAGATCATAGCCTTTGTGTAAGCCTGTCGGATACAGGTCAGGTCCCCGTTTTTTTATCGGGCTGTCGCCTCAATAATAATTATTCCTATCTAAATTTGCGATGTCCCTTGTTCTTCCCTCCCTATAAAAGAACAACCTGTAACCCCTCCCCAATTTATCGGAGACCACTTGCTATTGGTATCCCACCATGGACGACGTCATTTCCTGTTCGAACATTCTCGAATTTTCGACTCCTGAGCACGTTGGGAAAATATTTCCCAATCCTGCGAACTCGTTCCCCCCCCCCCCTTACCCCCCGGTGACGAGGTGTGAAAGAGCCGCACTGTCTCGCTCTTTGCTGCTAAATGATGAATCGACTCCGTCCCTGGATTAAGATGTCTGTAGCTTGTGACTCCTTTCTCTCACACTCCCCCTTCCCCTCCAGAATCGGACATACAAATACTCGGCTTATTCTTTAGTTCGAGGTTGTCCAACCCGCACCTTAAAGCCGTCCTTATCGTGTCGTTCGGTGGGCGTTCGTCAGATAGCAAGCCTTCTTTAGCTGTGATTCTACACAAGTCAATTATTAGCTTCTGTGAACGACAAGCCTTTGAATTTGCGCAACAGTCTCCCTTCGTTTAATCGAACCGAATAAAATCTCCATCGATTTCCTTTGAGGAAAAAAAGATTCCTCTTTCCGTGGAATTACGAGAATTCCCACATTTCCCTGTCGAACTTCATCTTGAAGATTGAGAATCCCTTCTCATAATAATTATCAAGATACTCTTTCAATTTAAATAATTCCCCATTGCTCATTATTATTCTTATTATTTTGATCTGTGTAAATAAAATTATATTTTTTTGTTTCATCTTTAACTGAACTTGAACGATACCCTCGGCATATTCAAGTAAATCTCGCCAACCATTTAGGCACTCTGTCTGATTTTCAAGGATTTGAAAGCCACCGCCCCAGGTGTGACCTCGTAAAAGGTCGTTAATCCCTGAGAACAGTCCTTCAACGTTTCGAGTTGCAGTAGGTGATTAAGTCATTCCTTCACATAATATAGGAGTAGTGTATGGTATAGATTGGTTGTACTCAGCTTTACAAGTAATCAAAAATTAGATTAAGAAACATGGGTTTCAACTCAATAGTTCATTTTCTGCAACCATATATCATATATTATGGCAAATTTCTGAGCAACCTATACACTGCCATAGATACAAACATTATTTCTGGGCTGACACATGTTCACTACTTTAGACGTAAGCGAATCATGATAACAAATACTGATATATATTTTAAAGCTATCTTTGGGCTCGTCCAACGCCTTGTAATACAGCTAATCAGTGATAATTTACAAGATATCACATTTATACCAGCAATTAAATGCTGAGCAAAGGGGAAGCACTATAATTAACGTGGCCTTAGTTGAATCTCGTGGTTGACGCGTTCGAAGCATTGTAAGATAATTAATCCTTTCTGTTATAACGGGAATAAAAGCATCTTTCCTTGTCTGTGAATTTGCAAACATTGGTGCCACATATTTCTCCCACGTAATAAAATGCAATTTCACGATGTCAGAATTATCTAGAACTTTTGTGGCGGGAATTAAAATGGAACTAATTCACGCTAGGGAAAGATATCTCCATATCACTATCGCAAGTGGTTCGGAATTATTTCTTCGAACCGCAGACTCAATATTCTCCTTCTCCACGCCAATGCAACTTTTGGGACAACGCATTTGGACTCAACTGACCTAGGGTCTGTATGACTACATACCCCTCCTATCCCAACTCAGAGGGAGTATTTCATTAATAGTGAATATTCTGCAGATATCTTTGTTAACGTGCTCTTGAATGACTCTCGTCCCATCCGAGCTTTTTCAGGGAATATATAAGGGAGATTTTATCTCTAAGCAACAAATAATAAAGATATAATGTAGTCAGGAGTCATACATATTGTTACCATAGAGCGGCTATAGATCTTACAGATAAAGAGGATTTTTACCTATCTTCACTACGACCTTTATTCAAAAGTAACTGATGAAACTTTAGTATTTACGGCCCGAAATCGTGTCTCGTTCTCTTAGATATTCCATTTTTTCTCCTAAAAAAATAAAAAATCTTTTCAATATTTTCACGTCGAGTTAGCGTCGAATATTGCATAAATGGACTCACTTAAATAAAAATTAGGAATTACTGAAGAATAAATTACCTTTATCTTTTTTTCGGTTAAATACATAAAATTCTGGAGTCAAAGTTCCTTCATAAGAGGAGAGAAACTCTGATCTCTTTGTTCTCTCCTTTTAGAGTACAAAAAACATTTCTTTTTTCCTATTAACTTTCACTCTATGGATAATGAAATGTAGATGTGCCTTTGCCAATGCATTTTTTTATCATTACTCCTCCTGCCCCTTTTCAGAAATCTGCTCTTTCATTATTGTCACATTCTCTCTTCCCTTCATTATTTTATTTTAGCCTCCCTCTTTTGCCGTTTCAAAATATGTCCTTCTTAAATGCGAGGTGAAGAAAAACGATTGGGTAAAAAACAAAAATGGTTGAGAGGGGAAGGGAAAAGTGTAATTGGCGGCTTTCCCAATGAGTTCCTAAATAACTAAAAAACAAAAAATCAAACCTAGAATAAGTGTGATTATTGAATGTAATCATTATTTGGATAATTAGATTTTCCCTCCCAAAATAACAGCTTCTAAGTCTATGAAATTACGTTCTCTTATGGAAAATACTAAATCTATCCTCAAACTTCCACGATCAAGTTATATTCTTCTAAAAAAGTGCTTCATTGAGAAAAATTAATTGCTACTCATCTTACAATTTTCTTACTTTTTAAAATTCCAAAATGCCATTTCCTTCATATTTTCAACCATTTCTCCAAATTTTATGTCCGTTTTTTTTAAATATCTTCATCGTTCGTTAAAATTCATTCACTCTCCCCTCAACATAATACCTTTCCTCAATATTGCTCGTTTCCTTACTTCTGCGTTCAATTTAAACACCTTGAATTCCCAATTAGTGAGTTCATGCAACAATTAACTGGCGTCTCTTCCCTATTAAACTTGCGACTCGGCCTATTTCGAGCAATGTTTTTTTTCTAAATGAGACCTGAATAGCCATGATTGACAATTTAGACTTTCGTCACTCTCTAATTGAGACGCCCAGCATTGAAACCTCTTTCTGTATAATAGAAGCAATTTTTGACTCGTTTTAGGCAATAAATCTTGGTCTTATCTTTCTTTCAGGAAGATTTAAGTAGGGTAATGTATCATTTTGAAAGAAAAGTTTAGGTCAGTAAATTAACGTTTTTGAAGGATACATCGTCAAATTTCGACCGGTGAATTTATTTTTATGAGAAATCATTTTGGTTTTTGGTTTAACCTTTTTGATTAACCGTTTAGAGCTTTTTTTAACTTTGGTTTTGTTTTTGAGCACGGACTTAGTCAATCATTGGTTTGTTTTATCTGATTCAGAAGCCTTTGCATATCAAGCTACTCATTTCTTTGAATTTATTGGTATTAGAATATCTATTAGATTATTTTGTTGTCCCATTAAGTACCCTGAAAATTTAGTACTTAATTTAAATCCAATTAATGCAAAAATAAAAAAATAAAAGGAAAAGATGTGACTGCATTGATTGGTATCACTAAAATTAAAATGAATTGATAAATCAATTATCAATTAGAAAAAGCTCGTAGAAATAGATACAACATAGCCGAATGGGAAAACCTTTTTCCACCATTTGCTACGTTAAAACCCATTAGTTAAGGTTATTTTCAAAATGATCGGCTGATTCAGGTAATCTTTGCATCGGGACTCTATATCATAGAATTATAGAAGTAAAAGCAGCAAACAACTTTAGATCTGGTGTATAGGTAGTCGGAAAGAAAGTGTGGAAGGTAAGGTTAAAACCCCGTTTAGTTTTTGATATATTACCTCTCTATATTGTATTATTCATTTTCCACTATATAAGCTAGTTTAGTATCGTCCAAAACTTGGCAATCTTGCTTGATAAACTTGAGCCTAAAGCTTTTACGCTATTGACTTTGGTCAAGTTGGAAGGTTCTTCATTCATCACCACTCTGTTTTACGGTCTGTAATTCTTTTTCGATGAATCTTTATAGGTTAACTCTTACCCAGCGTGGTCAAGGTTTTTTGAAGGCAAGTGGAACAAAATCCAACGCTTCAGTGGCGGCTTTTAGACGATTATATTTTACTTCACATTGTGAAAAATTCTAAAAATTCGTTAAATAAGAATGACATCTCATAGGTCATTGATGGTTAACTTTAATTAAATTATGTTTATCTAAGTGATACATGATTTGGTCTCTCAAAATTGCCAAGAAAACTTTACCTACAAATGAAATTATGCTAATAGATTATAAATGTGGGATCACCCTACTCCCTTACAAAAATTGTTGTACGCGTAACGTTTCCTAATTTAAAGTCTTCAGGAACAATACCGTCGCTTAAAAATTTGTTTAAAAAAATGGTTTAAAAGTGGCTATATGATCTCGTTCATGAACTTCCTCAATATGCCTTGGATAAATTTATCTGAAGCACCTATATAAGATTAGCAATATGTTTTCTTCATGAAAATAGATTACATCTGGAGAAACAAGAATATAATTTACATCTTTCAGAGTAAACGTCTCACAAAACTTTCCATTTATGATTTGTACAATATCTTGTGAGCCGCTAACCAGCTTTACTTCGTTATGTTTATTTGGTGCTTAAGAATATCGAATTTGTTTCCTATTGTTTAGATATTGTTTACATTTCATAATCACTTTTAGCTTTGCTTTTCATCGATGCCGATATTAAATATAAATTTGTCGGTTTAAATTTTTTTATTTTCTTTTAACAAGTGAAAATCGAGGTCTTTCTCGCAATCAAACTTTACTGTATTATTGATTTATGGTGAGTCTCAATTTCGAGTTGGGTGCCTTCCTTTGTTGGAACGCATTCGCTTCCATACCTAACAAATGTTTTGAAAAATTGTCGTACATCTCAACTATGTTCATATTGAAAACTTCGTCGAATCGGCTTGCCTTATTTTACCACGAAAAACATCGTAATTTGCTATTTTGAATTTCGAATATTAGTTGTTCGGCGTATCGCCGACTAAGACACTTTATACAATGTTATCTTCATTTATTATGATCAATTCAAGAAAATTTGTACGTGCGTTTGATTACATATTAACAGTTTAGATAATTTTGCTTATAAAAACGACTAATTGATTTCATTTTTATCAGCTCTTTCATTTTTAAAATCTAAATTTGGAAAAGTAAAATCGCTACATATGACTGAGAATCGCTGCAACGCAACATTCCTTAGAAACTCAAATAATACATGATCATATGGGTCGTTAAGTGTTCTGGGTTTTTATACTACAGCAAAGTTAAAATTATTTTCTTCAATCTCTATAGAGAGTATTAATATAGCTGTAGTATGTATAGTAACGGTATCAGAAACTAATGCGTTTAATTCTTTATTAATCCCATAGATTTGAGGTTCCCAATGCTTTTATGCCTCACAACATTACGAAAGGTTTGATTAATGTTCGCGCCTTGTAAAATCCTGGGGATTATATTTGAACCATATGGAGACAAAGGACGAATGGAGCCAAAATGTAAGCTTATATTTGACTGCATAAAATATAAATGGAGCACCCATCCACCACCACTTCTTTAGCCACCCCATGAGATATCTGAGTGAAGACTAAAACCAAACTACGAGAAAACAACCACTCTCTTTTGCCCAAAACCAGATATTCTATCGCGCATTCAAAGAGGTAAGTGTACTTCAGTTTGATAATCACTGCCTTAGACTAATTTTATGTATACTTTATTGTTCCACTGAGAGAGGCATCGGACGGTTTGATTCGATGTTAAACAAAATTAACCAAATTTTAATAAAAGTGTGATGCTTTGATCTTAGCTTGAATTGGGGGTGGCACCTTTCTCTACAATTCTATAAATAGTCAGTATAAGGATGTAGGAAAGTCTTGTAGCAAAGGTTGATTCTATCACTAAGATAGGGCATAAAGAGACAAGGGTGGTAATTTAGTAAAGTTTATCAGCTAAAAACGATTGACACAGCATTCGAACCCTCCAATATTTTTGTAAAGAAACGAGGGCTACATAAACGAATCGGAATTCTCTTTTTTGGCTTCAGATAATATGCTCTACTTTAATATGGTCTTAAAAGAAAGAAATAGAACTTATTATAACTGTCTTAGCTCTCTTACAGTATAATTAATCTCCAGATTGCCTGGTGGGTTCCACTTGCTACATCTTGACCACGTGCCTCCAAACACGTTTTATTATTTTGTCGAATGCTGAGGGTTTTTAGATGAAAAACATACTGTGTTCCATATATCCTACCAGTAGGTTTAAGTGCTCATCTTTGAATACAATCTTTATACAAGAAAATATTCACCATTTTATTAATTTTTCCGATTCTTTGTTATTTTCACTTTCTACTCCATTCTTTCCCTTAGTAAGCCTGCCCATTTATCTTTTATAATACTTTTATTATTTTTTGTCCTTAATAGTCTTTTCCTTATTTCCCTAATTCTTTCGCATCTCATGTCAGTTACTTTCATTGCTTCCTCAAATTAATTTTTTTCTTATCTTAAAACCAGAGAACTCAAAACTCCCAAGTATCCTAAAAATGAAATGCTGTCATTAACTCATCCCTTAAAAAAGTGCGGCCGAATTGCCTTATTCAAGGTGATCTCTTTTAAATAGACAGTTTTATCTTGTCGTTTTAGTGTCGACAGCTTCATTTCTCATCCTATGAATAAAATAAAAGACATTTTATAAAACTTTAAAATACTATATGTACAATTCCCAAGATAAACACCATCGGAAGTGCGCAGAAGCCATCATAATAAAAACTATCATAAAGAACCCCAACTTTATATTCAATAATTATATATGCATATATATGTATATATATATATATATATATATATATATATATATATATATATATATATATATATTTAAAGGACCAAGGAAATGAAAACTGGTATGACAACCCGTAAAAACGCTATTCATTTTTTTATAACGGTTAAAAATAGTTTCTCTTATTTTCTCCGCTTCTTAACTCCCATTTTTTTCTCTTAAGCTTTCAATGTCCTACATAATATTTTCTTATCGTTTTTCGGGGTTCTGATACCAGTTTTCATTTATTGGGGTATTTAAATCCCACTTTTATATATTACATTTCATGTAATTTTTAATTTTTGTATATTTATATATATATATATATATATATATATATATATATATATATATATATATATATATATATATTATATATATATATATATGTGTGTGTGTAGAGAAATCGATATCCCACCCTCAAAACTGAGGCCCTGGTCGGTAATCGCAACATCCTGGCTTTTGGGCGGCGTAACCCAATTACTTAACTCCTCCTTCACTCCCCTCGCCACGAGGACCATCTGAAAGGCCTCCGCACAACCAACACATGCACTAATCATCACATTTTAGGTCCGGCGGCTCTAACATTGGTTAAACCGGCAATATTTCCCCTAAAAGTTGGTATTTAATTTCACTCCATTGACGAAATTAGAGGAGCGTCGACCAAAAGCCAGAAGGTGCTTTTAGGGCTAAATAAAAGATGTTCGGAGAGGAACCGTGGGGTGGCGAAGTATATATGCCGATAACTGCAGAAAAACGGGGAAGATTGAGTTTGCGATCGAGACAACGAAGTCCGGCTAAGTGCACAGCAATCTACGAAAGGAACACAGAAGAAGCTCATGCCTAGCCAGTTCCTGGTGGGCACCCTGAAATTTAAGTTAGCTTGTATTGAAAAGCAAGCTCAACTATCTCTCGTCAGAGAAACCCCGTATCCCGGTTTACAACAAAACCCAGAGATAGTCCTCGCCATTGAGGAATACCCCAAAGTGAACTTCCTTAGACACTCCCTGTGGTGGTATAGGAAGGACCGAGTGATGGATTGAGTTCGTATGTATGTGTTGGTTACGTACTTCAAAACTTTGTGGTTAGGATTTATCTCTAAGAGTGCTATATATTTAATTATGATTAATTATTTGATTATTATCTGATTATTACTTCTTTAATCTTTGAAGGTTCGCAGTGCCTTGCTTAGCGTTTCGAGGTTGAATAAAAATTTGTTTCAACATAAACTAAAACTTTACTTAAAAAAAATTTAACACACTACATATATAGAAATGAACTCAACAAATTTAAGTGAGGCTTTATAACTGACATAATTGAATTTAAAGTTATGGTTGACCCACAGCTCACTTTAATATAAAAATGCAAACTGACCTACACCGAAACGAAAACCGAGGTTTAAATACCTTTATAGATTCCTACTAGAATCGGGTTTGAGTCTGGCCTTGAACTCAATTGTTACGTCACCTCAAGAATGTTGTTGCCGTGGATCAGCGCTAACAGCTCTGTTCTCAAGGAGGAAATTCTTTGAAGCCACAAAGGCCCTTGACACGTTTTGCAGATGGAGAGACACACGCCTTCTGGAGGAAATGATCTCGCCACGGGACAGGGAAAGAATATTTCTTTTTCTCTTCAGGATACTCGTGGAATAATTCGCACTGGCGAGCGATGATTCAATGCTTAAATCCTTTGACTCACGCAATTGCTGGAGGGAGTTCACTCGGGGTATCCCTCAAGGGCGACGACTATCTCCGTGTTTTGGGATACACCAGCATAGGGGTTTCTCTGACGAGAGTTAGTTAAATTGCTTCTTAAATTAAGTTAACTCAAAGTTCGGTGTGACCATCAGGAACTAGCTCCGGATGAGCTTCTTCTTATTCCCTTCTGTTGGTAGACAGGTCCTATGGCGGGGACTTCGTTGTCTTGATGATTCACGTAATCTACCTCGTTTTTCTAAAGATATTTGTTTTTATACGCCACCACTCCACTGAGGTAGGGGCAGGAAGGGAGGGTGATGCGGGGACAGGCCCCATGAAGTCTCCTCTTTCAACGGTTTTTCTCAGAGCATCGTACAGCTGGCCCTCAGGGACCTTCTGGCTTTAAAGCGACGCTCTAATTTCGCATATGCGGTGAACTTGAATATCACCTCTTAGGGAAAATCTTGCTGTTTTAACCGATGTTAGGGTTTCGGGGCCGACCTGAGCTGATTAGCGCATTATGTGGTCTAGGCCGGCCGTTCAGCTTTTCATCGAGACAAGGGTCGAGAAGGGAGGAAGTTAAGTGGTCGGGCTAGGCTGCCTTTACTAATAGGACGTTGTGGTAAAAGACCAGAGGCATCTATTTCCTCACACTCCCCATTCGTCAAAGGATTCACTTGTTTGCTCATCACTCGTCAGTGCGAATTATTCCAAGATTAACCAGAAAATTGGAAGAAATATACTTTCTCTGTCCCATTGGTGAAACCATCCTACCAAGACAATGTGAACGCCATCCGTCGCTCGCACCGAATTCACCTGTGGCTTTAAGACTATCCCCGCGCCAGACAAACATCTGGAGTGTCTGTGAATACGTCTACGCGCCTGCCGAAAAGAAAATTCTTGCGGCTACATAAAAATAGAGGCCAAGGTCAGTCTACAAACAGATCCTCGTGTGGTGTTTTTAAAGGTAAATAAATTCCATTATCTTTTTTTATTAAAGGTCAGTTAGCGTTCAATATTAAAGTGAGCTTTGGGTCAACCATTACTGTATATTCATTTGTGTAATTAAGTAAGTCTCACTTAAACTCGTTTAATTCATAACTTGTTTGTTAGATTTCATTTTTTGTTCATGTTGTAATTAAATGTCTATTTTCTTATAAGTATTTAATTCAATCCTCGAAGCGCTGAGCATGGCACTAGAAACCCTCAAAGATTAATAAAATAACGTGATAATAATAAAATATAGCACTCTTAGAGAAAACTTAATCAAGGAGTTTTTGAAGTACATAACAAAACTATACATACGTACACCACCACTCGGTCCTTGCAATACCATGACAATATATATATATATATATATATATATATATATATATATATATATATATATATATATATATATCAAGCGATGAGGCGATTTGTCGTGAGGCGCAAATTAATTTTCAATATAAAGCCAATGACGAAAAATAATCCAATCATTTTTCTTAATCCATTTATTCTAAACAACGTTTCGATCTTATGCGCTCATCTTCTGGTTCCTAGGAATATATGACAAATCATTAGCAATTTAACAATAATGAGAAATATAGCTTTAGATTACTTACATGAATTGATTGTAATAACTGAAGAAATTAGGGTGAATGCTTAATGCAATCTATGCAATTTAAATAAATAATACTGCAAAGTTATGATATACAAAAGGTTTTTGGTAACTATAGTGAAGAATACACCTTAACACTAAGTCGTGAAATATTTCAACTGACGAATATTTGAACAATATTTTTGAGTATTGTTCAAATATTGCGACACACACACACATATACCTACATATATAATTACATAATATACATACACATATACATACATATATACCTACATATAAACATACATATATACATACATACATACATACATATATCCATACATATATACATACATACATATATCCATACATATATACATACATACATATATACATATATAATCGAAAACAATAATTTGATAAGTTTGAAAATCTGTGAATTATTGCAAAAACTGCCCTTTTTCAAAGCTTTTAAGAAATGAATAAGACTTTTTAAAAAGGCGGTTTTTCCAGGTTTTTGGTTTCTATTGCTTAAAATCGAAAACAATAATTAGATAATTTTGAAAATCTGTGCATTATTCAAGAAAATGACTTTTTCAAGCTTTATGAAGAAATTGATCAAACTATAATTAAAGTCGTTTTACCAGGTTTTCGGTCAATATTGATTATAATCGAAATCAATAATTTGATAAGTTTGAAAATCTTTTTATTATAAAAAAAAAACGTTTTAAGGACTTTTTAAGGAAATGGATCAAACATAAAAAAGCAATTTTTCAACCTTTTTAGAAAATGGATCAACATATAAAAAAAAAGGCCTTTTTCCAGGTTTTCGGTGATATAGCTTCAAATCAAAAACAAAAATTTGATTTATATCAAAATCTGTACAGTATTAAAAAAATGCTGTTTTTCTAGCCTTTCAGAAAATGAATCAAACTTCTTTAAGAAATGAATCAAACTTTCTAAAAGGGCCCATTTTCCAAGTTTTAGGTTAATATTGCTTATAACCGAAAACAATAGTTTCATAAGTATGAAAATCTATGCATAATTCAAGAAACTGCTGTTTTTCAAGCTTTTTAGGAAATTGATCAAACTAGAATAAATGCCGCTTTACCAGGTTTCTGGTCAATATTTCTTAAAATTAAAATCACTAATTTGATAAGTTTGAAAATATGTTAATTATCAAAATACCCTTTTTTAAGAACCTTTTAAGAAAGGGGATCAAACTAAAAAAAAGCCATTTTTCAACATTTTAGGAAATGCACCAACTTATAAAAATAGGCCGTTTCCAGCTTTCGGCTAATATTGCCATAATTAATAACAATATTTGAAAAAAATTGAAAATCTGTTCATTATTCCAAAAAGTTCCGTTTTTCAAACTTTTTAGAAAATGGATCATATAATAAAAATCCCGTTTTTCAGGCTTTTTAGAAAATGGATTAAACTATAAAAAAACGCCGATTTTCAAGGTTTTGGTTAAAATTACAAATTAATATTACAAGTTGATAAGCTTTTTATTATTTCCAAAACTGACGTTTTTCAAGATTTTAAGGGAAGGGATCAAACCTTAAAACAGGACGTTTTTCAATGTTTTGGCTAAAAATAAATTATAATCGAAAACCTTAATCTGATAAGTTTGAACAAATGTAAATTATCAAAAAAACTCCCGTTTTTCAATTTTCTTTTAGGAAATGGATCAAACCATAATAAAGCCGTTATTCCAGGTTTTCGTTAATATTACTTATAATCGAAAGCAATAAATGATTATGTTTGAAAATCTGAACATTATTCCAACCACTGACGTTTTTCAAGCTTTTTTTAGGAAAGGGATCAAGGTTTTATGCTCTTTTGCCTATATAGAAAACAATAATTTGATCATTTTCAAAAGCTCTGCATCAAGTTTTTTTAGAAAATGGATCAAAACTCAAAAAAGGCCGTTTTACAAGGTTCTCAGTTAATATTACTTATAATCAAAAACCTTAATTTAATAAGTTTTTGAAGTTTTTCTTTAATATTACTTATAATCCATTAATCATGATCCATTTCCTAAAAAAGCTTGAGAAAAACGTCATTTTGGGGAAAATAAAGAGCTTTTCAAACTTAGCAAGTTATTGCTCTCGATTATAAGTAATATTAAAGAAAACATAGGAAAAACGGCATTTTTTAAGGTTTCATCCATTCCTAAAAAGATTGAAAAACCAGAGTTTTCTTTGTTATTACACATAAGTTTAACTTATCAAATTAAAGTTTACGATTAAAAGTAATATTGAGCCAAAACATTAAAAAACGGCCTGATTTAAGGTTTGATCCATTCCCTAAAAAAGTTTTAAAAACGATAGTTCTAGTAAAATATACCGCTTTTCGAACTTACCAAGTTATTATTTTCGATTGTAAGTAATATTAACCAAAACCTGTAAAAACGGCGTTTTTTAATGTTTGATCCATTTTCTTTAAAAGATTTAAAAACGGGATTTTTTTTTGATAATGCACATATGTTTAAACTTATCCAATTAAGGTTTTCGATTATAAGTAATATTAAGACGAAACATTAAAGAACAGCCTTTTTTAAGGTTTGATGCATTTCCTAAAAAAAATCTTGAGAAACGTCAGTTCTGAGAAAATATACAGCTTTTCAATCTTAGCAAGGTATTTATCTCGATTATATGTAATATTAACCAAAACCTGGAAAAAAGGCATTTTAAGGTTTGATCCAGTTCCTAAACAAGCTTGAAAAACTTTGGTTTTGGGAAAATATACAGCTTTTCGAACTTAGCAAGTTATTGCTCTTGATTATAAGTAATATTAAAGAAAACCTGTAAAAAAGGACTTTTTAGACGTTTGATCCATTACCTAAAAAAAGGTTAAAAAACTGGAGTTTTTTTTGTTAATGTACATATGTTCAACGAATCAAATTAATGCTTTAGATTGTAAGTAATATTTAGCCAAAACAGGGAAAAACAGCCTGTTTTAAGGTTTAATTCATTCCCTAAAATAGCTTGATAAACGTCAGTTTTGGGAATAATAAACAGCTCTTTAATCCATTTCGTAAAAATGATTGAAAAACCGGAGTTTTTTTAATGCACATATGATCAACTTATGAAATAAAGGTTTTTGATTATAAGTAATATTAAGCCAAAATAGAGAAAAATAGCCTGTTTTAGTGTTTGATTGATTTCGTAAAAAAGCTTGAAAAACGTCGGTTTTGAGAAAATCCACTGCTTTTCAAACTGAGCAAGTTAATGCTCTCGACTTTTAGCAATATTTAACAAAACCCGTACAAACGGTCTTTTTTAAGGTTTGATCGATTTGCTAAAAAAGATTGAAAAACGTCCGTTGTGAGAAAATAAACAGCTTTTCGAACTTAGCAAGTTATTGCGGTCGATTATAAGTATTACTAACCTAAAGATGTTAAAACGGTCTTTTTTAAGGTTTGATCCCGGTCCTACAAAAGATTGAAAAACATCAGTTCAGGGCAAATATACAGCTTTTCAAACTTAGAAAGTTATTGATCTCCATTATAATTAATATTAACCAAAAACCTGGAAAAACGGCTTTTTTTAAGGTTTGATCGATTTCCTAAAAAAGATTTAAAAACGGGAGTTTTTTTAAAAATGCACATATGTTCAAACTTATCAAATTAAGGTTTTCGATTATAAGTAATATTTAGCCAAAAGAGGGAAAAACGGCCTGTTTTAATGTTTGATCGTTTTTCTAAAAAGCTTGAAAAACTTTAGTTTTGGGAAAATGAACAATTTTAAAACTTAGCAGTTATGGATCTCGATTATATGTAATATTGACCCAAACCTAGAAAAAAAGGCCTTTTTTTAACGTTTGATCTAGTTCCTAAACAAGTTAAAAAACTTCAGTTTTAGGAAAATACACAGCTTTTCGAAATAAGCGAGTTAATGCTCTCGATTATAAGTAATATTAACCCAAACATGGAAAAACGGTCTTTTCTAAATGATCTCGATTATATGTTATATTAACCAAAACCTGGAAAAAAGGCCTTTTTTACGTTTGATCCCGTTCCTAAAAAAGCTTAAAAAACGTCAGTTTTGCGAAAATTTACCGTTTTTCGAACTTAGCAAGTTATTGCTCTCGATTATATGTAATATTAACCTTAACCGGGAAAAACGGTTTTTTCTAATTTAGATCCATTTGCTAAAAAAGATTAAAAAACAGGAGTTTTTTTGAAAATGCACAAATGTTCAAACTTATCAAAGTAAGGTTTTCAATTATAGGAATTATTAACGAAAACTTGAAAAAAGGGTCTTTTTTAAGGTTTGATCCAGTTCCTAAAAAGCTTGAAAAACGTCAGTTTGCGAAAATTTACAGCTTTTCGAACATAGTAAGTTATTGCTCTCGAATATAAGTAATATTAACCTAAACCTGGAAAACTGGTCTTATCTAATTTTGATCCATTTCCTTAAAAAGACTGAAAAACGGGAGTTTTTATGATAAGGCACATATGTTCAAACTTAACAAATTGAGGTTTTCGATTATAAGCAATATTAACAAAAACCTGGAAAAACAGCCTTTTTCAAGGTTTGATCCAGTTTCTGAAAAAAGCGTGAAAAACGTCAGTTTTGAGAAAACATATAAAAATGGCCTTTTTCAAGGTTTGATCCATTTCTTAAAAAAGTTTGAAAAACGGAAGTTTTAAAAAAATATACAGGTTTTCAATCTTAGCATGTTATTGCTCTCGATTAGAAATATAATTTACCAAAATCTGGACCAACTGCCTTATTTAAGGTTTACTCCTGTTCCATAAAAAAAGCTTGAAAAACGTCAGTTTGGAGAAAATATACAGCTTTTCCATCTTAGCAAGTTATTGCTCTCGATTATGAGTAATATTAACCAAAACTTAAAAAAACGGCGATTTTAAGGTTTGATCCATTTCTTAAGAAAGATTTATAAACAGGAGTTTTTATGATAATGCACATATGTTTATACTTACAAAATAAAGGTTACCGATTATAAGAAATATTAACAAAAACCTGAAAAAACGGCCTTTTTTAAGGTTTGATCCATTTCCTAAAAAAGATTTGAAAACGGGAGTTTTTAACAAAAATATACAGGTTTTCATTCTTAGCAAGTTATTGCTCTCGAATATAAATAAAATTGACCAAAATCTGGAACAACGGTCTTATTTAAGATTTCCTTCTGTTCCTAAAAAAAGCTTGAAAACCGTCAGTTTGGAGAAAATATACAGCTTTTCAATCTTAGCAGGTTATTGCTTTCAATTATAAGTAATATTGACCAAAACCTGGAAAAACGGCCTTTTTTAAGGTTTGATCTATTTCCTAAAACGTTTGAAAAAGGAAAGTTTTTTTAAAATGTAAATATGTTCAAACTTATCAGATTAAGGTTTTCGATTATAACTAATAGTAAGCAAAATACATTGTGAAAACGGCCTCTTTTAAGTTTTGATCGATTTTCTAAAAAACTTGAAATACGCAAGTTTAGGGAAAATAAACAGCTTTTCAAACGTAGCAAGTTATTGCTCTCGATTATAGTAAATATTAACCTAAATCTAGAAAAACGACCTTTTTTAAGGTTTGATATATTTCCTAAAAAAGATTTTGAAACGGGAGTTTTTGTATAAGGCACATATATTCAAACTTAACAAATTGAGGTTTTCGATTATAAGCAATATTATGAAAAACCTGCCAAATTGGCCTTTTTTAAGGTTTTATCCAGTTCCTGAAAAAAGCTTGAAAAACGTCAGTTCTGAGAAAATATGCAAAAATGGCCTTTTTTAAGGTTTGATCCATTTCTTAAAAAGGGTTGAAAAAGAGGTGTTTTTTTGATAATGCACATATGTTCAAACTTAACAAATTAAGGTTTTCGATTATAAGTAATATTAAGCCAATACATTGGGAAACGGCCTGTTTTAAGTTTTGATCGATTTCCTAAAAAATGAAAAAGGCAAGTTTTAGGAAGATAAATAGCTTTTTAAACTTAGCAAGTTATTGCTCTCGATTATAATTAATATTAACCAAAACCTGGAAAAACGGCCTTTTTGAAGGTTTAATCCATTTCCTTAAAAAGCTTGAAAAGCCGGAATTATTATGATAATGCACATATGTTCAAACTTAACAAATTGAGGTTTTCGATTATAAGAAATATCAACAAAAACCGGGAAAAACGGCCTTTTTTTAAGGTTTGATCCATTTTCTAAAAATAGCTTGAAAAACGTCAGTTTTGAGAAAATATACAGCTTTTTAATCTTAGCAATTTATTGCTCTCGATAATAGTAAATATTAACCAAGACATAGAAAAATGACCTTTTTTAAGGTTTGATCCAGTTCCTAAAATGAGATTGAAAAACGGGAGTATTTGTGATAATGCACATATGTTTAAAGTCCACAAATTAAGGTTTTCGATCATAAGTAGTATTCACAAAAACCTGGAAAAACCGCCTTTTTTAAGGTTTGATCCATTTCCTAAAAAGTTTGAAAAACGTCAGTTTTGAGAAAATATACAGCTTTTCAATCTTGGCAAAGTATTGCTCTCCATTATGAGTAATATTTAACAAATCCTGGAAAAACTGTCTTTTTAAAAAAGATTGAAAACGGGAGTTTTTTTATAATCCACATATGTTCGCACTTATCAAATTAAGCTTTTCGAGTATAAGTAAAAATCAAGCCAAAACATATAAGAATGGAGTGTTTTAAGGGTGAAAGATTACCTAAAACAGCTTGGAAAACGTCCGTTTGTAAAAAATATATAGCTTTTCAAACTTAGCAAGTTATTGCTCTTGATTATAAATAATATTGACCAAAACCTGGAACAACGGTATTATTTAAGGTTTGCTTAAGTTCCTAAAAGAAGCTTGAAAAACGTAAGTTTGTAGAAAATATACAGCTTTTTAATCTTAGCAAGTTATTGCTCTCGATTATAAGTAATATTAAACAAAACATGAAGAAACGCGCTTTTTAGGGGTTATATTTATTTTCTAAAAAAGGTTGAAAAATTGTTGTTTTTTTTAAAATGCACATATTTTCAAAATGAACAAATTAAAGTTTTTGATTATAAGTAATATTAAGCTAAAAGATTGGAAAACGGCCTGAATAAGGTTGAATCGATTTTCTAAGTAATACTAACCTAAACCTGGAACAACAGACTTTTATAGGGTTTGATCCAGTTCCTGAAAAAGCTTGAAAAACAGTAATTTTTGGATAATGCACATATGATTGCACTTATCAAATTAAGGTTTTCGTTTATAAGTAAGATTAAGCCAAAACATTGAAAAATGGCCTGTTTTAAGGTTTGATCGATTTCCTAAAAAAGCTTGGAAAACGTCAGTTTTGAAAAAATAACTAGCTTATCAAACTCAGCAAGTTATTGCTCTCGATTATACGTAGGATTAACCAAAACCTCGAAAAACGATCTTTTTTTAAGGTTTGATTCATTTCCTAAAAAAGATTGAGAAGGGGGAGTTTTTTTTAAAATGTACATATGTTCCCACTTATCAAATTAAGGTTTTCGATTATAAGTAATATTGAGCCAAAACATCGGAAAACGGCCCGTTTCAAGGTTTAATCGATTTCTTAAAAAAGCTTGAAAAACGTCATTTTAGGGAAAATATACAGCTTAGAACTCAACAAGTTTTTACTCTTGATTATATGTAATACTAACCTAAAACTGGAAAAGCTGCCTTTTTTTAAGGTTTTATCCAATTCCTAAAAAAGATTGAAAAACGGAAGTTTTTTTATAAGGCACATATGTTCAAACTTATCAAATTAAAGTTTTCGATTATAAATAATTTTAAGCCTAAACATTGGAAAACGGCCAGTTTTAAGTTTGAATAGATTTTCTAAAAAAGCTTGAAAAACGTCAGTTTTGGAAAAATAACTAGCTTATTAAACTCAGCAAGTTATTGCTCTCGATTATAAGTAATACTAACCTAAACCTGGAACAACGAACTAGGTTTATTCGCACTTATCAAATTAAGGTTTTGCATAATAAATAGTATTAAGCCAAAACATTAAATAAATGTCCTGTTTTAAGGTTTAATCTATTTCCTAAAAAAGCTTCAAAAACGTCAGTTCGGGGAAAATAAACAGCTTTTTAAACTTAGCAAGTTATTGCTCTCGATTATAAGTGATGTAACAATGTTTAAACTTAACAAATTAAGGTTTTCGATTATAAGTAATATTATCAAAAACCTGGGAAAACGTCCTTTTTTGAGGTTTGATCCATTTCGGTAAAAAAGCTTGAAAAACGTCGGTTCTGAAGAAATATACAACTTTTAGATCTTAGCAAGTTATTGCTCTTCATTATAAGTAATATTAACCAAAACCTTGAAAAACGGCATTTTAAGGTTTGATACATTTCCTAAAAAAGATTAAAAAACAGAAGTTTTTTTTCAATGCACATATATTCAAACTAAAAAAGTAGGTTTTTCGATTATATGAAAAATTAACAAAAACCTGGAATAACGGCCTTTTTTAAGGTTTGATATATTTCCTAAAAAAAGCATGAAAGACGTCACTTTTTATAAAATATACAGCTTTTTAATCTTGCAAGATATTACTGTCGATTATAAGTAATATTAACCAAAACCTGGAAAAACGGCCTTTAAACGATTTGATCCATTTCCTAAAAAAGGTTGGAAAAGAAAAGTTTCTTTTCATATGTCACATATGTTCAAACTTATCAAATTAAGATTATCGATTATATGTAATATTAACCAAAACCTTAAAAAACGGCCTTGTTTAAGGTTTGATCCATTTCCTAAAAAAAGCATGAAAAACGTCAGTTTTGTAAAAATATACAGCTTTTTAATCTTGCAAGCTATTGCTCTCGATTATAAATAATATTGACCAAAACCTGGAACAACGCTTTTATTAAAGGTTTTCTTTAGTTCCTAAAAAAAGCGTGAAAGACGTCAGTTTGAAAAAAAATATACAGCTTTTTAATCTTAGCAAGTTATTGCTCTCGATTACAGGTAATATTAAACAAAACATGAAGAAACGGCCTTTTTTAAGGTTTTATCCATTTCTTAAAAAGGTTGAAAAAGGGAAGCTTGAAAAACGTCAGTTTAGAGAAAATATACAGCTTTTTAAACTTAGCAAGTTATTGCTCTCGATTATAAGTAATACTAACCTAAACCTGGAACAACGGTCTTTTTAATGGTTTGATCCAGTTCCTGAAAAGGCTTGAAAATGGGAGTTTTTTTTATAATGCACATATGTTCACACTTATTAAATTTAGGTTTTCGATTATAAGTAATATTAACCAAAACCTGTAAAAATGGTAATTCTTAAGTTTTGATCCATTTCATTTAAAAAAGCTTGGAAAACGTCAGTTTGGAGAAAATATACAGCTTTTCAATCTTAGCAAGTTATTGCTCTTGATTATAAGTAATATTAACCAAAAGCTGGAAAACTCGCCTTTTTTTAGGTTTGATCATGTTCCTAAAAAAAATTGAAAAACGGGAGTTCTTATAATAATGCTCCCTATGTTTAAACTTATTAAATTTAAGTTTTCCGATTATAAGTAATATTAAGCCAAAACATTTAAAAAACGGCCTGTTTTAAGGTTTATTGATTTCCCAAAAAAAATTTAAAACGCAAGTTTTTGAAAAATAAACAGATTTTTAACTTTATCAAGTTATTGCTCTCGATTATAAGTAATATTAACCAAAACCTGTAAAAACGGCTTTTTGAAGGTTTGATCCATTTTCTAAAAAGGTTTAACAAACGGGAGTTTTTATGATAATGCACATAAGTTCAAACTTAAACAATTAAGGTTTTCAATTATAAGTAATATTAACAAAACCTGTAAAAACGGCCTTTTTGAAGGTTTGATGCATTTCCTTAAAAAAGCTTGAAAAACGTCAGTTTGAGGAAAATATACAGCTATTCAATCTTATCAAGTTATTTCTGTCGATTATAAGTAATATTAACCTAAACCTGAAAAAACGACCTTTTTACGGTTAAAACCAGTTCCTAAAAAGATTGAAAAACGGGTTTTTTTTTAATAATGCACATATGATCAAACTAAACAAATTAAGGTTTTCAATTATAAGTAATATTAAGCCAAATCATTTGAAAATGGCTTGTTTTATGATTTGTTTGATTCCCTAAGAAGCTTGAAAAACGCAAGTTTTAGGAAGATAAACGGCTTTTCAAACTTAACAAGTTATTGCTCTCGATTATAAGTAATATTAACCAAAACCTACAAAAACGGTCTTTTTTAAGGTTTGATCCATTCCGTAAAAAAGATAGAAATTGGGGAGTTTTTTTGATAATGCACATATGTTCAAACTTTTCAAATTAAGGTTTTCGATTATAAGTAATATTAAGCTAAAACATTGAAAAACTGCCTGTTTTAAGGTTTGATCGATTTCCTGAAACAGCTTTGAAAACGCAAGTTTTGGGAATATAAACTGCTTTTCAAACTTAGCAATTTAGTTCCTAAAAAAGATTACAAAACGGGAGTTTTTTTAATAATGCACATATGTTCAAACTTATAAAATTAAGGTTTTCGATTATAGGTAATTTTAGCCAAATCATTGAAAAACGCCCTTTTTTAAGGTTTGATCGATTTCATACAAAAGCTTCAAAAACGCAAGTTTAGGCAAAATACACAGGTTTTCAAACTTAGCAAGCTATTGCTCTCGATTATAAGTAATCTTAACCAAAACATGGAAAAACGGTCTTTGTTAGGTTTGGACCCATTTCCAAAAAACAATTGAAAACCGGGAGGTTTTTGATAATGCACAAATGTTTGAACTTATCAAATTAAGATTTTCGATTATAATTACTATTAAGCCAAAACAATAAAAAACGGCCTGTTTTAAGGTTTGATCGATTTCCTAAAAAAACTTGATAAAACACCAGTTTGGGGAAAATAAACAGCTTTTCAAACTTAGCAATTTATTGCTCTCGATTATACGTAATATTAAACAAAACCTGGAAAAACAGCTTTTTATAAGGTTCGATCCATTTCGTAAAAAAGTTTGAAAAACGGGAGTTTTTATGATAATGCACATAGGTTTAAACTTAACAAATTAAGGTTTTTGATTATAGGTAATATTAAGCCAAATCATTTAAAAACGGCCTGTTTTATGATTTGATCGATTTCCTAAAAAGCTGGAAAAACGCAAGTTTTAGGAAGATAAACAGCTTTTCAAACTTATGAAGTTATTGCTCTCGATTATAAGTAATATTAACCAAAAGTAGAAAATCAGTCTTTTTTAAGGTTTGATCCCTATCGTAAAAAAAGATAGATATAGGTGAGTTTTTCGTCTAATCCACATATGTGCGCACTTATTAAATTAAGGTTTTCGATTATAGGTAATATTAAGCCAATTCATTGAAAAACGGCCTGTTTCATGAATTAAACGATTTCCTAAAAAAGCTTGAAAAACGCAAGTTTTAGGAAGATAAACAGCTTTTTAAACATAGTAAGTTATTGCTCTCGATTATAAGTAATATTACCTAAAACCTGGAAAACCCGCCTTTTTTAAGGTTTGATCCAGTTCCTAAAAAAAATTTAACAACGGGAGTTTTTTTGATAATGAACATATTTTTAAACTTATCAATTTAAGCTTTTCAAATATAAGTAATATTAAGCCAAAACTTTAAAACGGTCTTTTTTAAAGTCTGATCGATTTCCTGAAATGCTTGAAAATGCAAGTTTTGGGAAAATAAACAGGTTTTCAAACTGAGCGAGATATTGCTGTCGATTATAAGTAATATTAACCAAAACCTAGAAAAACGGCCTCTTTAAGGTTTGATCCAGTTCCTAAAAAAGATTGAAAAACAGGAGGTTTTTTTTTATTGCCTATATGTTCAAACTTATCAAATTAAGCTTTTCAATTCTAATTAATATTAGGCCAAAACATTGAAACCTGCCTGTTTTAAGGTTTGATCGATTTCCTGAAAGAGCTTGAAAAAGGCAACTTTTGGAAATATAAACTGCTTTTCAAACTTAGTAAGTTATTAATTTTGATTATAAGTAATATTAAACAAATCCTGGAAACCGTCCTTTTTTAAGGTCTGATTCAGTTCCTAAAAAATAATGCACATATATTCAAACTTAACAAATTCAGGTTTTCGTTTATAATTGATATTAAGCTAAAACATTAAATAACTGCCTGTTTTAAGGTTTGATCGATTTCCTGAAAAAGCTTGAAAAATTTCACTTTATGGAAAATAAACAGCTTATCAAACATTAGCAGGTTATTGCTCTTGATTATAAGTAATATTAACAAAAACCTGGAAAACCCGCCTTTTTTAAGGTTCGATCAAGTTCATAAAAAAGATTGGAAAACAATAGTTTTTTTATTAATGCACATATGTTCAAACTTATCAAATTAAGGTTTTCGATTATAATGAATATTAAGCCAAAACATTAAACAAACGGCCTGTTTTAAGATTTGATCGATTTCCTAAAAAGCTTGAAAAACGCAAGTTTTGGGAAAATAAACAGTTTTTAAAACTTAGCAAGTTATTGCTGTCGATTATAAAAAATATTAACCAAAACCCGTGAGCAAGGGTCTTTTTGAAGGTTTGTTCCTGTTGAAAAAAGGCCTGTTTTATGATTTGATCGATTTCCTCAGAAGCTTGAAAAACGCAAGTTTTAGGAAGATAAACAGCTTTTTAAACAAAAGCAAGTTATTGCTCTCGACTATAAGTAATACTAACCTAAACCTGGAAAAACAGGCTTTTTTATGGTTTCATCCTGTTTCTAAAAAAGCTTGAAAAACAGCAGTTTTGAGAAAAAATACAGCTTTTTAAACTAAGCAAGTTTCTTTCTCGATTATAAGTAATACTAACCTAAACCTGGAAAAACGGTCTTTTTTAAGGTTTGATCCATTTCCTAAAAAAGATTGAAAAAGGGGGGGTTTTTTATAATGCACATATTTTCTTCCTATCAAATTAAAGTTTTCGATTATAAGTAATATTAAGCCAAAACATTTAAAAAAAGGCGTGTTTTTAGATTTTATTTATTTCCTAAAAAAGCTTGAAAAACGTCAGTTTGGGGAAAATAAACAGCTTCTTAAACATTAGCATTTATTGCTCTCAATTATAATTAATATAGACCAAAACCTAGAAACACGGCCTTTTTTTAAAGTTTGTTCCAGTTCCTAAAAAAGTTTGAGAAACGTCAGTTTTGGGAAAACATACAGCTTTTTTAAATTAAAAAGCTTTTGCTCTCGTTTATATGTAATATTAATCAAAACCTGGAGAAGTGGCCTTTTTTAACGTTTGATCCATTTCCTAAAAAAGGTTGAAAAACGAGAGTTTTTTTGATAATGCAAACATGTTTAAAGTTATCAAATTAGGGTTTTCGATTATAATTAATATTAAGCCAAAACATTGGAAAACGGATTGTTTTAAAGTTTGATTGATTTCCTAAAAAAGCTATAAAAACGTCAGTTTTGGGAAAATCAACAGCTTTTAAAACTTTGCAAGTTATTGCTCTCGAATATAAGTAATACTAACCTAAACCTGGAAAAACGGGTTTTTTTAAGGTTTTATCCATTTCCTAAAAAAACGTTAGTTTTTTTGATGATGCAAATATGTTCGCACTTATAAAATTCAAGGGTTTCAATTATAAGTAATATTGTGCCAAAACATTGAAAAACGGCCTGTTTTAAGGTTTGATCCATTTCCTAAAAAAGGTTGAAAAACGGGAGTTTTTATGTAATGCCTATATGTTTAAACTTAACATGTTAAGTTTTCGATTATAATTACTATTAAGCCAAAACATTGAAAAACGGCCTGTTATTGCTCTCGATTATAAGTAATATTAAACAAAACCTGGAAAAACGGCCTTTTTTAAGGTTTGATCCATTTCCTAAAAAAAGTTTGAAAACCCGTAATTTTTATGATAATGCACATATGTTCAAAGCAACAAATTAAGGTTTTCGATAATAAGAAATATTAACCATAACCTAAAAAACGGCCTGTTTTAAGGTTGCATCCAGTTCCTAAAAAAGATTATAAAACGGGAGTTTTTTAATATTGCACATATGTTCAAACTTATAAAATTAAGCCAAAATATTGACAAACTGCCTGTTTCAAGGTTTCATCGATTTCCTGAAAAAGTTTGAAAAACGTAAGTTTGGGGAAAATAAACTGCTTTTCAAACTCTTAAGTTATTGCTCTCGATTATAAGTAATACTAACCTAAACCTATAAAAAATAGTCTTTTTTTCATGTTTGATCAATTTCCTAAAAAAAGATGAAAAAAGGGAGGTTTATTTGATAATGCACATATGTTCCCACTCCTCAAATTAAGGTTTTCGAATATAAGTAAACTTAGCCCCCAAAATTCAAAAATAGGCTGTTTTAAGGTTTAATCATTTTTCTAAAAAAGCTTGAAACGCGGCAGTTTGGGAAAGTAAACAGCTTCTCAAACATTAGCATTTATTGCTCTCGATTATAATTAATATTGTCCAAAACCTAGAAACACGGCCTTTTTTAGGGTTTGATTAAGTTCCTAATAAAGATTGAAAAACGGGAGTTTTTTTAAGATTGCACATATGTTGAAACTTATAAAATCAAGGTTTTCGATTATGAGTAATATTAAGCCAAAACATTGAAAGACTGCCTGTTTTACGGTTTGATCGATTTCCTGAAAAAGCTTAAAAAAGGCAATTTTTGGAAAAATAAACAGCTTTTTAAAATTAGCAAGTTATTGCTCTCGATTATGAGTAATATTATCCAAAACCTGAAAAAACGGCCTTTTTAAAGTTTGATATATTTAGGTTAATGCACATATGTTCAAACATTACAAATAAGGTTTTCGATTAAATGTAATATTAACCAAAACCTGGAAAAACGGCTTTTTTAAGGTTTGATCCATTAACTAACAAAAGCTTGATAAACGTCAGTTTTGAGAATATATACAGATTTTCGAACGAAGCAAATTATTGATCTCGATTATAAGTAATATAAACCAAAACCTAGAAAAACTGTCTTTTTTAATGTTTGACCATTTCTTAAGAGAGATTGAAAACGGAAGGTTTTTTTGATAATTCACAAATGTTCACACTTATCAAATTGAGATTTTCGATTATGAGTAATACTAAGCCAAAATCTGGAAAATGGCTTTTTTTTAAGGTTTGATCCATTTCCTAAAAATGAATGAAAAACAAAAGATTTTTGATAATTCACAAATGTTCACACTTATCAAATTTAGGTTTTCGATCATAAGTAATATTAAGCCAAACTTTAAAAAACCATCTGCTTTAAGGTTTGATCAATTTCCTAAAATCTTAAAATACGTCAGTTATGGGAAAATAAACATCGTTTCAAACCTAGCAAGTTATTCCACTCGATTAAAGGGAATATTAACCAAAACCTGAAAAAACAGCGTTTTTTAAGGTTTTATCCATCTCCTTAAAAAATTGACAACAGGAGTTTTTTTGATAATGCACATATGTTTACACTTATAAAATTAAGGTTTTCGATTATAAGTAATATTAAGCGGAAACATTAAAGAACGGCCTGTTTTAAGGTTTTATCGATTTCCTAAAAAAAGCTTGAAAAACGTCAGTTTGTAGAAAATAGTACTTATAATCGGAGATTTTAATTTGCTGAGTTTGAAGATATGTGCATTATCCCCAAAACTGCAATTTTTCAATCTTTTTTAAGAAATAAATTAAACCTTAAAAATCTGCCGTTTTACCAGGTTTTGGATAATATTACTTATATTCGAGAGCACTAACTTGATAAGTTTGAAAAGAAATTTATTTTCCAAAACTGACGTTTTTCAAGCTTCTTTAGGAAATTGATCAAATCTCAAACCTGGCCGTTTTATTAAGTTTTGGCTTAATATTACTATGTAATAATCGGAGACCTTAATTTCTTAAGTTTGAACATATGTGCATTATCCAGAAAAACTCCCGTTTTTCAATCTTTTTTAGGAAATGGATCAAACCATAAATTCGGCCGTTTTTTAAGGTTTTGTTTATATCACTTATATTCGAGAGCAATAGCTTGGAAAGTTTAAAAAGCGATATATATTCCCAAAACTGACGTTTTTCAAGCTTTTTTCGGAAATTAATCAAATCTCAAAACAGGCCGTTTTTCCATGTTTTAGCTTAATAGTACTTATAATCAGAGACCTTAATTTTATAAGTTTGAACATATGTCCATTATCAAAAAACTCCAATTTTTCAATCTTTTTTAGGAAATGAATTAAACCTTGAAAACGGCCGTTTTTCCAGGTTTTGGTCAATATTACCCTATATTCGAGAGCAATAACAGGTTAAGTTTGAAAAGCTATTTATTTTCCTAAAACTGACGTTTTTCAAACTATTTTAGGTAATTGATTTAATCTCAAAACTGGCCGTTTTTCCAATGTTTTAGCTTAATATATTTCTAATCGGGCCCTAATTATACCATATGTGCATTATCCAAAAAATTCCAATTTTTTCAATATTTTTTAGGAAATGAATTAAACATTAAAAACGGCTGTTTTTTCAGGTTTTTCTCAAAATTACCTATACTAAGAGCAATATCTTGCTAAGTTTAAAAAGCTATTTATTTTCCCCAAACTGACGTTTTTCAAGCTTTTTGAAGAAATTGATCAAATCTCAAAAACTGGCAATTTTTCCATGTTTTAACTTAATATTACTTATAATCGCATACCTTAATTTGTTTAGTTTGAACATATGTGCATTATCCAAAAAAATTCCATTTTTCAATCTTTTTTACGAAATGGATCAAATCTTAAAACCGGCCGTTTCTCCATGTTTTGGTTAATATTACTTATATTCAAGAGCAATAGCTTGCAAAGTTTACAAAGCTATTTATATTCGCAAAATTGACGTTTTCAATCTTTTTTAGGAAATGGATCAAACCTTAAAAAACGCCGTTTTTCAAGGTTTTGGTTAATATTACTTATAATTGAGAGCAATAACTTGTTAAGTTTAATAGGCTATTTATTTTCCCCAAACTAACGTTTTTCAAGCATTTTTAGGAAATTGATCAAATCTCAAAACTAGCCGTTTTGCCATGTTTTGGCCAAATATTACTTATACTCGGAGACCTTAATTTGATAAGTTTGAATGTATGTGCATTATCTAAAAAAACTCCCGTTTTTCAATCTTTTTAAGAAATAGGTCAAACCTTAAAAACGGCCGTTTTTCCATGTTTTGGCTTAATATTCCTCATAATCGGAGACCTTAATTTGTTAAGTTTGCACATATGTGCATTATCCCCAAAACTTACGTTATTCAATCTTTTTGAGGAAATGAATCAAACCTTAAAAACATCTGTTTTTCCAGGTTTTGGTAAATATTAATTATATTCGAGAGCACTAACTTGCAAAGTTTAAAAAGCTGTTTTTATTCCAAAAACTGACGATTTTCAAGCATTTTTAGGAAATTAATCAAATCTTAAAACATGCCGTATCTCCATATTTTAGCTAAATATTACTTAAAATCGAAAACCTTAATTTGATAAGTGTGAACATATGTGCATTATCCCTAAAACTCCCGTTTTTCAATCTTTTTTATGAAATGGAGCAAACTATAAAAAACGGGCGTTTTTCATAGCTTTTGGTTAATATTACTTATTTTCAAGAGAAATAACTTGCAAAGTTTATGGAGATAATAATATTCCCAAAATTGACGTTTTTCAATCTCTTTTAGAACATGGATCAAACCTAGAAAAACGCCGTTTTTCCAGGTTTTGATTGATATTACTTATTATCGAGAGCAATTACTTACTAAGTTTGAAAAGCTGTTTATTTTCACAAAACTGACGTTTTTGAAGCTTTTTTAGAAAATCGATCAAATGTCAAAACTTGCCGTTTTTCCATGTTTTGGCTTATTATTACTTATAATCAGAGACCTTAATTTGATAAGTTTGAACATAAGTGAATTATCCAAAAAAACTCCCGTTTTTCAATCTTTGAAAAGGAAATGGATCAAACCTTAAAAAACAGCCTTTTTTCCAGGTTTTGGTTAATATTACTTAGACTGAGAGCAATAACGTACTAAAATTGAAAAACTGTTTAAGTCCCAAAACTGACGTTTTCCACATTTTTAGGAAATCGATCGAATCTCAAAACTGGCCCTATTTTAATGTTTTGGTGTAATATTACTTATAATCGGAGACATTAATTTCATAAGTTTGAACATATGTGCATTATTCAAAAATTCCTGTTTTCCAAACTTTCTTAGGAACTTTATCAAACCTTAAAAAAGGCCGTTTTTAGGTTTTGGCTTAATATTACTTATAATCAGAGACCTTAATTTGATCAGTTTGAACATGAGTGCATTATCCAAAAAACTCCCATTTTTCAATCTTTTTTTTAGAAAATGGATCAAACTTTAATAACGGCCATTTTGGAAGGTGTTGCTTAATATTAATTAGATTTAAAGCCAAAACTTGCTAAGTTTAAAAAGCTGTTTATTTTCCTAAAGCCAAGGTTTGTAAAGCTTTTTTTATAAACGATCAAATCTCAAAGCTTGTCGTTTTTCCATGTTCTGGCTTAATATTACTTATTTTCCGAGACCTTAATTTGATAAGTTTGAACATATGTGCATTTTCCCAGAAACTCCCATTTTTCAATCTTTTTTATGAAATGTATCAAACCTTAAAAACGGCTATTTTTCCAGGTTTTGGTTAATATTACTTATATTCGCTAGCAATAACTTGCTATAATTGAAAAGAATTTATTTTCCCAAAACTGAAGTTTTTCAAACTTTTTTAGGAAATCCATCAAATCTCAAAACTCGCGGTTTTTCCATGTCTTGGCTTAATATTACTTATAATCGGAGACCTTAATTTGATAGTTTTAAAAATATGTGCATTATTCAAAAATCTCCAGGTTTTTAATCTGTTTTAGGAAATAGATCGAACCTTAAAAACGGCCGTTTTTTAAGGTTTTGATTAATATTACCTATTTTTTAGAGCAATAACTTGCTAATTTTAAAAGCTGTTTATTTTCCCCTAACCGACGTTTTTCATGCTTTTTAAGAAAACGATCGAATTTCAAAACTGGCCGTTTTTCCATGTTTTGGCTTAATTTTACTTATAATCGGAGACCTTAATTTGACATATGTGCTTTATTCAAAAATCTCCGGTTTTTAAATCTATTTTAGGAAATGAATCAAACCTTAAAAACGGCCGTTTTTTAAGAGTTTTGATTAATATTACATATATTTCACAGCATTAACCTGCTAAGTTTGAAAAACTGTTTATTTTCCCCTAACTGACATTTTTAAAGCTTTTTTTGAAAAAGATCAAATCTCAAATCTCGACTTTTTCCACGTTTTGGATTAATATTACCTATAATCGAAGACCTTAATTTGATAAGTTTGAACATATTTGCATTATCCAAAATACTCCCGTTTTTCAATCTTTTTTAGGAAATGTATCAAACATTGAATACAGGAGTTTTTCCAGGTTTGTTTAATATTGCTTATATTCGATATCAATAACTTGCTAAGTTTCAAAAGCTGTTTATTTTTACAAAACTAACGTTTTTCAAGCTTTTTTAAAAAAAAAAACGATCAAATCTCAAAGCTTGCCGTTTTTTCATGTTTTTGCTTAATATTTCTTATAATCGGAGACCGTTATTTGATAAGTTTGAACATACGTGCATTATCCAAATACTCCCGTTTTTCAATCTTTTTTTAGGAAATGGATCAAACATTAAAAACGGCCGTTTTTCCAAGTTTTAGGTTAATATTTCTTAGATTGGATAGCAATAACTTGCTAAGTTTTAAAAGCTGTTTATTTTCCCAAAACTGACGTTTTTTAAGTTTTTTAAAAAATTGATCAAATCTCAAAACTTGCCGTTTTTCCATGTTTTGGCCTTATATTACTTATAATCGGAGACCTTAATTTGATAAGTTTAAACATATGCGCATTTTCCACAAAACTCCCATTTTTCCCTCTTTTTAGGAAATGTTTTAAGCCTTTAAAACGGCCGTTTTTTCAAGTGTTGGTTGATATTACATAGATTCGATCACAAAAACTGGCTAAGTTTGAAATTGACTTTTTCAAGCTTTTTTAGCAAATGATCAAATCTCAAAACTTACCGTTTTTAGATGTATTGGCTTAATATTACAAAAAATCCGAGACCTTAATTTGATAAGTTTAAACATATGTGCTATATCCCAAAACGCCCGTTTTTTAATCTTTTTTTAGGAAATGGACCAAATCTCTTAAAACGGACGTTATTCCAGTGTTTGGTTAATATTACTAACATTCGAGAGTAATAACTTGCTAAGTTTGAAAACCTGTTTATTTTCCCAAAACTGACGTTTTTGAAGCTTTTTTAGAATATCGATCAAATCTCAAACCTGGCCGTTTTTCCATGTTTTGGCTTATTCTTACTTATAATCTGAGACCTTAATTTGATAAGTTTGTACATATGTGCATTATCAAAAAAACTCCTGTTTTTTAATCTTTTTTAGGAAAATGTTTCAAGCATTAAAAACACCCTTTTTTAGGTTTAGATTAATACAACTTCTATTCGAGAGCAATAACTTGCTAGGTTTAAAAAGCTATTTATTCTCAACAAACTGACGTTTTTTAAACTTTTTTAGAAAATCGATCGAATCTCAAATTTGGCGGTTTTTCCATGGTTTGGCTTAATATAACTTATAATCGGAGACCTTAATTTATTAAGTTTGAACATATGTGCAATATCCAAAAAACTCACGTTTATTTTTCCGTTTATTTTAACGGAAATGGATCAAACCTTAAAAAGGGCCGTTTTTCCAGGTTTTGATAAATATTAATTATATTTGAGATCAATAACTTACTAAGTTTGAAAAGCTGTTTATTTTCCAAAACTGAAGTTTTTTAAGTTTTTTTTAAGAAAACGATAGAACCTCAAAACCGGCCGTTTTTCCATGTTTTGCCTTAATATTACTTATAATCGGAGACCTTAATTTGATAAGTTGGAACATATGTGCATTATTCAAAATTCTACGGTTTATTAATCTTTTTTAGGAAATAGATCAGACCTTAAAAACGGCCGTTTCTCCAGGTTTTGATTAATATTACCTATTTCCGAGAGCAATAAATTGCTAAGTTTGAAAAGCTGTGTTTTTTTCCGAAAACTGACGTTTTTCAAGCCTTTTTAGAAAATCGATAAAATTTCAAACTAGCCGTTTTTCCATGTTTTGGCTTAATATTACTTAAAATCAGAGATCATAATTTAAAAAATTTTGAACATATATGCATTATCTAAAAAACTCCCGTTTTTCAATCTTTTTCAGGAAATGTATCAAACCTTTAAAAGGGCCGTTTTTTCAGGTTTTGGTTAATATTACTTATATTCGATAGCAATAACTTACTTAGTTTGAAAAGCTGTTTATTTAAACAAAACTTGACGTTTTTCAAGCTTTTTTAGAAAATTGATTAAATCTCAAAGCTTGTCGTTTTTCCATGTTCTGGGATAATATTACTTATAATCCGAGACGTTAATTTGATAAGTTTGAAAATATGTGCATTTTTCAAAGAACTTCTATTTTTCGATCTCTTTTAGGAAATGTATCAAACCTTAAAAACGGCCGTTTATTCAGGTTTTGATTAATATTAGTTATGTTCGAGAGCAATAAATTGCTAAGTTTGAAAAGCTGTTTATTTTCCCAAAACTGACGTTTTTCAAGCTTTTTTAGAAAATTAATCAAATCTCAAACTTCCCATTTTTCCATGTTTTGGCTTATTCTTATTAAATAATCCGAGACCTTAATTTGATAAGTTTGTATATATGTGCATTATACAAAAACTCAAGTTTTTCATTCTTTGAAAGGAATTTGGTCAAACCTTTAGGAGGGCCATTTTTGCAAGTTTAGGTTAATATTACTTAGATTCAAGAGCCAATAACTTGCTAAGTTTAAAAAACTGTTTATTTACCCAAAACTGAAGTTTTTCAAGCTTTTTTAGAAAATCGATCAAATCTCAAATCTGGCCGTTTTTCCATGTTCTGCCTTAATATTACTTATATTTGTAATCCATAATTTAATAAGTTTGAACATATGTGCATTATCCAAAAAAACTCTAGTTTTTCAATCTTTTTCAGCAAATGTATCAAACATTAAATACGGCCGTTTTTTCAGGTTTTGGTTATTATTACTTATAATCAATATCAATAACTTGCAAAGTTTGAAAAGCTGTTTATTTTTACCAAACTGACGTTTTTCAAGCTTTTTTAGAAAATCAATCAAATCTCAAAGCTTGCCGTTTTTCCATGTTTTGGCTTATTCTTACTTATAATCCGAGACCTTAGTTTGATAAGTTTGTACATATGTGCATTATCCAAAAAACTCCCTTTTTTCAATCTTTTTTAGGAAAATGTATCAGGCATTAAAAACGGCCTTTTTTGATTAATATAACTTCTATTCGAGACCAATAACTTGCTAGGTTTAAAAAGCTATTTATTCTCAACAAACTGACGTTTTTCAAGCTTTTTTAGAAAATCGATCGAATCTCAAATTTGTCGGTTTTTTCATGGTTTGGCTTAATATTACTTATAATCGGAGACCTTAATTGATAAGTTTGAACATATGTGCAATATCCAAAAAAACTCTGTTTTCAATCTTTTTCAGGAAATGTATCAAACATTAAATACGGCCGTTTTTTCAGGTTTTGATTAATCTTACTTATAATCAATATCAATAACTTGCAAAGTTTGAAAAGCTGTCTATTTTTACCAAACTGACGTTTTTCAAGCTTTTTTAGAAAATCGATCAAACCTCAAAGCTTGCCGTTTTTGCATGTTCTGGCTTAATATTACTTATAATCCGAGATCTTAATTTAATAAGTTTGAACATATGTGCATTTTCCAAAAAACTTTTATTTTTCAATCTTCTTTAGGAAATGTATCTACCCTTAAAAAGGGCCATTTTTCCAGGTTTTAGATAACATTACTTATATTCGCTAGCAATAAATTGCTATGTTTGAAAAGGGTTTTTTTTCCAAAACTGACGTTTTTTAAGCTTTTTTTAAGAAATCGATTGAATCTCAAACCTGGCCGTTTTTCCATGTTTTGGCTTAATATTACTTATAATTGGAGACCTTAATTTGATAAGTTTAAACATATGTGCATTATCCAAAAAAAATCCTGTTTTCGAATCTTTTTTAGGCAATTTATCAAGTCTTAAAAAGGCCTTTTTCCCAGGTTTTAAATAATATTACTTATATTCGAGAGCAATGACTTGCTAAGGTGGAAAAGCTGTTTATTCTCACAAAACTGACGTTTTTAAGCTTTTGTAGAAAATAGATCAAATGTCAAAACTTGCCGTTTTTCAATGTTTTGGCTAAATATTACTTATAATACGAGCCTTTAATTGGATAATTTTGAACATATGTGCTTTAACCGAAAAAACTCCCGTTTTTAAATCTTTTTCATGAAATGCATCAAACCTTAAAAACGGCAGGTTTTTTAGGTTTTGGTTAATATTACTCGTATTCGATAGCAATAACTTGCTAAGTTTGAAAAGCTGTTTATTTTCACAAAACTGACGTTTTTTAAGCTTTTTTAGGAAAAGATCAAATATGAAAATTTGACATTTTTTCACGTTTTGGCTTAATATTAACCTACAATCAGAGACCTTAATTTCATAAGTTTGAACATATGTGCATTATTTAAAAAACTCCTGTTTTTCAATCTTTTTTAGGGAATGTATCAAACAATAAATACGTCCGTTTATCCAGATTTTAATTAATATTACCTATATTCAAAAGCATGTATTTGCTAAGTTTAAAAAGCTGTTTATTTTCCGCAACCTGACGTTTTTTAAGCTTTTTTTTAAAAAAGATCAAATATCAAACTTGACTTTTTACACGTTTTGGCTTACCTATAATCGGAGACTTTAATTTGATAAGTTTGAACATATATGCATTACCCAAAAAACTCCAGTTTTTCAATCTTATTTAGGAAATGTATCAAGCCTTAAAAACGGCCGTTTTTTTAGGTTTTGGTTGAATATTACTTATATTCGATAGCAATGACTTGCTATTTTTTCAAAAGCTGTTTATTTTCCCAAAACTGACGTTTTTCAGGTTTTTTGTAAGAAATTGATCGAATTTCAAAACTTGACCTTTTACCATGTTATGGTTTCATATTACTTTATAATCAGAGACCTTAATTTGATCAGTTTGAACATATGTGTATTATCCAGAAACTCCCGTTTTTCAATCTTTTTTAGGAAATGGATCAAACCCTCAAAAACGGCCGTTTTTCCAGGGTTTGGTTAATATTAATTAGATTTGTGAGCAATAACTTGCTAAGTTTGAAAAGCTGTTTATTTTCCAAAAACTGACGTTTTTTAAGCTTTTTTAGAAAATCAAACAAATCTCAAACTTGATGTTTTTCAATGTTTTGGCTCATTTTTTATTATAATCCGAGACATTAGTTTGATAAGTTTGTACATATGTGCATTATCCAAAAACTCACGCTTTTTAATCTTCGAAAGAAAATGGATCAAACCTTAAAAAGAGCGGTTTTTTCAAGTTTTGGTTAATACTAATAAGATTCTAGAGCAAACTTGCAAGTTTCAAAAACTCTTTTTTTCATAAAATCGACATTTTTCAAGCTTTTTAAAAAAAACGATCAAATCTCAAAACTGGCCGTTTTTTCATGTTTTGGCTTAATATAACTTATAATCGGAGCCCTTAATTTGATAAGTTTGAAGATATTTGCATTATCCAAAAACTTCCGTTTTTCAATCTTTTTCAGGAAATGTATTAAGCCCTAAAAACGGCCTTTTTTCCAGGTTTGGATTAATATTGCTCATATTCAAAAGCAATAACTTGCTAAGTTTGAAAGGCTGTTTATTCTCACAAAACTGACGTGTTTCAAGCTTTTTTATGAAATAGATCGAATCTAAAAACTTGCCGTTTTTCCATATTTTGGCTTAATATTACTTATAAATGGGGCCCTAAATTTGATAATTTTGAACATATATGCATTATCCAAAAAAACTCCCTTCTTTAATCTTTTTCAGGAAATCGATCAAACCTTAAAATGAGCTGTTTTTTACAGGTTTTGGTTAATATTACATTTATTCGATAGCAATAACTTGCTAAGTTTAAAAATCTGTTTATCTTCACAAAACTAACGTTTGTCAAGCTCTTTAGGAAACGATCAAATATCTAAACTGTACATTTTTTCACCCTTTGGCTTAATATTACCTATAATCTGAGACCTTAATTTAAAAAGTTTAAACATATGTGCATTATCCAAAAAACTTCCGTTTTGGAATCTTTTTCAGGAAATCTATCAAGCCTTAAAAACGGCCTTTTTTCCAGGGTTTGGTTAATATTACTTAGACTCGAGAGCAAACACATGGTAAAATTAAAAAACTGTTTAAGTCCCAAAACTGACCATTTTAAACATTTTTAGGAAATCGATCGAATCTCAAAACTAGCTTTTTCCCATGTTTTGGTGTAATATTACTCAAAATGGGAGACATTAATTCGATAAGTATGAAAATATGTGCTTGATCCAAAAACTCTCGTTCTTCAATCTTTTTTGAGAAATGGATCAAACCTTAAAAACGGCCGTTTTTTCAGGATTTAGTTAATATTACTCAGATTCAAGAGCAATAACTTGTTAAGTTTGAAAAGCTGTTTATTTTTTTAAAACTGACGTTTTTCAAGCTTTTTTAGAAAATCGATCAAATCTCAAAACTTCCGGTTTTTCTATGTTTTGGCTCATTCTTACTAATAATCGGAAACCTTAATTTGATAAGTTTGCAAATATGTGCATTATCCCAAAAAATCGTTTTTCAATCTCTAAAAGGAAATGGATCGAACCCTAAAATCGGCCGTTTTTGCAGATTTTGGTTAATATTACCTAAATTCGATAGCAATAACTTGCTAAGTTCAAAAAAATGTTTATTTTCCCAAAACTGACGTTTTTCAAGCTTTTTTTAAGAAATCTATCGAATCTCAAAACATGCCGTTTTCCCATTTTTGGTTTAATATTACTTATAATCGGAGACCTTAATTTGATAAGTTTTAACATATGTGCATTATCCAAAAAACTCCTGTTTTTTAATCTTTTTTAGGAATGTATCAAACATTAAATACGGGCGTTTTTTCAGGTTTTGGTTAAAATTAATAAAGTTCGATATAAAAACCTTGCTAAGTTTGAAAAGCTGTTTATTTTCACAAAACTGACGTTTTTCAAGCTTATTTAGAAAATCGATCAAATCTCAAAGCTTGCCATTTTGCCATGTTCTGGCTTAATATTACTTATAATCTGAGACCTTAATATTATCTGTTTGAACATATGTGCATTTTCCAAAAAACTCCCATTTTTCGAACATTTTAGGAAATGTATCAAACCTTAAAAAGGGCCGTTTTTCCAGGTTTGGTTTAATATTACTTATATTCGCTAGCATAACTTGCTATGTTTAAAAAGGTTTTTAATATCTGACGTTTTTCTAGCTTCTTTTAAGAAATCAATCAATCTCAAACCTAGACGTTTTTCCATGTTTTGGCTTAATTTTACTTATAATCGCACACCTTAATTCGATAAGTTTGAACATATGTGCATTATCCCCAAACTCCCGTTTTTCAATCTTTTTTAAGAAATGGCTTCAAACCTTAAAAACAGCCGTTTTCCACGTCTTGGTTAATATTACTTAGATTTGAGGGCAATAACTTGCTTAGTTTGTAAAACTGTCTATTTTCCGGAAACATACGTTTTTCAAGCTTTTTTGAGGAAATCGATCGAATCTCCCACCTGGCGTTTTTTCTATGTTTTGGCTTAATATCACTTATAATCAGAGACCTTAATTTGATAAGTTTGATTATAGGTGCATTATCTAAAAAACTCCCATTCCTCAATCTTGTTTAGGAAGTGGATCCAACCTTAAAAACGGCCGTTTTACCAGCTTTTTGTTTATATTAGTATATTAGTTAGATTCGAGAGCAACAACTTGCTAAGTTTGAAATACTGTTTATTTTCCTAAAACTGACGTTTTTCAAGCTTTTTTTAAGAAATCGTTCGAATCTCAAAACTGGCCTTTTTTACATGTTTTGGCTTAATATTACTTATAATCGGAGACCTTAATTTGATAAGTTTGGAGATACGTTCATTATCCAAACAACTCCCGTTTTTCAATCTTTTTTAGGAAATGAATTAAACCTTAAAAACGGCCATTTTCCAGGTTTTGGGTAATATTACTTAGATTAGAAAGCAAAACCTTGATAAGTTTCAAAACGGTTTATTTTACCAAAAACTAAAGTTTTTCAGGGTTTTTTTGAGAAATCGATCATATCTCAAAACAGGTCGTTTTTCAATGTTTTGGCTTAATATCACTTATATACGGACACGTTAATTTGATAAGTTTGATCATAGGTGCATTATCCAAAAAAATCCTATTCCTTAATCTTGTTAAAGAAGTAGATCCAATATTAAAAACGGCTGTTTAAACCGGCTTTTTGTTTATATTACTCAGATTCGAGAGCAACAACTTGTTATGTTTGAAATACTGTTATTTTCCTAAAACTGACGTTTTTCAAGCATTTTTTAAGAAATCGTTTGAATCTCAAAACTACCCGTTTTTCCATGTTTTAGCTTAGTATTACTTGTAATCGGAGACCTTAATTTGATAAATTCAATCATAGTTGCATTATCTAAAAAACTCCCGTTTTTGAATCTTTTTTAGGAAATGGATCAAAACTTAAAAACGGCCGTTTTTCCACGTTTTGGTTAATATTACTTAGATTTGAGATCAATAACTCGCTAAGTTTGAAAAACTGTTTATTTTTCCAAAACTGACGTTTTTCAAACTTTTTTTAAGAAATCTATCGAATCTTAAAACAGGCTGTTTTTCAAATTTTAGGCTAAATATTAGTTATTATCGGAGACATCAATTTGATGAGTTTGAACATAGGTGCATTATCCAAAAAACTCCCGTTTTTCAAGTTTTTTTTAGGAATCGATCGAATCTCAAAACTGGCCGTTTTCCATGTTTTGGCTTAATATTACTTATGATCGGAGACCTTAATTCGATAAGTTAGAACATACGTGCATTATCCAAAAAACTTCCGTTTTTCAATCTTATTCAGGAAATGGTTCAAACCTTAAAAACGGCTGTTTTTCCACGTTTGGGTTAATATTACCTAGATTTGAGAGCAATAACATGCTGAGATTAAATAAATTTTATTTTTCCAAAACTGACGTTTTTCAAGCTTTTTTTAAGAAATCGATCATATCTCAAAACAGGTCGTTTTTCAATGATTTGGCTTGATATTACTTATAATTGGAGACCTTAATTTGATAAGTTTAAACATAGGTACATTATACGAAAAACTTCCGTTTTTAATCTTTTTTAGGAAATAGATACACCCTTAAAAACTGCCATTTTTCCAAATCTTGGTTATTATTACTTATATTCGAGAGAAATAACATGCTAAGTTTAAAAATTGGTTTATTTTACCAAAACGAACGTTTTTTAAGCTTTTTTTATGAAATCGTTTGAATCTCAAAACTGGTCGTTTATCCATGTTTTGGCTTAATATCCCTTATAATCGGAGACCTTAATAAGAAGGGTTTGATAATAGGTGCAATATCCGAAAAACTCCCGTTTTTGAATCTTGTTTAGGAAATGGATCAAACCTTGAAAACGGCCGTTATACCAGCTTTTTGTTTATACTACTTAGATTCAAGAGCAATATCTTGCCAAGTTTAAAAAACTGTTTATTTTCCCAAAACTGACGTTTTTTAAGCTTTTTTTGTGGAAATCGTTTGAATCTCAAAACAGGTCGTTTTTCCATGTTTTGAATTAATATAACTCATAATCGGAGACCTTAATTTGATAAGTTTGAACATAGGAGCATTACCTGAAAAACCTCTCGTTTTTCAATCTTTTTTAGGAAATGGACAAAACCTTAAAAACGGCAGTTTTTCCAAATTTTGGAAATTATTAGTTAGATTCAAAAGAAATAACTTTCTTAGTTAGGAAAACGGTGTAATTTCATAAAACTGACGTTTTTTAATCTTTTTTTAGGAAATCGATTGAATCTCAATACCGGCCGTTTTTTTATGTTTTGGCCTAATATTACTTATAATCGGAGACCTTAATATGATAAGTTTGATCATAGGTGCATTATCCAAAAAACTCCCGTTTTTCAATCTTGTTTAGGAAATGGATAAAACCTTAAAAACGGCTGGCCGTTTCAACAGCTTTTAGTTTATATTACTTAGATTTAGAGCAATAACTTGCTAAGTTTGAATAACTGTATATTTTCGCAAAACTGACGTTTTTCACGCTTTTTTTGAGAAATCGTTCGAATCTTAAAACAGGCCGTTTTTCCATGTTTTGGATTAATATCACTTATAATCGAAGACCTTAATTTGATAAGTTTAAACATAGCTGCATTATCCAAAAAACTCCTGTTTTTCAATCTTTTTTAGAAAATGGATCAAACCTTAAAAACCGCCGTTTTTTTCAAATTTTGGTTATTATTAAGAGATTCGAGAGCAATAAGTTGCTAAGTTTAAAAACGGTTTATTTTTCCCAAACTGACGTTTTCCAAGCTTTTTTCAGAAAATCGATCGAATCTCCAAACTGGCCGTTTTTCCATGTTTTGGATTAATATTACTCATATTTGTAGACCTTAATTTGATAAGTTGGAACATACGTGCATTATCCCAAAAAACCCTGTTTTTTAATCTTTTTTAGGAAATGGATCAAACCTTTAAAACGGCCGTTTTTTTAGGTTTTGGTTGATATTACTTAGATTTGAGAGCAATAACTTGCTAAGTTTCTAATACTGTTTATTTTCCCAAAACTGAAGTTTTCTCAGCTTTTTTTAGGAAATCGATCGAATCTCAAAACAGACCGTTTTTCCATGTTTTGGCCTAATATTACTTATAATCGGAGACCTTAATATAATAAGTTTGATCATAGGTGCATTATCTAAAAAACTCCCATTTTTCAATCTTGTTTAGCAAATGGATAAAATCTTTAAAAACGGTTTGCCGTTTTACCAGCTCTTGATTTACATTACTTAGATTCGAGAGCAATAACCTGCTAAGTTTGAAAAACTGTATATTTTCTTAAAACTGACTTTTTTCAAGCTTTTTTTGAGAAATCGGTTCAATCTCAAAACTGGACGTTTTTCTATGTTTTGGCCTAATATTACTCCTTATCTGAGACCTTAATTTGATAGGTTTGATCATAGGTGCATTATCCAAAAAACTCTCGTTTCTCAATCTTTTTTAGGAAATGGATCAAACCTTAAAAACGTCCGTTTGTTCAAGGTTTTGGTTATTATGACTTAGCCTTGAGAACAATAACTTGCTACGTTTAAAAAACTGTTTTTTTCCCAAAACAGACGTTTTTCAAGCTTTTTTTAGGAAATCGATCGAATCTCAAAACTGGCTGTTTTTCCATGTTTTGGCTTAATATTACTTATAACACAGGCCTGCGTTTGAAAGATATTTTTTTGTTCCTGTGGGTTCTTTTAGTGATTTCTAACGGAATTGTTCTTCTTAATTGAAATATGACATTCATTTTGCTCAATCAGTTCTGATTTTTGAGATACAGCGCACTACTCTTTTTAGAAAAGGGTTATTTTTGAAAAAATCCCTTATTTATATATAATTTAATTTAATAAATTACAATTACTTGTTAGAAAAAAAATACTGACTCAATTCGACTTTTTTTAATTAATTTTAAACTTACAGACTACATATGAGCTTACCCAGGAGTGCCAAGAATCTATTTTCCAAGAAAAGAAGTCCTTGATGACTTCCGCTTGTGAAGCGATGTTGGTTCGTTGCGTTTAAGACACCAGCAATAGTCAGCTAACATGTTGATGTCCCAGCGTCCTTGATATCTTGTCTCTATCGTCTTTATGTTTTGGTAAAATCTTTCTCCTTGTTCCTCGCTATAATCTCCACAGTTTGCCGGAAAATAGTCAAGATGTGACTGGATAAAATGCATTTTTATCAACATGCGAGCTCCCATTTTTTCGAAGCTTTTCATAAGCTCATTTACATGTGAGATATATTCTAAGCTTCTTTTATTTCCCAGAAAACCGTCGATTACTTTACTAAACGCTCGCCATGCTTCTTGTTCACTGGCTTCCATATTGGTGTAAAAATGCTTGTCCTTTAACAGAGTTCTAATTTGGAGACCATCAAATATGCCTGCATGGAGCTTGGCATCACTGATCTGTGGGAATTTTTGCAGTAGACACTTAAAAGCTTGGCCTTCTTTATTCAGTGCTTTGACAAAGTTTTTCATCAGGCCAAGCTTTATATGAAGAGGAGGCAGTAAAACATTTTTAGGAGGGACTAGAGGTTGAGCTACCACATTGTGGCAGCCAATTTGGAATGCCTCTCGAGATGGCCAGTCTTTTTGCTTATAGTGAAGACTATCCGCCCGGCTATCCCATAAGCACATGAAGCATGGATATTTGAGGGTAGCCTCCTTGCATCCCAAGAAGAAGGCACACAACCTGAAAGAAAACATATTGATGCATATTGATGGACATGGTTTCTAAGAACTTCTATTTTTTGCATAGGCAATTTTTACTAAGTTTATTAGGGGTAGGGATAAACTAATATGTGTATAATATCCTTCTGTCATTGGTATTTAGAAACAAACATTCCATGAAATATTTAACAAGTTCAATAAAGTAAAATATATCTTACCTTGAGATCACCACTTATTAACCAGTTCTGGTTATAGTACTTGATTGTATTAATCAATACTTTCATATTTTCGTAGCTTTCTGTTAACTGAACTGAATGGCCAATAGGTACAGATGCCATTTTATTGCCAATATTTAAAAGTTCTGCCTTAAAACTTCTGCTAGAAAAATCAATAAAGAGCCTCCATTTACTTGGTTGGTAAGGAACGCCAAGTGCCTCAATTAAACCTTTTACATCATTGCCATACACCAAAGAGCTGCAAGAATCAACTGCAAAGAACTATCGAAACTCTCCGTCTCTATTTCTGAACCAAAAGTATGTAGTTTCTTAAGAGAGGAGGTTGCTCTCACTAAGACGGGATGCAAGAAGTTGTGCGTTCTCTTTAGAAAGACCAAGATCTCTAGTCAAGTCATTTAATTAACCTTGAGTGAGTGGTCTTGGCAAAGTCATTGAAGACGTCCTTGCCTTCTCTCCACACCATAGGTACACCAAATGACAAACAGTTCGTTTTGCCCTCACTCCAGCGTCTTAAGGCTATGACACAGGCTTTGCAGCACATATGTGGAGGAAAGTTTTTGTCTTAAACACTTAGCTTTATTCCAAAATATGCATTGTAAATATCCTTTACTAAGGGCGTTATAGTGCATTGCTGGTCACTAAAAGTTACCTTTCCACAAACAAAACAAAATCTATCAGGACTGTTTTTACACTTTCTATTCATTTTTATGAAATATAAAGAGTATTGCTAATGTATTTGCCTGCAAAAAAATTCACAGAGATAAATAAATTTTTAGAAATACACTTTAATCACTGTTCATAGATGAGAAAAGTAGTGGATTAAAAAACCAACACTTAGTTGGAGAGTAAGCAAGCAACACACAACCACTCGCGCTCGCGGTCAGCTAGAGACTGAGCTCTCTAACACCATCTAGGGAGCTTGGTCTGTATATTAAAACAGAGACCTGATTAAGCAAAATAAATGCTTTATTTCAATTAAGAAGACAGGTTCCATTAGGAATCACCTATGAAACCCTCAGGAACATTTTTGACGCAGATCAGTGTAATCGGAGACCTTAATTTGATAAGTTTAAACATACGTGCATTATCCAAAAAACTCCCGTTCCTCAATCTTGTTTAGAAAATGGATCAAACCTTAAAAACGGCTGTTTAAACAGCTTTTGGTTTATATTACTTAAGTTCGAGAGCAACAACTTGCTAAGTTTGAAATACTGTTTATTTTGATAAAACTGACGTTTTTCAAGCTTTTTTTAAGAAATCGATCGAATCTCAAAACTGGCCGTTTTTCCATGTTTTGGATTAATATTACTTATAATTGGAAACCTTAATTTGATGAGTTTGAACATAAGTGCATTATCCCAAAAAACTCATGTTATTCAATCTTTTTTAGGAAATGGATCAAACCTTAAAAACGGCCGTTTTTCCACGATTTGGTTGATATTACTTAGATTTGAGAGCAAAAACTTGCTTAGTATGAAAAACTGTTTATTTTTCCAAAACTGACGTTTTTCAAGCTTTTTTTAAGAATTTGATCGAATCTTAAAACTGGCCATTTTTATATGTTTTGACTTAATATCACTTATAATCGGAGACCTTAATTTGATAAGTTTGATCATAGGTGCATTATCCAAAAAACTCCCGTTATTCAATCTTGTTTAGGAAATGAACCAAACCATAAAAAAGGCCGTTTTACCAGCTTTTGGTTTATATTACTTAGATTTGAGAGCAAACACTTGCTAAGTTTAAAAAACTGTTTATGACCCAAAACTGTCGTTTTTTAAGCTTCTTTTAGGAAATCGATCGAATCTCAAAACTCGCCCTTTTCGATGTTTTAGCTTAATATATAATCGGAGACCTTAATTTGATAAGTTTAAACATACGAGCATTATCCCAAAAACTCCAGTTCCTCAATCTTGTTTAGAAAATAGATCAAACCTTGAAAACGGCTGTTTTAACAGCTTTTAGTTTATATTACTTAAGTTCGAGAGCAACAACTTGCAAAGTTTGAAATACTGTTTATTTTCCCAAAACTGACGTTTTTCAAGCTTTTTTTAAGAAAACGATCGAATCTCAAAACTGGCCGTTTTTCCATTTTTTGGATTAATATTACTTATAATTGGAGACCTTAATTTGATGAGTTTGAAAATAAGTGCATTATCCAAAAACTCCCGTTTTTTAATCTTTTTTAGGAAATAGATCAAACCCTCAAAAACGGCTTTTTTCTAGGTTTTGGTTATTATTCCTCAGATTCAAGAGCAATAACTTGCTAAGTTTGAAAAACTGTTTATTTTCCCAAAACCGACGTTTTTTAAGCTTTTTTTAGGAAATCAATCGAATCTCAAAACTGCCCATTTTTCCATGTTTTGGCTTAATATTAATTATAATCGGACACCTTAATTTACTAGGTTTGAACATACGTGCATTATCCAAAAAACTTCCGTTTTTCAATCTTTAACAGGAAATGAATCAAACCTTAAAAACGGCCGTTTTTCCACGTTTTGGTTAATATTACTTAGATTTCAGAGAAATAAATGCTGAGTTTAAAAAAACTGTTTATTTTTCCAAAACTGACGTTTTTCAAGCTTTTTTTAAGAAATCGATCATATCTCAAAACAGGTCGTTTTTTAATAATTTGGCCTAATATCACTCATAATCGGAGACCTTAATTTGATAAGTTTATCAGAGGTGCATTATCCAAAAAACTCCTGTTTTTCAATCTTTTTCAGGAAATGGATCAAAACCTCAAAACAGGATTAATATTACATATAATCGGGAGACCTTAATTTGATGAGTTTGAACATAGGTGCATTATCCATAAAACTCAAGTTTTTCAATCTTTTTTAGAAAATGGATCAAACCTCAAAAACGGCTGATTTTCCAGGTTTTGGTTATTAATACTTTAGATTCGAGAGCATTAACTTGCTAAGTTTGAAAAACGGTTTATTTTCTAAAAACAGACGTTTTTCAAGCTTTTTTTAAAAAAATCGATCGAATCTTAAAACTGGCCATTTTTCCATGTTTTGGCTTAATATTACTTATAATCAGAGACCTTAATTTGATAAGTTTGAACATACGTGCATTATCCAAAAAACTCCCGTTTTTCAATCTTTTTTAAGAAATGGATCAAAACTTAAAAGCAGGCGTTTTACCAGCTTTTGGTTTTTATTAATTAGATTCGAGAGCAAGAACATGTTAAGTTTGAAATACTGTTTATTTTCCCAAAACTGACGTTTTTGAAGCTTTTTTTAAGAAATCGTTCGAATCTCAAAACAGGCCGTTTTTTCATGTTTTAGATGATTATTACTTATAATTGGAGCCCTTAATTTGATAAGTTTGAACATAGGTGCATTATCCAAAAAACTCTCGTTTTTCAATCTTTTTTGGTTAAAATTACTTAGATTTGAGATCAATAACTCCTTTAGTCTGAAAAACCGTTTATTTTCTCAAAACTGACGTTTTTTGAGCTTTTTTTAGGAAATCGATTAAATCTCAGAACTGGCCATTTTATAAGGTTTTAGCTTAATATTACTTATAATCGGAGACCTTACTTTGATAAATTTGAACATTACGTGCATTATCCAAAAAACTCCCGTTTTTTAATCTTTTTTAGGAAATGGATCAAACCTTAAAAACAAAAGTTTTTCCACGTTTTGTTTAATTTTACTTAGATTTGAGAGCAATAACTTGCTAAGTTTGAAAAATTGTTTATTTTCGCAAAACTAAGTTTTTTCAAGCTTTTTTTTATGAAATCGATCGAATCTCAAATTTGACATTTTTCCATGTTTTTGCTTGAAATCACATATAATCGGAGACCTTAATTTGATAAGTTGGATCATAAGTACATTGTCCGAAAAACTCCTGTTTTTTAATCTTTTTTAGAAAATAGATCAAAACTTAAAAACGGCCGTTTTAAGCAGCTTTTGGTTTATATTACTTAGATTCGAGAACAATAACTTGCTAAGTTTGAAAAACTGTTTATTTTCCCAAAACTGACGTTTTCAAGCTATTTTTAAAAAATTGTTCGAATCTCAAATCAGGCCTTTTTTTCATGTTTTGGATTAATATTACTTATATTCAGAAACTTTAATTTGATAGGTTTAAACATACGTGCATTATTCAAAAAACTCCCGTTTTTCAGTTTTTTTCAGGGAATGGATCAAACCTCAAAAACAGCAGTTTTTCCACGTTCTGTTTAATATTATTTAGATTTGAAAGCAATAACTTGCTAAGTTTGAAAAACTTTTTATTTTCCCAAAACTGACGTTTTTCAAGCTTTTTTTAGGAAATCGATCGAATCTCACAAGTGGCCGTTTTTCCATAATTTGGCTTCATATTACTTATAATTGGAGACCTTAATTTGATAAGTTCGAACATACTAGCATTATTCAAAAAACTTCCGTTTTTCAATCTTTTTCAGGAAATGGATCAAACCTTAAAAACGGCAGTATTTCCAGGTTTTAGTTAATATTACTTAGATTTGAGAGCAATAACCTGCTAAGTTTAAAAAAAAATTGTTTATTTTTTCAAAACTGATGTTTTTCAAGCTTTTTTTTAGAAATCGATCATATCTCAAAACAGGTCGTTTTTCAATGATTTGGCGTAATATCACTTATAATCCGAGACCTTAATTTGATAAGTTTAATCATAGTTGCATTATCCAAAAAAACTCCCGTTTTTCAAACTTTTTCAGGAAATGGATCAAAACTTTAAAACGGGATAAATATTCCCTATAATCGGAGACCTTAATTTAATAAGTTTGATCATAGGTGCATTATCCAAAAAACTCCAGTTTTTAAATCTTTTTTAGGAAATGGGTCAAACCTTAAAAACGGCCGTTTTTCCAGGTTTGGGTTTTTTTAAGAAATCGATCGAATCCTAAAACTGGCCGTTTTTCCATGTTTTGGCTTAATATCATTCATAAATCAGAGACCTTAATTTGATAAGTTTGATCATAGGTGCACTATCCAAAAAACTTTCAGGTTTCAATCTTTTTTTAGGAAATAGCTGCAACTTCGAAAACGGCCGTTTTACCAGCATTTGGTTTATATTACTAAGATTCGAGAGCAATAACTTGCTAAGTTTAAAAAACGGTTTATTTTCCCAAAACTGACGTTTTTCAAGCTTTTTTCAGGAAATCGATCGAATGTCAAAACTAGCCGTTTTACCATGTTTTAAGCTTAATATTACTTATAATCGGAGACCTTAATTTGAAAAGTTTAACCATACATGCATTATCCAAGAAGCTCCCGTTTGTCAATCTTTTTTAGGAAATGGATCAAACCTTAAGAACGGCCGTGTAGCCAAATTTTGATTATTATTACTTAGATTCGAGAGCAATAACTTGCTAAGTTTAAATAACGGTTTATTTTTCCCAAACTGACGTTTTTCAAGCTTTTTTTAGGAAATCGGTCGAATCTCAAAACTAGCCGTTTTAACATGGTTTTAAGCTTAATATTACTTATAATCGGAGACCTTAATTTGAAAAGTTTAACCATACGTGCATTATCCAAGAAGCTCCCGTTTGTCAATCTTTTTTAGGAAATGGATCAAACCTTAAGAACGGCCGTGTAGCCAAATTTTGATTATTATTACTTAGATTCGAGAGCAATAACTTGCTAAGTTTAAATAACGGTTTATTTTCCCCAAACTGACGTTTTTCAAGCTTTTTTTAGGAAATCGGTCGAATCTTAAAACTGGCCATTTTTCCATGTTTTGGCTTAATATTACTTATAATCGGAGACCTTAATTTGATAAGTTTATACATACGTGCAATGGATCAAACCTTAAAAACAGAAGTTTTTCCACGTTTTGTTTAATATTACTTAGATATGAGAGCAATAATTTGCTAAGTTTGGAAAACTGTTTATTTTCACAAAACTAAGTTTTTCAAGCTTTTTTTATGAAATCGATCGAATCTCAAATTTGCCATTTTTCCATGTTTTTGCATGAAATCACATATAATCGGAGACCTTAATTTGATAAGTTTGATCATATGTACATTATCCAAAAAACTCCGGTGTTTTAATCTTTTTTAGGAAATGGATCAAAACTTAAAAACGGCCGTTTTAAGCAGCTTTTGGTTTATATTACTTAGATTCGAGAACAATAACTTGCTAAGTTTGAAAAACCTTTTATTTTCCCAAAACTGACGTTTTCAAGCTATTTTTAGAAATTTTTCGAATCTCAAAACAGGCCGTTTTTTCATGTTTTTGATTAATATTACTTATATTTAGAGACTTTAATTTGATAAGTTTAAACATATGTGCATTATTCAAAAAACTCCCGTTTTTCAGTTTTTTTCAGGGAATGGATCAAACCTCAAAAACAGCAGTTTTTCCACGTTCTGTTCAATATTATTTAGATTTGAGAGCAATAACTTGCTAAGTTTGAAAACCTTTTTATTTTCCCAAAACTGACGTTTTTCAAGCTTTTTTTAAGGAAATCGATCGAATCTCAAAAGTGGCCGTTTTTCCATAATTTGGCTTCATATTAGTTATAATCAGAGACCTTAATTTGTTAAGTTCGAACATACGTGCATTATTCAGAAAACTCTTGTTTTTCAATCTTTTTTAGCAAAAGGATCAAACTTTAAAACGGCCGTTTTACAAGCTTTGGGTTTATATTACTTAGATTCTAGAGCAATAACTCGGGAAGTTTGAAAAACTGTTTTTTTTTCAAAACTGACGTTTTCAAGCATTTTTTAAGAAATCGTTCCAATCTTAAAACAGAGTATTTTTCCATCTTTTGTCTTAATATTACTTAAAATCGGAGACCTTAATTTTTTAAGTTTGAACATACGTGCATTATCCAAAAAACTCACGTTTTCCAATCTTTTTTAGGAAATGGATCAAACCTTAAAACTGCCGTTTTTCCAGGTTTAAAAGATATTACTTAGAATTGAGAGAAATAACTTGCTAAGTTTGGAAAACTGTGTATTTTTCTAAAACTGACGTATTTCACGCTTTTTTTAAGAAATAAATCGAATCTCAAAACAGGTCTTTTTTTACTGATTTGGCTTAATATCACTTATAAACAGAAACCTTAATTTAATAAGTTTGATCATAGGTGAATTATCTAAAGAACTCACATTTTTCAATCTTTTTTAGAAAATGGATCAAAACTTAAAAACGGCCGTTTTAATAAGCTTTTGGTTTATATTACTTAGATTCGAGAACAATAACTTGCTAAGTTTGAAAAACTTTATTTTCCCAAAACTGACGTTTTCAAGTATTTTAAAAAAATGGTTCGAATTTCAAAACAGGCCGTTTTTTCATGTTTCGGATTAATATTACTTATTCAGAGACCTTAATTTGTTAAGATTAAACATACGTACATTATTCAGAAAACGCACGTTTTTCAATCTTTTTTAGGAAATAGATCAAACCTTAAAACTGCCGTTTTTCCAGTTTTTTAAGATATTACTTAGATTTGAGAGCAATAACTTGCAGAGTTTAAAAAACTGTGTATTTTTCAAAAAACTACCGTTTTTCAAGCTTTTTTTAAGAAATCGTTGCAATCTTAAAACAGACCGTTTTTCTAGCTTTTTTTAAGACATCGTTGCAATCTTAAAACAGACCGTTTTTCCATCTTTTGTTTTAATATTACTTATAATCGGAGACCTTAATTTTTTCAATCTTTTTTAGAAAATGGATCAAAACTTAAAAACGGCCGTTTTAAGCAGCTTTTGGTTTATATTACTTAAATTCGAGAGCAATAACTTGCAAAGTTGGAAAAACTGTTTATTTTTCCAAACCTGACGTTTTCAAGCTTTTTTTAGGCAATCGTTTGAATCTCAAAACAGACCGTTTATCCATCTTCTGTCTTAATATTACTCATACTTGGAGACCTTAATTTGATAAGTTTAAACATACGTGCATTCATCAAATAACTCAACTTGTTCAATCCTTTATTGGATAGTTTTGAAGATATTTGCACCATCCAAAAAACTCCCGTTTTTCAATCTTCTTTTGGAAATGGATCAAACCTTAAAATCGACCGTTTTTCCTAGGTTTTGGTTAATATTACCTAGATTCCAGAGCAATAACTTGATAAGTTGTAAAACGGTTTATTTTCCCAAAACTGACGTTTTTCAAGCTTTTTTTAAGAAATCGATTGACTCTCAAACCTGGCCGTTTTTATATATTTTTGCTTAATATTACTTATAATCGGTGACCTTAATTGGATAAGTTTGAAGATATTTGCACCATTCAAAAAACTTCCATTTTTCAATCTTTTTTTGGAAATGGATCAAACCTTAAAAACGGCCGTTTTTCCAGGTTTTGGTTAATATTACTTAGATTCGAAAGCAATAACTTGCTAAGTTTGAAAAACGGTTTATTTTCCTAAAACTGATGCTTTTCAAGCTTTTTATAAGAAATCGATCGAATCTCAAAACTGGCCGTTTTTCCATGTTTTTGCCTAATATTACTTATAATCGAAAACATCAATTTGATAAGTTTAAAGATATTTGCATTATCCAAAGAACTCCCGTTTTTTAATCTTTTTTAGGAAATGGATCAAACCTTAAAAACGGCAGTTTTTCTAAGTTTTGGTTAATATTACTTAGATTCGAAAGCAATAACTTGCTAAGTTTGAAAAACGGTTTATTTTTCGAAAACTGACGTTTTTCAAGCTTTTTTTAAGAAATCGATTGAATCTCAAAACTGGCCGTTTTTCCATGTTTATGCTTAATATTACTTATAATCGGAGACCTTAATTTAATAAGTTTGAAGATATTTGCATTATCCAAAAAACTCCTGTTTTCCAATATTTATTTGGAAATGGATCAAACCTTAAAAACGGCCATTTTTCCAGGTTTTGGTTAATATTACTTAGATTCAAGAGCAATAACTGGCGAAGTTTGAAAAACGGTTTATTTTTCGAAAACTGATGTTTTTCAAGCTTTTTATAAGAAATCGAGCGAATCTCAAAACTGGCCGTTTTTCCATGTTTTTTTCCTAATATTACTTCTAATCGAAGACCTTAATTTGATGAGTTTAAAGATATTTGCATTATCCAAAGAACTCCCGTTTTTTAATCTTTTTTACGAAATAGATCAAACCTTAAAAACGGCAGTTTTTCCAGGTTTTGGTCAATATTACTTAGATTCGAAAGCAATAACTTGCTAAGTTTGAAAAACGGTTTATTTTTCGAAAACTGACGTTTTTCAAGCTTTTTTTTAAGAGCTCGATTGAATCTCAAAACTGGCCGTTTTTCCATCTTTATGCTTAATATTACTTATAATCGGAGACCTTAATTTGATAAGTTTGAAGATATTTGCATTATCCAAAAAACTCCCGTTTTTCAATCTTTTTTAGGAAATGGATCAAACCTTAAAAACGGCAGTTTTTCTAAGTTTTGGTTAATATTACTTAGATTCGAAAGCAATAACTTGCTAAGTTTGAAAAACGGTTCATTTTTCGAAAACTGACGTTTTTCAAGCTTTTTTTAAGAAATCGATTGAATCTCAAAACTGGCCGTTTTTCCATGTTTATGCTTAATATTACTTATAATCGGAGACCTTAATTTGATAAGTTTGAAGATATTTGCATTATCCAAAAAACTCCTGTTTTCCAATCTTTATTTGGAAATGGATCAAACCTTAAAAACGGCCGTTTTTCCAGGTTTTGTCAATATTACTTAGATTCGAGAGCAAAAACTTTCTAAGTTTTTCAAACAGTTTATTTTCCTAAAACTGACGTTTTTCAAGCTTTTTTTAAGAAATCGATCGAATCTCTAAAGTGGCCGTTTTTGCATGTTTTTGAAAAATATTACTTATAATCGGAGACCTTTATTGGATAAGTTTGAAGATATTTGCATTATCCAAAAAACTCCTGTTTTCCAATCTTTATTTGGAAATGGATCAAACCTTAAAAATGGCCGTTTTTCCAGGTTTTGGTTAATATTACTTAGATTCAAGAGCAATAACTTGATAAGTTTGAAAAACGGTTTATTTTCCGAAAACTGAAGTTTTTCAAGCCCTTATTAGAAATCGATCGAATCTCAAAACAGGCCGTTTTTCAATGTTTATGCTTAATATTACTTATAATCGGAGACCTTAATTGGATAGGTTTGAAGATATTTGCATTATCCAAAAAACTCCCGTTTTTCAATCTTTTTTAGGAAATGGATCAAACCTTAAAAACGGCTGTTTTTCCAGGTTTTGTTTAATATTACTTAGACTCAAGAGCAATAACTTGATAAGTTTGAAAAACGGCTTATTTTCTGAAAACTGACCTTTTTCAAGCTTTTTATAAGAAATCGAGCGAATCTCAAAACTGGCCGTTTTTCCATGTTTTTCCCTAATATTACTTATAATCGGAGACCTTAATTTGATAAGTTTAAAGATATTTGCATTATCCAAAAAACTCCCGTTTTTCAATCTTTTTTAGGAAATGGATCAAACCTTAAAAACGGCAGTTTTTCTAAGTTTTGGTTAATATTACTTAGGTTCGAAAGCAATAACTTGCTAAGTTTGAAAAACAATTTATTTTTCGAAAACTGACGTTTTTCAAGCTTTTTTTTAAGAAATCGATTGAATCTCAAAACTGGCCGTTTTTCCATGTTTATGCTTAATATTACTTATAATCGGAGACCTTAATTTGATAAGTTTGAAGATATTTGCATTATCCAAAAAACTCCCGTTTTTCAATCTTTTTTAGGAAATGGATCAAACCTTAAAAACGGCAGTTTTTCTAAGTTTTGGTTAATATTACTTAGATTCGAAAGCAATAACTTGCTAAGTTTGAAAAACGGTTTATTTTTCGAAAACTGACGTTTTTCAAGCTAATTTTAAGAAATCGAGCGAATCTCAAAACTGGCCTTTTTTCCATGTTTTTGCCTAATATTACTTATAATCGGAAACATTAATTTGATAAGTTTGAAGATATTTGCATTATCCAAAGAACTCCCGTTTTTCAATCTTTTTTACGAAATAGATCAAACAGTAAAAACGGCCGTTTTTCCAGGTTTTGGTTAATATTAGTAGATTCTAGAGAAAAAACTTGCTAAGTTTTTCAAACAGTTTATTTTCCTAAAACTGACGTTTTTCAAGCTTTTTTTAAGAAATCAATCGAATCTCTAAAGTGGCCGTTTTTGCATGTTTTTGAAAAATATTACTTATAATCGGAGACCTTTATTGGATAAGTTTGAAGATATTTGCATTATCCAAAAAACTCCTGTTTTCCAATCTTTATTTGGAAATGGATCAAAGCTTAAAAATGGCCGTTTTTCCAGGTTTTGGTTAATATTACTTAGATTCAAGAGCAATAACTTGCTAAGTTTGAAAAACGGTTTATTTTCCGAAAACTGAAGTTTTTCAAGCCCTTATAAGAAATCGATCGAATCTCAAAACAGGGCGTTTTTCAATGTTTATGCTTAATATTACTTATAATCGGAGACCTTAATTTGATAAGTTTGAAGATATTTGCATTATCCAAAAAACTCCTGTTTTCCAATCTTTATTTGGAAATGGATCAAACCTTAAAAACGGCCGTTTTTCCAGGTTTTGGTTAATATTACTTAGATTTAAGAGCAATAACTTGCTTAGTTTGAAAAACGGTTTATTTTTCGAAAACTGATGTTTTTCAAGCTTTTTATAAGAAATCGAGCGAATCTCAAAACTGGCCGTTTTTCCATGTTTTTTCCTAATATTACTTCTAATCGAAGAACTTAATTTGATGAGTTTAAAGATATTTGCATTATCCAAAGAACTCCCGTTTTTTAATCTTTTTTACGAAATAGATCAAACCTTAAAAACGGCCGTTTTTCCAGGTTTTGTTTAATATTACTTAGATTCGAGAGCAATAACTTGCTAAGTTTAAAAACGGTTTATTTTCCTAAAACTGACGTTTTTCAAGCATTTTTAAAGAAATCAATCGAATCTCAAAACTAGCCGTTTTTGCATGTTTTTGCCTAATATTACTTATAATCGGAGACCTTAATTTGATGAGTTTGAAGATATTTGCATAATCCAAAAAACTCCTGTTTTTCAATCTTTTTTAGGAAATGGATCAAACCTTGAAAACGGCTGTTTTTCCAGGTTTTGTTTAATATTACTTAGACTCGAGAGCAATAACTTGATAAGTTTGAAAAACGGCTTATTTTCCGAAAACTGACCTTTTTCAAGCTTTTTATAAGAAATCGAGCGAATCTCAAAACTGGCCGTTTTTACATGTTTTTCCCTAATATTACTTATAATCGGAGACCTTAATTTGATAAGTTTGAAGATATTTGCATTATCCAAAAAACTCCTGTTTTCCAATCTTTATTTGGAAATGGATCAAACCTTAAAAACGGCCGTTTTTCCAGGTTTTGGTTAATATTACTTAGATTCAAGAGCAATAACTTGCTAAGTTTGAAAAACGGTTTATTTTCCGAAAACTGAAGTTTTTCAAGCTTTTATAAGAAATCGATCGAATCTCAAAACAGGCCGTTTTTCAATGTTTATGCTTAATATTACTTATAATCGGAGACCTTAATTGGATAGGTTTGAAGATATTTGCATTATCCAAAAAACTCCCGTTTTTCAATCTTTTTTAGGAAATGGATCAAACCTTAAAAACGGCAGTTTTTCTAAGTTTTGGTTAATATTACTTAGATTCGAAAGCAATAACTTGCTAAGTTTGAAAAACGGTATATTTTTCGAAAACCGAAGTTTTTCAAGCTTTTTTTTAAGAAATCGATTGAATCTCAAAACTGGCCGTTTTTCCATGTTTATGCTTGAAATTACTTATAATCGGAGACCTTAATTTGATAAGTTTGAAGATATTTGCATTATCCAAAAAACTCCCGTTTTTCAATCTTTTTTAGGAAATGGATCAAACCTTAAAAACGGCAGTTTTTCTAAGTTTTGGTGAATATTACTTAGATTCGAAAGCAATAACTTGCTAAGTTTGAAAAACGGTTTATTTTTCGAAAACTGACGTTTTTCAAGCTTTTTTTTAAGAAATCTATTGAATCTCAAAACTGGCCGTTTTTCCATGTTTATGCTTAATATTACTTATAATCGGAGACCTTAATTTGATAAGTTTGAAGATATTTGCATTATCCAAAAAACTCCCGTTTTTCAATCTTTTTCAGGAAATGGATCAAACCTTAAAAACGGCCGTTTTTCCAGGTTTTGTCAATATTACTTAGATTAGAGAGCAATAACTTTCTAAGTTTTTCAAACGGTTTATTTTCCTAAAACTGACGTTTTTCAAGCATTTTTAAAGAAACCAATCGAATCTCAAAACTAGCCGTTTTTGCATGCTTTGCCTAATATTACTTATAATCGGAGACCTTAATTTGATGAGTTTGAAGATATTTGCATAATCCAAAAAACTCCCGTTTTTCAATCTTTTTTACGAAATAGATCAAACCTTAAAAACGGCCGTTTTTCCAGGTTTTGTCAATATTACTTAGATTCGAGAGCAATAACTTTCTAAGTTTTTCAAACGGTTTATTTTCCTAAAACTGACGTTTTTCAAGCTTTTTTTAAGAAATCAATCGAATCTCTAAAGTGGCTGTTTTTGCATGTTTTTGCCTAATATTACTTATAATCGGAGACCTTTATTGGATAAGTTTGAAGATATTTGCATTATCCAAAAAACTCCTGTTTTCCAATCTTTATTTGGAAATGGATCAAACCTTAAAAACGGCCGTTTTTCCAGGTTTGGGTTAATATTAATTAGATTCGAAAGCAGTAACTTGCTAAGTTTGAAAAACAGTTTATTTTTCGAAAACTGACGTTTTTCAAGCTTTTTTTTAAGAAATCGATTGAATCTCAAAACTGGCCGTTTTTCCATGTTTATGCTTAATATTACTTATAATCGGAGACCTTAATTTGATAAGTTTGAAGATATTTGCATTATCCAAAAAACTCCCGTTTTTCAATCTTTTTTAGGAAATGGATAAAACCTTAAAAACGGCAGTTTTTCTAAGTTTTGGTTAATATTACTTAGATTCGAGAGCAATAACTTGCTAAGTTTGAAAAACGGTTTATTTTCCCACAACTGACGTTTTCAAGCTTTTTATAAGAAATCGAGCGAATCTCAAAACCGGCCGTTTTTCCATGTTTATGCCTAATATTACTTATAAACGGAAACATTAATTTTATAAGTTTGAAGATATTTGCATTATCCAAAGAACTCCCGTTTTTCAATCTTTTTTACGAAATAGATCAAACTTTAAAAACGGCCGTTTTTCCAGGTTTTGGTCAATATTACTTAGATTCGAGAGCAATAACTTGCTAAGTTTGAAAAACGGTTTATTTTCCTAAAACTGACGTTTTTCAAGCTTTTTTTAAGAAATCGATTGAATCTCAAAACTGGCCGTTTTTCCATGTTTATGCTTAATATTACTTATAATCGGAGACCTTAATTTGATAAGTTTGAAGATATTTGCATTATCCAAAAAACTCCTGTTTTCCAATCTTTATTTGGAAATGGATCAAACCTTAAAAACGGCCGTTTTTCCAGGTTTTGTCAATATTACTTAGATTCGAGAGCAATAACTTTCTAAGTTTTAAAAACGGTTTATTTTCCTAAAACTGACGTTTTTCAAGCTTTTTTTAAGAAATCAATCGAATCTCTAAAGTGGCCGTTTTTGCATGTTTTTGAAAAATATTACTTATAATCGGAGACCTTTATTGGATAAGTTTGAAGATATTTGCATTATCCAAAAAACTCCTGTTTTCCAATCTTTATTTGGAAATGGATCAAACCTTAAAAATAGCCGTTTTTCCAGATTTTGGTTAATATTACTTAGATTCAAGAGCAATAACTTGCTAAGTTTGAAAAACGGTTTATTTTCCGAAAACTGAAGTTTTTCAAGCCCTTATTAGAAATCGATCGAATCTCAAAACAGGCCGTTTTTTAATGTTTATGCTTAATATTACTTATAATCGGAGACCTTAATTGGATAGGTTTGAAGATATTTGCATTATCCAAAAAACTCCCGTTTTTCAATCTTTTTTAGGAAATGGATCGAACCTTAAAAACGGCTGTTTTTCCAGGTTTTGTTTAATATTACATAAAATCAAGAGCAATAACTTGATCAGTTTGAAAAACGGCTTATTTTCTGAAAACTGACCTTTTTCAAGCTTTTTATAAGAAATCGAGCGAATCTCAAAACTGGCCGTTTTTCCATGTTTTTCCCTAATATTACTTATAATCGGAGACCTTAATTTGATAAGTTTAAAGATATTTGCATTATCCAAAAAACTCCCGTTTTTCAATCTTTTTTAGGAAATGGATCAAACCTTAAAAACGGCAGTTTTTCTAAGTTTTGGTTAATATTACTTAGATTCGAAAGCAATAACTTGCTAAGTTTGAAAAACAATTTATTTTTCGAAAACTGACGTTTTTCAAGCTTTTTTTTTAAGAAATCGATTAAATCTCAAAACTGGCCGTTTTTCCATGTTTATGCTTAATATTACTTATAATCGGAGACCTTAATTTGATAAGTTTCAAGATATTTGCATTATCCAAAAAACTCCCGTTTTTCAATCTTTTTTAGGAAATGGATCAAACCTTAAAAACGGCAGTTTTTCTAAGTTTTGGTTAATATTACTTAGATTCGAAAGCAATAACTTGCTAAGTTTGAAAAACGGTTTATTTTTCGAAAACCGACGTTTTTCAAGCTTTTTTTAAGAAATCGAGCGAATCTCAAAACTGGCCTTTTTTCCATGTTTTTGCCTAATATTACTTATAATCGGAAACATTAATTTGATAAGTTTGAAGATATTTGCATTATCCAAAGAACTCCCGTTTTTCAATCTTTTTTACGAAATAGATCAAACAGTAAAAACGGCCGTTTTTCCAGGTTTTGGTTAATATTAATAGATACTAGAGAAAAAACTTGCTAAGTTTAAAAAACGGTTTATTTTCATAAAACTGACGTTTTTCAAGCTTTTTTTAAGAAATCAATCGAATCTCTAAAGTGGCCGTTTTTGCATGTTTTTGAAAAATATTACTTATAATCGGAGACGTTTATTGTATAGGTTTGAAGATATTTGCACTAATCAAAAAAATCCCCGTTTTTCAATCGTTTTTTGGAAATGGATCAAAATTTAAAAACGGCCCGTTTTTCCAGGTTTTGGTTAATATTACTTAGATTCGATAGCAATAACTTGCTAAGTTTGAATTACGGTTTATTTTTCGAAAACTGATGTTTTTCAAGCTTTTTATAAGAAATCGAGCGAATCTCAAAACTGGCCGTTTTTCCATGTTTTTTCTTAATATTACTTCTAATCGAAGACCTTAATTTGATGAGTTTAAAGATATTTGCATTATCGAAAGAACTCCCTTTTTTTAATCTTTTTTACGAAATAGATCAAACCTTAAAAACAGCCGTTTTTCCAGGTTTTGGTCAATATTACTTAGATTCGAGAGCAATAACTTGCTAAGTTTAAAAACGGTTTATTTTCCTAAAACTGACGTTTTTCAAGCATTTTTAAAGAAATCAATCGAATCTCTAAAGTGGCCGTTTTTGCATGTTTTTGCCTAATATTACTTATAATCGGAGACCTTTATTGGATAAGTTTGAAGATATTTGCATTATCCAAAAAACTCCTGTTTTCCAATCTTTATTTGGAAATGGATCAAACCTTAAAAACTGCCGTTTTTCCAGGTTTTGGTTAATATTACTTAGATTCGAAAGCAATAACTTGATAAGTTTGAAAAACGGTTTATTTTCCGAAAACTGAAGTTTTTCAAGCTTTTTATAAGAAATCGAGCGAATCTCAAAACTGGCCGTTTTTCCATGTTTTTCCCTAATATTACTTATAATCGGAGACCTTAATTTGATGAGTTTGAAAATATTTGCATTATCCAAAAAACTCCCGTTTTTCAATCTTTTTTAGGAAATGGATCAAACCTTAAAAACGGCAGTTTTCTAAGTTTTGGTTAATATTACTTAGATTCGAAAGCAATAACTTGCTAAGTTTGAAAAACGGTTTATTTTTCGAAAACTGATGCTTTTCAAGCTTTTTATAAGAAATCGATCGAATCTCAAAACTGGCCGTTTTTCCATGTTTTTGCCTAATATTACTTATAATCGGAGACCTTAATTTGATAAGTTTTAAGATATTTGCATTATCCAAAAAACTACCGTTTTTCAATCTTTTTTACGAAATAGATCAAACCTTAAAAACGGCCGTTTTTCCAGGTTTTGTCAATATTACTTAGATTCGAGAGCAATAACTTTCTAAGTTTTTCAAACGGTTTATTTTCCTAAAACTTACGTTTTTCAAGCTTTTTTTAAGAAATCAATCGAATCTCTAAATTGGCTGTTTTTGCATGTTTTTGCCTAATATTACTTATAATCGGAGACCTTTATTGGATAAGTTTGAAGATATTTGCATTATCCAAAAAACTCCTGTTTTCCAATCTTTATTTGGAAATGGATCAAACCTTAAAAACGGCCGTTTTTCCAGGTTTTGGTCAATATTACTTTGATTCGAGAGAAATAACTTGCTAAGTTTGAAAAACGGTTTATTTTCCTAAAACTGACGTTTTTCAAGCTTTTTTTAAGAAATCGATTGAATCTCAAAACTGGCCGTTTTTTCATGTTTTTGCCTAATATTACTTATAATCGAAGACCTTTATTATATAGGTTTGAAGATATTTGCACTAATCAAAAAACTCCCGTTTTTCAATCGTTTTTTTGAAATGGATCAAACCTTAAAAACGGCCCGTTTTTCCAGGTTTTGGTTAATATTACTTAGATTCGAGAGCAATAACTTCCTAAGTTTGAAAAACGGTTTATTTTTCGAAAACTGATGTTTTTCAAGCTTTTTATAAGAAATCTATTGAATCTCAAAACTGGCCGTTTTTCCATGTTTTTTCCTAATATTACTTCTAATCGAAGACCCCTATTTGATGAGTTTAAAGATATTTGCATTATCCAAAGAACTCCCGTTTTTTAATCTTTTTTACGGAATAGATCAAACCTTAAAAACGGCCGTTTTTCCAGGTTTTGGTCAATATTACTTAGATTCGAGAGCAATAACTTGCTAAGTTTAAAAACGGTTTATTTTCCTAAAACTGACGTTTTTCAAGCATTTTTAAAGAAATCAATCGAATCTCAAAACTAGCCGTTTTTGCATGTTTTTGCCTAATATTACTTATAATCGGAGACCTTAATTTGATGAGTTTGAAGATATTTGCATAATCCAAAAAACTCCTGTTTTTCAATCTTTTTCAGGAAATGGATCAAACCTTAAAAACGGCTGTTTTTCCAGGGTTTTTTTAATATTACTTAGACTCGAGGGCAATAACTTGATAAGTTTGAAAAACGGCTTATTTTCCGAAAACCGACCTTTTTCAAGCTTTTATAAGAAATCGATCAAATCTCAAAACAGGCCGTTTTTCAATGTTTTTGCTTAATATAACTTATAATCGGAGACCTTAATTGGATAGGTTTGAAGATATTTGCATTATCCAAAAAAACTCCCCTTTTTCAATCTTTTTTAAGAAATAGATCAAACCTTAAAAACGGCCGTTTTTCCAGGTTTTGGTCAATATTACTTAGATTCGAAAGCAATAACTTCCTAAGTTTAAAAAACGGTTTATTTTTCAAAAACGACGTTTTTCAAGCTTTTTTTAAGAAATCAATCGAATCTCTATAAGTGGCCGTTTTTGCATGTTTTTGCCTAATATAACTTATAATCGGAGACCTTTATTGGATAAGTTTGAAGATATTTGCATTATCCAAAAAACTCCTGATTTCCAATCTTTATTTGGAAATGGATCAAACCTTAGAAACGGCCGTTTTTCCAGGTTATGGTTAATATTACTTAGATTCAAGAGCAATAACTTGCTAAGTTTGAAAAACGGTTTATTTTCCGAAAACTGAAGTTTTTCAACCTTTTATAAGAAATCGATCGATTCTCAAAACAGGCCGTTTTTCAATGTTTATGCTTAATATTACTTAAAATCGGAGACCTTAATTGGATAGGTTTGAAGATATTTGCATTATCCAAAAAACTCCCGTTTTTCAATCTTTTTTAGGAAATGGATCAAACCTTAAAAACGGCTGTTTTTCCAGGTTTTGTTTAATATTACTTAGACTCGAGAGCAATAACTTGATAAGTTTGCAAAACGGCTTATTTTCCGAAAACTGACCTTTTTCAAGCTTTTTATTACTTATCATCGGAGACCTTAATTTGATAAGTTTGAAGATATTTGCATTATCCAAAAAACTCCCGTTTTTGAATCTTTTTTAGGAAATGGATCAAACCATAAAAACGGCAGTTTTTCTAAGTTTTGGTTAATATTACTTAGATTCGAAAGCAATAACTTGCTAAGTTTGAAAAACGGTTTATTTTTCGAAAACTGACGTTTTTCAAGCTTTTTTTAAGAAATCGATTGAATCTCAAAACTGGCCGTTTTTCCATGTTTATGCTTAATATTACTTATAATCGGAGACCTTAATTTGATAAGTTTGAAGATATTTGCATCATCCAAAAAACTCCCCTTTTTCAATCTTTTTTAGGAAATGGATCAAACCTTAAAAACGGCATTTTTTCTAAGTTTTGGTTAATATTACTTAGATTCGAAAGCAATAACTTGATAAGTTTGACAAACGGCTTATTTTCCGAAAACTGACCTTTTTCAAGCTTTTATAAGAAATCGATCGAATCTCAAAACAGGCTGTTTTTCAATGTTTTTGCTTAATCTAACTTATAATCGGAGACCTTAATTGGATAGGTTTGAAGATATTTGCATTATCCAAAAAAACTCCCCCTTTCAATCTTTTTTAAAAAATAGATCAAACCTTAAAAACGGCCGTTTTTCCAGGTTTTGGTCAATATTACATAGATTCGAGAGCAATAACCTACTAAGTTTGAAAAATGCTTTATTTTCCCAAAACTGACGTTTCCAAGCTTCTTATAAGAAATCGAGCGAATCTCAAAACTGGCCGTTTTTCCATGTTTTTGCCTAATATTACTTATAATCGGAAACATTAAGTTGATAAGTTTGAAGATATTTACATTATCCAAAGAACGCCCGTTTTTCAATCTTTTTTACGAAATAGATCAAACCTTAGAAACGGCCGTTTTTCTAGATTTTGGTCAATATTACTTAGATTCGAGAGCAATAACTTGCTAAGTTTGAAAAACGGTTTATTTTTCGAAAACTGACGTTTTTCAACCTTTTTTTTAAGAAATCGATTGAATCTCAAAACTGGCCGTTTTTCCATGTTTATGCTTAATATTACTTATAATCGGAGACCTTAATTTGATAAGTTTGAAGATATTTGCATTATCCAAAAAAACTCCCGTTTTTCAATCTTTTTAACGAAATAAATCAAACCCTAAAAACGGCTGTTTTACCAGGTTTTTGTTAATATTACTTAGATTCGAGAGCAATAACTTGATAAGTTTGAAAAACGGTATATTTTTCGAAAACTGACGTTTTTCAAGCTTTTATAAGAAATCGATCGAATCTCAAAACTAGAAGTTTTTCCATGTTTATGCTTATATTACTTATAATCGGAGACCTTAATTTGATAAGTTTGAAGATATTTGCATCATCCAAAAAACTCCCGTTTTTCAATCTTTTTTAGGAAATGGATCAAACGTTAAAAACGGCAGTTTTTCCAGGTTTTGGTTAAAATTACTTAGATTCGAAAGTAATAACTTGCTAAGTTTGAAAAACGGTTTATTTTTTAAAACTGATGCTTTTCAAGCTTTTTATAAGAAATCGATCGAATCTCAAATCTGGCCGTTTTTCCATGTTTTTGCCTAATATTACTTATAATCGGAGACCTTAATTGGATAGGTTTGAAGATATTTGCATTATCCAAAAAACTCCCGTTTCTCAATCTTTTTTAGGAAATGGATCAAACCTTAAAAACGGCTGTTTTTCCAGGTTTTGTTTAATATTACTTAGACTCGAGAGCAATAACTTGATAAGTTTGACAAACGGCTTATTTTCCGAAAACTGACCTTTTTCAAGCTTTTATAAGAAATCGATCGAATCTCAAAACAGGCTGTTTTTCAATGTTTTTGCTTAATCTAACTTATAATCGGAGACCTTAATTGGATAGGTTTGAAGATATTTGCATTATCCAAAAAAACTCCCCCTTTTCAATCTTTTTTAAAAAATAGATCAAACCTTAAAAACGGCCGTTTTTCCAGGTTTTGGTCAATATTACATAGATTCGAGAGCAATAACCTACTAAGTTTGAAAAATGCTTTATTTTCCCAAAACTGACGTTTCCAAGCTTCTTATAAGAAATCGAGCGAATCTCAAAACTGGCCGTTTTTCCATGTTTTTGCCTAAATATTACTTATAATCGGAAACATTAAGTTGATAAGTTTGAAGATATTTGCATTATCCAAAGACTTCCGTTTTTTAATCTTGTTTACGAAATAGATCAAACCTTAAAAACGGCCGTTTTTCCAAGTTTTGGTCAATATTACTTATATTCGAGAGCAATAACTTGCTAAGTTTTAAAAACGGCTTTTTTTCCTGAAACTGACGTTTTTGAAGCTTTTTTTAAGAAATCAATCGAATCTCAAAACTGGCCGTTTTTGCATGTTTTTGTTCAATATTACTTATAATCGAAGACGTTTATTGGATAGGTTTGAAGATATTTGCACTAATCAAAAAACTCCCGTTTTCAATTTGTATTTTGGAAATGGATCAAACCTTTAAAACGGCCCGTTTTTCCAGGTTTTGGTTAATATTACTTAGATTCGAAAGCAATAACTTGCAAAGTTTAAACCGGTTTATTTTACTAAAGCGGATCCTTTTCAAGCTTTTTATAAGAAATCGATCGAATTTCAAAACTGGCCGTTTTTCCATGATTTTGCCTAATATAACTTATAATCGGAGACCTTAATTTGATAAGTTTGAAGATATTTGCATTATCAAAAAAACTCCTGTTTTCAATCTTTTTTAGGAAATGGATCAAACCTTAAAAACGGCTGTTTTTCCAGGTTTTTGTTAATATTACCTAGATTCGAGAGCAATAACTTGATGAGTTTTAAAAACGGTTTATTTTCTCGAAAACTGATGTTTTTCAAGCTTTTTATAAGAAATCGAGCGAATCTCAAAACTGGCCGTTCTTCCATGTTTTTGCCTAATATTACTTCTAATCGAATACCTTAATTTGATGAGTTTGAAGATATTTGCATTATCCAAAAAACTCCTGTTTTCAATCTTTTTTAGGAAATGGATCAAACCTTAAAAACGGCTGTTTTTCCAGGTTTTAGTTAATATTACTGAGATTCGACAGCAATAATTTGATAATTTTAAAAAACAGTTTATTTTTCGAAAACTGATGTTTTTCAAGCTTTTTATAAGAAATCGAGCGAATCTCAAAACTGGCTGTTTTTCCATGTTTTTGCCTAATATAACTTATAATCGGAGACCTTAATTGGATAGGTTTGAAGATATTTGCATTATCCAAAAAAACTCCCCCTTTTCAATCTTTTTTAAGAAATAGATCAAACCTTAAAAACGGCCGTTTTTCCAGGTTTTGGTTAATATTACATAGATTCGAGAGCAATGAGCTACTAAGTTTGAAAAACGGTTTATTTTCCCAAAACTGACGTTTCCAAGCTTTTTATAGGAAATCGAGCGAATCTCAAAACTGGCGGATTTTCCATGTTTTTGCCTAATATTACTTATAATCGGAAACATTAATTTGATAAGTTTGAAGATATTTGCATTATCCAAAAAACTCCCGTTTTTCAATCTTTTTTACGAAATAGATCAAACCTTAAAAACGGCCGTTTTTCCAGGTTTTGGTCAATATTACTTAGATTCGAAAGCAATAACCTTCTAAGTTTGAAAAACAGTTTATTTTTCGAAAACTGACGTTTTTCAAGCTTTTTTTTAAGAAATCGATTGAATCTTAAAACTGGCCGTTTTTCCATGTTTATGCTTAATATTACTTATAATCGGAGACCTTAATTTGATAAGTTTGAAGATATTTGCATCATCCAAAAAACTCCCCTTTTTCAATCTTTTTTAGGAAATGGATCAAACCTTAAAAACGGCATTTTTTCTAAGATTTGGTTAATATTACTTAGATTCGAAAGCAATAACTTGATAAGTTTGACAAACGGCTTATTTTCCGAAAACTGACCTTTTTCAAGCTTTTATAAGAAATCGATCGAATCTCAAAACAGGCTGTTTTTCAATGTTTTTGCTTAATCTAACTTATAATCGGAGACCTTAATTGGATAGGTTTGAAGATATTTGCATTATCCAAAAAAACTCCCCCTTTCAATCTTTTTAAAAAAATAGATCAAACCTTAAAAACGGCCGTTTTTCCAGGTTTTGGTCAATATTACATAGATTCGAGAGCAATAACCTACTAAGTTTGAAAAATGCTTTATTTTCCCAAAACTGACGTTTCCAAGCTTCTTATAAGAAATCGAGCGAATCTCAAAACTGGCCGTTTTTCCATGTTTTTGCCTAATATTACTTATAATCGGAAACATTAAGTTGATAAGTTTGAAGATATTTACATTATCCAAAGAACGCCCGTTTTTCAATCTTTTTTACGAAATAGATCAAACCTTAGAAACGGCCGTTTTTCTAGATTTTGGTCAATATTACTTAGATTCGATTGCAATAACTTGCTAAGTTTGAAAAACGGTTTATTTTTCGAAAACTGACGTTTTTCAACCTTTTTTTTAAGAAATCGATTGAATCTCAAAACTGGCCGTTTTTCTATGTTTATGCTTAATATTACTTATAATCGGAGACCTTAATTTGATAAGTTTGAAGATATTTGCATTATCCAAAAAAACTCCCGTTTTTCAATCTTTTTAACGAAATAAATCAAACCCTAAAAACGGCTGTTTTACCAGGTTTTTGTTAATATTACTTAGATTCGAGAGCAATAACTTGATAAGTTTGAAAAACGGTATATTTTTCGAAAACTGACGTTTTTCAAGCTTTTATAAGAAATCGATCGAATCTCAAAACTGGAAGTTTTTCCATGTTTTTGCCTAATATTACTTCTAATCGAAGACCTTAATTTGATGAGTTTAAAGATATTTGCATTATCCATAAAACTCCTGTTTTTCAATCTTTTTTAGGAAATTGATCGAACCTTAAAAACGACCGTTTTTCCACGTTTTGTTTAATATTACTTATAATCGGAGACCTTAATTTGATAAGTTTGAAGATATTTGCATTATCCAAAGACTTCCGTTTTTTAATCTTGTTTACGAAATAGATCAAACCCAAAAAACGGCCGTTTTTCCAAGTTTTGGTCAATATTACTTATATTCGAGAGCAATAACTTGCTAAGTTTTAAAAACGGCTTTTTTTCCTGAAACTGACGTTTTTCAAGCTTTTTTTAAGAAATCAATCGAATCTCAAAACTGGCCGTTTTTGCATGTTTTTGTTCAATATTACTTATAATCGAAGACGTTTATTGGATAGGTTTGAAGATATTTGCACTAATCAAAAAACTCCCGTTTTCAATTTGTATTTTGGAAATGGATCAAACCTTTAAAACGGCCCGTTTTTCCAGGTTTTGGTTAATATTACTTAGATTCGAAAGCAATAACTTGCAAAGTTTAAACCGGTTTATTTTACTAAAGCGGATCCTTTTCAAGCTTTTTATAAGAAATCGATCGAATTTCAAAACTGGCCGTTTTTCCATGATTTTGCCTAATATTACTTATAATCGGAGACCTTAATTTGATAAGTTTGAAGATATTTGCATTATCCAAAAAACTCACGTTTTTCAATCTTTTTTACGAAATAGATCAAACCTTAAAAACGGCCGTTTTTCCAGGTTTTGGTCAATATTACTTAGATTCGAAAGCAATAACCTTCTAAGTTTGAAAAACAGTTTATTTTTCGAAAACTGACCTTTTTCAAGCATTTTTTTAAGAAATCGATTGAATCTCAAAACTGGCCGTTTTTCCATGTTTATGCTTAATATTACTTTTAATCGGAGACCTTAAATTGATAAGTTTGAAGATATTTGCATTTTCCAAAAAACTCCCGTTTTTCAATCTTTTTTAGGAAATGGATCAAACCCTAAAAACGGCCGTTTTTCCAGGTTTTGGTCAATATTACTTAGATTCGAAAGCAATAACTTCCTAAGTTTAAAAAACGGTTTATTTTTCAAAAACGACGTTTTTCAAGCTTTTTTTAAGAAATCAATCGAATCTCTAAAGTGGCCGTTTTTGCATGTTTTTGCCTAATATAACTTATAATCGGAGACCTTTATTGGATAAGTTTGAAGATATTTGCATTATCCAAAAAACTCCTGATTTCCAATCTTTATTTGGAAATGGATCAAACCTTAGAAACGGCCGTTTTTCCAGGTTATGGTTAATATTACTTAGATTCAAGAGCAATAACTTGCTAAGTTTGAAAAACGGTTTATTTTCCGAAAACTGAAGTTTTTCAACCTTTTATAAGAAATCGATCGATTCTCAAAACAGGCCGTTTTTCAATGTTTATGCTTAATATTACTTAAAATCGGAGACCTTAATTGGATAGGTTTGAAGATATTTGCATTATCCAAAAAACTCCCGTTTTTCAATCTTTTTTAGGAAATGGATCAAACCTTAAAAACGGCTGTTTTTCCAGGTTTTGTTTAATATTACTTAGACTCGAGAGCAATAACTTGATAAGTTTGCAAAACGGCTTATTTTCCGAAAACTGACCTTTTTCAAGCTTTTTATTACTTATCATCGGAGACCTTAATTTGATAAGTTTGAAGATATTTGCATTATCCAAAAAACTCCCGTTTTTGAATCTTTTTTAGGAAATGGATCAAACCATAAAAACGGCAGTTTTTCTAAGTTTTGGTTAATATTACTTAGATTCGAAAGCAATAACTTGCTAAGTTTGAAAAACGGTTTATTTTTCGAAAACTGACGTTTTTCAAGCTGTTTTTTAAGAAATCGATTGAATCTCAAAACTGGCCGTTTTTCCATGTTTATGCTTAATATTACTTATAATCGGAGACCTTAATTTGATAAGTTTGAAGATATTTGCATCATCCAAAAAACTCCCCTTTTTCAATCTTTTTTAGGAAATGGATCAAACCTTAAAAACGGCATTTTTTCTAAGTTTTGGTTAATATTACTTAGATTCGAAAGCAATAACTTGATAAGTTTGACAAACGGCTTATTTTCCGAAAACTGACCTTTTTCAAGCTTTTATAAGAAATCGATCGAATCTCAAAACAGGCTGTTTTTCAATGTTTTTGCTTAATCTAACTTATAATCGGAGACCTTAATTGGATAGGTTTGAAGATATTTGCATTATCCAAAAAAACTCCCCCTTTCAATCTTTTTTAAAAAATAGATCAAACCTTAAAAACGGCCGTTTTTCCAGGTTTTGGTCAATATTACATAGATTCGAGAGCAATAACCTACTAAGTTTGAAAAATGCTTTATTTTCCCAAAACTGACGTTTCCAAGCTTCTTATAAGAAATCGAGCGAATCTCAAAACTGGCCGTTTTTCCATGTTTTTGCCTAATATTACTTATAATCGGAAACATTAAGTTGATAAGTTTGAAGATATTTACATTATCCAAAGAACGCCCGTTTTTCAATCTTTTTTACGAAATAGATCAAACCTTAGAAACGGCCGTTTTTCTAGATTTTGGTCAATATTACTTAGATTCGAGAGCAATAACTTGCTAAGTTTGAAAAACGGTTTATTTTTCGAAAACTGACGTTTTTCAACCTTTTTTTTAAGAAATCGATTGAATCTCAAAACTGGCCGTTTTTCCATGTTTATGCTTAATATTACTTATAATCGGAGACCTTAATTTGATAAGTTTGAAGATATTTGCATTATCCAAAAAAACTCCCGTTTTTCAATCTTTTTAACGAAATAAATCAAACCCTAAAAACGGCTGTTTTACCAGGTTTTTGTTAATATTACTTAGATTCGAGAGCAATAACTTGATAAGTTTGAAAAACGGTATATTTTTCGAAAACTGACGTTTTTCAAGCTTTTATAAGAAATCGATCGAATCTCAAAACTGGAAGTTTTTCCATGTTTATGCTTATATTACTTATAATCGGAGACCTTAATTTGATAAGTTTGAAGATATTTGCATCATCCAAAAAACTCCCGTTTTTCAATCTTTTTTAGGAAATGGATCAAACGTTAAAAACGGCAGTTTTTCCAGGTTTTGGTTAAAATTACTTAGATTCGAAAGTAATAACTTGCTAAGTTTGAAAAACGGTTTATTTTTTAAAACTGATGCTTTTCAAGCTTTTTATAAGAAATCGATCGAATCTCAAATCTGGCCGTTTTTCCATGTTTTTGCCTAATATTACTTATAATCGGAGACCTTAATTGGATAGGTTTGAAGATATTTGCATTATCCAAAAAACTCCCGTTTCTCAATCTTTTTTAGGAAATGGATCAAACCTTAAAAACGGCTGTTTTTCCAGGTTTTGTTTAATATTACTTAGACTCGAGAGCAATAACTTGATAAGTTTGACAAACGGCTTATTTTCCGAAAACTGACCTTTTTCAAGCTTTTATAAGAAATCGATCGAATCTCAAAACAGGCTGTTTTTCAATGTTTTTGCTTAATCTAACTTATAATCGGAGACCTTAATTGGATAGGTTTGAAGATATTTGCATTATCCAAAAAAACTCCCCCTTTTCAATCTTTTTTAAAAAATAGATCAAACCTTAAAAACGGCCGTTTTTCCAGGTTTTGGTCAATATTACATAGATTCGAGAGCAATAACCTACTAAGTTTGAAAAATGCTTTATTTTCCCAAAACTGACGTTTCCAAGCTTCTTATAAGAAATCGAGCGAATCTCAAAACTGGCCGTTTTTCCATGTTTTTGCCTAAATATTACTTATAATCGGAAACATTAAGTTGATAAGTTTGAAGATATTTGCATTATCCAAAGACTTCCGTTTTTTAATCTTGTTTACGAAATAGATCAAACCTTAAAAACGGCCGTTTTTCCAAGTTTTGGTCAATATTACTTATATTCGAGAGCAATAACTTGCTAAGTTTTAAAAACGGCTTTTTTTCCTGAAACTGACGTTTTTGAAGCTTTTTTTAAGAAATCAATCGAATCTCAAAACTGGCCGTTTTTGCATGTTTTTGTTCAATATTACTTATAATCGAAGACGTTTATTGGATAGGTTTGAAGATATTTGCACTAATCAAAAAACTCCCGTTTTCAATTTGTATTTTGGAAATGGATCAAACCTTTAAAACGGCCCGTTTTTCCAGGTTTTGGTTAATATTACTTAGATTCGAAAGCAATAACTTGCAAAGTTTAAACCGGTTTATTTTACTAAAGCGGATCCTTTTCAAGCTTTTTATAAGAAATCGATCGAATTTCAAAACTGGCCGTTTTTCCATGATTTTGCCTAATATAACTTATAATCGGAGACCTTAATTTGATAAGTTTGAAGATATTTGCATTATCAAAAAAACTCCTGTTTTCAATCTTTTTTAGGAAATGGATCAAACCTTAAAAACGGCTGTTTTTCCAGGTTTTTGTTAATATTACCTAGATTCGAGAGCAATAACTTGATGAGTTTTAAAAACGGTTTATTTTCTCGAAAACTGATGTTTTTCAAGCTTTTTATAAGAAATCGAGCGAATCTCAAAACTGGCCGTTCTTCCATGTTTTTGCCTAATATTACTTCTAATCGAATACCTTAATTTGATGAGTTTGAAGATATTTGCATTATCCAAAAAACTCCTGTTTTCAATCTTTTTTAGGAAATGGATCAAACCTTAAAAACGGCTGTTTTTCCAGGTTTTAGTTAATATTACTGAGATTCGACAGCAATAATTTGATAATTTTAAAAAACAGTTTATTTTTCGAAAACTGATGTTTTTCAAGCTTTTTATAAGAAATCGAGCGAATCTCAAAACTGGCTGTTTTTCCATGTTTTTGCCTAATATAACTTATAATCGGAGACCTTAATTGGATAGGTTTGAAGATATTTGCATTATCCAAAAAAACTCCCCCTTTTCAATCTTTTTTAAGAAATAGATCAAACCTTAAAAACGGCCGTTTTTCCAGGTTTTGGTTAATATTACATAGATTCGAGAGCAATGAGCTACTAAGTTTGAAAAACGGTTTATTTTCCCAAAACTGACGTTTCCAAGCTTTTTATAGGAAATCGAGCGAATCTCAAAACTGGCGGATTTTCCATGTTTTTGCCTAATATTACTTATAATCGGAAACATTAATTTGATAAGTTTGAAGATATTTGCATTATCCAAAAAACTCCCGTTTTTCAATCTTTTTTACGAAATAGATCAAACCTTAAAAACGGCCGTTTTTCCAGGTTTTGGTCAATATTACTTAGATTCGAAAGCAATAACCTTCTAAGTTTGAAAAACAGTTTATTTTTCGAAAACTGACGTTTTTCAAGCTTTTTTTTAAGAAATCGATTGAATCTTAAAACTGGCCGTTTTTCCATGTTTATGCTTAATATTACTTATAATCGGAGACCTTAATTTGATAAGTTTGAAGATATTTGCATCATCCAAAAAACTCCCCTTTTTCAATCTTTTTTAGGAAATGGATCAAACCTTAAAAACGGCATTTTTTCTAAGATTTGGTTAATATTACTTAGATTCGAAAGCAATAACTTGATAAGTTTGACAAACGGCTTATTTTCCGAAAACTGACCTTTTTCAAGCTTTTATAAGAAATCGATCGAATCTCAAAACAGGCTGTTTTTCAATGTTTTTGCTTAATCTAACTTATAATCGGAGACCTTAATTGGATAGGTTTGAAGATATTTGCATTATCCAAAAAAACTCCCCCTTTCAATCTTTTTAAAAAAATAGATCAAACCTTAAAAACGGCCGTTTTTCCAGGTTTTGGTCAATATTACATAGATTCGAGAGCAATAACCTACTAAGTTTGAAAAATGCTTTATTTTCCCAAAACTGACGTTTCCAAGCTTCTTATAAGAAATCGAGCGAATCTCAAAACTGGCCGTTTTTCCATGTTTTTGCCTAATATTACTTATAATCGGAAACATTAAGTTGATAAGTTTGAAGATATTTACATTATCCAAAGAACGCCCGTTTTTCAATCTTTTTTACGAAATAGATCAAACCTTAGAAACGGCCGTTTTTCTAGATTTTGGTCAATATTACTTAGATTCGATTGCAATAACTTGCTAAGTTTGAAAAACGGTTTATTTTTCGAAAACTGACGTTTTTCAACCTTTTTTTTAAGAAATCGATTGAATCTCAAAACTGGCCGTTTTTCTATGTTTATGCTTAATATTACTTATAATCGGAGACCTTAATTTGATAAGTTTGAAGATATTTGCATTATCCAAAAAAACTCCCGTTTTTCAATCTTTTTAACGAAATAAATCAAACCCTAAAAACGGCTGTTTTACCAGGTTTTTGTTAATATTACTTAGATTCGAGAGCAATAACTTGATAAGTTTGAAAAACGGTATATTTTTCGAAAACTGACGTTTTTCAAGCTTTTATAAGAAATCGATCGAATCTCAAAACTGGAAGTTTTTCCATGTTTTTGCCTAATATTACTTCTAATCGAAGACCTTAATTTGATGAGTTTAAAGATATTTGCATTATCCATAAAACTCCTGTTTTTCAATCTTTTTTAGGAAATTGATCGAACCTTAAAAACGACCGTTTTTCCACGTTTTGTTTAATATTACTTATAATCGGAGACCTTAATTTGATAAGTTTGAAGATATTTGCATTATCCAAAGACTTCCGTTTTTTAATCTTGTTTACGAAATAGATCAAACCTTAAAAACGGCCGTTTTTCCAAGTTTTGGTCAATATTACTTATATTCGAGAGCAATAACTTGCTAAGTTTTAAAAACGGCTTTTTTTCCTGAAACTGACGTTTTTCAAGCTTTTTTTAAGAAATCAATCGAATCTCAAAACTGGCCGTTTTTGCATGTTTTTGTTCAATATTACTTATAATCGAAGACGTTTATTGGATAGGTTTGAAGATATTTGCACTAATCAAAAAACTCCCGTTTTCAATTTGTATTTTGGAAATGGATCAAACCTTTAAAACGGCCCGTTTTTCCAGGTTTTGGTTAATATTACTTAGATTCGAGAGCAATAACTTCCTAAGTTTGAAAAACGGTTTATTTTTCGAAAACTGATGTTTTTCAAGCTTTTTATAAGAAATCTATTGAATCTCAAAACTGGCCGTTTTTCCATGTTTTTTCCTAATATTACTTCTAATCGAAGACCCCTATTTGATGAGTTTAAAGATATTTGCATTATCCAAAGAACTCCCGTTTTTTAATCTTTTTTACGGAATAGATCAAACCTTAAAAACGGCCGTTTTTCCAGGTTTTGGTCAATATTACTTAGATTCGAGAGCAATAACTTGCTAAGTTTAAAAACGGTTTATTTTCCTAAAACTGACGTTTTTCAAGCATTTTTAAAGAAATCAATCGAATCTCAAAACTAGCCGTTTTTGCATGTTTTTGCCTAATATTACTTATAATCGGAGACCTTAATTCGATGAGTTTGAAGATATTTGCATAATCCAAAAAACTCCTGTTTTTCAATCTTTTTCAGGAAATGGATCAAACCTTAAAAACGGCTGTTTTTCCAGGGTTTTTTTAATATTACTTAGACTCGAGGGCAATAACTTGATAAGTTTGAAAAACGGCTTATTTTCCGAAAACCGACCTTTTTCAAGCTTTTATAAGAAATCGATCAAATCTCAAAACAGGCCGTTTTTCAATGTTTTTGCTTAATATAACTTATAATCGGAGACCTTAATTGGATAGGTTTGAAGATATTTGCATTATCCAAAAAAACTCCTCTTTTTCAATCTTTTTTAAGAAATAGATCAAACCTTAAAAACGGCCGTTTTTCCAGGTTTTGGTTAATATTACATAGATTCGAGAGCAATAACCTACTAAGTTTAAAAAACGGTTTATTTTCCCAAAACTGACGTTTCCAAGCTTTTTATAAGAAATCGATCGAATCTCAAAACTGGCCGTTTTTCAATGTTTTTGCTTAATATAACTTATAATCGGAGACCTTAATTGGATAGGTTTGAAGATATTTGCATTATCCAAAAAAACTCCCCCTTTTCAATCTTTTTTAAGAAATAGATCCACCCTTAAAAACGGCCGTTTTTCCAGGGTTTGGTTAATATTACATAGATTCGAGAGCAATGAGCTACTAAGTTTGAAAAACGGTTTATTTTCCCAAAACTGACGTTTCCGAGCTTTTTATAAGAAATCGAGCGAATCTCAAAACTGGCGGTTTTTCCATGTTTTTGCCTAATATTACTTATATCGGAAACATTAATTTGATAAGTTTGAAGATATTTGCATTATCCAAAGAACTCCCGTTTTTCAATCTTTTTTAGGAAATGGATCAATCCTTAAAAACGGCAGTTTTTCTAAGTTTTGGTTAATATTACTTAGATTCGAAAGCAATAACCTTCTAAGTTTGAAAAACGGTTTATTTTCCTAAAACTGATGCTTTTCAAGCTTTTTATAAGAAATCGATCGAATCTCAAAACTGGCCGTTTTTCCATGTTTTTGCCTAATATTACTTATAATCGGAGACCTTAATTTGATAAGTTTGAAGATATTTGCATTATCCAAAAAACTCACGTTTTTCAATCTTTTTTACGAAATAGATCAAACCTTAAAAACGGCCGTTTTTCCAGGTTTTGTTTAATATTACAGAGACTCGAGAGCAATAACTTGATAAGTTTGAAAAACGGTTTATTTTCCTAAAACTGATGCTTTTCAAGCTTTTTATAAGAAATCGATCGAATCTCAAAAATGGCCGTTTTTCCATGTTTTTGCCTAATATTACTTATAATCGGAGACCTTAATTTGATAAGTTTGAAGATATTTGCATTATCCAAAAAACTCACGTTTTTCAATCTTTTTTACGAAATAGATCAAACCTTAAAAACGGCCGTTTTTCCAGGTTTTGGTCAATATTACTTAGATTCGAAAGCAATAACCTTCTAAGTTTGAAAAACAGTTTATTTTTCGAAAACTGACCTTTTTCAAGCATTTTTTTAAGAAATCGATTGAATCTCAAAACTGGCCGTTTTTCCATGTTTATGCTTAATATTACTTTTAATCGGAGACCTTAAATTGATAAGTTTGAAGATATTTGCATTTTCCAAAAAACTCCCGTTTTTCAATCTTTTTTAGGAAATGGATCAAACCCTAAAAACGGCCGTTTTTCCAGGTTTTGGTCAATATTACTTAGATTCGAAAGCAATAACTTCCTAAGTTTAAAAAACGGTTTATTTTTCAAAAACGACGTTTTTCAAGCTTTTTTTAAGAAATCAATCGAATCTCTAAAGTGGCCGTTTTTGCATGTTTTTGCCTAATATAACTTATAATCGGAGACCTTTATTGGATAAGTTTGAAGATATTTGCATTATCCAAAAAACTCCTGATTTCCAATCTTTATTTGGAAATGGATCAAACCTTAGAAACGGCCGTTTTTCCAGGTTATGGTTAATATTACTTAGATTCAAGAGCAATAACTTGCTAAGTTTGAAAAACGGTTTATTTTCCGAAAACTGAAGTTTTTCAACCTTTTATAAGAAATCGATCGATTCTCAAAACAGGCCGTTTTTCAATGTTTATGCTTAATATTACTTAAAATCGGAGACCTTAATTGGATAGGTTTGAAGATATTTGCATTATCCAAAAAACTCCCGTTTTTCAATCTTTTTTAGGAAATGGATCAAACCTTAAAAACGGCTGTTTTTCCAGGTTTTGTTTAATATTACTTAGACTCGAGAGCAATAACTTGATAAGTTTGCAAAACGGCTTATTTTCCGAAAACTGACCTTTTTCAAGCTTTTTATTACTTATCATCGGAGACCTTAATTTGATAAGTTTGAAGATATTTGCATTATCCAAAAAACTCCCGTTTTTGAATCTTTTTTAGGAAATGGATCAAACCATAAAAACGGCAGTTTTTCTAAGTTTTGGTTAATATTACTTAGATTCGAAAGCAATAACTTGCTAAGTTTGAAAAACGGTTTATTTTTCGAAAACTGACGTTTTTCAAGCTTTTTTTTAAGAAATCGATTGAATCTCAAAACTGGCCGTTTTTCCATGTTTATGCTTAATATTACTTATAATCGGAGACCTTAATTTGATAAGTTTGAAGATATTTGCATCATCCAAAAAACTCCCCTTTTTCAATCTTTTTTAGGAAATGGATCAAACCTTAAAAACGGCATTTTTTCTAAGTTTTGGTTAATATTACTTAGATTCGAAAGCAATAACTTGATAAGTTTGACAAACGGCTTATTTTCCGAAAACTGACCTTTTTCAAGCTTTTATAAGAAATCGATCGAATCTCAAAACAGGCTGTTTTTCAATGTTTTTGCTTAATCTAACTTATAATCGGAGACCTTAATTGGATAGGTTTGAAGATATTTGCATTATCCAAAAAAACTCCCCCTTTCAATCTTTTTTAAAAAATAGATCAAACCTTAAAAACGGCCGTTTTTCCAGGTTTTGGTCAATATTACATAGATTCGAGAGCAATAACCTACTAAGTTTGAAAAATGCTTTATTTTCCCAAAACTGACGTTTCCAAGCTTCTTATAAGAAATCGAGCGAATCTCAAAACTGGCCGTTTTTCCATGTTTTTGCCTAATATTACTTATAATCGGAAACATTAAGTTGATAAGTTTGAAGATATTTACATTATCCAAAGAACGCCCGTTTTTCAATCTTTTTTACGAAATAGATCAAACCTTAGAAACGGCCGTTTTTCTAGATTTTGGTCAATATTACTTAGATTCGAGAGCAATAACTTGCTAAGTTTGAAAAACGGTTTATTTTTCGAAAACTGACGTTTTTCAACCTTTTTTTTAAGAAATCGATTGAATCTCAAAACTGGCCGTTTTTCCATGTTTATGCTTAATATTACTTATAATCGGAGACCTTAATTTGATAAGTTTGAAGATATTTGCATTATCCAAAAAAACTCCCGTTTTTCAATCTTTTTAACGAAATAAATCAAACCCTAAAAACGGCTGTTTTACCAGGTTTTTGTTAATATTACTTAGATTCGAGAGCAATAACTTGATAAGTTTGAAAAACGGTATATTTTTCGAAAACTGACGTTTTTCAAGCTTTTATAAGAAATCGATCGAATCTCAAAACTGGAAGTTTTTCCATGTTTATGCTTATATTACTTATAATCGGAGACCTTAATTTGATAAGTTTGAAGATATTTGCATCATCCAAAAAACTCCCGTTTTTCAATCTTTTTTAGGAAATGGATCAAACGTTAAAAACGGCAGTTTTTCCAGGTTTTGGTTAAAATTACTTAGATTCGAAAGTAATAACTTGCTAAGTTTGAAAAACGGTTTATTTTTTAAAACTGATGCTTTTCAAGCTTTTTATAAGAAATCGATCGAATCTCAAATCTGGCCGTTTTTCCATGTTTTTGCCTAATATTACTTATAATCGGAGACCTTAATTGGATAGGTTTGAAGATATTTGCATTATCCAAAAAACTCCCGTTTCTCAATCTTTTTTAGGAAATGGATCAAACCTTAAAAACGGCTGTTTTTCCAGGTTTTGTTTAATATTACTTAGACTCGAGAGCAATAACTTGATAAGTTTGACAAACGGCTTATTTTCCGAAAACTGACCTTTTTCAAGCTTTTATAAGAAATCGATCGAATCTCAAAACAGGCTGTTTTTCAATGTTTTTGCTTAATCTAACTTATAATCGGAGACCTTAATTGGATAGGTTTGAAGATATTTGCATTATCCAAAAAAACTCCCCCTTTTCAATCTTTTTTAAAAAATAGATCAAACCTTAAAAACGGCCGTTTTTCCAGGTTTTGGTCAATATTACATAGATTCGAGAGCAATAACCTACTAAGTTTGAAAAATGCTTTATTTTCCCAAAACTGACGTTTCCAAGCTTCTTATAAGAAATCGAGCGAATCTCAAAACTGGCCGTTTTTCCATGTTTTTGCCTAAATATTACTTATAATCGGAAACATTAAGTTGATAAGTTTGAAGATATTTGCATTATCCAAAGACTTCCGTTTTTTAATCTTGTTTACGAAATAGATCAAACCTTAAAAACGGCCGTTTTTCCAAGTTTTGGTCAATATTACTTATATTCGAGAGCAATAACTTGCTAAGTTTTAAAAACGGCTTTTTTTCCTGAAACTGACGTTTTTGAAGCTTTTTTTAAGAAATCAATCGAATCTCAAAACTGGCCGTTTTTGCATGTTTTTGTTCAATATTACTTATAATCGAAGACGTTTATTGGATAGGTTTGAAGATATTTGCACTAATCAAAAAACTCCCGTTTTCAATTTGTATTTTGGAAATGGATCAAACCTTTAAAACGGCCCGTTTTTCCAGGTTTTGGTTAATATTACTTAGATTCGAAAGCAATAACTTGCAAAGTTTAAACCGGTTTATTTTACTAAAGCGGATCCTTTTCAAGCTTTTTATAAGAAATCGATCGAATTTCAAAACTGGCCGTTTTTCCATGATTTTGCCTAATATAACTTATAATCGGAGACCTTAATTTGATAAGTTTGAAGATATTTGCATTATCAAAAAAACTCCTGTTTTCAATCTTTTTTAGGAAATGGATCAAACCTTAAAAACGGCTGTTTTTCCAGGTTTTTGTTAATATTACCTAGATTCGAGAGCAATAACTTGATGAGTTTTAAAAACGGTTTTTTTTCTCGAAAACTGATGTTTTTCAAGCTTTTTATAAGAAATCGAGCGAATCTCAAATCTGGCCGTTCTTCCATGTTTTTGCCTAATATTACTTCTAATCGAATACCTTAATTTGATGAGTTTGAAGATATTTGCATTATCCAAAAAACTCCTGTTTTCAATCTTTTTTAGGAAATGGATCAAACCTTAAAAACGGCTGTTTTTCCAGGTTTTAGTTAATATTACTGAGATTCGACAGCAATAATTTGATAATTTTAAAAAACAGTTTATTTTTCGAAAACTGATGTTTTTCAAGCTTTTTATAAGAAATCGAGCGAATCTCAAAACTGGCTGTTTTTCCATGTTTTTGCCTAATATAACTTATAATCGGAGACCTTAATTGGATAGGTTTGAAGATATTTGCATTATCCAAAAAAACTCCCCCTTTTCAATCTTTTTTAAGAAATAGATCAAACCTTAAAAACGGCCGTTTTTCCAGGTTTTGGTTAATATTACATAGATTCGAGAGCAATGAGCTACTAAGTTTGAAAAACGGTTTATTTTCCCAAAACTGACGTTTCCAAGCTTTTTATAGGAAATCGAGCGAATCTCAAAACTGGCGGATTTTCCATGTTTTTGCCTAATATTACTTATAATCGGAAACATTAATTTGATAAGTTTGAAGATATTTGCATTATCCAAAAAACTCCCGTTTTTCAATCTTTTTTACGAAATAGATCAAACCTTAAAAACGGCCGTTTTTCCAGGTTTTGGTCAATATTACTTAGATTCGAAAGCAATAACCTTCTAAGTTTGAAAAACAGTTTATTTTTCGAAAACTGACGTTTTTCAAGCTTTTTTTTAAGAAATCGATTGAATCTTAAAACTGGCCGTTTTTCCATGTTTATGCTTAATATTACTTATAATCGGAGACCTTAATTTGATAAGTTTGAAGATATTTGCATCATCCAAAAAACTCCCCTTTTTCAATCTTTTTTAGGAAATGGATCAAACCTTAAAAACGGCATTTTTTCTAAGATTTGGTTAATATTACTTAGATTCGAAAGCAATAACTTGATAAGTTTGACAAACGGCTTATTTTCCGAAAACTGACCTTTTTCAAGCTTTTATAAGAAATCGATCGAATCTCAAAACAGGCTGTTTTTCAATGTTTTTGCTTAATCTAACTTATAATCGGAGACCTTAATTGGATAGGTTTGAAGATATTTGCATTATCCAAAAAAACTCCCCCTTTCAATCTTTTTAAAAAAATAGATCAAACCTTAAAAACGGCCGTTTTTCCAGGTTTTGGTCAATATTACATAGATTCGAGAGCAATAACCTACTAAGTTTGAAAAATGCTTTATTTTCCCAAAACTGACGTTTCCAAGCTTCTTATAAGAAATCGAGCGAATCTCAAAACTGGCCGTTTTTCCATGTTTTTGCCTAATATTACTTATAATCGGAAACATTAAGTTGATAAGTTTGAAGATATTTACATTATCCAAAGAACGCCCGTTTTTCAATCTTTTTTACGAAATAGATCAAACCTTAGAAACGGCCGTTTTTCTAGATTTTGGTCAATATTACTTAGATTCGATTGCAATAACTTGCTAAGTTTGAAAAACGGTTTATTTTTCGAAAACTGACGTTTTTCAACCTTTTTTTTAAGAAATCGATTGAATCTCAAAACTGGCCGTTTTTCTATGTTTATGCTTAATATTACTTATAATCGGAGACCTTAATTTGATAAGTTTGAAGATATTTGCATTATCCAAAAAAACTCCCGTTTTTCAATCTTTTTAACGAAATAAATCAAACCCTAAAAACGGCTGTTTTACCAGGTTTTTGTTAATATTACTTAGATTCGAGAGCAATAACTTGATAAGTTTGAAAAACGGTATATTTTTCGAAAACTGACGTTTTTCAAGCTTTTATAAGAAATCGATCGAATCTCAAAACTGGAAGTTTTTCCATGTTTTTGCCTAATATTACTTCTAATCGAAGACCTTAATTTGATGAGTTTAAAGATATTTGCATTATCCATAAAACTCCTGTTTTTCAATCTTTTTTAGGAAATTGATCGAACCTTAAAAACGACCGTTTTTCCACGTTTTGTTTAATATTACTTATAATCGGAGACCTTAATTTGATAAGTTTGAAGATATTTGCATTATCCAAAGACTTCCGTTTTTTAATCTTGTTTACGAAATAGATCAAACCTTAAAAACGGCCGTTTTTCCAAGTTTTGGTCAATATTACTTATATTCGAGAGCAATAACTTGCTAAGTTTTAAAAACGGCTTTTTTTCCTGAAACTGACGTTTTTCAAGCTTTTTTTAAGAAATCAATCGAATCTCAAAACTGGCCGTTTTTGCATGTTTTTGTTCAATATTACTTATAATCGAAGACGTTTATTGGATAGGTTTGAAGATATTTGCACTAATCAAAAAACTCCCGTTTTCAATTTGTATTTTGGAAATGGATCAAACCTTTAAAACGGCCCGTTTTTCCAGGTTTTGGTTAATATTACTTAGATTCGAAAGCAATAACTTGCAAAGTTTAAACCGGTTTATTTTACTAAAGCGGATCCTTTTCAAGCTTTTTATAAGAAATCGATCGAATTTCAAAACTGGCCGTTTTTCCATGATTTTGCCTAATATTACTTATAATCGGAGACCTTAATTTGATAAGTTTGAAGATATTTGCATTATCCAAAAAACTGCCGTTTTTCAATCTTTTTTAGGAAATGGATCAAACCTTAAAAACGGCAGTTTTTCTAAGTTTTGGTTAATATTACTTAGATTCGAGAGCAATAACTTGCTAAGTTTGAAAAACGGTTTATTTTCCCAAAACTGACGTTTTCAAGCTTTTTATAAGAAATCGAGCGAATCTCAAAACTGGCCGTTTTTCCATCTTTTTGCCTAATATTACTTATAAACGGAAACATTAATTTTATAAGTTTGAAGATATTTGCATTATCCAAAGAACTCCCGTTTTTCAATCTTTTTTACGAAATAGATCAAACCTTAAAAACGGCCGTTTTTCCAGGTTTTGGTCAATATTACTTAGATTCGAGAGCAATAACTTGCTAAGTTTGAAAAACGGTTTATTTTCCTAAAACCGACGTTTTTCAAGCTTTTTTTAAGAAATCGATTGAATCTCAAAACTGGCCGTTTTTGCCTAATATTACTTATAATCGAAGACCTTTATTGTATAGGTTTGAAGATATTTGCACTAATCAAAAAACTCCCGTTTTTCAATCGTTTTTTGGAAATGGATCAAACCTTAAAAACGGCCCGTTTTTCCAGGTTTTGGTCAATATTACTTAGATTCGAGGGCAATAACCTGCTAAGTTTGAAAAACGGTTTATTTTCCCAAAACTGACGTTTCCAAGCTTTTTATAAGAAATCGAGCGAATCTCAAAACTGGCGGTTTTCCATGTTTTTGCCTAATATTACTTATAATCGGAAACATTAATATGATAAGTTTGAAGATATTTGCATTATCCAAAGAACTCCCGTTTTTCAATCTTTTTTCCGAAATAGATCAAACCTTAAAAACGGCCGTTTTTCCAGGTTTTGGTCAATATTACTTAGATTCGAGAGCAATAACTTGCTTAGTTTGAAAAACCGTTTATTTTCCTAAAACTGACTTTTTTCAAGCTTATTTTAAGAAATCGATCGACTCTCAAAACTGGCCGTTTTTGCCTTTTTTTGCCTAATATTACTTATAATCGAAGACCTTTATTGAATAGGTTTGAAGATATACGCACTAATCAAAAAACTCTTTTTTTTCAATCGTTTTTTTGAAATGGATCAAACCTTCAAAACGGCCCGTTTTTCCAGGTTTTGGTTAATATTACTTAGATTCGAGAGCAATAACTTGCTAAGTTTGAAAAACGGTTTATTTTCCCAAAACCGATGCTTTTCAATTTTTTTATAAGAAATCGATCGAATCTCAAAACTGAACGTTTTTCCATGTTTTTGCCTAATATTACTTAAAATCGGAGACCTTAATTTGATAAGTTTGAAGATATTTGCATTATCCAAAGAACTCCCGTTTTTTAATCTTTTTTACGAAATAGATCAAACCTTAAAAACGGCCGTTTTTCCAGGTTTTGTCAATATTACTTAGATTCGAGAGCAATAACTTTCTAAGTTTTAAAAACGGTTTATTTTCCTAAAACTGACGTTTTTCAAGCTTTTTTTAAGAAATCAATCGAATCTCTAAAGTGGCCGTTTTTGCATGTTTTTGAAAAATATTACTTATAATCGGAGACCTTTATTGGATAAGTTTGAAGGTATTTGCATTATCCAAAAAACTCCTGTTTTCCAATCTTTATTTGGAAATGGATCAAACCTTAAAAATGGCCGTTTTTCCAGGTTTTGGTTAATATTACTTAGATTCAAGAGCAATAACTTGCTAAGTTTGAAAAACGGTTTATTTTCCGAAAACTGAAGTTTTTCAAGCCCTTATTAGAAATCGATCGAATCTCAAAACAGGCCGTTTTTTAATGTTTATGCTCAATATTACTTATAATCGGAGACCTTAATTGGATAGGTTTGAAGATATTTGCATTATCCAAAAAACTCCCGTTTTTCAATCTTTTTTAGGAAATGGATCGAACCTTAAAAACGGCTGTTTTTCCAGGTTTTGTTTAATATTACATAAAATCAAGAGCAATAACTTGATCAGTTTGAAAAACGGCTTATTTTCTGAAAACTGACCTTTTTCAAGCTTTTTATAAGAAATCGAGCGAATCTCAAAACTGGCCGTTTTTCCATGTTTTTCCCTAATATTACTTATAATCGGAGACCTTAATTTGATAAGTTTAAAGATATTTGCATTATCCAAAAAACTCCCGTTTTTCAAACTTTTTTAGGAAATGGATCAAACCTTAAAAACGGCAGTTTTTCTAAGTTTTGGTTAATATTACTTAGATTCGAAAGCAATAACTTGCTAAGTTTGAAAAAGAATTTATTTTTCGAAAACTGACGTTTTTCAAGCTTTTTTTTAAGAAATCGATTAAATCTCAAAACTGGCCGTTTTTCCATGTTTATGCTTAATATTACTTATAATCGGAGACCTTAATTTGATAAGTTTCAAGATATTTGCATTATCCAAAAAACTCCCGTTTTTCAATCTTTTTTAGGAAATGGATCAAACCTTAAAAACGGCAGTTTTTCTAAGTTTTGGTTAATATTACTTAGATTCGAAAGCAATAACTTGCTAAGTTTGAAAAACGGTTTATTTTTCGAAAACTAACGTTTTTCAAGCTTTTTTTAAGAAATCGAGCGAATCTCAAAACTGGCCTTTTTTCCATGTTTTTGCCTAATATTACTTATAATCGGAAACATTAATTTGATAAGTTTGAAGATATTTGCATTATCCAAAGAACTCCCGTTTTTCAATCTTTTTTACGAAATAGATCAAACAGTAAAAACGGCCGTTTTTCCAGGTTTTGGTTAATATTAATAGATTCTAGAGAAAAAACTTGCTAAGTTTAAAAAACGGTTTATTTTCATAAAACTGACGTTTTTCAAGCTTTTTTTAAGAAATCAATCGAATCTCTAAAGTGGCCGTTTTTGCATGTTTTTGAAAAATATTACTTATAATCGGAGACCTTTATTGTATAGGTTTGAAGATATTTGCACTAATCAAAAAAATCCCCGTTTTTCAATCGTTTTTTGGAAATGGATCAAAATTTAAAAACGGCCCGTTTTTCCAGGTTTTGGTTAATATTACTTAGATTCGATAGCAATAACTTGCTAAGTTTGAATTACGGTTTATTTTTCGAAAACTGATGTTTTTCAAGCTTTTTATAAGAAATCGAGCGAATCTCAAAACTGGCCGTTTTTCCATGTTTTTTCTTAATATTACTTCTAATCGAAGACCTTAATTTGATGAGTTTAAAGATATTTGCATTATCGAAAGAACTCCCTTTTTTTAATCTTTTTTACGAAATAGATCAAACCTTAAAAACAGCCGTTTTTCCAGGTTTTGGTCAATATTACTTAGATTCGAGAGCAATAACTTGCTAAGTTTAAAAACGGTTTATTTTCCTAAAACTGACGTTTTTCAAGCATTTTTAAAGAAATCAATCGAATCTCTAAAGTGGCCGTTTTTGCATGTTTTTGCCTAATATTACTTATAATCGGAGACCTTTATTGGATAAGTCTGAAGATATTTGCATTATCCAAAAAACTCCTGTTTTCCAATCTTTATTTGGAAATGGATCAAACCTTAAAAACTGCCGTTTTTCCAGGTTTTGGTTAATATTACTTAGATTCGAAAGCAATAACTTGTTAAGTTTGAAAAACGGTTTATTTTTCGAAAACTGACGTTTTTCAAGCTTTTTTTAAGAAATCGAGCGAATCTCAAAACTGGCCTTTTTTCCATGTTTTTGCCTAATATTACTTATAATCGGAAACATTAATTTGATAAGTTTGAAGATATTTGCATTATCCAAAGAACTCCCGTTTTTCAATCTTTTTTACGAAATAGATCAAACAGTAAAAACGGCCGTTTTTCCAGGTTTTGGTTAATATTAATAGATTCTAGAGAAAAAACTTGCTAAGTTTAAAAAACGGTTTATTTTCATAAAACTGACGTTTTTCAAGCTTTTTTTAAGAAATCAATCGAATCTCTAAAGTGGCCGTTTTTGCATGTTTTTGAAAAATATTACTTATAATCGGAGACCTTTATTGTATAGGTTTGAAGATATTTGCACTAATCAAAAAAATCCCCGTTTTTCAATCGTTTTTTGGAAATGGATCAAAATTTAAAAACGGCCCGTTTTTCCAGGTTTTGGTTAATATTACTTAGATTCGATAGCAATAACTTGCTAAGTTTGAATTACGGTTTATTTTTCGAAAACTGATGTTTTTCAAGCTTTTTATAAGAAATCGAGCGAATCTCAAAACTGGCCGTTTTTCCATGTTTTTTCTTAATATTACTTCTAATCGAAGACCTTAATTTGATGAGTTTAAAGATATTTGCATTATCGAAAGAACTCCCTTTTTTTAATCTTTTTTACGAAATAGATCAAACCTTAAAAACAGCCGTTTTTCCAGGTTTTGGTCAATATTACTTAGATTCGAGAGCAATAACTTGCTAAGTTTAAAAACGGTTTATTTTCCTAAAACTGACGTTTTTCAAGCATTTTTAAAGAAATCAATCGAATCTCTAAAGTGGCCGTTTTTGCATGTTTTTGAAAAATATTACTTATAATCGGAGACCTTTATTGGATAAGTTTGAAGATATTTGCATTATCCAAAAAAACTCCCCCTTTCAATCTTTTTTAGGAAATGGATCAAACCCTAAAAACGGCCGTTTTTCCAGGTTTTGGTCAATATTACTTAGATTCGAAAGCAATAACTTGCTAAGTTTAAAAAACGGTTTATTTTTCAAAAACGACGTTTTTCAAGCTTTTTTTAAGAAATCAATCGAATCTCTAAAGTGGCCGTTTTTGCATGTTTTTGCCTAATATAACTTATAATCGGAGACCTTTATTGGATAAGTTTGAAGATATTTGCATTATCCAAAAAACTCCTGATTTCCAATCTTTATTTGGAAATGGATCAAACCTTAAAAACGGCCGTTTTTCCAGGTTTTGGTTAATATTACTTAGATTCAAGAGCAATAACTTGCTAAGTTTGAAAAACGGTTTATTTTCCGAAAACTGAAGTTTTTCAAGCTTTTATAAGAAATCGATCGATTCTCAAAACAGGCCGTTTTTCAATGTTTATGCTTAATATTACTTAAAATCGGAGACCTTAATTGGATAGGTTTGAAGATATTTGCATTATCCGAAAAACTCCCGTTTTTCAATCTTTTTTAGGAAATGGATCAAACCTTAAAAACGGCTGTTTTTCCAGGTTTTGTTTAATATTACTTAGACTCGAGAGCAATAACTTGATAAGTTTGCAAAACGGCTTATTTTCCGAAAACTGACCTTTTTCAAGCTTTTTATTACTTATAATCGGAGACCTTAATTTGATAAGTTTGAAGATATTTGCATTATCCAAAAAACTCCCGTTTTTGAATCTTTTTTAGGAAATGGATCAAACCATAAAAACGGCAGTTTTTCTAAGTTTTGGTTAATATTACTTAGATTCGAAAGCAATAACTTGCTAAGTTTGAAAAACGGTTTATTTTTTGAAAACTGACGTTTTTCAAGCTTTTTTTTAAGAAATCGATTGAATCTCAAAACTGGCCGTTTTTCCATGTTTATGCTTAATATTACTTATAATCGGAGACCTTAATTTGATAAGTTTGAAGATATTTGCATCATCCAAAAAACTCCCCTTTTTCAATCTTTTTTAGGAAATGGATCAAACCTTAAAAACGGCATTTTTTCTAAGTTTTGGTTAATATTACTTAGATTCGAAAGCAATAACTTGATAAGTTTGACAAACGGCTTATTTTCCGAAAACTGACCTTTTTCAAGCTTTTATAAGAAATCGATCGAATCTCAAAACAGGCTGTTTTTCAATGTTTTTGCTTAATCTAACTTATAATCGGAGACCTTAATTGGATAGGTTTGAAGATATTTGCATTATCCAAAAAAACTCCCCCTTTCAATCTTTTTTAAAAAATAGATGAAACCTTAAAAACGGCCGTTTTTCCAGGTTTTGGTCAATATTACATAGATTCGAGAGCAATAACCTACTAAGTTTGAAAAATGCTTTATTTTCCCAAAACTGACGTTTCCAAGCTTCTTATAAGAAATCGAGCGAATCTCAAAACTGGCCGTTTTTCCATGTTTTTGCCTAATATTACTTATAATCGGAAACATTAAGTTGATAAGTTTGAAGATATTTACATTATCCAAAGAACGCCCGTTTTTCAATCTTTTTTACGAAATAGATCAAACCTTAGAAACGGCCGTTTTTCTAAGTTTTGGTTAATATTACTTAGATTCGAGAGCAATAACTTGCTAAGTTTGAAAAACGGTTTATTTTCCCAAAACTGACGTTTTCAAGCTTTTTATAAGAAATCGAGCGAATCTCAAAACTGGCCGTTTTTCCATCTTTTTGCCTAATATTACTTATAAACGGAAACATTAATTTTATAAGTTTGAAGATATTTGCATTATCCAAAGAACTCCCGTTTTTCAATCTTTTTTAAGAAATAGATCAAACCTTAAAAACGGCCGTTTTTCCAGGTTTTGGTCAATATTACTTAGATTCGAGAGCAATAACTTGCTAAGTTTGAAAAACGGTTTATTTTCCTAAAACCGACGTTTTTCAAGCTTTTTTTAAGAAATCGATTGAATCTCAAAACTGGCCGTTTTTGCCTAATATTACTTATAATCGAAGACCTTTATTGTATAGGTTTGAAGATATTTGCACTAATCAAAAAACTCCCGTTTTTCAATCGTTTTTTTGGAAATGGATCAAACCTTAAAAACGGCCCGTTTTTCCAGGTTTTGGTCAATATTACTTAGATTCGAGGGCAATAACTTGCTAAGTTTGAAAAACGGTTTATTTTCCCAAAACTGACGTTTCCAAGCTTTTTATAAGAAATCGAGCGAATCTCAAAACTGGCGGTTTTTCCATGTTTTTGCCTAATATTACTTATAATCGGAAACATTAATATGATAAGTTTGAAGATATTTGCATTATCCAAAGAACTCCCGTTTTTTAATCTTTTTTCCGAAATAGATCAAACCTTAAAAACGGCCGTTTTTCCAGGTTTTGGTCAATATTACTTAGATTCGAGAGCAATAACTTGCTTAGTTTGAAAAACCGTTTATTTTCCTAAAACTGACTTTTTTCAAGCTTATTTTAAGAAATCGATCGACTCTCAAAACTGGCCGTTTTTGCATGTTTTTGCCTAATATTACTTATAATCGAAGACCTTTATTGAATAGGTTTGAAGATATACGCACTAATCAAAAAACTCTTTTTTTTTCAATCGTTTTTTGGAAATGGATCAAACCTTCAAAACGGCCCGTTTTTCCAGGTTTTGGTTAATATTACTTAGATTCGAGAGCAATAACTTGCTAAGTTTGAAAAACGGTTTATTTTCCCAAAACCGATGCTTTTCAATTTTTTTATAAGAAATCGATCGAATCTCAAAACTGAACGTTTTTCCATGTTTTTGCCTAATATTACTTAAAATCGGAGACCTTAATTTGATAAGTTTGAAGATATTTGCATTATCCAAAGAACTCCCGTTTTTTAATCTTTTTTACGAAATAGATCAAACCTTAAAAACGGCCGTTTTTCCAGGTTTTGTCAATATTACTTAGATTCGAGAGCAATAACTTTCTAAGTTTTAAAAACGGTTTATTTTCCTAAAACTGACGTTTTTCAAGCTTTTTTTAAGAAATCAATCGAATCTCTAAAGTGGCCGTTTTTGCATGTTTTTGAAAAATATTACTTATAATCGGAGACCTTTATTGGATAAGTTTGAAGATATTTGCATTATCCAAAAAACTCCTGTTTTCCAATCTTTATTTGGAAATGGATCAAACCTTAAAAATGGCCGTTTTTCCAGGTTTTGGTTAATATTACTTAGATTCAAGAGCAATAACTTGCTAAGTTTGAAAAACGGTTTATTTTCCGAAAACTGAAGTTTTTCAAGCCCTTATTAGAAATCGATCGAATCTCAAAACAGGCCGTTTTTTAATGTTTATGCTCAATATTACTTATAATCGGAGACCTTAATTGGATAGGTTTGAAGATATTTGCATTATCCAAAAAACTCCCGTTTTTCAATCTTTTTTAGGAAATGGATCGAACCTTAAAAACGGCTGTTTTTCCAGGTTTTGTTTAATATTACATAAAATCAAGAGCAATAACTTGATCAGTTTGAAAAACGGCTTATTTTCTGAAAACTGACCTTTTTCAAGCTTTTTATAAGAAATCGAGCGAATCTCAAAACTGGCCGTTTTTCCATGTTTTTCCCTAATATTACTTATAATCGGAGACCTTAATTTGATAAGTTTAAAGATATTTGCATTATCCAAAAAACTCCCGTTTTTCAATCTTTTTTAGGAAATGGATCAAACCTTAAAAACGGCAGTTTTTCTAAGTTTTGGTTAATATTACTTAGTTTCGAAAGCAATAACTTGCTAAGTTTGAAAAACAATTTATTTTTCGAAAACTGACGTTTTTCAAGCTTTTTTTTAAGAAATCGATTAAATCTCAAAACTGGCCGTTTTTCCATGTTTATGCTTAAAATTACTTATAATCGGAGACCTTAATTTGATAAGTTTCAAGATATTTGCATTATCCAAAAAACTCCCGATTTTCAATCTTTTTTAGGAAATGGATCAAACCTTAAAAACGGCAGTTTTTCTAAGTTTTGGTTAATATTACTTAGATTCGAAAGCAATAACTTGCTAAGTTTGAAAAACGGTTTATTTTTCGAAAACTAACGTTTTTCAAGCTTTTTTTAAGAAATCGAGCGAATCTCAAAACTGGCCTTTTTTCCATGTTTTTGCCTAATATTACTTATAATCGGAAACATTAATTTGATAAGTTTGAAGATATTTGCATTATCCAAAGAACTCCCGTTTTTCAATCTTTTTTACGAAATAGATCAAACAGTAAAAACGGCCGTTTTTCCAGGTTTTGGTTAATATTAATAGATTCTAGAGAAAAAACTTGCTAAGTTTAAAAAACGGTTTATTTTCATAAAACTGACGTTTTTCAAGCTTTTTTTAAGAAATCAATCGAATCTCTAAAGTGGCCGTTTTTGCATGTTTTTGAAAAATATTACTTATAATCGGAGACCTTTATTGTATAGGTTTGAAGATATTTGCACTAATCAAAAAAATCCCCGTTTTTCAATCGTTTTTTGGAAATGGATCAAAATTTAAAAACGGCCCGTTTTTCCAGGTTTTGGTTAATATTACTTAGATTCGATAGCAATAACTTGCTAAGTTTGAATTACGGTTTATTTTTCGAAAACTGATGTTTTTCAAGCTTTTTATAAGAAATCGAGCGAATCTCAAAACTGGCCGTTTTTCCATGTTTTTTCTTAATATTACTTCTAATCGAAGACCTTAATTTGATGAGTTTAAAGATATTTGCATTATCGAAAGAACTCCCTTTTTTTAATCTTTTTTACGAAATAGATCAAACCTTAAAAACAGCCGTTTTTCCAGGTTTTGGTCAATATTACTTAGATTCGAGAGCAATAACTTGCTAAGTTTAAAAACGGTTTATTTTCCTAAAACTGACGTTTTTCAAGCATTTTTAAAGAAATCAATCGAATCTCTAAAGTGGCCGTTTTTGCATGTTTTTGCCTAATATTACTTATAATCGGAGACCTTTATTGGATAAGTTTGAAGATATTTGCATTATCCAAAAAACTCCTGTTTTCCAATCTTTATTTGGAAATGGATCAAACCTTAAAAACTGCCGTTTTTCCAGGTTTTGGTTAATATTACTTAGATTCGAAAGCAATAACTTGCTAAGTTTGAAAAACGGTTTATTTTTCGAAAACTGACGTTTTTCAAGCTTTTTTTAAGAAATCGAGCGAATCTCAAAACTGGCCTTTTTTCCATGTTTTTGCCTAATATTACTTATAATCGGAAACATTAATTTGATAAGTTTGAAGATATTTGCATTATCCAAAGAACTCCCGTTTTTCAATCTTTTTTACGAAATAGATCAAACAGTAAAAACGGCCGTTTTTCCAGGTTTTGGTTAATATTAATAGATTCTAGAGAAAAAACTTGCTAAGTTTAAAAAACGGTTTATTTTCATAAAACTGACGTTTTTCAAGCTTTTTTTAAGAAATCAATCGAATCTCTAAAGTGGCCGTTTTTGCATGTTTTTGAAAAATATTACTTATAATCGGAGACCTTTATTGTATAGGTTTGAAGATATTTGCACTAATCAAAAAAATCCCCGTTTTTCAATCGTTTTTTGGAAATGGATCAAAATTTAAAAACGGCCCGTTTTTCCAGGTTTTGGTTAATATTACTTAGATTCGATAGCAATAACTTGCTAAGTTTGAATTACGGTTTATTTTTCGAAAACTGATGTTTTTCAAGCTTTTTATAAGAAATCGAGCGAATCTCAAAACTGGCCGTTTTTCCATGTTTTTTCTTAATATTACTTCTAATCGAAGACCTTAATTTGATGAGTTTAAAGATATTTGCATTATCGAAAGAACTCCCTTTTTTTAATCTTTTTTACGAAATAGATCAAACCTTAAAAACAGCCGTTTTTCCAGGTTTTGGTCAATATTACTTAGATTCGAGAGCAATAACTTGCTAAGTTTAAAAACGGTTTATTTTCCTAAAACTGACGTTTTTCAAGCATTTTTAAAGAAATCAATCGAATCTCTAAAGTGGCCGTTTTTGCATGTTTTTGCCTAATATTACTTATAATCGGAGACCTTTATTGGATAAGTTTGAGGATATTTGCATTATCCAAAAAACTCCTGTTTTCCAATCTTTATTTGGAAATGGATCAAACCTTAAAAACTGCCGTTTTTCCAGTTTTGGTTAATATTACTTAGATTCGAGAGCAATAACTTGATAAGTTTGAAAAACGGTTTATTTTCCGAAAACTGAAGTTTTTCAAGCTTTTTATAAGAAATCGATTGAATCTCAAAACTGGCCGTTTTTCCATGTTTATGCTTAATATTACTTTTAATCGGAGACCTTAAATTGATAAGTTTGAAGATATTTGCATTTTCCAAAAAACTCCCGTTTTTCAATCTTTTTTAGGAAATGGATCAAACCCTAAAAACGGATGTTTTTCCAGGTTTTGGTCAATATTACTTAGATTCGAAAGCAATAACTTGCTAAGTTTAAAAAACGGTTTATTTTTCAAAAACGACGTTTTTCAAGCTTTTTTTAAGAAATCAATCGAATCTCTAAAGTGGCCGTTTTTGCATGTTTTTGCCTAATATAACTTATAATCGGAGACCTTTATTGGATAAGTTTGAAGATATTTGCATTATCCAAAAAACTCCTGATTTCCAATCTTTATTTGGAAATGGATCAAACCTTAAAAACGGCCGTTTTTCCAGGTTTTGGTTAATATTACTTAGATTCAAGAGCAATAACTTGCTAAGTTTGAAAAACGGTTTATTTTCCGAAAACTGAAGTTTTTCAAGCTTTTATAAGAAATCGATCGATTCTCAAAACAGGCCGTTTTTCAATGTTTATGCTTAATATTACTTAAAATCGGAGACCTTAATTGGATAGGTTTGAAGATATTTGCATTATCCAAAAAACTCCCGTTTTTCAACCTTTTTTAGGAAATGGATCAAACCTTAAAAACGGCTGTTTTTCCAGGTTTTGTTTAATATTACTTAGACTCGAGAGCAATAACTTGATAAGTTTGCAAAACGGCTTATTTTCCGAAAACTGACCTTTTTCAAGCTTTTTATTACTTATAATCGGAGACCTTAATTTGATAAGTTTGAAGATATTTGCATTATCCAAAAAACTCCCGTTTTTGAATCTTTTTTAGGAAATGGATCAAACCATAAAAACGGCAGTTTTTCTAAGTTTTGGTTAATATTACTTAGATTCGAAAGCAATAACTTGCTAAGTTTGAAAAACGGTTTATTTTTCGAAAACTGACGTTTTTCAAGCTTTTTTTTTAAGAAATCGATTGAATCTCAAAACTGGCCGTTTTTCCATGTTTATGCTTAATATTACTTATAATCGGAGACCTTAATTTGATAAGTTTGAAGATATTTGCATCATCCAAAAAAACTCCCCTTTTTCAATCTTTTTTAGGAAATGGATCAAACCTTAAAAACGGCATTTTTTCTAAGTTTTGGTTAATATTACTTAGATTCGAAAGCAATAACTTGATAAGTTTGACAAACGGCTTATTTTCCGAAAACTGACCTTTTTCAAGCTTTTATAAGAAATCGATCGAATCTCAAAACAGGCTGTTTTTCAATGTTTTTGCTTAATCTAACTTATAATCGGAGACCTTAATTGGATAGGTTTGAAGATATTTGCATTATCCAAAAAAACTCCCCCTTTCAATCTTTTTTAAAAAATAGATCAAACCTTAAAAACGGCCGTTTTTCCAGGTTTTGGTCAATATTACATAGATTCGAGAGCAATAACCTACTAAGTTTGAAAAATGCTTTATTTTCCCAAAACTGACGTTTCCAAGCTTCTTATAAGAAATCGAGCGAATCTCAAAACTGGCCGTTTTTCCATGTTTTTGCCTAATATTACTTATAATCGGAAACATTAAGTTGATAAGTTTGAAGATATTTACATTATCCAAAGAACGCCCGTTTTTCAATCTTTTTTACGAAATAGATCAAACCTTAGAAACGGCCGTTTTTCTAGATTTTGGTCAATATTACTTAGATTCGAGAGCAATAACCTGCTAAGTTTGAAAAACGGTTTATTTTTCGAAAACTGACGTTTTTCAACCTTTTTTTTAAGAAATCGATTGAATCTCAAAACTGGCCGTTTTTCCATGTTTATGCTTAATATTACTTATAATCGGAGACCTTAATTTGATAAGTTTGAAGATATTTGCATTATCCAAAAAAACTCCCGTTTTTCAATCTTTTTAACGAAATAAATCAAACCCTAAAAACGGCTGTTTTACCAGGTTTTTGTTAATATTACTTAGATTCGAGAGCAATAACTTGATAAGTTTGAAAAACGGTATATTTTTCGAAAACTGACGTTTTTCAAGCTTTTATAAGAAATCGATCGAATCTCAAAACTGGAAGTTTTTCCATGTTTATGCTTAATATTACTTATAATCGGAGACCTTAATTTGATAAGTTTGAAGATATTTGCATCATCCAAAAAACTCCCGTTTTTCAATCATTTTAGGAAATGGATCAAACGTTAAAAACGGCAGTTTTTCCAGGTTTTGGTTAAAATTACTTAGATTCGAAAGTAATAACTTGCTAAGTTTGAAAAACGGTTTATTTTTTAAAACTGATGCTTTTCAAGCTTTTTATAAGAAATCGATCGAATCTCAAATCTGGCCGTTTTTCCATGTTTTTGCCTAATATTACTTATAATCGGAGACCTTAATTGGATAGGTTTGAAGATATTTGCATTATCCAAAAAACTCCCGTTTCTCAATCTTTTTTAGGAAATGGATCAAACCTTAAAAACGGCTGTTTTTCCAGGTTTTGTTTAATATTACTTAGACTCGAGAGCAATAACTTGATAAGTTTGACACACGGCTTATTTTCCGAAAACTGACCTTTTTCAAGCTTTTATAAGAAATCGATCGAATCTCAAAACAGGCTGTTTTTCAATGTTTTTGCTTAATCTAACTTATAATCGGAGACCTTAATTGGATAGGTTTGAAGATATTTGCATTATCCAAAAAAACTCCCCCTTTTCAATCTTTTTTAAAAAATAGATCAAACCTTAAAAACGGCCGTTTTTCCAGGTTTTGGTCAATATTACATAGATTCGAGAGCAATAACCTACTAAGTTTGAAAAATGCTTTATTTTCCCAAAACTGACGTTTCCAAGCTTCTTATAAGAAATCGAGCGAATCTCAAAACTGGCCGTTTTTCCATGTTTTTGCCTAAATATTACTTATAATCGGAAACATTAAGTTGATAAGTTTGAAGATATTTGCATTATCCAAAGAACTCCCGTTTTTCAATCTTTTTTACGAAATAGATCAAACCTTAAAAACGGCCGTTTTTCCAGGTTTTGGTCAATATTACTTAGATTCGAAAGCAATAACCTTCTAAGTTTGAAAAACAGTTTATTTTTCGAAAACTGACGTTTTTCAAGCATTTTTTTAAGAAATCGATTGAATCTCAAAACTGGCCGTTTTTCCATGTTTATGCTTAATATTACTTATAATCGGAGACCTTAATTTGATAAGTTTGAAGATATTTGCATTATCCAAAAAAACTCCGGTTTTTCAATCTTTTTAACAAAATAAATCAAACCCTAAAAACGGCTGTTTTACCAGGTTTTTGTTAATATTACTTAGATTCGAGAGCAATAACTTGATAAGTTTGAAAAACGGTATATTTTTCGAAAACTGACGTTTTTCAAGCTTTTATAAGAAATCGATCGAATCTCAAAACTGGAAGTTTTTCCATGTTTTTGCCTAATATTACTTCTAATCGAAGACCTTAATTTGATGAGTTTAAAGATATTTGCATTATCCAAAAAACTCCTGTTTTTCAATCTTTTTTAGGAAATTGATCGAACCTTAAAAACGACCGTTTTTCCACGTTTTGTTTAATATTACTTATAATCGGAGACCTTAATTTGATAAGTTTGAAGATATTTGCATTATCCAAAGACCTCCGTTTTTTAATCTTGTTTACGAAATAGATCAAACCTTAAAAACGGCCGTTTTTCCAAGTTTTGGTCAATATTACTTATATTCGAGAGCAATAACTTGCTAAGTTTTAAAAACGGCTTTTTTTCCTGAAACTGACGTTTTTCAAGCTTTTTTTAAGAAATCAATCGAATCTCAAAACTGGCCGTTTTTGCATGTTTTTGTTCAATATTACTTATAATCGAAGACGTTTATTGGATAGGTTTGAAGATATTTGCACTAATCAAAAAACTCCCGTTTTCAATTTGTATTTTGGAAATGGATCAAACCTTTAAAACGGCCCGTTTTTCCAGGTTTTGGTTAATATTACTTAGATTCGAAAGCAATAACTTGCAAAGTTTAAACCGGTTTATTTTACTAAAGCGGATCCTTTTCAAGCTTTTTATAAGAAATCGATCGAATTTCAAAACTGGCCGTTTTTCCATGATTTTGCCTAATATTACTTATAATCGGAGACCTTAATTTGATAAGTTTGAAGATATTTGCATTATCAAAAAAACTCCTGTTTTCAATCTTTTTTAGGAAATGGATCAAACCTTAAAAACGGCTGTTTTTCCAGGTTTTTGTTAATACTACCTAGATTCGAGAGCAATAACTTGATGAGTTTTAAAAACGGTTTATTTTCTCGAAAACTGATGTTTTTCAAGCTTTTTATAAGAAATCGAGCGAATCTCAAAACTGGCCGTTCTTCCATGTTTTTGCCTAATATTACTTCTAATCGAATACCTTAATTTGATGAGTTTGAAGATATTTGCATTATCCAAAAAACTCCTGTTTTCAATCTTTTTTAGGAAATGGATCAAACCTTAAAAACGGCTGTTTTTCCAGGTTTTAGTTAATATTACTGAGATTCGACAGCAATAATTTGATAATTTTAAAAAACAGTTTATTTTTCGAAAACTGATGTTTTTCAAGCTTTTTATAAGAAATCGAGCGAATCTCAAAACTGGCTGTTTTTCCATGTTTTTGCCTAATATAACTTATAATCGGAGACCTTAATTGGATAGGTTTGAAGATATTTGCATTATCCAAAAAAACTCCCCCTTTTCAATCTTTTTTAAGAAATAGATCAAACCTTAAAAACGGCCGTTTTTCCAGGTTTTGGTTAATATTACATAGATTCGAGAGCAATGAGCTACTAAGTTTGAAAAACGGTTTATTTTCCCAAAACTGACGTTTCCAAGCTTTTTATAGGAAATCGAGCGAATCTCAAAACTGGCGGATTTTCCATGTTTTTGCCTAATATTACTTATAATCGGAAACATTAATTTGATAAGTTTGAAGATATTTGCATTATCCAAAAAACTCCCGTTTTTCAATCTTTTTTACGAAATAGATCAAACCTTAAAAACGGCCGTTTTTCCAGGTTTTGGTCAATATTACTTAGATTCGAAAGCAATAACCTTCTAAGTTTGAAAAACAGTTTATTTTTCGAAAACTGACGTTTTTCAAGCTTTTTTTTAAGAAATCGATTGAATCTCAAAACTGGCCGTTTTTCCATGTTTATGCTTAATATTACTTATAATCGGAGACCTTAATTTGATAAGTTTGAAGATATTTGCATCATCCAAAAAACTCCCCTTTTTCAATCTTTTTTAGGAAATGGATCAAACCTTAAAAACGGCATTTTTTCTAAGTTTTGGTTAATATTACTTAGATTCGAAAGCAATAACTTGATAAGTTTGACAAACGGCTTATTTTCCGAAAACTGACCTTTTTCAAGCTTTTATAAGAAATCGATCGAATCTCAAAACAGGCTGTTTTTCAATGTTTTTGCTTAATCTAACTTATAATCGGAGACCTTAATTGGATAGGTTTGAAGATATTTGCCTCATTCAAAAAAACTCCCCCTTTCAATCTTTTTTAAAAAATAGATCAAACCTTAAAAACGGCCGTTTTTTCAGGTTTTGGTCAATATTACATAGATTCGAGAGCAATAACCTACTAAGTTTGAAAAATGCTTTATTTTCCCAAAACTGACGTTTCCAAGCTTCTTATAAGAAATCGAGCGAATCTCAAAACTGGCCGTTTTTCCATGTTTTTGCCTAATATTACTTATAATCGGAAACATTAAGTTGATAAGTTTGAAGATATTTACATTATCCAAAGAACGCCCGTTTTTCAATCTTTTTTACGAAATAGATCAAACCTTAGAAACGGCCGTTTTTCTAGATTTTGGTCAATATTACTTAGATTCGAGAGCAATAACTTGCTAAGTTTGAAAAACGGTTTATTTTTCGAAAACTGACGTTTTTCAACCTTTTTTTTAAGAAATCGATTGAATCTCAAAACTGGCCGTTTTTCCATGTTTATGCTTAATATTACTTATAATCGGAGACCTTAATTTGATAAGTTTGAAGATATTTGCATTATCCAAAAAAACTCCCGTTTTTCAATCTTTTAAACGAAATAAATCAAACCCTAAAAACGGCTGTTTTACCAGGTTTTTGTTAATATTACTTAGATTCGAGAGCAATAACTTGATAAGTTTGAAAAACGGTATATTTTTCGAAAACTGACGTTTTTCAAGCTTTTATAAGAAATCGATCGAATCTCAAAACTGGAAGTTTTTCCATGTTTTTGCCTAATATTACTTCTAATCGAAGACCTTAATTTGATGAGTTTAAAGATATTTGCATTATCCAAAAAACTCCTGTTTTTCAATCTTTTTTAGGAAATTGATCGAACCTTAAAAACGACCGTTTTTCCACGTTTTGTTTAATATTACTTATAATCGGAGACCTTAATTTGATAAGTTTGAAGATATTTGCATTATCCAAAAACTTCCGTTTTTTAATCTTGTTTACGAAATAGATCAAACCTTAAAAACGGCCGTTTTTCCAAGTTTTGGTCAATATTACTTATATTCGAGAGCAATAACTTGCTAAGTTTTAAAAACGGCTTTTTTTCCTGAAACTGACGTTTTTCAAGCTTTTTTTAAGAAATCAATCGAATCTCAAAACTGGCCGTTTTTGCATGTTTTTGTTCAATATTACTTATAATCGAAGACGTTTATTGGATAGGTTTGAAGATATTTGCACTAATCAAAAAACTCCCGTTTTCAATTTGTATTTTGGAAATGGATCAAACCTTTAAAACGGCCCGTTTTTCCAGGTTTTGGTTAATATTACTTAGATTCGAAAGCAATAACTTGCAAAGTTTAAACCGGTTTATTTTACTAAAGCGGATCCTTTTCAAGCTTTTTATAAGAAATCGATCGAATTTCAAAACTGGCCGTTTTTCCATGATTTTGCCTAATATTACTTATAATCGGAGACCTTAATTTGATAAGTTTGAAGATATTTGCATTATCCAAAAAACTGCCGTTTTTCAATCTTTTTTAGGAAATGGATCAAACCTTAAAAACGGCAGTTTTTCTAAGTTTTGGTTAATATTACTTAGATTCGAGAGCAATAACTTGCTAAGTTTGAAAAACGGTTTATTTTCCCAAAACTGACGTTTTCAAGCTTTTTATAAGAAATCGAGCGAATCTCAAAACTGGCCGTTTTTCCATCTTTTTGCCTAATATTACTTATAAACGGAAACATTAATTTTATAAGTTTGAAGATATTTGCATTATCCAAAGAACTCCCGTTTTTCAATCTTTTTTACGAAATAGATCAAACCTTTAAAACGGCCGTTTTTCCAGGTTTTGGTCAATATTACTTAGATTCGAGAGCAATATCTTGCTAAGTTTGAAAAACGGTTTATTTTCCTAAAACCGACGTTTTTCAAGCTTTTTTTAAGAAATCGATTGAATCTCAAAACTGGCCGTTTTTGCCTAATATTACTTATAATCGAAGACCTTTATTGTATAGGTTTGAAGATATTTGCACTAATCAAAAAACTCCCGTTTTTCAATCGTTTTTTGGAAATGGATCAAACCTTAAAAACGGCCCGTTTTTCCAGGTTTTGGTCAATATTACTTAGATTCGAGGGCAATAACTTGCTAAGTTTGAAAAACGGTTTATTTTCCCAAAACTGACGTTTCCAAGCTTTTTATAAGAAATCGAGCGAATCTCAAAACTGGCGGTTTTTCCATGTTTTTGCCTAATATTACTTATAATCGGAAACATTAATATGATAAGTTTGAAGATATTTGCATTATCCAAAGAACTCCCGTTTTTCAATCTTTTTTCCGAAATAGATCAAACGTTAAAAACGGCCGTTTTTCCAGGTTTTGGTCAATATTACTTAGATTCGAGAGCAATAACTTGCTTAGTTTGAAAAACCGTTTATTTTCCTAAAACTGACTTTTTTCAAGCTTATTTTAAGAAATCGATCGACTCTCAAAACTGGCCGTTTTTGCATGTTTTTGCCTAATATTACTTATAATCGAAGACCTTTATTGAATAGGTTTGAAGATATACGCACTAATCAAAAAACTCTTTTTTTTCAATCGTTTTTTGGAAATGGATCAAACCTTCAAAACGGCCCGTTTTTCCAGGTTTTGGTTAATATTACTTAGATTCGAGAGCAATAACTTGCTAAGTTTGAAAAACGGTTTATTTTCCCAAAACCGATGCTTTTCAATTTTTTTATAAGAAATCGATCGAATCTCAAAACTGAACGTTTTTCCATGTTTTTGCCTAATATTACTTAAAATCGGAGACCTTAATTTGATAAGTTTGAAGATATTTGCATTATCCAAAGAACTCGCGTTTTTTAATCTTTTTTACGAAATAGATCAAACCTTAAAAACGGCCGTTTTTCCAGGTTTTGTCAATATTACTTAGATTCGAGAGCAATAACTTTCTAAGTTTTAAAAACGGTTTATTTTCCTAAAACTGACGTTTTTCAAGCTTTTTTTAAGAAATCAATCGAATCTCTAAAGTGGCCGTTTTTGCATGTTTTTGAAAAATATTACTTATAATCGGAGACCTTTATTGGATAAGTTTAAAGATATTTGCATTATCCAAAAAACTCCTGTTTTCCAATCTTTATTTGGAAATGGATCAAACCTTAAAAATGGCTGTTTTTCCAGGTTTTGGTTAATATTACTTAGATTCAAGAGCAATAACTTGCTAAGTTTGAAAAACGGTTTATTTTCCGAAAACTGAAGTTTTTCAAGCCCTTATTAGAAATCGATCGAATCTCAAAACAGGCCGTTTTTTAATGTTTATGCTTAATATTACTTATAATCGGAGACCTTAATTGGATAGGTTTGAAGATATTTGCATTATCCAAAAAACTCCCGTTTTTCAATCTTTTTTAGGAAATGGATCGAACCTTAAAAACGGCTGTTTTTCCAGGTTTTGTTTAATATTACATAAAATCAAGAGCAATAACTTGATCAGTTTGAAAAACGGCTTATTTTCTGAAAACTGACCTTTTTCAAGCTTTTTATAAGAAATCGAGCGAATCTCAAAACTGGCCGTTTTTCCATGTTTTTCCCTAATATTACTTATAATCGGAGACCTTAATTTGATAAGTTTGAAGATATTTGCATTATCCAAAAAACTCCCGTTTTTCAATCTTTTTTAGGAAATGGATCAAACCTTAAAAACGGCAGTTTTTCTAAGTTTTGGTTAATATTACTTAGATTCGAAAGCAATAACTTGCTAAGTTTGAAAAACAATTTATTTTTCGAAAACTGACGTTTTTCAAGCTTTTTTTTAAGAAATCGATTAAATCTCAAAACTGGTCGTTTTTCCATGTTTATGCTTAATATTACTTATAATCGGAGACCTTAATTTGATAAGTTTCAAGATATTTGCATTATCCAAAAAACTCCCGTTTTTCAATCTTTTTTAGGAAATGGATCAAACCTTAAAAACGGCAGTTTTTCTAAGTTTTGGTTAATATTACTTAGATTCGAAAGCAATAACTTGCTAAGTTTGAAAAACGGTTTATTTTTCGAAAACTGACGTTTTTCAAGCTTTTTTTAAGAAATCGAGCGAATCTCAAATCTGGCCTTTTTCCCATGTTTTTGCCTAATATTACTTATAATCGGAAACATTAATTTGATAAGTTTGAAGATATTTGCATTATCCAAAGAACTCCCGTTTTTCAATCTTTTTTACGAAATAGATCAAACAGTAAAAACGGCCGTTTTTCCAGGTTTTGGTTAATATTAATAGATTCTAGAGAAAAAACTTGCTAAGTTTAAAAAACGGTTTATTTTCATAAAACTGACGTTTTTCAAGCTTTTTTTAAGAAATCAATCGAATCTCTAAAGTGGCCGTTTTTGCATGTTTTTGAAAAATATTACTTATAATCGGAGACCTTTATTGTATAGGTTTGAAGATATTTGCACTAATCAAAAAAATCCCCGTTTTTCAATCGTTTTTTGGAAATGGATCAAAATTTAAAAACGGCCCGTTTTTCCAGGTTTTGGTTAATATTACTTAGATTCGATAGCAATAACTTGCTAAGTTTGAATTACGGTTTATTTTTCGAAAAATGATGTTTTTCAAGCTTTTTATAAGAAATCGAGCGAATCTCAAAACTGGCCGTTTTTCCATGTTTTGCCTAATATTACTTATAATCGGAAACATTAAGTTGATAAGTTTGAAGATATTTACATTATCCAAAGAACGCCCGTTTTTCAATCTTTTTTACGAAATAGATCAAACCTTAGAAACGGCCGTTTTTCTAGATTTTGGTCAATATTACTTAGATTCGAGAGCAAAAACTTGCTAAGTTTGAAAAACGGTTTATTTTTCGAAAACTGACGTTTTTCAACCTTTTTTTTAAGAAATCGATTGAATCTCAAAACTGGCCGTTTTTCCATGTTTATGCTTAATATTACTTATAATCGGAGACCTTAATTTGATAAGTTTGAAGATATTTGCATTATCCAAAAAAACTCCCGTTTTTCAATCTTTTTAACGAAATAAATCAAACCCTAAAAACGGCTGTTTTACCAGGTTTTTGTTAATATTACTTAGATTCGAGAGCAATAACTTGATAAGTTTGAAAAACGGTATATTTTTCGAAAACTGACGTTTTTCAAGCTTTTATAAGAAATCGATCGAATCTCAAAACTGGAAGTTTTTCCATGTTTTTGCCTATTATTACTTCTAATCGAAGACCTTAATTTGATGAGTTTAAAGATATTTGCATTATCCAAAAAACTCCTGTTTTTCAATCTTTTTTAGGAAATTGATCGAACCTTAAAAAACGACCGTTTTTCCACGTTTTGTTTAATATTACTTATAATCGGAGACCTTAATTTGATAAGTTTGAAGATATTTGCATTATCCAAAGACTTCCGTTTTTTAATCTTGTTTACGTAATAGATCAAACCTTAAAAACGGCCGTTTTTCCAAGTTTTGATCAATATTACTTATATTCGAGAGCAATAACTTGCTAAGTTTTAAAAACGGCTTTTTTTCCTGAAACTGACGTTTTTCAAGCTTTTTTTAAGAAATCAATCGAATCTCAAAACTGGCCGTTTTTGCATGTTTTTGTTCAATATAACTTATAATCGAAGACGTTTATTGGATAGGTTTGAAGATATTTGCACTAATCAAAAAACTCCCGTTTTCAATTTGTATTTTGGAAATGGATCAAACCTTTAAAACGGCCCGTTTTTCCAGGTTTTGGTTAATATTACTTAGATTCGAAAGCAATAACTTGCAAAGTTTAAACCGGTTTATTTTACTAAAGCGGATCCTTTTCAAGCTTTTTATAAGAAATCGATCGAATTTCAAAACTGGCCGTTTTTCCATGATTTTGCCTAATATTACTTATAATCGGAGACCTTAATTTGATAAGTTTGAAGATATTTGCATTATCCAAAAAACTGCCGTTTTTCAATCTTTTTTAGGAAATGGATCAAACCTTAAAAACGGCAGTTTTTCTAAGTTTTGGTTAATATTACTTAGATTCGAGAGCAATAACTTGCTAAGTTTGAAAAACGGTTTATTTTCCCAAAACTGACGTTTTCAAGCTTTTTATAAGAAATCGAGCGAATCTCAAAACTGGCCGTTTTTCCATCTTTTTGCCTAATATTACTTATAAACGGAAACATTAATTTTATAAGTTTGAAGATATTTGCATTATCCAAAGAACTCCCGTTTTTCAATCTTTTTTACGAAATAGATCAAACCTTAAAAACGGCCGTTTTTCCAGGTTTTGGTCAATATTACTTAGATTCGAGAGCAATAACTTGCTAAGTTTGAAAAACGGTTTATTTTCCTAAAACCGACGTTTTTCAAGCTTTTTTTAAGAAATCGATTGAATCTCAAAACTGGCCGTTTTTGCCTAATATTACTTATAATCGAAGACCTTTATTGTATAGGTTTGAAAATATTTGCACTAATCAAAAAACTCCCGTTTTTCAATCGTTTTTTGGAAATGGATCAAACCTTAAAAACGGCCCGTTTTTCCAGGTTTTGGTCAATATTACTTAGATTCGAGGGCAATAACTTGCTAAGTTTGAAAAACGGTTTATTTTCCCAAAACTGACGTTTCCAAGCTTTTTATAAGAAATCGAGCGAATCTCAAAACTGGCGGTTTTTCCATGTTTTTGCCTAATATTACTTATAATCGGAAACATTAATATGATAAGTTTGAAGATATTTGCATTATCCAAAGAACTCCCGTTTTTCAATCTTTTTTCCGAAATAGATCAAACCTTAAAAACGGCCGTTTTTCCAGGTTTTGGTCAATATTACTTAGATTCGAGAGCAATAACTTGCTTAGTTTGAAAAACCGTTTATTTTCCTAAAACTGACTTTTTTCAAGCTTATTTTAAGAAATCGATCGACTCTCAAAACTGGCCGTTTTTGCATGTTTTTGCCTAATATTACTTATAATCGAAGACCTTTATTGAATAGGTTTGAAGATATACGCACTAATCAAAAAACTCTTTTTTTTCAATCGTTTTTTGGAAATGGATCAAACCTTCAAAACGGCCCGTTTTTCCAGGTTTTGGTTAATATTACTTAGATTCGAGAGCAATAACTTGCTAAGTTTGAAAAACGGTTTATTTTCCCAAAACCGATGCTTTTCAATTTTTTTATAAGAAATCGATCGAATCTCAAAACTGAACGTTTTTTCATGTTTTTGCCTAATATTACTTAAAATCGGAGACCTTAATTTGATAAGTTTGAAGATATTTGCATTATCCAAAGAACTCCCGTTTTTTAATCTTTTTTACGAAATAGATCAAACCTTAAAAACGGCCGTTTTTCCAGGTTTTGTCAATATTACTTAGATTCGAGAGCAATAACTTTCTAAGTTTTAAAAACGGTTTATTTTCCTAAAACTGACGTTTTTCAAGCTTTTTTTAAGAAATCAATCGAATCTCTAAAGTGGCCGTTTTTGCATGTTTTTGAAAAATATTACTTATAATCGGAGACCTTTATTGGATAAGTTTGAAGATATTTGCATTATCCAAAAAACTCCTGTTTTCCAATCTTTATTTGGAAATGGATCAAACCTTAAAAATGGCCGTTTTTCCAGGTTTTGGTTAATATTACTTAGATTCAAGAGCAATAACTTGCTAAGTTTGAAAAACGGTTTATTTTCCGAAAACTGAAGTTTTTCAAGCCCTTATTAGAAATCGATCGAATCTCAAAACAGGCCGTTTTTTAATGTTTATGCTTAATATTACTTATAATCGGAGACCTTAATTGGATAGGTTTGAAGATATTTGCATTATCCAAAAAACTCCCGTTTTTCAATCTTTTTTAGGAAATGGATCGAACCTTAAAAACGGCTGTTTTTCCAGGTTTTGTTTAATATTACATAAAATCAAGAGCAATAACTTGATCAGTTTGAAAAACGGCTTATTTTCTGAAAACTGACCTTTTTCAAGCTTTTTATAAGAAATCGAGCGAATCTCAAAACTGGCCGTTTTTCCATGTTTTTCCCTAATATTACTTATAATCGGAGACCTTAATTTGATAAGTTTAAAGATATTTGCATTATCCAAAAAACTCCCGTTTTTCAATCTTTTTTAGGAAATGGATCAAACCTTAAAAACGGCAGTTTTTCTAAGTTTTGGTTAATATTACTTAGATTCGAAAGCAATAACTTGCTAAGTTTAAAAAACGGTTTATTTTTCGAAAACTGACGTTTTTCAAGCTTTTTTTAAGAAATCGAGCGAATCTCAAAACTGGCCTTTTTTCCATGTTTTTGCCTAATATTACTTATAATCGGAAACATTAATTTGATAAGTTTGAAGATATTTGCATTATCCAAAGAACTCCCGTTTTTGAATCTTTTTTACGAAATAGATCAAACAGTAAAAACGGCCGTTTTTCCAGGTTTTGGTTAATATTAATAGATTCTAGAGAAAAAACTTGCTAAGTTTAAAAAACGGTTTATTTTCATAAAACTGACGTTTTTCAAGCTTTTTTTAAGAAATCAATCGAATTTCTAAAGTGGCCGTTTTTGCATGTTTTTGAAAAATATTACTTATAATCGGAGACCTTTATTGTATAGGTTTGAAGATATTTGCACTAATCAAAAAAATCCCCGTTTTTCAATCGTTTTTTGGAAATGGATCAAAATTTAAAAACGGCCCGTTTTTCCAGGTTTTGGTTAATATTACTTAGATTCGATAGCAATAACTTGCTAAGTTTGAATTACGGTTTATTTTTCGAAAACTGATGTTTTTCAAGCTTTTTATAAGAAATCGAGCGAATCTCAAAACTGGCCGTTTTTCCATGTTTTTGCCTAATATTACTTATAATCGGAAACATTAAGTTGATAAGTTTGAAGATATTTACATTATCCAAAGAACGCCCGTTTTTCAATCTTTTTTACGAAATAGATCAAACCTTAGAAACGGCCGTTTTTCTAGATTTTGGTCAATATTACTTAGATTCGAGAGCAATAACTTGTGTAGTTTGAAAAACGGTTTATTTTTCGAAAACTGACGTTTTTCAACCTTTTTTTTAAGAAATCGATTGAATCTCAAAACTGGCCG